>JAPWDM010000017.1:4109827-5309827 GCA_035578155.1 Brachynemurus nebulosus
TATATGTAGACTGCTTCTACACGGAGAGAAAATTCTTATAAAAATTACTGTGCTCAGCACTACAATTGACGTGTAGAAGGCAAACATATTCAATTTTGTACGGTAAAAATATAAAAATTACAATTAATCAGAGAAAATTTAAAGGATAGAATGTTCTTTCCGTAATATTAGCTCCGTAAATTTGTAAAACAGCACAATAAAAAATTCCATTGCCGACAGTTTAATTGTTTTTCTCACAAAAATTAACATGCTGTCTTAAAATAGAAGAAAAGTAGAAAAGAAGAAAGGAAGCTAATAGTAGTAAGAAAGAAAGAGAAGGTATAAACGCTGTGACATAGCGAGGCAACCTGCAACCGGTAACAACACAATCATATATGAAGGTCACATAGCCACGCTGGTGGTGGTACCACCACACCAGCTAGCTAGCTGGTGTGGTGTTGTGTGGTGTTGAAGCGGTGTTCAATAGAATGTCCCACACGACGGATGGTCATCAGTATTACAATATATTGTTGCCAATCATTTTTGTATGCATCATAAAGAATGGAAGGTCGGAAAAGATCGGGCATCTTCGAAGTTTTTACAGGTACAGCCCAAGCAACATAAGATTGCGGGTCAGATGCGCAAATGAAAGAGTACGACAACAAGAATTAAACCATACCATATATATGCATAAATGTGTGTTAGCACATTAAAATTTACCATGCTATCATCATATATTTTTTACTTTGGTCGTCGATCGCGCACGGATTATAAGAGAGCATAGTAATTTTTCTTAAATTTTCTCTACAAAAATTATATGATTTTTCTCTCCGTGTATAATGTTTTGTGGTTATGCTTATAGCCAACTTTACTAAAAATAAATGTACTTCCATTTTTCCAACTTTTCTGTATATTATGCAAACGAAAGTATTTAAAAGACTGACATATGAGATAGGTATTCCACGACTACACTTTTACTTTTTAAATTCAGTTAGACATATTACAAAACTACGTTTGTCGAAATTACAGTCACAATATGCAATATTTTTTTCTTCCAATCACAAAAAGCGATCATCAGTTACGAAATATATTAATACTAGCTGTATCCGCAACTTCGTTCGTGCATAAAATCAATGAGAAATATATAAGTATAATAATTATAAAGCATTTGCATATGTTCAAAATGATTTTTTTTTAATTTTCCTGAGGGAAGGAAACGTTTTCCCATAATTAGAAGTATCCTAAATGTTGACGCAGGTAATAAGTTATTACCACACCAAATTTTAAAAAAATCCGTTCAATACTTTTTGCGTAATGTGTGCAGATTCTCAAAACGGTTTTTCTATTTTCCCGTGGGAATGAAGTACTTTTCCGGAATAAAAAGCATCTTAGATGTTGGTCCAGGTAATAAGTTATTACCACACCAAATTTCATCAAAATTCGTTCAATAGTTTTTTCGTAATGTGTGCATATGCTCAAAATGGTTTTTCTATTTTCCCGTGGGAATGAGACATTTTCCGGGAGTAAAAAGTATCTTAGATGCTGACCCAGGTAATAAGTTATGATCACACCAAATTTCACTAAAATCCGTCCAGTAGTTTTTGCGTGATGCGTGAATAGACAGATAGCCAGACAGACAGACAGACAAAAATTTTAAAAATTGTTGGTTTGGTATATACATCGATAACTATTTACAGTACCAGTACAATTTTCAAAAAATATTCCATGTACAGGATCGGTCTCGTTACAGTTTTATTATAACATGTATAGATTCTACTATTTTCCGATGCAATTTGCAAACAAAAATTTTATTATAATCAATATTAATTAATTGATTTTTAGGTGGTGAGGACACCTATAGCAGCTGCCCTTGGCACCCGTGAGGGATATTTATCCCCCATTGGTGTCAAGGAGGCTAAGGGTTCCAGGGGTAGTTTATGCGCAATACAGTAATCTTCGGATTCCATTAGACTCTGACTACCCAAGATCGGCACCGTTCCTTCTCGAGGTACCACCGTTTTCACAAAAGATGCCGGATCTAGAGGAATAATCCTCGATCGTTCATTTATTAACCTTTTCTATTATTTCGTTTCGTTTTTATTGTTTTTTGTTTTCGTTATTTTTATTTCTTTTGTTTCAGGTTTTCTTTTATCTTTTGTTTCCTTTTTGTTTTTGTTTTTGTTTTGTTTTCGTTTTTTCAATGTTGTCCCAACTTTAAGTCATCTTCGGGACCCACACTAGCTCGTGTGTGGCTTAGCGGAGTTGCCTGGAAAAGGGGATCCTGGTGACTGAGGGAAGCCGTTACTTGCGAGTACGGTGGAACAACACGTCACTTCGGCCCTGGCTTCAGGCATAGACCGTGGCTGCGGTTATGCACCGGCCGCAGTAAATTCGAGCGCCCCGGGGTCGTGCGTGTCACTGGGGCAATGGGCTTCGTCCCTAGGGCCCCTCATTCCCGTATCCCTGGCGTGGGAGTCCCACGTCCCTTATGAGGCTCCGTGGAGGGTGGGGAGCGGGGTGGGGGATTTATGTATAACGTTTTATGGGGGAAAATAATACTGTCAACACGGGCGAGTCCGGGCCCTTAAATACGGACGCGAACCTTGCTCCACCGCCGTCAACTGGTGGGAGCAACACCGGCGGGGCTACTACCAGTACCCCAGCCGCAAAGAACGAAACGCCACAGTCAAGCGGTGGTGTTTCAAAGTCCACGGGGGGTAACCCTCCTCCCAAGCAAAAAGGAAAAGGGAAAAATCGTGGGCGTCTAGTTAATCTAGATACCCCAAGAGTGCAAGCAGCAAATTACATGAAGTATCTAGTGGTGAAGCCAAAGGAAGGCGATTTTGGTAAAATCAGTCCTTTCCTTTTGGCAAAAATGGTTAAAGAAGGAATTGGGCAGGTCAAAGATGCCAAACTATCGGGCAGAGGGTTGCTCATAGAGGCATTCTCACCGGCACAATCGGAGAAGATCTTGAATTTAAAAGAAGTAGACCAGTACGCGGTAGAGGTAACCCCCCATGGTATTCTAAATTACTCGAGGGGCGTTATCATCCACCCATCCTTAGCGTACTGTACCCTGGACGAGATAGTGTCGGAGATGTCTCCACAGGGGGTAATCGACGCGAAAAGGCTGAGGTACAACAGGGGGAACAAGCATCCTGAGTCCCCCTTAATACTGTTAACATTTAATAAGGTAAATCTACCAAGAGAAGTTGTAATCGGCCTTTTTACAAAAGTGGACGTTCGTCCGTACATTCCAGCACCGATGAGGTGTTACCACTGTCAACGGTACGGACACGTGTCACAACGATGTAACGTCGAACAACAGATATGCGTGTGTGGTAAGCCGTTACACGAAGGACAACCGTGCGGCGAACCAATAAAATGTGTCAACTGCGGGGGCAATCACTCGGCTAAGTCGAGGAATTGCCCCATCTTCAAACAAGAGTCAGCCATCCAAGAGCTGCGAGCCCTGGCAAAATTAACTTACCCAGAGGCACGACGGAAGCTTCTAGGTAATATGCCCCGTCGCTCAGCCTTGGATGGATACGCACGCGCTGTTGCCGCCCCCGCCCCTTCGGCGGCTGATAAAAACGAGATTAAGGAATTGAAAGATACGATGAAGACGATGCAACAAACTATGCAGAGAATGCAAGAGAGCCTCATGCGCTCTGTGGGTGTAGCTAACCCTACACCTACCACAGCCGCTGCAGTGCCAGCCAAGGTCTCTGAGACCAGGAGAATAATAACTCCAACACCTCAGGGACCAGTTGTTAGAAACGTGACGTCTTCTCCCAAGAAGACTTCACCAAAGAAATCGTCACCCTCGAGAAGACGTCACAGCGAGGGGGAAAAGGAGGTGGCCAAATCCCGGTCCCCCAAAAAGGGACCTGCCACCCCACAACCGGAGGCGGAATTCATTCCGTCCCCACCATTGACGGCTTCGCTACCACAGCGGCCGTCCAGACCGGGCACGCCAACACGCCCGGTCACCCCCCTCCCGAGTCGCTCTAGAACAACACCAGTGAGCGACTCGGACATGTCGACGGCGTCGGTACGGACATGTCGACGGCGTCGGAACGCCGAGGTTCAAGTAATTAAAAAAAAGAAAGGCTGGCCAAAGGGGAAACCTAGGAAGTAGCCACACTTCCTAGGGAGCAACCCTAAGTAGTAACAGAAATGGCTATCGTACAGTGGAACTGTAATGATGTTAAGCACCATTACTGTGAATTGCAGATGCTTCTGGCTGAGCACACGCCTATGTGCGTGTGCCTCCAAGAGACACATTTACGGCCGGCGGAACAATTTACCATTAAATACCATAAAATCCGCCGGCACGATGTACAGCCAGACATCAGGGCGAGGGGGGGTGTTGCCATCATCATTAAAGATGGCGTTCCTTTCCGGGACCACCCGTTAAACACCCCCCTACAAGCTATTGCAATACAATTTTTAAAACCGCCACAATTCACAGTATGCTCGGTCTATTTACCAGACTTCGACTGGAATGACGAAACCCTGACCGAGCTTATCTTACAGTTACCACGTCCATTTTTGTTACTAGGAGATTTTAATGCTCACAGCCCTATGTGGGGCTGTAGCACAAGAGACGCCCGTGGAAGACTCATAGAACGGTTTCTAGATGAGTCTGAAGCGGTCTTATTGAATACCGGTCAAGGTACTTTCATTAACGCAAGAACCGGTGAGCTGTCGGCTATCGACTTATCGTTTGGCTCACCGGTCATGGCACACCGTTATGAATGGACGCTGGCGTCTGATTCATACGGTAGTGACCATATTCCCATTATATTGAATAGTACCACGCCGATGACTCCACAATCGTCTTCGCCGAGATGGCGTCTCCGTCAAACTGATTGGGAAATGTACGCTAATTCATTCCGTACACCCGAGCTGACTGGAGACGTAGAAGATGATGTGGAGAAAATGTCCTCCAGTGTCGTTGAAGCAGCATATCAGAGTATTCCAAAGTTGTCCAACATTCCACCCAAACGTCGCTTACCATGGTGGAATGAAGTCGTGAGTGTAGCAGTTGCAGAGAAAAAGCGGGCGTACAACGAACTCAGACGTCGCCCCACGCAGGAAAATGTGATAGCCTACAAGCGTGCGCAAGCACGCTGTAAACGCACAATTAAAGAACAGAAGAGGCTATCATGGGAGCAATATGTTTCGGCCATTAATACCTCCACCACCACCTCAGAGGTATGGAGAAGAGTGAGGGCCATTACAGGGAAATCGTCCCGTTCACCTATGCCCTCCCTTCTCATCGTCGACGGTCGGAACATCACTGAACGCGCAGAAATAGCTAATTGCTTAGCTAAGCACTTTGAGCGCGTCAGTGGCTCCCAGAATTATGACCCGGACTTCCTGCGGATCAAAATCGAACACGAACAAAACGATCTTGATTTTTTCTCAGATGAATCCCTCCAGTATAACCAACCGTTTTCTATGCAGGAATTATTGGAGGCGCTTCGGGGATCTGGGGACACCTCCCCTGGACCTGATGAGATCCCCTACGCCATGATCCGAAACCTGCCTTATCCTGGTAAGTGTAGGTTACTGGATCTTTACAACGAAATATTTAGGCAAGGCGTTTACCCTCCGCAGTGGCGAGAAGCTACCATCATTTCGCTGCTAAAAGAGGGTAAAGATTCATCGCAACTAACTAGCTACCGTCCAATATCCTTGACTTGCTGTTTCAGCAAGGTATTGGAAAAAATGGTGAACAACCGTCTCGTCTGGTGGCTGGAATCCCACAACCTCATTCCTAAACATCAATGTGGGTTCCGCCGATACCACTCGACTACGGACCATCTTGTTCGCCTCGAGAATGCTATTCAAGACGCCTTTCTCCAACGAAAACACCTTGTGGCCGTGTTTTTCGATTTAGAAAAAGCTTATGATATGACCTGGAGGTATGGCATTCTCAAGAAGCTGCACGACTGGGGTTTAAGAGGTAACCTCCCTCAGTTCGTAAAAAGTTTTCTGACTGACCGTTCTTTTCGTGTCCGGGTAGGTAACACTGAGTCTGAGGCCCACTCCCAGGAGAATGGTGTTCCTCAAGGCTCCACCATAAGTGTCACCTTGTTTTCCATCGCAGTCAGTCATATTGCAGCTTTAGCCCCAATTCGTCGTTGCTTGTACGTTGATGACCTTACAATTTTCTATGCAGCCGATTCCATTGAGGATATTCAACAACGGCTGCAACAAGGCATCAACGAAGTGGTGACTTCTGCAGAAGCTCTTGGTTTTCGCTTCTCTCCACAAAAAACATCGGTGGTTCACTTCTGCAGAAAGCGCAACGCACATCCGGATCCTGTCCTCACCTTAAAAGGATCCAATCTCCAGTGCGTTGATAGCGTCAGGTTTCTAGGACTCATATTTGATAAACAACTTACGTGGCGCCCACACCTCCAAGCCTTAGCTGCGAGTTGTCGCAGGACAATCAACATGCTTAAGTGCTTGGCTGGTGCATCGTGGGGTGCGGGCCGGGAGTCGTTGCTTCGCCTGTATCAATCGCTAGTTCTGACTAGGATTGATTATGGCAGCATTGCTTACTCCTCCGCCCGGGCGTCTGCGCTTTTACTCCTAGATCCTGTTCACCATGCAGGCATACGACTGGCTACGGGAGCATTTCGAACGAGCCCTTCTATGAGCCTCTGCGTAGAGTCGGGTCTTCCTCCGCTGCGACTGAGACGTGAGCGTCTCTTGCTCAATTATGCGGCGGGGATATATGCAACACCTTCACATATAAACCACCCGACTCTATTCAGATACCGTTTACAGGGGCTCTACGGTCGACGTCCCACCATAAGTCGACCAGTGGCCGTTCAAACGCAGGAGTTATTAGAGAGTCTGCACTTACAGTTCGCCAAGGTACTTCCCAAACGTCCTATGGAAGTACCTCCTTGGCTGATCCCTAACGTAAGGTGTCGTTTCGACCTGACTGGTCTCAACAAGGAGGAGACCAGTTCAATCGAATATCGATCCCGCTTTTATGAGATCATTAGCGAACTTGACTCTCTCTGCGTATACACAGATGGTTCCAAAACAGCTACGGGTGTTGGAAGTGCCATCGTCATTCGTGACGATCCTCACGCTTGGTCACTTCCTCCCCAGGCCTCTGTGTATACTGCAGAATTATTTGCTATTCTGCAAGCCCTGCGATTCTGTCAAACATCCGAAGACAGCGCATTCCTCATTTGTTCCGACTCGTTGAGCGCGTTGCAAGCGATCTGCCACTCTCATACCATCGATCCACTGGTGCAGAACATCCGAACGTGTCTCTACATGCTCCGCCAAAAGTCTATCACCTTCTTTTGGATTCCCGGACATGTGGGGATACCTGGCAATGAACTCGCCGACCAGGCAGCACGTCATGCAGCCGAGGTCGGTGAGCCACAGGACATTGCCATTCGCCCAGAGGATCTGAGAGTGTGCATTAGATCGGCGATCGATCAGAAATGGCAACGTGAGTGGAACAACCTCACGGCTAAGCTCAGACAGGTGAAACCTGAGGTCCGAAGAACTCCGGCACCTATAAATCTGAGCCGGCGAGAGAGTGTGGCCCTGACGCGTTTACGCTTGGGCCACACGGCGTTAACACATCGTCATCTTCTCGCCGGTGAGGATCAGCCAAGGTGCGCCGCCTGCGGGACGGCGCTGACCGTGAGGCATATAGTTGAGGAATGTGTAACCTTTGAGCCATTGCGCCAGAGGTTGCAACTCCCAAATAATGTAGCCAACGCTCTCAGTTATGATGCTGTCTCTGAAAGAAGGATGATTGAATTTCTCAGAAATTCGAACCTTCTTCAGAGACTGTAGGGGCTTTACATCTCTAAATTTTATTCTAAGTCGTCTCTATTTATCTCCCCCGACAGTGAATTTTATTTGTCAGCTTTGTTTTTTAATCTATGTGTTTTCAAGATTTTTGTGTTGTCTTATTTATTAACAATACCCTGTTCCAGCTGGTCTGGCAGGGTACTTTTAGTCTTGTTTTTATGCCACTAAGGGCCTTTACACCCTTAGTGGTACTTTGTTATTTATACGTGTTACTTTGTTTTTGTTATTGTTTGTTAACGATGTACCACCGAGGGCTCTTTACACCCGAGGTGGTACATCATTTGTTTCTTCTTTCTGTGATATTTTGTTATGCCGCTGTAGGCCTGTTGTTATGGCTCTACAGCGGTATTGTTTTAACTCCTTATTGCCTCACTGGTGGGCCTGTGGCTCCCCAGTGACGTAATAAGTTTTATCTGTGATAAAATTGTGATATAAATCTCTAGTCGTTTGTGTGTTTCTAGTCAGGTTCCTCCACCCCGAGGCACTTTACGCCTTGGGGGAAGTCGCAGCGATGGTCTTCAGGCCTTGGTGACCGGACGCTTTGTCTAGTACTTATCGTACCGTCACCAAGGACTGTCCGCTATTTTTAAGCCCTGGGATGGCAGGGCTCATCGTTGGATTTTATATGTGTATGCTTGTCCGTTGTCTATTGCATTTATGTGTTCCTGTCTTTACGTGTTGTTTTTATTTTTACTGTGTTTGGCGGCGCATGCCCTTAGTAGGCGATGCCGCCGGGTGCTGCTGACCGCGCCATCCACCGGCAGCAGTACCCCAATTTTAACAAAAAAAAAAAAAAAAATTGATTTTTAAATCGAAAAATGCTAATAGGTTTTGACGACGAAAAGATTACGCGCACGCCTCTGGTGGTAAAGTTAGAACTAGCATCAAGTCACCAGAGATGTAGATTCTCCATGAAAAAGATCAATTTTTGGATCGATTTAAATCAAAATTAAAAAAATTGATTAAAAAAAAATAGGCTAAAAAAATCGATTCTGTAAGATCGATTTAAAAAATCCAAATTTTGAAAAGTTTAATAAACTTAGCTGATAATTTTTGTTAACGGACTTTATTGATAGTACATGGGGAATATCGAGTAAAAACCCCTTACATTATACTTGTAAAGGCAATGAGTTAACTTTTCAATTATAATTATAGAATAGTATACTGTGCAATAAGTGCGGGAAATTGTCGATTGCCCACGAAAGCGAAGTTGAGCGCACGAACGTAGTGAGTGGGGCAATCGACAATCCCGCACGAGTTGCACATACTATTTTTTATTACGAATTTCACATACTTTTTTCTATTATTATCACTATTTTTGACATTTTTATTCCTTTTTAAAATAATATTTTTGAGTGTTCGTCTTTTTTTTCTGAATTAATTATCGTTTAAATTACTTTGTTGGTGGTTTCTATAGAAATAATTATGAAATATTTATTAAATGAAAAATTAAGAGGCGGCTTTGCGTGTTTTGATTAAATTTTGCGTGTTTTATTGTCAATTTGCGTGTGGAAAGTTACTTTCCACACGCAAAAAAGTATGCGAGAAGAGTACAGTGGGCAAACAGCTATTTTGCGTACAGAAATGTGTGCGCCAAGTTAGTACTTCTCCCGCATGAGTAATAAAAAATAAATAAACAACGCAATTGAATATGTAAGTCTGAACCAAGTTTATTATTCAAAAATTTCAAACAGACTGACAAAAAAACGTTTTCTAAATACATGGCAAACTCCCATATCGCACGCTCCCATTTAGCAATTTCGTCGCACACAAGATGTGTATAATGGCGCCCCTCCGTGTTTTAAAGCAAATATGTTTGTATGTGTTAGTGTCTAAGTAATAGTTTGTAGCAGTAAGCCATAGAAATATATAAATCAGAAACATTGACGCCCGTGATCTTTGACTTTCTCATTTAGCAATTTGGTCCCAGTGGATTGCGTAATGGTAGTTTCCTATGTAATTTTGTGGGAAAGGGATCGTTTACCAGATAGGTGACGTTCCTTCCTTTTGTATTAATAGTCTTCATAGCAGTACTTAATACATATTAAACTGTTATACAATATACATATGGGCTATTGGATAATATTGGAACTACTGGATAAGATAGAGTGTAAATATGTAGTTATAGGTATAGAGCCACATGGGGGGTTCGTTGATAACAACGAGTAAAAACTAAAAAATTACAATTATCAATAACGTTTTTCCTGTTTCATTTTAGCACATGTTTCTTTGTAGAATTACAATTAAAATGAAATTATTTTTGGAGAAAATCCGTTATCGATCTCTTTAATTTAACAATCGATTAAAATGAAAAAAACCGAAAAAAGAATCGATTTTTTAAGCTTTGATTAATCGATTTTCGATTAATCGATTTAAAATCGACATCTGTAGCATCAAGTGAAAATATACATACGTATAAGTTAGTTAGCATAGAAATATGTAATACACAAATTACGAATGCAGATTACTAGATTTTATATCACCAGTTACACGTATACATGTATTTTTACTCGATAATTGATACCAATTTTACTATAAGAGGTGCGAATGAGAATTTTTGCGTCACCAATAGCAGTTTTCTAAATAGTCCCGTTTCCATAGTATACGAAGTGATTTTAAGGAAAAAACGAACAAATAAAGGCAAATTTATTTTTTGTTGTAGTTGACTATGACTTGGTATTTTGCATTAATTTTTAATTAGAAATAGTATATTATTCAACGAGCTAGTAATGATAACTATTACTCACGAAGATGAAATTGCGACACAAGCCGAGCTTGTGAGGTGAGTGTCGTAATGCATCTGAGTGAGTAATAGCCATTGCAAGCGAGTAGAATACGATATTTTTTCTACGACTTTTTTCCTTTTTGTTTTAAGTAAAATTGAATATAAATTTTAAATCAAATTTTTAATCTATTTCTAATTTCATTAAAAGTTTGTATAATATTATGTATATACAACGATCAAAACAAAACATAAACTACTTTATTTACTTGAACGTTACTAGGCAATATATATTAAATTAAAACTTGATACATACATATATACACAAAACAATCGAAAAAACCATAGAATAATGATTAATACTGTGATTTCATTGGTCAAGAGGGTATCGAGTAATGAACATTCCTCCACACCTTTGAATAATGCCTAACTTTCTCAACAATAACAGATATATAATGAGTGTGTTCTTCAACAGGAGTAGAAAAAATACTTTTTAGTCGGATTTTCTCCGAAAAATTAGACTTATACAGTCTATACGATAAGAGCTGCGAGAGGCGAGACCAGGGGCGCTATCCGTTTTCGGACCCGTAGAACACGATTATGTAAAAAAAAAAGATGTCTGATATATATATATATATATATATATATATATATATATATATATATATATATATATATATATATATTTTCCCGCAACCTTTTAATATGTGTAGGGCCCCCCTATGGAAGTTAAGAGATGAAATTTGGTAAGTGGGGCTTATTCCGATGCACAACAATACTATCAAAGTGGGGTCAAATTTTGGGCAAATTTATTTTCGGACCCGACCTTTAAGGGGGTGGTGGGGGGCAACAAAACAATAGAAACTTTCCAAACAGGTTTTAAATAATGTTTCGATCAATTATCTACAACATATCCAAAATTCAGCTTCCTAGGGTGATTTGGAGGGAGTAGAGAGGTGGAAAACGATTTTCGCTGGATCTAACACGCCCCCAGCCCCCCAGAATTAACGTAGAGGATTGAAATTTGGTGTGTTGGTAGAGTTCATACCTAGGTTGTGCTTTTTGGACGTTTTAATATTTTACTCCCACCCCCCTCATTTTTAAACTACAATTTCATGCTTTTTCGACGTTTTCGAAGTTTGTACCACTCGCACAGGTCACCCGAATAAACCTAGAGGGCTGAAATTTTGTATTCGGATTGAGTTAGTATCAAGGGGGTGCCTTTTGGGGGTCTCGACTTTTAACCCCTACCCCCACCATTTTTATACCCAAAAGAACATGATTTTTCTTGTTTTTTAACAGTTTCGTTCGGGTCAAAATCTCCCCAAATAAACCTAGAGGGCTGAAATTTGGTGTACAGGTTAAGCTAATAGCCAGACACTGTTTTTTGGAGGTTTCAACTTTTAACCCTTACCCCCACGATTTTTACGCCAATATTTCCCTAATTTTTTTGCTTGTTTTCTAACACGTCTAGAGACTCCATAAGGAACTCTAGAGGGCTGAAATTTTGTACCTGTATTCAGTTAGTATCCAGCTAGTACCTTGTAGGGAGTCCGCATCACTTTTCCCCCCACTTCTCCCATTTTTACATCGGAATTGAAAGCTATTGTTAAATGTGTTTTAAAAGCATTATGTTTATTCTAAATACAAGTAGGCGAATAGTAATTTTAAAAAATTTAAAAAAAAGTGAACTTACTTTTATGACAAATGAAGTACATACATATTAAGTAATTTAAAAATGTTATTAAAGTCACTGTTTATTTATAAATTAGGAATTTTGGATTTTTAGTATTTATAAAATAGAAATTTTGGATTTTTTTGGAAAGAAAAAATATCTTTATAAAGGCCTTCCAGTTTACTATTTAAGGTCCTTTTTAGTCGAATTTTCTCCGAAAAATTAGACTTATACAGTCTATACGATAAGAGCTGCGAGAGGCGAGACCAGGGGCGCTATCCGTTTTCGGACCCGTAGAACACGATTATGTAAAAAAAAAAGATGTCTGATATATATATATATATATATATATATTTTCCCGCAACCTTTTAATACGTGTAGGGCCCCCCTATGAAAGTTAAGAGATGAAATTTGGTAAGTGGGGCTTATTCCGATGCACAACAATACTATCAAAGTGGGGTCAAATTTTGGGCAAATTTTTTTTCGGACCCGACTTTTAAGGGGGTGGTGGGGGGCGGAAAAGCAATAGAACTTTTCCAAACCGGTTTTAAATAATGTTTCGGTCAATTATCTACAACATATCCAAAATTCAGCTTCCTAGGATGATATGGTGGGAGTAGAGGGGGGAAAAACGATTTTCGCTGGATCTAACAGGCCCCCAGCCCCCCAGAATTAACGTAGAGGGTTGAAATTTGGTGTGTTGATAAAGTTCGTACCTAGGTTGTGCTTTTTGGAGGTTTTAATATTTTACCCCCACCCCCCTCATTTTTAAGCTACAATTTCATGCATTTTCGACGTTTTCGAAGTTTGTACCACTCGCACAGGTCACCCGAATAAACCTAGAGGGCTGAAATTTTGTATTCGGATTGAGTTAGTATCAAGGGGGTGCCTTTTGGGGGTCTCGACTTTTAGCCCCTACCCCCACCATTTTTATACCCAAAAGAACATGATTTTTCTTGTTTTTTAACAGTTTCGTTCGGGTCAAAATCTCCCCAAATAAACCTAGAGGGCTGAAATTTGGTGTACAGGTTAAGCTAATAGCCAGACACTGTTTTTTGGAGGTTTCAACTTTTAACCCTTACCCCCACGATTTTTACGCCAATATTTCCTTAATTTTTTTGCTTGTTTTCTAACACGTCTAGAGACTCCATAAGGAAACCTAGAGGGCTGAAATTTTGTACGTGTATTCAGTTAGTATCCAGCTAGTACCTTGTAGGGAGTCCACATCACTTTTCCCCCCACTTCTCCCATTTTTACATCGGAATTGAATGCTATTGTTAAATGTGTTTTAAAAGCATTATGTTTATTCTAAATACAAGTAGGCGAATAGTAATTTTAAAAAATTTAAAAAAAAGTGAATACAATTTTTTAACAAATGAAATACATACATATTAAGTAATTTGCAAATGTTATTAAAGTCACTGTTTATTTATTTATTTAATTATTATTTAGGAATTTTGGATTTTTATTATTTATAAAATAGAAATTTTGGATTTTTTTGGAAAGAAAAAATATCTTCATAAAAGCCTTCCAGTTTACTATTTAAGTTCCTTTTTTAATATTTAAAAGTAAAACACAAAGGCAATTGGCGGATAAGCATGGATAGAAATGCCCTCGTACGAATTGTTTTGGCTTTTTCCCTGTTAACTTCTATCGGCACAAAATTGAAATTTACTGAGATTCAGCCCTTAAAAACTTAAAATCTTTTTATAAAGCCCCGATCAACCGGACACTCATTATCAGTTTTGAAACCACCAAAATTACAAATCGCTTGTGGAGTTTCAATTATATTTCGCTTGTAGACACTCAATACCGAAGAAATAATTTTTTTTTTATTTTTTTTATTTTTTATTTTTTTTTATTTTTTTTTTTTTTTTTTTGAATGAAAAAATATCTTTATAAAGGCCTTCCAGTTTACTATTTAAGGTCCTTTTTTAATATTTAAAACTAAAACATAAAGGCAATTAGCGGATAAACATGGGCAGGAATGCCCTCGTACGAATTGTGTTGGTTTTTTTTCTGCTACCTGTTTTCGGCACAAAATTGAAATTTACTGAGATACAACCCTTAAATACTTAAAACCTTTTTTTAAAGCCTCGATCAGCCGAACACTCATCACCAGTTTTGAAACCAACAAAATGACAATTCGGTTGTAGACTTTCAATCACATTTCGCTTGTAAACATTCAATACCGAAGATGAAGGGGGAAATTCGACTACCGTGATGGGGCCCCGCTGCTCACGGCGTTTTTTTAATTTTTAAAACTAAAACATAAAGGCAATTAGCGGATAAACATGGGCAGGAATGTCCTCGTACGAATTGTGTTGGCTTTTTTTCTGCTACCTGTTTTCGGCACAAAATTGAAATTTACTGAGATACAGCCCTTAAATACTTAAAATCTTTTTTTAAAGCCTCGATCAGCCGAACACTCATCACCAGTTTTGAAACCAACAAAATGACAATTCGGTTGTAGACTTTTAATCACATTTCGCTTGTAGACATTCAATACCGAAGATGAAGGGGAAAATTCGACTACCGTGATGGGGCCCCGCTGCTCACGGCGTTTTTTTTTTTTCAATTGTCAATAATTTGGGTATTTGCTTGAATCACATTCACATTTTTAACCTGTATAATATAGAAGCAGGTATGTTCAAATTTTTATACGTGAATTTTTAAGCTGAAGAACATGAAGCAAGAAATTAAATATAAGGGTTAATTTGTTTATATAAACGAGTTTTACTTTCTCTGGTAGTCTGCGTTATTTTTCTTATAATATCCATATAGATTTTTTTTTAAATTAATGTTTGTAATTTAGCTCTAATCTAGGAATATTTATCGCTTTTGTGGTGGTAATAGGGATTGCGTGTATAAATGTTCTTTGATAATTTCTTTTTTCTATTTTAAATAAGTGAATAAATTAAAAAACCACTGAAGAATAATTTAATAACCTACAAACATATGTACATAAATATGTATATTTATACGAAAGCTCTGGTGGAAATAAAAGCTAAAAAAAAGAATATTTTCGCATGTATACAGGAAGAAGGAGGAAAAACATTTCCTCGTATATACCTCTGTGAACGTAAATATGTATAGGTAGTAGACGTAGGATAATATTATAATCGACAATTTCAAATTTTAAATGGTTCGATAAGAATAGAAACACACATTCCTTCCGCGCATTAGACGTACATAAATCAATTTACCAACAGGAAGTTTTTTAACTTGGCAATATGTCTCGTGATTTTCACTATGAATTTTTAATAATTTCGTCGTATACTTGAGAGGTGTATGTTATATATATATATATATATATATATATATATATATATATATATATATATATATATATATATATATATATATATATATGTGTGTGTGTGTGTGTGTGTGTGTGTGTGTGTGTGTGTGTGTGTGTGTGTGTGTGTGTGTGTTTGTTTTCTGCAATATTAAATATTACAAAAAATTTGTATTATTTTCACGAAGAGACACAATGAAAGTTATAGTTCATAATTTAAAATACCAAGACCCTAACCAAATAACAACCATTTTTTCCAAGAAAGAAAAAGTTGCCACTCTATAACTTTTAGGATTTCGCAGTACAACAAGGAAATCCTTATAAACTCGTCTATGGGCAGTGTTCTTTTTCAAAAACTGCTATTGATTTTTCTAAATTTATTTAAAATATTCAGTGGTAGTAAATTTAAAATTACTTTAATTGATAAACTCTGTAGACGGATGCTCTTGTAAATAAAAAAAAAAATGTTATGCAAGATGCTACGACAGGGGTATTTTATTTAATTAATATTGCTACTCTAACTTATACAAACTAACTTATACAAACATTTTGATTAATTCGAATTTTTTTAAATGTTAAACTATTGCCTTTATGTGTAAATACTGAGAAATTAAGTATATTGTTATATTTTTTTTTTTTTTTTTGTTAGTTTTTTTCAATACCTATATATTTATGTTACCTACACTGCCGTGCCAAGTAATAGACGAGGCGGCCATTATGTAAAGAGAGTTGTTTGAACGTCAGTACAGGCAACACACGTTTTGAGTTAATTAAATATATTCTTTATTATTAATATCTTTGTATTTGTATTATTGCTCAACCATTTTGGATATAACAATGTCTATAACTATATTTATTAGAAGTTATTTTTTAACAATATAAAAGAACAAATGCCTGGCACTGTAAATTTCCAACGAACCTTTTTCCCTTAATAAAAACCTTAAACCTGAATGAGGATTTGTTTTTATTTTTCCCGTTATATGTAGAGCTTGTTTTATCGAAATACAATTGTTTCCCCCATTTTTTAAAAATCATGCATTTAAGAGTTAAGAAAACTCTCTTTTTCTTTTTTTCGTTAAATAAACCTAGACATGATGCTGCAGAGATTATTTCTATAAACTTAAACTGTAACAGTGTTTCACTTAGCACTATTATTTGAACAATTTTAAATCATGCTACCATAAAAATGGTATTAGACTTGTTTTCAATATAATAACATTTGCAGGAGTTATTTTGAGAATTATTGTAAACTATTAAAATTACGTAAATATCTATTTTATTTAAATACTAGCCGTATACCCGATGAGATTTTCCATCGACAACATCTTTTTATTAGGTAATAGGTACTCACTTTCTGCTCACTTTTAATGTTTTTCAAAAGCCTAAATCAGTATCCACGTTTCTAACTTCAAAAATGATGAACCCATACGAACTTTCATTTCCTGTTGTAACCTCTTAGGGAATAAATTTCCAGAAACGTTTACACAACTGACGTTTATTTATAAATAGAAGCCTAAACGCCAAATTTCTTATCTCTTGTGCTAAATTTCGTCCTTCTAAACGCAACAGTTTAGGCTGTGCATTGTCTGTCAGTCAGTGTTAAAGATTTATTCAATAAGATATTTTTTATTTTAATAGCCATAGTAACATATTTTTATATACCACTAACTTCAAAAATAACGAATTTACGTACAAATTTTCATCCCCCATTAAACCCACTTAGGGGACGAATTTTCAAAAATCCTGTCTTAGTGGGCATCTACGTTACATAGGGAACTCCTATGCAACATTTCATTTTTCTAAACCCAACGGTTTAGGCTGTGCGTTGTCTGTCAGTCAGTCAGTCAGTGTTAGAAATTTATTTAAGTAGATTAAATAAAACATCACTTCATATTATTAGTTGGCTACTAAAAAAAAATTTGTCTTACATGAATGCGAAAGAGATAGGTAATCCTTTATTTTTCTATGAATATACTTATCTCGAGTATTTCACAGTAGAACCATCTGGGACTATCTAAACTATCTTATTGTTATGTGTTTTGCTATGGATAATAAGTACATAATTATATAAAAGTAAGATTTGTTTTGCGCCTATATTATACTGACTGATTTGACGTTTCCAAAATAATTCTCTGCATTTTAATTTTTATGCATTATAATTAATTTTCTGAACATTAAACGATGTTGCAATGTGTCGGTACTACAGCACATTGGACACTTTTCTCAATTTTACAATGATAGTTCTTTCATTCGTATTTGAAATTGGCTCAGCGCCAAACTTTCTAAATTTCGCGATAAAAAATTTAAATACATTGTCATTAGGATTTTCTAATGATATCATTGCTCAAATGTTCCACTCACGAGACACCTACGTTTTTCCGTTCCAAAACTGTTTTCAAGAAAAATTAAATTACAGAGAAAAATGTAGACATTTATATTAAAAGTTACATAAATTTTATATGGAAATAAATTATGTTTTCAGAAAAATTTGGTGCTTTTAATTTAATACAAAAATTCCAACTAAATTAATCGTTTTGTAGAATAGATAGTTTACCACTTCATTTATCCTAAAATATGATCTAAATACTTCTACATTCTACGTTCCAAACACAATAATTTTTAATACGTGTTTTTAGGTTGTGAAATTTTATTATCTTGAAAAAACTTTACTTGTAGCGAATTTCCAAATTCAACTATTACAGCAGATGACATGGTGAGACTTGATAGAAATTTGTTTTGGAGTCCCTAAGATCCGAAAAAAAATTATCAGAATTTAAAGGTTTTTCAAATATTTTATTGTGGTCCCGGAAACAACAGAAAAAATAACATAAGATAGATTTCTGCTGCATTGTTCTAAGTAAGCTGGTTTTCAAAAAAAAAAAAAAATTAAAAACTAATTTTCTATTTAAAAAATTTTTTGAATTTTTTATTACACTATCGCAAAGAGTGGAAAAAATCAAATACAATTAGATGCCATGGAACGAGTGATTTACTTTCCGATCCATATAGGACAGTGAGAGTGACTCTCAAAGTGGAGATTGCAAAAACTATTTGTAGGGATCACAGAAACAATTTATTACAGATTACATTACAATTCGCATTTCCTACGAATCTCTAGATATTTCGGGGGTCATTTAAAATTTTTAAGTAAAAGAGGTGTCGTCGGGCAAAAAGTTTGAGAACACATTTGAGAATATAAGGTTTTTACCGGATCTTGAGGTTTTGAGGACTAAGGTAACTAGAAAAACTCAAATTCCGGATGAAAATTTTTCGTAATGTACGTAAATACACACGTATGTACGTATGTTGGGGTCTAAATCAATGAATATCTCCAAATTTACCCAGACTAGAGAAATTAAACCAAGCTTAAGATAATTCTATATATGTAGCACTACAAAAACAACAGAGTTGTGACACATTTTGACTAATGGTTCTAGAGTTATAGCCAGTTCTAACTTTTTGAAAAAATCGAAATTTTAGCTTACCAGGATTTTTTAGATATTGTTCATGAAAATCGATGAAGCTTATATAAAAATTATTACAAAAGGGCATAGCCGGGTAAGATAGAAAAACGGCCCTTGACGCAAAATTGATTGTTTTTATAGGAAATAATACTTCTTAGCCCCAGATACATTCCTGCCAAATTTCAACCCTCCGAGGCTAATAGTTTATGAATACACAAACAGACAAAAATTTTCAAAAAAAATTTTTTTTGACGAAATTACTGAACCGATTTATTTAAGTTTAATATATATTAAACCCACCTTAGACGAAGCAATAAAAAAAAAATTAACGTTATATCCCTTTATTATACTAATTTTTTTAAATTTTTAAATTTAAGAAAATTTTTTTTGGCACTTACACGTTAGCGACACCCACCATTTTTTGTTCAATAATTTGTCTCTTAGTACGCTATAACATATATTTTTACGGAAAAATTTTAGTTGGTAGAACATAGTAATATTTCAATTTTTTACCACAATTTTTGGAGGGCGATTTCACCCGTTCAAACCGTTTTTCCGCCGATAAAAAAAATACGTGTCGCTTATTTTTTAGTGTTCTACAACATATCTAAGTTTCATCAAAATCGATAGGTCCGGCCTCGGGCCCTTTACTTGTCAGATACACAGCTATCCAAAATTTTTTTACACATATGCTTAGAGGTTGTACAGCAACTATCTCTATCATGAAATCTGCAGTGTGCGCTTTTGTATACATTAGGCTCGATCCACATTAACGCTCAACTCTCGCTCCGCTCTCGGTACGATATCGCTCCGCTCCTGATTCGATAAAATATTCTTACACAAAAAATAATGAATGTATTCACACCATCGCTCTGATATCGGTACGATATCAGTCACGGTTCGCTTCCACTCCAATGCCACTTCAATATTAATACCACTCAGGTGATATTTTATCGGAGCGATATCAGACTTGTTATGGCTTGTACCCATAGTGTAAACACTTTTTTGATTCCACTCCACTCCGCTTGCATTCAGTTGTTATGAAAAGATGTTTGTATCGAACTGGGATCGTACCCAGAGCGGCATTATAATGTGAATGGAGAACGAATCTGCATTCCAGTGCTGATAACATGCATCCAGCATGTTATCAGCACTGTAAAGTGAACAGAACAAGATTTTATCGTAGCGAGAGTGGGGTGGGAGCGTATCGAGAGCGGAGCGTTAATGTAAATCGGGCCTTAAGCTACTTAGTAGTCACTCTCTCAGTGGCAGTCGATGAGTGTAGGTCAATCACAAGACAATTTTATTGATTTGATTGTTATGTTGGTTGTGTTGACATTATGACAATCCCCACACGGAGCCAGATACATGCGTGTGGTGTTATAGCTATGTATGCAATAGCACAGCCACGTGACAACCACTACCATCAACGTTAACTAACACAAATACACAATATCGCACAAAGTAAACCCCGTGCACGTATACAACAGATTTTCTATCTCTTACTGGTTACACTGGTTCCGGTAGTACAGAGATAGATATGTTGCCTCTACTTCTTTGTGGTTACATACGTGTTTTTTTTTTAGGTGTCTGTGGTGGTTTTCTAAAGATACTAATATATTCTATCCGTTTTTTTATTCGTGTCAACATTTTACAAGAGAAAAACATTTAGATCTCAAAATTTTTGGGTTATATTTTCTTAAAAACATATTCATTGGATTAAAAAAACTTGGTTTCATGCTTATTAAGAAAAAAAATGGATGTTTAATTTATTTATTAATTTTTATAAGCCAGTTTAATGACACACTTAAAAATAGTGTTCCGGTATAAGGGCTCTTACGTTATATCTATGTTCTAAATCTCATCTCTATGTATGTTGTGTACAAAAATAGAAAAAATTCAAATATTGACAGTAATTAATATGATAATTTATCTATAAGTGGTGTTTCTGATAACTATCTAAAGAATACGTGATCTTTAGAGAATACGATTTTCACCTGCACTAATAAATTGCGGTTCAGTTCAATTGAATTATCTCTTAACTGCCCAAAATAATCAAAAACATGTTATTAACAGAAAATGTTTAAATTCTATATTAAAAAAAAAAACTAACAACACATTTGGAGACTTTTTCATTCCGCTTTTATTTGAAACCAGCTGGCTGGTGGGGGGGGGGGGGCTTAGTAACTGATAAGGGACTTAAGTATAACTTACAACTAATAGCAAAAAAATGGCAAAGAAAAAGAACATTTTGTTGAAACGTTATAAAGAATCAAAATCTATTCTGGGTCTTTAGGGGTAGCTGGGTGCATCTTTACTGCAAGTTGCTGTAACAAAAGTGCACACTGCAGATTTCATGATAGAGATAGTTGCTGTACAAGCCCTAAGCGTATGTGTAAAAAATTCTGGATAGCAGTGTGTCTGACAAGTAAAGGGCCCGAGGCCGGACTTTTCGATTCTGATGAAACTTAGATATGTTGTAGAACACTAAAAAATAAGCGACACGTTTTTTTTTATCGGCGGAAAAAACGGTTTGAAGGGGTGAAATCGCCTTCCAAAAATTGGGGTAAAAATTTAATTTTTTAAATATCTCGGAAAACGGTAAGAGATAGAGCAAAAGTTTAAATTGGCGATATTGCTCTTTTTTAAAGAGCTATCTATTGATATTCAATTTGTTCAAATTACATCAACAGGGGTGGTTGGGGGTTAAAATTTAGGGGTTAATTTTGCAAAAGGGGTGAAAATTAAGCAATCTAAACTTTTTGTGTACAGATTTGAAATCTACGTCAAAAAATCTAATTGACCTGTTTTTACTCAATGTCCTAATATTAAGTCTAGGGGTAGTTAACTAGGGGGTGACTGTCTCGAATAATCGTACTGCATGGGTATTTCAAGAAGTTTTTCAAGAAACGGGATAGCGCCCCTACTCTGTCCTCTCGCCGTTCTTGTCGCATAGGCTGTATAAGACTAATTTTTCAAGGAAAAATTCGACTAATTACATAATATGTATGTTTGTACGCACGGAAAAAAATTTTAAATGGATCCATTTTGAAAATTTTTTCACTAATAATCATTAACGTTAGAAAGTTAAACAATTTTAAATGGATTTAAGGTATCTTATGTGAGATCCGTCAAGGTTTTGGGGACCTAAAAACGCTAAAAATTAATTACTCAATCGATGTTGAAAATTTTGTTAACGTTAGTAAGTTAAATTAGTTAAATTAATTACGTAATTACATGATGTCTGCAAGAAGCTTACGGACCCTTTTCTTACTGTAAATACCCATAATTGTAAAAAATAAACTAACCGACTAATTTTGAAAATTTTTTCACTGTTACACTGGGCTAAAATATTTTAGATAGATATAGATTACGTTATGTAAGGTCTTCCAGGGTCCATAGGATCCAAAAGTGTCAAAAATACACTAACCGACCGATTTTGAAAATTTTTTCACTGTTAAGGAACTAAGCCATTTTAGATAGATATAGACTACGTTATGTACGGTTCGCCAGGGTCCATGAGACCCAGAAGTGTCAAAAATAAACCACCCGACCGATTTTGAAAATTTTTTCACCATTACAGAGGTACTCTATTTTAGATAATTACAGGTCGTGTTATCTGAGATCCACAACTGTCCTGCGGATGCAAATGCGGCGTTGAATGCTAGGGGGTTTTGAAAATACAACGGGTTTTGAAAATACTTTTACTCTATATATATATATATATATATATATATATATATATATATATATATATATATATATATATATATATATATATATATATATATAGATTGGGCCATTTTAATCTATGGATCTAAATATCTCGCCAGAGGCGTCACCGATCAAAAAATGACCTTTACAAAAGTTGATAGGTACGAACGGGGACATCAAATGGTTACCTTAACTTTGACATTGACTTCCATTCTCAAGATCATTTTGAGGTCAATTCGTTTTTTTTTTAAATGGCAAGACCTATTTTTTATTTCTGATTCTGAAAGAGCGTGAAATTTTACGTCGAAAATGCTATGAATGAATTTTTTTTATTGACGTTTAATTTTTTATTTTTTAGTTATGAAATTTATTAATATAAATTAATTTTTCATAACTTTTTAATGTCACTTTGTCTGGATCTTGACCTTAAAATGACCTTCAAAGTTCATTAAAAACGAACACAAGCACTTATTTCACGTCTCCAAAAGATGCCGACACTTTAAAGTTAGGTTTTTCGTTTAAAATCTAATCTTTTATTGTTCTTTGGTGGTCTTTACACCTCTTAAGTTCTTAAGGTCAAATTTTTTTTGCTATCAGACTGCTAAACTATGTATTTCAGGTAGATACAGGTTTTAGGTGAGATCCGCCAGGGCCCAATCTTTAGGAATTCGCTGTGTTATGCACAGACTGCAACAAAGGTATTTATTTTTAACTTATTAGAAGTTATTGTAATGGGTCCGATTTTACGAATCGCTAATTGTGACATATCTCCACGTTTCAAGGTCACTAGAATCCGAATCCATCGTTTTTAACGTGATGTCTGTGCGTGCGTTCGTTAGTTCGTTGGTTCGTTCGTTCGTTCGTGAATTTTTTTTTGTCTCGCATATCTCGAGGACAAATGATGATATCAACTCCGGACTGATTTCATTAGATGCGTAATCAAAAAATGAAGACGGGGCCTCTATCGGGGGCCCAGGGGAGAAGTTGCCCGAAATGAAAAAAGAATTATTTATGTACAGTAGTCTCTAGTCTTTAAGAACACCCAATGGGAAGTGGGGTAGACCTGTCCCCCAAATTTTTATTGTTATAAATTGTATTTTTTGAAGAACACATCCAGTACTTATATTAGACCGAAATTTTACACAGAGATCATAGAAAACGTACTGAATTCAAAACTAGCAAAAATATATTTCCTTCAGAATAGATTTAAGTTTGAGTTACGTCTAAAAAGTTCTGGCTTAGTCTAATCGTTTTACACACCTTAAAGACTGATTTGATCAAATTAATCAAAATCCTTGAGTTTTACCGATGGATTTGAGTTTGGATTTTATTAACAAGTAAAGATCCCGAGGCCGGACCTATCGATTTCCATGAAACTTGAATATGTTGTGGGGAAAAACGGTTAAAAGATGATAGCGAAAAAAATTTAAAAATCGGTTGAGTAGTTAATTTTTGGCGTTTTTGCCTCTCCAGGACCCTGACGGATCTTTTATAATAAAGCATATTATATCCATTTAAAAAACTTTAATTTTTAATGGTGAAATAATTTTAAAAAGCGGTTGGGTAGTTTATTTTCGACGTGAAATTCCACGCTCTTTCAGAATCCGAGATAAAAAATAGGGCTTTCCATTTGAAAAATATGACTTGACCTCAAAATGACCTTGAGAATGAAAGTCAAGGTCAAATCTAGGGTAACCATTTAATGTCCCCCTTCGTTCCTAACAACTTTTGTAAAGGTCATTTTTTGATAGCTGCCTCCTCTGGCGAGATATTTACGTGCATAGATTAAATATATATATATATATATATATATATATATATATATATATATATATATATATATATATATATATATATATATATATATATATATATATATATATATATTCGAGCTGATTTTTTAATGAGATCTACCGGGATCTTGCTGATCCAAAAACGGCAGAAATAAGCTATTGAACCGATTCTGAAAATTTCCTCACTGCTATAGAACTAAATTATTTCCCAAGCCAACTAAATTATAGTCCCAAAAATACCAAAAATAATTACCCAGCCGATTTTAAAAATTCTTTTACTCTTTTCTTTATTTTAAATGGTTACAGGTTTTAGATGAGATCCACCAGTGCCCAATATTTGGAAATTCGCTATGTTATGCAGATGCTGCGACAGGGGTATTTTGTTATTTTCCTAGAATTTGTTTTTATTTGCTTGAAAATAATGTTTCTGTCAATTATCTGCCACATATCCAAAATTCAGCTTCCTAGGGTGATTTGGAGTGACGAGAGGGGGGAAAAAGTGTTTTGGCTGGATCTAATACGCCCACGGCCTCTCAAAATTAACGTAGAGAGTTTAAATTTTGTTTGTTGATAGAGTCCGTACCTAGAGTTTGCTTTTTGGATGTGTTAGTATTTTACCCCCTTCCCACCAATTTTAAGCTACAATTTCATGCTTTGTCGACGTTTGTAATATTTGTGTCACGCGTACAGGTCACCTAAATAGATCTAGAGGGCTGAAATTTTGTGTTCGGATTGAGTTTGTATCAAGGGTGTGCCTTTTGGGGGTCTCAACTTTTAACCCTGACTCCCATCATTTTTATACCAAAAAAATCATGATTTTTCTTGTTTTTTAGCAGTTTTGTCAAGGTCAAAATCTCCCCAAATAAACCTAGAGGGCTGAAATTTTGTACATATATTGAGTTAGTATCCAGTTAGTGTCTTTTAGGGATTCCATATTACTAGGCCCCCCACTGCTCCCATTTTTACAACGGAATTCAATGGTGTTGTTATATGACACATAACAATACCATTGAATTCCGATGTAAAAATTGGCGAAGTGGGCGGGGGGGCAAGGTAATATGGAATCCCTAAAAGTCACTAACTGGATAATAACTCAATATATGTACAAAATTTGTATATATATTGTACATTGTGTTTAAAATGATTTATTTTCGACTAATACAAGTAGGTATAGTAAATATCTAAAAATAAAAAAAAGTTATAATAAATGTAATAAACATTGTAATTTAAAAAAATATTATTAAAGTCAGTTTCTATTTATAAAATATGAATTTTCGATTTTTTGGAAAGAAAAAATATCTCATAAAGGCCTTTGAGTTTAATATTTAAGGCCCTTTTTTAATATTTAAAAATAAAACACAAAGGATATTAGTGGATAAGCATGGGTAGGAATGTCCTCGTACCAATTTTGTTGGCTCTTTGCTGCTAACTGCTGCCGACATAAAATTGAAATTTACTGAGATTCAGCCCTTAAATCGTAAAGCCTTTTTTTAAAGTCCCGATCAGCCGGACACCTATCATCGGTTTTGAAAACACCAAAATGACAATCCGCCTGTAGCCTTTCAACTACATTTAGATATCTTGAAATTACCGTAGATGTAGCGAAAAATTTGACTCCCGTGATGAGGCTTCGCTGCTTACGGCGTTTTTTTTTCAATTAAAATTAAAAATAGTTTAACAAATTTTGAATTTTCAGTATTTTACCTAAATAGAAGTAAATTTTACTATTTATTTGGTGAATTTTTTTGCAGAAAAATTAGTTTGTGAAATTTTACTGCTCTTACTGTTAATATCTATTTGTTGGATCTGAATATAGTGTGTTATACGGCCAGGTATGATCCACCTAATAATGTACTGGTGACGATTGACATGTATTCACTGCGACAAAAGCTTAAAATGCAATATTAATTTCTTTTCAGATCTGCTCATCTATTCAAAACTTGTTTAGTTTTACTATTAATGGAAATTAGCCTAATATTTTATAGTAAAGTTTTAAATTACAGAAATATCAGTAGATTTTAAACTAGTAAGTAATGCATAAACAGGCATAAAATTTTTATTAATAGTGAAAAACAAAAACTATTAATAAATTCATTGATAAGTGTTTTAAAAAAATAATTATTTTAAATGGTTTTTTATATGTGAACAAAATGTGAACACTTGAATCATAAAACTGTAACATTTTCACCTATAATAATAAATCTGCAAGCGCATTAATGGTACTGTTTGAACTCATATAAGTTTATATGGTTGCTATTTTAAATATGATGTGGTACATGTTACAACGTACAGTAGTTCACAATTATATTTCTACAATACGTATTGACCATTCAATTGGCAATTAATGGTAGAGAAATTTTGAAACTTTGATGTTTCTTGTTAACTATAGATTTCATTCGCTTTGGTTCTTTTTTTCCGAAATAATTTAAGGTGTTATTTAGAGTTGCAGAATAAAAATCATAATTAGTTCAAGTCCAAGAATCATTAGTTAAAATTTGGAAACGAAATATGACACGTTCGCCAAAGTATAAAGTGGCTGAATTTTCTTCTTGAATTTGTGTGTGTGTTTTTAATGAAGGAACAAAATCCTTATTAACACTTTCCGATGTGCTGAGGTTTAACATTGGATCGCACGCGTCCAATTACAATAATTAAAGGGAAAGTGATCGTATTAAAATTTTAGAAAAACTTTGCCCTGTATGCTCAAGAGGGCGAGGATTGCTAGAAAACAAATGATTGCAAACAAAAGAAAATATAAGAAAGGTATTAAAATTTTGAAGAATCAAATTATAGTCTTTTATGTAACCTCCAAAGTTTTTCAAGTTTGTCCAAATTTACATTGAAAAAATATTTACGTAAATTAGATTAATACAACGACAAAATTAATATAAATATGTAGACTAATTATTCTAAATGAGGAAACATACTGAAATTAAAAATACTTATGTTTGCTCTAGCAATCAAGAGCATTCAGAAGCTAGCATACGGCATTGCTCATTCAAATGGAAAACTTTTTATTGTAAATTTAACTAATTTTAGATTTATATAATAACGAAATATTAAATTATAATATGAATTTATTGTACTTACAAGTTAAATTGTCTTATCTTACTACACTCGATTTACATATTTTTGCGGGATAAATTTGTGTTTTCTACAACTCAGATTTGATGTCTAAAAGCAATTTAACTCAAAGAACTATCAGTCCAGAAATACTCCAGCTGTACTGTTGTATTTTTGCTAATTAGGAACACAAATTTATTCGAAAAGATACAAATCTTTCGTATAATAAGTGATTAAAATAATTGCAAATTAGGAACTGTATGGTACGATTTTACAAAATGAAGTTTCTTAATTGTATTGACGGGAGCTTTTTTCAAAAAGTTTAAAGTAACTAAATATTGTTTTTAGCTTTTAAAAGATATCGGTAACAAATATTATTTCTATGTTAAGAAACCAAGTTTTCGTAACATTATATATTTTTTTAGTACATTCAAATGATACACTAGAAGATATAATATAGATAACTTTCCCCTACTACCTCTTATTTTGAATGTTTCCGCCATCACCATTTTCCTTTTTTCTGAAATTAAACATATAGGTAAAACTAAAAATTCAATTCCAAAATCCAAATCCCCCATTCATATCGAATTTCGATATTTATCCTACCAGAGAAATCTCGAGGAACTTTTGCAAACTGAAACAAGAGTTGGATTACAACATACAATAGTACGAAAACTCATTAGATGTATAAATTGTATACTCCGTGACTGTAGTCTCCTGGCTTGCATATAAAATGGAAAAACATAAAACACTGCTAATCATAATATGGCTATATATATGTACAAACATACAGATGGGAACACTTTTTTATATAGCCATAAAAACTAATCATACAATGCATAAAATTTTATTTTGCTACATCCAATAATTTTTACATTCATTGTGTAAAATCATTGAAAATTTATGGCTCTGCCGTATGTCTATCGCGTACCTATATGCATAGAGTTTTATTGAATATATATTGATAAATAACAGATAAATTATCATTTATTACAAAAATCTATAATTAATATAATAATGATTAATGGATGTTCACGTATCCAATTTTTTTTCACACGTAGATAACCAAAATAAAAATGTGGTCACTGTGGTATATATATGTGGTAGCCGATTTTCCACCTAAAATTTAAAATTACTGCTTTTCATTAACTCATACTGTTAGCTTAGTTATAATTTGTTGACGCAATTATTTTACATTAGCAAAATATATAACAATATTTTGTTAGTTAAACAATAATTATCATTAATAATAAGAAATATTGTTTGTACGCCCAAAATTATTTATTATCTTTTTCTACAATACATTGTCTTTCTTTAGTTTAAATGTAGAATGTTTTTAAAAATATAACTTACCGCTAGAGCAGAATTTTGATTCACATATCACCAAAACCATATAATATTTAGGACTTTTTTCCCTTCACACCTCAACCAGTTAGTCAAAGTATTCGTCGTCACTTCCACGCACCATAATGGGAGCGCTGAGTGGAAAATAAGTAGAATTACTTATATATATATATATATATATATATATATATATATAAAATATAATGTTGTTTTGCGTGGAAAGCTGAGAATTTTTTTAATTAACGCAAAAATTAAACAAAGGCTATTGGCGGATAAGCATGGGTAGAAATGCCCCCGCACGAATTGTGTTGGTTTTTTTTCTGCTAACTGCTTTCGATATAAGATTAAAATTTTTGAATTTCAACTCTTAAAAACTCACCCTTTGGGGGTAAAAAATTATTTTTGGAAAATCAAAAAAAATTTATAACTTTTATAACTTTTTAATGGCGTGACGGATTTGGCTGGAATTTTTATATGTTTTAGATACCTCTACATTGTATCTCAAAAAAAATTATCAGTTTCAAAAAAAATTATAACCCCCCCCACCCAAAAAAAAAATTGTTTAATTCTTCAATATTTTTTTTCATCAACTTGTAGCTATGGTACAATCACCAAAATTTTTTTGCAGGCTTCCTACTATGACCGATACAATATATAATTTTTTCAGATTTTTGCTCCGGGTGCGTCATAGTTAAAAAAATAAAATATCCAAAAACATTTTTTTTGGAGGTTGTGTTCTTTGTACAATCACCAAAATATTTCTACAGGCTCCTCACTATGATTGATAGAACATATAATTTTTCCAGAATTTTTTTCCGGGTGCATCATAGTTAAAAAAATTAAAGGTCCGGGAATATTTTTTTAGAGATAGGTATAGTCTTCCGGGTACTCAATCGATTGGAAATCGTTTGCAAATTTTGAATATGTGCATAAAAACATTAGTGAGTGCTTAGTTTTCGAAAAAAAGAAAATGGTCGACTCAAATCTTCAAATTCCTCAATCAGCCAAACACTTATCATGAGTTTTTGAAACTACCAAAATGATGATTATTGCAAATGAGACTAAGAAATACTTTTTTAGTGATTACGTTCGCGGTATATTCACAAAAATATTTTTACATGACTTTGATTCTATTTGATGCAACATGTTATAATATATTATACCAAGTTACATTTGATAGAACATATGATACAATATTATAGCTACATATGACAGTAAGTTTTTACTCGACAACCAAGATTAAGATACTACACAGAAGTTTACCCAAGTTTAGTAGAAAAAAGTATCTGTCGAAATATTAAATATTATTCTTTATTAGTTTCATTTGCAGTAGATAATTGTTATTTTGATGGTTTCAAAGATTGATGATAAGTGTTCGGCTGATCGAGGAATTTTAAGATTTGAGTCGACCATTTTCTTTTTTTTCGAAAACTACGGAATCACAAACGTTCTTATGAACATATTCAAAATTTGCAAACGATTTCCAATCGATTGAGTACCCGGAAGCCTATGTCTATCTTTAAAAAATATTCTCGGACATTCAATTTTTTTAACTATGATGCACTCGGAAAAAAATTCTGGAAAAATTATATATTCTATCAATCATAGTTAGGAGCCTGTAGCAATATTTTAGTGATTGTACAACAAACATAACCTGGAAAAAAAAATCTTTTTTGATATTTTATTTTATTTTTAACTATGACGCACCCGGAGGAAAAATCTGAAAAAAATATATGTTGTATCGGTCATAGTAGGAAGCCTGCAAAAAAATTTTGGTGATTGTACCGTAGCTACAAGTTGATGAAAAAAAATACTGAAAAATTAAACAATTTTTTTGGGTGGGTTATAATTTTTTTTTTTTTGAGGCTGATAATTTTTTCTGAGATACACTAGAGAGGATCTAAAACATATAAAAATTCCAGCCCAATCCGTCAAGCCACTAAAAAATTATAAATTTTTTTTGATTTTCAAAAAATAAATTTTTACCCCCGAAGGGGTAAATACATTTCACTGCGTACATAACAAACGAACATATTTTTTAGACGGACATAATATGTTTGTCCTTGTAGGTATATACATATATTATTTTATAAGTCGCAATCTTGTAAATTTACATAGTTATTCGCTTTATAATATCTACACAAATCCAAAAATGATTTAAAAAAGTGTACAATCTTTTTATTTTTAGCGAATTTCGAAAACTCGAAATTCAGCTATTACAGTAGGTGTCACGACGTAACCTCCGGCGGAGATCATAACAGAAACATGTTTTGAGGTCCCTAGAATACGAAAATGATATTCACTAAAATTTATGGCTTCATCCTAGAATATTGGGGCACTTTATGGTTATCATAAAATCTTTGAAAAATTTTTAAAAAGGAAAAAAAAAGGTCATTTATGATGGTTTTATTGACATGGGTACTTATATATTATGTTCGTATATATACCAGGTGTTACAAGTTGTTCATTCATTAAAAAATAAAATATTTCTAGTCTTTATGTTTAGTCAATTTTTTAGTGATATGATTATAACTAACCATTGTAAATTATTATAAGTAGTTTATTTAATTAAATATTTTAAGTACTTGATTTAATTAAAACATTAACCAATTTATCATTGACCTGAATACGTCTTATAAATCAATTTGACAAAATTAAGTAAAATGCGTTAGGAAAGTAGGAAAAATTTTATCCCTATTATATAAGTATTTTTAATTTTGTGCAATATTACCTGTTAATAAAAATTAACTTACAATACCCGTTTTGCGCGAAATTTGTAGCAGGTAGACACCATTTGTGAGTACAAAAGTTGGAATTTTCACTTTTGGAGCAGTAATAAAATATTATCAATCCTTTTATAATATGCAACAGGTATAGATATCTTTATTTGAATATTTTAATAAAGGGTATATTTTAGTATTGACCTTTGTGGTGTTAACATTACTAACGAATTAGTAAGCAAAAATGCAATTTTTACGAAGTTTGGGTGATTGTAAAAATTATTTAAATCAAATTAGTTTAATTAATTTTTTGTTGACCTATCGGTTACGGTATATTGTGATTGCGCGCAGCGGTCAAATACCTCCTGGGGTACTAAAATTTATCCTTAGGACGGATGTTGTGATTGCGCGCAACGGAAGGATTAAGGCAATTAAGGCAGGTACAAAAATTTTTAGAAGGGCACATACACTTTCGTAAGTAAATAATTCTTTTATTACTGGAAATACCCAGTTTTATTCAAATTATTTCAATGTAGAAAAATAATAGTACAGCTGATCCTTATTTTAGACGGTGGATAGGGACCGCATAAAAAAATCGCACAAAAAAATTATATTCAAAAATATCATAAATAAATAGCTATAAAAAGTTAGTTCGGTCCAGATTGGAAAAAAAAAACTTTTTTTATGCGGTGGATCGGGACCGCATAAAAAAAGTTTCATCGAAAATACCTAACTCAGAACGCTCAAGACCTCATAACTTCCATAGAAGTTGCTTTTCTAAACAAGATAAAGCACTAATTTACACGTGGGAACATTTTATTTCATTTTCATAGCATTATGAAAATTTTGAAAAATACATAATATGTCAAAAAATTAAATAATACAGTAACTTTATGTTCTTATACAATGTATTGATTAAACGCTCAAAAGAGGTCTAACGCTTAAAAATAAAGAAATATCCAGAATAGATTTTGTAAAAACTATATGTTATAAGGCATGTTCAAATTAAATATATGTACATTATATATACAATAAATATAAATTAAAGCAATAAGTAAACAATATAATTTTTTTTATCCTAACTTTGCGCGCAATCACAGCATACCTTTTTAAAGACGTGCGCGCAATTGCATGATGGGATTAGGACAGCCGTTTGAGAACCCTGACCGCTGCGCGCAATTGCAGCCTGCCCATCGGTTAATATTGAGACGCAAAGATTGCATATCCTGTGAGAGAAACTAGATAATGACAATTCAATCAAACGGTGAGTTTTAATAATTCAATTATTATACCCTAAAATATATTTTTAATAATAATTTCAAATAATATCCTTGTTTCATTGTTTTTTGTAAATTTAAAATGTATAAATAAAAACTTATTAGCGTAATTTTTTTTTTTAAGTTACTATATTAAGATTTTTAATAACCAAAAAACTTTAACAAACTTTGAAAAAATCTTTTTGCACCGATTTAAGTTTTATAATAATTTCTATTGTTGTCGTTTTATATTAGGTAAAGGACATTACATTCATGGATGTGCAAACAAGAATTTTCGAAAAAAGGAATCAATTCGGAGTGGAACTCTTTTCAACGGAATGAAAATTCCGATTGAAAAGGTAATATTTGTTTTAGTTTGTTGGTTACTTAAGTATCCCACCAGAACAATAAAACTAGAAGCAGGAGTCAGTGATGAGACACTAAGAAAAATATTGGATACTTTTAGAAAACTTTTAGTTATATGGCTAATAGAAACGAGTTCCAAACTAGGCGGAATTAATAAAATCGTCGAAATAGACGAAAGTGCATTTGGGAAACGAAAATTCAACAGAGGTCGCTTGATAAAAACAAAATGGGTAGTGGGTGGGATTGAAAGAGGGTCAAAAAGTGCTTTTTAAGGGTAGTGGAGAAGCGGGATTCTACCACATTAACTAATATTATTTTGGATTCCGTTGAACCCGGAAATACTTTAATAACTGATTGCTGGAGGGGCTATAATACTACTATTTTAGAAGCGTCAGGATTACAGTCATTTTACAGTTAACCACCGACAGAATTTTGTGAATCCCGACCATCGAAAAGTCATCCCAAAAATTGTTGGAAAAGGTATACATTCTACTGCATTCATAAAAAATAATAATTAGGTAAGCATGTTTGTAAATATTGTAACAAACATCAAATCAAATGTAGCACTTATAATAACAGTTATAAACTATTACATATTTCTAAATCTTTCCTTAAAACATACACAAATCTTATTCCGAATTACGTAAAATAGTTTACAATAATACTTACAAGGATAGTGTACAGCCTTGGGGTCGGCGATTTGGCTGAAATTTTTTTTGGTGATAGAGTACACTTAATATGTTAATATATTAAAATAATAGCGCGCACTACTCAGAAAAACTTGTAAAAAAAATAATTAAAAAATTTCAACGCAGCTGGTGTGGTTAAAATACTTGAAAAGGAATATTGTACATAACAGTCCTATTGGTCTAGTGCAATTGGCGTTAGACTGGTAGCACAATGGTCATGTGTTCGCAACCGACTCTGTTCAACAAAACTTTTTTGTTAATTTTTTTTTTTAATATTAATGAATGTCTTCTTTATTTATAATCTTATTTAAAATATGTATTTGTAACAAATTTTTAAATAGGTAAATCTGTAAATAGGTAGGATAAAATAAAATTAATTATAAAACTTTTAAAGTAACATTTATTTAATTGTAAATTATTATTATACTTTACACACAAGACCCAGAGTGATAGTCAAAAACATACAAAACAATAATTTTGTCTGATATGCGTCAAAATTATTTCATGAAAGGAACATTTTCATGAACGTGAATCAAGTATGTTTTTCACTAGATGTCTTACAGACACCCTGTAATTGTAAAAGACATGCATTCATATGCTGTGTAAATTGTAATAAAAATTATTGTTTTGTATGTTTTTATGGCAACTATCACTCTGGGTCTTGTGTGTAGAGAATAATAATATAATTTACAATTAAATAAATGTTACGTTAAAAGTTTTATATTTTATTTTATTTTATCTTACCTATTTACTGATTTACCTATTTAAAGATTTGTTACAAATACATATTTTAAATAAAATGTTTTATAAATAAAGAAGACATTTGTTAATATAAAAAAAAAATTAACACAAAAAAGTTCGTTGAACAGAGTCGGTTGCGAACGCATAACCATTCTGTTACCAGTCTAACGCCAACTGCACTAGACCAACAGGACTGTTATGTACAACCTTTCTTTTCAAGTATATTAACTACACCAGCTGCATTGAAATTTTTTAATTATTTTTTTTACAAGTTTTTCTGAGTAGTGCGCGTTATTATTTTAATATATTAACATATTAAGTGTACTCTATCACCAAAAAAAATTTCAACCAAATCGCCGACCCGAAGGCTGTGCACTCTCCTTGTTAATTATAATCATATAATTAAAAAATTGATTAAACACAAAGAATATAAAGATTTGAGTTTTTTAATGAATGAATAATTTGTAACACCTGGTACCTATATGAACAGAATGTGCAAGTTACCACGTAAATGTTAAACATAGAACCGTCATAAAAGACCCTTTTTTAGTTTTTCAATAAGTTTCCTGCTGTTAAAAGGTACAATTTTCAAAAATTTTATGATAACTATAAAGTGCCCCAATATTTTAGGATTTAACCAAATTTATATATATATATATATATATATATATATATATATATATATATATATATATATATATATATATATATATATATATATATATATATATATATATATATATATATATATATATATATATATATATATATATATATATATGTCGCCACGATAACTTTCGAACGAAACGTTTAATGATTATGAAATTTCGTATGGAGACTCGATTTTGAGCTGGCTTTGCTAAGTTCTTTAGCCAGACACATCGGATGCCCAGAAGTAGGTTTTCTGGCCATTTTTTATGATTCGACCCTATCATTAGACAATTCGATTTTTACATGGTTAAAAAGCCAAAAAAAAAAAAATTATGAAGAAAATATTCTTATAATTTTCTTTCTATTTTAAGTATTTTTCGAGAAAATGTAAATTTTCACTTTTATATTAGTTTTCTTTCTTTGTTAGTCTAATAAGTAATTTATATTTATATTTAAGTTCTTTATGAAGTATAAAAATAAAAATATTTCATTTTTTTATTAAAGAATTTTGTGAGAACAACTGAAGTCTATTCACATACATGTGTTATAACACACATACATGTATAGAGTTTTGTGTCTCATTTATTGCATTATAATTAACATGGTTCTGTCTCAAGTTGAAAAATGAAAGTTAAATAGATTTTCTAAACTAATGTAATGAAGAATTTTTTTTTATTGAATTTTTAAATAAACAAGAAACTGAAGATTATGTTATGATATAATATTATTAAATATGAAACAAAACAACATAATATGTACAATGTACATATGTATGCACGGAATAGTATATTGTGCAATAAGTGCGGGAAATTGTCGATTGCCCACGAAAGCGAAGTTGAGCGCACGAACGTAGTGAGTGCGCTCATTCGCTTGAGTAGGACAATCGACAATCCCGCACGAGTTGCACATCCTATTTTTTATTACGAATTTCACATACTTTTTTCTATTATTATCACAATTTTTGACATTTTTATTACTATTTAAAATAATATTTTTAAGTGTTCGTCATTTTTTTCTGAATTAATTATCGTTTAAATTACTTTGTTGGTGGTTTCTATAGAAATAATTATGAAATATTTATTAAATGAAAAATTAAGAGGCGGCTTTGCGTGTTTTATTGTCAATTTGCGTGTGGAAAGTTACTTCCCACACGCAAAAAAGTATGCGGGAAGAGTACAGTGGGCAAACAGCTATTTTGCGTACAGAAATGTGTGCGCCAAGTTAGTACTTCTCCCGCATGAGTAATAAAAAAATATTTTGAATCGATTTTGAAAATTTTTTCACTAATAATTATTAATGTTAAAAAATTAAACAATTTTAAATGGATTTAAGGTATTTTATGTGAGGTCAAGGTTTTCGGGACCTAAAAAGGCCAAAAATTAATTAACCAATCGATTTTAAAAATTTTTTCACAGTTAATAAGTTAAAGTATTTAAATTAATTATTTAAATGGTGTCCGCAAGGAGCTTACGGACTGCCATAAGTTATATGAGATCCCTAGAACCCTTTTCTTACTGTTAGAGTACTAGAGTTGTATGAGTTTCGCCAGGGTTTACTGATCCCATATTTGTAAAAAATAAACTAAACGAACAAATCTTAAAAATTTTTTCACTCTTACAGAGCTAAACTATTTTAGATAAATATAAATTACGTTATGTAAGGTCCGCCAGGGTCCACACAACCCAAAAGTGTCAAAAATAAACTAACTGACCGATTTTGAAAATTTTTTCACTGTTACAGAGCTAAACTATTTTAGATAAATATAGATTACGTTATGTAAGGTCTGCCAGGGTCCATAGGATCCAAAAGTATCAAAACTAAACTAACCGACCGATTCTGAAAATTTTTTCACTGTTGGAGAGCTAAGCTATTTTAGATGGAGTTACATTACGTTACTTAGGATCCGCCAGGGTCCATGGGACCCAAAAGTGGTAAAAATAAACTAACCGACCGATTTTGAAAATTTGTTCACTGTTACAGAGCTAAACTATTTTAGATAGATATAGATTACAATATGTAAGGTCCGCCAGGGTCCATAGGACCCAAAAGTGTCAAAAATAAACTAACTGACCGATTTTGAAAATTTTTTCACTGTTACAGAGCTAAACTATTTTAGATAAATATAGATTACGTTATGTAAGGTCTGACAGTGTCAGTGGGACCTAAAAGTGTCAAAAATAAGATATCTGACCGATTTTGAAAATTTTTTTACTATTACCGAGGTAAACTATTTTAGATAGGTACAGGTTGTGTTATCTGAAATCCACAACTGTCCTGCGGATGCAAATGCGGCATAGAATGCTACACAACGGATTTTGAAATTATATATATATATATATATATATATATATATATATATATATATATATATATATATATATTACATAGAGTCCGCCTAGAATATACGGTCGAGGTGATTTTTTAATGAGGTCCACCGGGATCTTGCAGATCCGAAAACGCCAGTAATAAGCTACCGAACCGATTCTAAAAAATTTCTCACTGCTACAGAAGAAAATTATTTTAGATGGATACAACTATGCTGCACAAAATCCGTTCATTCTTTATGAAGCTTCAAAGCTGCAAAACCGCAAACGCCAACCTATTGCTCTCTAAAAGCAAAACGACTAAAAGACTGAAAAGACCAACAGTGATTCTATAACTATTATTTCCTTCAAAGAACACTATGTATATTTAAATTAACATTAACAAACTTCTTACATAATCCTATTTTTAAAAATATGTACACATTTAATATTTAAGTGATTTGATTAATTAAGAATATTTATTATATCATTAATAATATTACATCATAATTAATTAGATAGGATTTGATCCATTAGAGATTGATCATAGACACTCATAATACCATACTAACAATACTATGTATAACATTGTAATATGTTGAACTAGTAAAAATATTAAATAAAAAAAAAAAAATCCGTTCGGGTTCTTGGGTCCCCAAAAATACCAAAACTAATTACCCAGCCGATTTTAAAAATTCTTTTCTCTTAGAAGGCTAAACTATTTTAAATAGGTACAGGTCTTAGATTTTAGATAGGTCATCATGTTATGCAGATGCTGCGACAGGGGTATCATAAAAATCCATTTGTCCTTCGAAGAAAAATAATTTCCTTTATAAGTTGTTTTTCGAGATGGCAAAATAATTTTCAACAAAATAAGATGACAGATTACTTAAAATCAAATTTTTTTTTCAAAAACCTTAATGAACGTTATTCTTTTATTTTACTATCAATAAGTTAGTTGGTTTTGACACAGAAAATGAGAAAAATAAAAATTTTGTGTGCAAATAGTATATTCAGTAAAATAGGTGTCTAAATATACAGAGCAAGAAATTGGGATCTATCAAGAATTTTCTGGAGACATTTTGAGTCAGACAGAAAAAATATAACAATAAGTTGAAATAAAAATAGTATGGGCTCCGTCATAAGTTCAAGCCGTCGGGAGCGTATGTAAAAACGTTATGATCTACGACTTTTTTACGCCACCGTCTTTGTTGATCACTTCTACACTCGCGTGAATTGAAGCATATTGAAGTTACTCCACTGTGGAACCAATACGACGATACTGGGAGATATTTCCCTAATGTGTGTACCAGGTGAAACCAACAATATGGATTAACGGTTGACATTACAGAATATTCAGAAACAAACTTCGTATCGCTATACTAGCTTTCTCAACGTGGACAAAAGCTGACGTCACAATGACCTAAATTTCTCTCCCACTTCAAACGCACAACATGTTGCTACATAAATCTCATATCTATGTACACGGGATGTACGCTTGTGTGTGTCATACGTCACACTCTATCTGTGGAAAGGGGGACTGCACTGTATGCTTATGCCAGTGGTTCGGTGCCTGCATATTTTATATATGTATTCGCTTATTGTTGGGAAGTAGTTGATAATAATGACAAGCAATCCATGTTTACACCGCTACAGTTGCTGCATAACTAATCAGCTTAAGCGGTATCTGACACACTCAGACACACTGCTCTCCACAGTTTTTTAAACATACGCTTAGGGGTCTGTTGACACCTTTTGACTGATGCTGTACCAATGGTTCCGTTACGTGGTGTGGATACTGGTACGTTGAAAACTTAATTTCCGGAAAATTGTGTACCCCTTGTCACATACGTGGTGGTTAATACGTTGTTTACAGACGTATGAACCACTTTGTAACACCTACGGTGTTTTAGGATATGTGCACCAGGTGGTTCTGGAGGCAGTTGGTATAACGCTCCAAATGAAAGCGTACTCGAAAGTATCAGCACTACGATTTCAGGTAGACGGTGTTATTCTACGGCGAAGTCGGGTATTAGGGAGTTCAGTGGTAGAATGTTTTTCGGGTTCTTGTATTGCTCAATAGGAAAAAATATGAGGCACAGTCTGTCTCATATCATCTCATATCTGTCTCATACAATCTTGATACCATGGAGATCGCGTTTTCAATAGAAAGATACAACTTCTACATTAATATTTATGAATGTATGATAATATCGTCACAACTGGTATTGCGTAACGTGTACCTAGTTGAATTTGATTAGTTTGCTACTCCCATTGCTCTCATAACCAATCGGTGCTTAAACTTTAGGAATTTTTTGTGTTTACCTTTATTCATATTTTCTTCTGATACTGCTTTCCGAGCAGATTTCTGCTTCACATTTCATAATATTCTTGCACTATTTTAATTTTTCAGCTTTGAAAATTAATAAAATGTTGGCTATTTTGTTGGTAGATTATTGTAAAAATTTCCTGTTTTTTGACAGTGTTAAAGTATAATAACAAAAAACTGTTCTATGTATAAGTTACTCAACATTTATTGTTGGAAATCAATCAAAAATAAAAATTGATCAATTTCAAAAATGTTATTTTTTCTTTTTAGGATTTCGCAGAAAATCTTGCTACGAAATACCTTATAATTTTGCGTTTTCTGTCACAGACATGCGCATTTGTATTTAAATAAGACAAATTTAAAGGCAAAACTTAAAAAAATTGCAAATTATTCAATAACTGCACAAACTGTCATCAATTTATTAAAAATTAGTTCGGTTTTTTTTTTATTTTATAGCAATTATTTTTTATTATTATTAACAAAATAACAAAAAAAAATATATGGCACCAATGCACAACCAATGTTTGCTTGTGATATCGAATTAACAAGGAAATTGCAATAAAAAATGCGTTTTTCTCTTTCTTTTTCTATTTTATAGAAGCATGTATATATTTATCTCTTTCTTTCGCTGTTTTTTCTTAAAATTATTAATAATGAGTCAGATTCTAAAAATTGTTATCTTTGTCTAATAACTTATTTTAATACAGGCAGAGCCATCTTTTACATATTTGTGATAATTATGCAGCAAACTGTGTATGTATGTATGTACCAAAATGTCATTTTATCATTTACAATTTCAAAAGTAAATAAGGTAAGTTGTGATTAAGTGGCAAAAATTATTTTCTGGTGTTTATAATTAATTTGGGTTTTAGTTATTTATTAAATAATATTTTTGTCAAACAAATATAATTATTTTGAGCATTCAAATATTGAACATTCAAATTAAATCTTGAAAAGGCGCCAAATTTTGTACTTTTAATTGTAAATAATTTGTGGTCTAGGTAAATTAAATTATTTTAAATGGAAAGTGGTTTTAGCTTATTGCACTATTTAACAATTCCGGATTTTTTGAAAATTTTATAAGATTGTGAAATCAGATTTGGAAAAGTTAATTGAAATATAAGTTAAGAGACTCTGTTATTGACCATGGCCTAGTTTCCGACCTTTTTAACTTTTTTATAAATTAATAAAAAAAACTATATTTTAAATAAGAAAAAAAATAAATTCTTAATTTAAAGTAATTTATTCTGTGCCTAATAAATAGAAATTGAAAAAATATAGAATATAGATTAACTAAATAAAAAAAATTTCGCTAAAACAGGCGAGGTTATAATTCTGTTTAGTGACATATGCATAAAATAGTTGTCTTAGATTAGTTTATTAATAATGAACGTGTGTTCCCAACCGATATATGCTTCTGAATTATATTTAACATAAATAAAAACAAATTTAGAGGGAAAAATAATTTTTTTGCAATTCTAATAAGACTAAATAAAGTAGTCAAGTGCGTGTTAGACACGTACCAAGGCAGGGTTTCGTAGTATAGTAGCAAAAATTCGACATAAAATATTTTTTGCATTTACTTAAAACATTGACGGTCATGAGTTCAAGTTAAACTGACTAACTGTGACACAACGCTGTACCGTGTCAACAATTCTATAATATCGTCCGATTAATATGTTTAGACAATTACGTAATAAATAAACTCAACCCTTCAGAGTGACATCATATGAATTTTACACCAATAATTGAATACAAAATTATTAACACTCCTTAAAAAATTTCTTCTCTATTCAATATTACGAGTTAGAAAAAGATAATATAATAATTTAATCCAACCTAATTAAACCAAAACAATTGAAGTATGAATGATAATTATATGAATTATTTACTAAGAGGCGACTTACGTCGTTACCTATTTTTAATAACACTCCAGAAGAAGACGTAATTATAATGAGTTGTCTGCCAAAAGTTGCTCTTAATAAATGACATGCGCATCTAGGTATTGGTATAAATAATGTATCTTAAAAGTACACTGTTAAAATATTTTCAATTTCTTTTTTGTACTGCTGTATTTATTTACAATTTTGATATAATCAACTTAATTTATTATCTTTATTTTAAATAAGATTTTGTAAGTCAAAGTGTCAATTTTGAGGATGAGTCATTAGTTGTTTTAACGGAAGTAATTCCCTAAAAATGTCTAGAATTGTGTTGCAGGCCCAACAAGAGGGGGTAGTCGGGGTTGCAGCATCGGAAAAGGACTTTTGCTTTGTGAGCGGGCTCATAGCTATCGGTAGGAAGGCCGGGAGAATATAAAAGGAGCTTTTTTTGCTCGTCCACGACCTTGATTGTGAGCGTGACTTTGTGAAAATTCAGCTCATAATAGCAAATAAATTACTTTGCGAAAATTTTACTTTACTAATATAAATTTATTAGTGTACTTTCGTCTCATGTAATCATTTTCTTCCATAGTGCTGGGAACAACTGCATGAGTTAAAAAGGCGCTTACCTAGTGTGGACTCAAATGCACTCAGTAGAATTTCATAAAATAATTTTTGTTTTATTCAAAAATCTTTCCTTCACACTTCACACAGGCTTAGGACTGCCAGTTCAATTAAATACTATCAAAATCAAATTTTATTAGTACTTAATATTACTGGCGTGTTTAAAAGATTTCAAGACGGACAGACAGACAAAATTAAATTAATACTAACTAGCTGCGACCCGCGGTGTCACACACATAAAATTATCTGAATTATAGGTAAAATTTATAGGTCAATTCAATCATATATTCCAAAATTCTGTGCAAAATCAATTATTTATAGCACTTGACCCTGCTCGCCCAATGACTCTAAAATAACTATCTTGATATTTTATTAGCATGGGTAATTTCCGCACCGTAAGAACTTAGTATGGGTACCTATACCAGCAGTTTTAGAATTGTTTCTATTTTAGGCCCTTCAAGGCACCAAGGCCCCGGAAAATCATTTTAACGTCACTTTCATCTTTCGCAGATCTTGGCACAATACAAAATTTTATACAGTAATGGATCTATACTGTGGTGAATTTAGTTCAGTAAATAAAAATACTTAATTATATAATTTAAAAATTTAATTGAGCAATTAGAATAAAATTTCAACATATTTAAGCAACAAAGTTACAATTTTCTACTGAAAAGTATTTTGAAATAGCTATTACTTACTCGATTAAGTTATGATGTTAATAAGTGTGCAATGACTAACTTTAGTATTATAATAATTATATTATTCAGTTTTTTTTTGTCCACAGTCTTTTTGATGTTATAAAATGATGTTTAGAAAAATGTTATACTTTTATTTTAATATCTAATATTATGTGAAATTTCTAAAAAGTATCCAGATAATTTACAATGATGACACATACCATGTCGGTGCATATCATAAATGGTCCTCATAATGTCATTTTTTATAACTGAATCGCAGTCGGTAGTTTTGGGACACATTCTTTTTTGCGTTCCTTAGGCTCAGCTGGTTTTTTGCCACTTGAACTGCTCTTGCAATTGAAGATATACTTAAATCTAATGCTGAAGCTACTCTCTAAAACCGCGCAATATTGTATTTAATTAAAATGTTAAAATTAATCATGAGTGTTACTTAATAAATTAATATATTTGCAAAAATTTTATATTTACCTCTTGTACGGCAGTTAAAGGAATCAAAGGACCACCATTTTGCAATTCTAAAGTAAAATATTTTATCAATTTTAAAATCACGGAATTCATTTCCTCATAAATGACTTTAGATTTCGGCATTTTAGAAAACGAGATAATATTCGCTAGATAGCAATCACTAGATAACAAAACTCTTCAACAAAAATTTGAACAGTGTACTTGATATACTCTTCTTGTTAGCGAAAACAATCACACCACTGGAAGATTTCAAATACGTACAGTAAGGCTCACACAAATAGTTCAAAATTATAACTGTTTAATTGCAAATAAATTAACCAAATGTTTCAATCGTAGTTAAACTTTTTTTTATCAATAACAGCTTATATTTGTTTTCTGACCCACAGCCCGCTATTGCCAGGGATACAAATAATTTTGACTACATAAAGGTTAATTATTAAACATGATAGGTACATTTAAAGCACCTAATTTTCGTCAGGTTACTATATTTATTTTTAGGTTTAAAAAAATTTAATAAAATTTAATAAAATATAACAAAATGGAATTCTGAGATAATCTTTTTATAATACTAAAACTTGACTTCGCTTGGTATAAAATTGTTTGAAAATTTATATCTTTATTTTAGTTTTTGAAAATATCTTTTCGTATTAGAGGTATACATTTCCAATGCAAATGTAACTCCCCATGCAGGTGATTTTAGTGGATTGTATCATCATTCTAGAATTTGAATTAACCCATTTCTTTAAACTTTAAATAATTTATTTAGCTATCTTCTACTAAAAGTATTCATTCAAAAAATTCGCCATCAAAAAACATTATTAAAGTTAAAAAAGACAAAATATTAATTGGCGAACCGGCTTAAAAACAGCAGGTGGGTCAGATCTGGCCCGCCGACCGTAGTTTTCTGACGTCTGACGGGTTAGCAAATTAATGTGCTATTAGAGCTTCTACTAACAAAAATGAACAGCAATTAAAAAAAAGTCTGAAATTTAATTTCGTAAATAACAGTTAATCTGACCGTAATTCTTTAAGGACATAAAGTTTAATTACTATATAATTATAATAGTATTATAGTAACCCATATATTAAAACCCAGATATTAAAAGCCCACAAACTTAAATATGGCATGTTCATATTATTCTAGTGGTTTTGACAAAGAGACTAATTATTTACAAATTTTATAATACGCGAAAGGTTAAACTTATGATTAAACAGATGCGTATGATATAATAAGACCAATAAAACCCGCAAAATATTAAATTTATATCCAAAAAACCTTTAAAAAACAATCAATAAATTCCAAGTACATAATATATTTATTACTTATAGTGAAAACAACGACAACTGAAAATACAGTAGAACCTGTTTAAGTTGGACACCCGCGGTGCAATCAAAAACTGTCCAACATAAACAGGTGTCCAACATATGCAAAATACCAAAATCATCTACGCTTAGTAATTTTAAGGTTAACACTAATTTAGAATATAATGCAAAATTAATTATTTTTAAAGTAATACATATACACACATCTACGTATCAATATTTATTGAAATAAACTATCGAATAACAATCGTAATACATACATATTATAGATATTTAAACATTATCTTTCGTAAAAAAATCACTTATCTTAGTTTGTTTGGATACAATTTTTAGGAAAATTTTGCTTTCTAATTTGCTTTGAATTCTGAATAAATCTTCTAACAGTTCGCATGGGTTTTCAGTTAAATACTTAATGGCGGTATTTATACCGTTCAAAGCTTCTTCAGGGGTTGTTGGTTTCTCCGCTACTTTCTCGCACTCGTCACTAGATTCTTCGATTTCTTGTTCCTCGTCTAGTTGTAAAACATGTTGAAGAACGTCTTGATGTGTATTGAAAACATGATCGTGTACCTCCAAGTAGGCATCGGCGGTGATCATTTCTTCAGCAGTCTGTAACTGATTTTGAAACTCTGGAGGTAATAATTTAATTGCATCGCGAAGTTCTGAATCAGGGTCTTCATTATGATCCCCTTCATTTGCTTTTGGAATACTAAAACCAGCTCGTCTAAAACACTTAACAATTGTTTCCGTAGATACAGCTTGCCATGCTTCGCTGATCCATCGAATTGCATCCAAAACCGTGACTGAGTTGATAAATTCCTTGTGGTTGTTAGAAATTTCAGATTTAGCAACTAAACACATAAGCAAACTTTTGCGGTAATAAGCTTTCATTGTTCGAATCACGCGTTGATCTAGTGGCTGAATTTCCGATGTTAGATTTGGCGGTAAATAAACAAGTTTAACATTCTCGAACGATTTCATAATCTTATGACTTGTAGCATTATCTAGTATGATCACAATTTTTCTAGCAGCCTTACGCATTTGCCTGTCAATATCTGACAACCAACTTTCAAAAATATCAGTCGTCATCCATGCCCTTTTATTGTGTCGCCAAATAACGGGAAGCTCCTTACATCTCATTTGTTTAAAAGCTCGAGGACGTGCTGATTTCCCAATTACTAACGGCGTTAACTTTTCTCCGACCGAACTCGTACATAATAGAACAGTTAACCGTTCTTTAGACAATTTACCACCTTTGCATGGATCACCTTGTGCAACATAACTTTTTTTGTCTAATAAACGCCAAAAGAGACCAGTTTCGTCTGCATTAAACCGATCTTCTGGCGCATAATCTTGCAACAGATTTTCCAGTTTTCTTTTCCACTCTTCCGCCTCTTCTAAGTCTGCTGATGCTGACTCTCCACACAAAGTTTTAAATTTAATATTATGTCGATTTAGAAAACTTTCTAACCATCCATTACTTGCTTGAAAATTAATGTCTAATTTTAAGGCTATCGCTTTTGCTTTTTCTTGCAGTAGAGGACCGGATACTGGAAGATTCGATGAACGGCACTTAACAAAAAAGTCATAAACTTTTTGATTTATTGCTTCATTACCAGTTTTACGAATTTTTCGTTTTCGTTCGGCGCTGCAATTCTTTTCGTAAGCTTTCAAAATTTCGTCTTTACACTTCAAAATATTCCCAACAGTTGATTTGGAAATTCCAAATTGGTCGGCTGCCTTTCTTAAACTAACACCATTCTCTACTAAGTCTATAACATTTTTTTTCTTTTCAATGGTCAATTCTACTAAACATTTTCGCTTCGAACTCATGGTGCTAAATTTGTAACTAATAAATATTCAAGAGATCTGTACACATGAAATCACTGCTGATAATTGACTAATAACCATTGTGACTGCCGAGCTTTTATATTTTTAGGACATAACTAACACGTGTTTCGGTCACGTGTAAAAATTCAATTATTATAACTGTCATAACATAACTAACACGTGTTTCGGTCACGTGTAAAATACATGAATGTCCAACGTAAACAGGTCAAAATATCAAAAATCATTTTAAAAAACTGTCCAAATTAGACAGGTTTCCAACATATAGAGGTGTCCAACTTATAAGTATTAATATGCATTTAAAACAATGTAATTTCGCCAGGCCAATTGAAAAGTGTCCAACTTGAGCAGGTGTCCAGTATACAGAGGTGTCCAACTTGGCAGGTTTCACTGTAACTCATTCACATTAATTTATGTATCAGACAAGCTCGTAATATAACTATCTCTGACAAGATCGACTATCTAATATATTGAAATAGGATAGTAGAAATTATAATAACTTTTATATATGTTACAAAATTTTCTTTTTGAAATGAGTCATTTTCAGTTCTTATAAATAAGATTATATTTAAAATGCAGTGCATTACTAATCTATATACACAATACACATATCATAAAATTGTAACGAGACCGTATCTGTACATGGAATGTTTTTGGAAAATTGTAGGTACTGATAATGTAGATAGTTGGAGATTTAGATACCAATATATTATATATACTATACTAAACATATAATATATATTTCTCACTCATTTTATACCAACCCTTCACGCAAACGACGTCCCGAGTACAGCTAGTAATAATTTTTCAATACCTTGTTTTGATGTAATGTTCTTATTTTAAAATTATTTACTTTTTGAGCTTATTATACTTTTTCATTTGAGCTGGTAGTGTACTGCTAAATATATTTTAAGTTTTTATTTTATTATTTTATTCAAATGTTTTAATGAACTTCAAAATGAAAAATTCAGCTACTACTGCCACTGTCATGGGAAGACTTGAGCTCGGGATTATAATAGAAATTTATTTTGAGGTCACCAGAAAATGATGCCGATTCGCCAAAATTTGTATATATATATATAGGTGTTTCATTAATAATTGGAAATATTTAAATTGATGATTCCTGGGCTCAGAGTATGAAGATTCAACCCCAATCACTTAGATAAAATTGCTCTTTACTAAGCTACGAGTGTTTTATTTAAAAATTTAATAACTAATTTTTCCCAGTACTTTAAAACTATTTGACGTATTTCTATCATACTTAGCAGGATGTGTAGGTACCGTAAACCATACTAAACTATGTTAAATAAGATTTTCTAACTACTGTCACAAATAAGGTTAACTCCTCCTATATTCTACGCCACTGGCGAAATTGTCATTTCAGCATAATTATTCGATTCATTAATACTTTCTGTATAAACAACATATCAACATTTTATTAATGTTTAAATTAGAGATGTCGATTTTCCAAAAAAAAGATCGATTTTTGGATCGATTTAAATCGAAATCAAAAAAATCGATTAAAAAAAAAATCGGCTAAAAAAAATCGATTCTGTGAGATCGATCTAAAAAATCGAAATTTTGAAAAGTTTAATAAAATTAGCTGATAATTTTTGTTTAAGGGACTTACTTGATAGTAATATCGTGTAAAAACGCCTTGTAAGGTATTATATTTGTAAAGGCGATGAGTGAGTTAACTTTTCAATTATAATTATAAAAAATAAGGCAATTGAATATGTAGGACGAATACCACGAATTGAACCAAGTTTATTCAAAAATTTCAAACAAATTGACAAAAAAATGTTTTCTAAATAAGCCGCTTTTGTGGGAAAGGGATCGTCGTTTGCACAGATAGGTGGTTGCTTCCTTCCTTTTGTAGTAATAGTCAGACTTATGTAGAGCCATAAGAGGGGTTCGTTGATATAACGAGTAAAAAGTGACAATTAACAATAGAGATTTTGGTGTTTCATTTTAACACATGTTTCTCTGTAGAATTCTGAATTACTATTAAAATTAAAGTTATTTTTGGAAAAAATCGGTTATCGATCTCTTACTTTTAATAATCGATTCATGAATCGATTCAAATGAGAAAAATCGAAAAAAGAAACGATTTTTTAAGCTTCGATTAATCGATTTTCGATTAATCGATTTAAAATCGACACCTCTAGTTTAAATACAATTTGTATAGAACATCGACTGGCAATTGAGCTTTTTCATAAATACAATATAAGAATACCTATACAGTATCAAGTAAGGCCGGGCATACACGTTACGGTATACCTGCGCAGATAAACCTGTGCAGGTAAACTGTACAGGCAACGAGCTCACACACGTTAGAGTATACCGGAGAGGTATACCTGTACAGGTAAACTGCACAGATTTTACTCATGATTACTCATGACGCTTACTATGAAAGCGTATAAACAATTGAAATCAAACAGTAGGTGTTGTTTGACTCACATACACGCTGCGGTATACATACCTGCGCAGGTAGAAAATACTGATTTTCAATTACCGCTGCAGTTTACCTGTACTGGTATACCTCTCCGGTATACCGTAACGTGTATGCCGGGCCTAACAATTTTAGCTTAATGATTTAACAATTATATACTTCTTGTGTTATCAAGAAGTGTTAAATAACATTTAACAATATATCTCTAGTGAAAAAGATAACAACATCAATAACAAATATTCAGTAATTTAAAGGAAGACGTTGTAACAAAATAAATTCTTATTTATAATTTTTTAAGTTTCTCGCTCTATGGGTTATTCTCCCAGGGCAAAATGTAGAAAAAAATATTATTCATTTGTTCTTTTGATTCAATGTTTAATAGTTTTAGATGATTGTTATTTTGAGTAATATCTTTCAATGTGTATTTGGCTATGTAGTGAATTCGGTATGATTGGACAGGGACACTCTGTCAAGAAGTGATACAAATTGTCTGCTTTATCTGTGTTACAAATATATGCTTGCATAATATCTTAATATTTATCATTTTACTGAAACTTGACGGCTATTGGGTCAGTGACGGCTACTGGTGCTCTTACCTTATATATATATATATATATATATATATATATATATATATATATATATATATATATATATATATATATAAGGTTTGCGAATCGGTATTATTTTCGGTTTCTGGTCAAAAATTTCAAGCATAGTCCTGAGGTCAAGTTTCATGACAGTTGTTGTAACAGCTAAATTTTCCTTTCGGAAATTCGTTAAAATAGTTGAATTGCCTTAAATAAACTAATTCTAAAACTACTTAGAAGTACACTACTAGGTCAAGTGAAAAGTACGCTAAACTCAAAAAGTAAGTATTTTTAAAAGAAAATGTGAGTGAGTTGTTGTTGATAAAAAAAAATTTAGATAAGATTGGAAAGTTTGGTTGATTTGTTTGTGATTAAATAACTATAATTCATAACTATTTGATCCACTTGCACAGTAAAATTTAATTAATAGTTTACCATTACGTTGAGCCTTACTGTCCAATATTCAAAATAATTGAAAATCTTATTAAGAGGAACTTTTGACAGACAACTCATTATAATTACGTCTTCTTCTGGAGTGTTATTAAAAATAGGTAACGACGTAAGTCGCATCTTTATATTGTAAGTTATTTATATTGTTATCATTCATATTTCAATTGTTTTTTTTTTTTTTAAATTAGGTTGGATTAAATTATTATATTATCTTTTTCTAATTCGTAATGTTGAATCGAGACGGAATTTTTGAAGGAGTATTAAAAATTTTGTATTCAATTATTGGCTTAAAATCCATATGACGTGACTCTGAAAGGTTGTGCTAATTTATTACGTCATTGTCTAAATATAAAAATTCAACTGTACCTAAGTGTACTAATTGGGAGTTCCATCATAGTAGGTTATGATCATCTACGCGTTAGTCAGTTTAACTTGAGGCTGTGCGGTGCTCATGACCATCAACGTTTTAAGTAAATGCAAAAATATTTTATCTCGAATTCTTCCTACTGTACCGTAAAGTTGGGTGACTTTGGTCCATTTTTGAACTTTACACTGTTATAAGTTTTACACCAAATGATATTAATTTTTGTTTCTAATTACGTTTTATGGGTCTGTATTAGTACTTTTAACTTTGAAATGAAGAAGAAGCTAAATACATTCTAAATATTTTTTTTTTTTTAATAAGGGTGGCCAAAGTCAGACGACGAAGTTGGGTTACTTTGGCCACATGTTCCTTTTTTTTGGAACACGCAAAGACACGCCAGAGCATGGGTTACTTTGACCATGGATTTAATAGCTAAGTATGTTTGAAATATTTTTTGTTTTTTTTTTTAAATGAAAATATGATAAAAATATTTCTTTTTTATGTTTTATTATGTCAAGCTTTTTGAAGGTAAAAATTGCAGGTTTTTCGTTAATTTTTCTATTTAAACTCTTTCAGGTACTAAAAATCAAATTGTTTTATGTATATAATTTTTTTAGAATCCAATATAATCTATAAAATCAGTAAAAAATACTATTCCGTACGTAAGTATTATTATAACGTAATCGTGCATAAATAAAGCAAATATTGAAAAACGCCGTGAGCAGCGGGGCCCCATCACGGTAGTCGAATTTTCCCCTTCATCTTCGGTATTGAATGTCTACAAGCGAAATGTGATTGAAAGTCTACAACCGAATTGTCATTTTGTTGGTTTCAAAACTGGTGATGAGTGTTCGGCTGATCGAGGCTTTAAAAAAAGGTTTTAAGTATTTAAGGGCTGTATCTCAGTAAATTTCAATTTTGTGCCGAAAACAGGTAGCAGAAAAAAAGCCAACACAATTCGTACGAGGACATTCCTGCCCATGTTTATCCGCTAATTGCCTTTATGTTTTAGTTTTAAAAATTAAAAAAGGACCTTCAATAGTAAACTGGAAGGCCTTTATAAAGATATTTTTTCTTTCCAAAAAAATCCAAAATTTCTATTTTATAAATACTAAAAATCCAAAATTCCTAATTTATAAATAAACAGTGACTTTAATAACATTTTTAAATTACTTAATATGTATGTATTTCATTTGTCATAAAAGTAAGTTCACTTTTTTTTAAATTTTTTAAAATTACTATTCGCCTACTTGTATTTAGAATAAACATAATGCTTTTAAAACACATTTAACAATAGCATTCAATTCCGATGTAAAAATGGGAGAAGTGGGGGGAAAAGTGATGCGGACTCCCTACAAGGTACTAGCTGGATACTAACTGAATACACGTACAAAATTTCAGCCCTCTAGGTTTCCTTATGGAGTCTCTAGACGTGTTAGAAAACAAGCAAAAAAATTAAGGAAATATTGGCGTAAAAATCGTGGGGGTAAGGGTTAAAAGTTGAAACCTCCAAAAAACAGTGTCTGGCTATTAGCTTAATCTGTACACCAAATTTCAGCCCTCTAGGATTATTTGGGGAGATTTTGACCCGAACGAAACTGTTAAAAAACAAGAAAACTCATGTTCTTTTGGGTATAAAAATGGTGGGGGTAGGGGTTAAAAGTCGAGACCCCCAAAAGGCACCCCCTTGATACTAACTCAATCCGAATACAAAATTTCAGCCCTCTAGGTTTATTCGGGTGACCTGTGCGAGTGGTACAAACTTCGAAAACGTCGAAAATGCATGAAATTGTAGCTTAAAAATGAGGTGGGTGGAGGTAAAATATTAAAACCTCCAAAAAGCACAACCTAGGTACGAACTTTATCAACACACCAAATTTCAACCCTCTACGTTAATTCTGGGGGGCTGGGGGCCTGTTAGATCCAGCGAAAATCGTTTTTCCCCCCTCTACTCCCACCATATCATCCTAGGAAGCTGAATTTTGAATATGTTGTAGATAATTGACCGAAACATTATTTAAAACCGGTTTGGAAAAGTTTTATTGCTTTTCCGCCCCCCACCACCCCCTTAAATGTCGGGTCAGAAAAAAAATTTGCCCAAAATTTGACCCCACTTTGATAGTATGAGGTGCCTCGAAAATGAGCCCCATTTACCAAATTTCATCTCTTAACTTCCATAGGGGGGCCCTACACAAATTAAAAGGTGGCGGGAAAATATATATATATATATATATATATATATATATATATATATATATATATATATATATATATATATATCAGACATTTTTTTTCTACATATTCGTGTTCTACGGGTCCGAAAACGGATAGCGCCCCTACTCTCGCCTCTCGCAGCTCTTATCGTATAGACTGTATAAGTCTAATTTTTCGGAGAAAATTCGACTAAAAATAGCTAAAGTCACTCATGGTGGCCAGTCACCCAATTTTACGGTACTACGAAATCCTGCCTTGGTGCTTGTCTAACACGCACTTGACTACTTTTTTTATAAACAAAACTGTTTAAACAATATCCAAACATGTTGCCGTTTAGTATCATCACAGAGAACAGAGAAAACATTGCTATCTCTGTACTACTAATACCTACGTAGACAAAAAATCCCTTTCACTTCTCTCCACTTTGTTGTGTAGATACACACTATTTGTAGTCGTGTGGGTTTAATGTTTGCATATGTGCGAATGGTCACACACATACACACAACTACATAACACGTATTAGCGGGCAGAGCAACGTGCAGTTTAAGGTACCATCACACTGTGATTCTGCCGAAAAATAGTCAATTTTCACAATTTTTTTTCGGATGGATGGGATGGGGGAATGGGGATGAATTTTTTTTACGATTAATACCACTATTTGACAATACAAGGATATTTTTTTTTTATTTATTTATATTTATTTTCTATAATTATTATAATTTTTGAAAAAAGTGTCTTTAAAAAAGAGCGAAATTTGGTGCCCACGATTGCAGCCGCAGTTTTTATCCAAAAAAAAAAAAAATCAGATAGATTATCAATCTGTAGGAGGTAAGTCTCTATGTTCCTATGGGAGCTTTCTTTTCTTTGAAATTTGAAAAAATGGCGGCGGTTTTAATAAAAAGTACAAACTTTTTTACAGTTTTCCGTGTGGAAAGATCCACATTCTCCCATCCTATCAATCTCAAAAAAAATTGTGAAAATTGATTACTTTTCGGCAGAATCACATTGTGATGGTATCTTAAGTAATAATGGTCTCAATAATACATAACAATTTTTGTGCATTCAGTGACCGACACCGAACGACTAAATGCCTTAAGCTGTGGCAAACAACAAATGACTCCAAGCGATCCACACTTTTTTGATTTTAGTTTGCTTCTAGTGTTCTATGAGTGCCATGGATTTTATAATCGGAAACTACTTCTGGACCGATTCCTGTAAAAAAAATTCTATTCGACCTGCTCTGTTATATAATCACATAATGTAAGAGGCCGCTTTAAAAATTGATGTTGTCTTTTTAAATTATGCGTTTTTAAAATGAGATTTAGCTAAATACCTACTTATGTGATCCAATTTATTTTGCACTCCTCAACAATTAATACTCTATGTGGAATCGAAATATCAGTTAAAAATAATAAGTACCCATTGTTAAATTGATAAAAATAAATTATTGTCAATTTTGATAAAAAAAAATACTAGTTACGATTTGATATATATGTCTACAGTTCAAGTTTTTCCGATATTGATAAGTTGATTTTAATCAACGTAATTCAACAAAGATAATTTAAAATTAAAAAACTTATACTACAGCTGTCAAATATACTAAAATAATTTATTTGTGCTACCCGGAACAATTACGAAAAAGGAAACTACAGTTTTGTCTCGATTACCAAATACAACTTCCTTGTAACTATATGTTATAAAAACTTAACGGCTTAAAAGGTGGCCCATAACCTTCTCTGTACCCCAAGCTATATCTGTGTAAAGTTTCAGGTTGATTGGTTAAGTCATAGAGGTGTGAAAGCAAGTTAAACAAACAAACAAACAAACAAATAAACAAACAAACAAGCAAACAAACAAATTCACTTACGCATTTATAATATTAGTTAAGATTTATTCAAAATTAAAGAAACTTCAATTCTGTTGACCGTAAATTATATTTTTATGTTTCATATGAGTCTGTGATTAAAAGATATCAGCTCTTGCCGAAATGTTAATGCTCTTTTATAAAATATCATGTTATACAAATAGTATATTGAGCCTGTGTGTATTACGTCTACGTGGAACATATTACTCATACACTCATACAAACAAACGAATATAATCAAAAACAGATGTTTTTTTAGTAGTAGCTGATAATGAAACATTACGTAAACGATTTTTACTAGGAGATGATAGAAATAAAAAAAAAAAATACCCCTGTCGCAGCATCTGTATAACATAGCGAATTTCTATTGATTAGATACTGGAGGATCTCATGTAACAACCTGTATCCATCTAAAAGAGTTTAACTCTTTAACAGTAAAAAAATTTCAAAATCGGTTGGGTAATCTATTCTTGACATTTTTGGGACCCGCGGATTCTGGCGAACCTCATATTGTAACTTAATTTATATTCATCTAAAATAGTTTAGCACTCTAATAATTAACAAATTTTCAAAATCGGTTGGGTAGTTTCTTTTTGTGGTTTGCAATAATCTAACCGACCGCATATTACATAATCAGTGTTCATGTAAAATTGTTTAACTTTCAGACAGTAAAAAATTTTCAAAATCGGTCTAATATTTTTTGAATTATTTTTAAGTAGGTATCTATGTAAACAAATGTTCTCCCTTTTTCGTTTTAAGTGCAGTATTTTGAAAAAACAATAAACACCCATATAAAAGCTGCATCGATTCTTGAAAATATAAAATTATTTCAGTACGCAACGAAGATTTATTTTAATTGGAATCGACTAATTCACAATGTTAATTTTTTTTTTATCCTGATTCTCTAAGAAATTATTTTCCTGCTAATTCAGTTACTTTATCATGACATAGGTACTTGATATCATTAATATTATGAAAGTTTACTTAAAAATTTCTTAATATTTTCGGTGATTGTACACTTTTACGATCACCTGGTTTTTTGGCTATAAATAAAATACCCCTGTCGCAGCATCCTGCATAACATAGCGAATTTCCATTTACAAAAGTACGTTTTTCTCGGAAACTAGTTGATATAGAGTAATTGTAAATAAAAAAAACCTTTTTTATGTGATTTTTCCGCCTCATTCCGCCAAATTTTTTTCACGAAAAATGTTTAAAACTCCGTAAACGTTTTCACGAAATTTCTTAAAAATAACATGTTCTTGAGTTATCGTGCGGACACTTACTAAACATATATATAAATGTGCCCGCACGATAATTCAAGAACGAAACATGTTATTTTTAAGAAATTTCGTGAAAACGTTTACGGGGTTTTGGACATTTTTCGTGAAAACAATTTGGCGGAATGAGGCAGAAAAATCACATAAAAAAGGTTTTTTTTATTTACAATTACTCTATATCAACTAGTTTCCGAGAAAAACGTACTTTTGTAAATGGAAATTCGCTATGTTATGCAGGATGCTGCGACAGGGGTATTTTTTATTTACAATTACTCTATATCAACTAGTTTCCGAGAAAAACGTACTTTTGTAAACGGAAATTCGCTATGTGATGCAGGATGCTGCGACAGGGGTATCTTATGTAATTTTTTCTTCTCTTTTAAATGGTGTAAAAAAATTTCGCAAAAATTTTTGAATAAGTGCAAATTTTGGCAAAAAACTAATTTTTTGCTAGAACAAACACCATGTTCCTGGCATCCGACGTGTCTGGCTGACGAACTCATCTAAGGGTTTGGGACTTCCAATGTTCTCACCAAGTTTCGTAAAAATTGGATATTTCGTTCGAGAGTTATCGTGCGGACACACACACATATATATATATATATATATATATATATATATATATATATATATATATATATATATATATATATATACATATATATATATATATATATATAAATACATATATATATATATATATATATATATATATATATATATATATATATATATATATATATATATATATATATATATATATATATATATATATATAAGGCTATTGGCGGATAAGCATCAGTAGAAATGCCCCCGCACGAATTGTGTTGGTTTCTTTTCTGCTAACTGCTTTCGATATAAGATTACAATTTACTGAGTTTCAACCCTTAAAAACTCACCCTTTGGGTGTAAAAAATTATTTTTTGAAAATCACAAAAAATTTATAACTTTTTAGTGGCTTGACGGATTTGGCTGGAATTTTTATATGTTTTAGATACCTCTATATAGTGTACCTCAGAAAAATTATCAACTTAAAAAAAAATTATAACCCCCCCCAAAAAAAATGTTTAATTTTTCAATATTTTTTTTCATCAACTTGTAGCTATGGTACAATCACCAAAATTTTTTTCACCAAAGTGTTTGGCTGATTGCGGAATTTGAAGATTTGAGTCGACCATTTTTTTTTTCGAAAACTAAGCAATCACAAATGTTTTTATAAACATATTCAAAATGTGTAAACTATTTCCAATCGATTGAGTACCCGGAAGCCTATGCCCATCTCTAAAAAATATTCTCGGACATTCAATTTTTTTAACTATGATGCACCCGGAAAAAAATTCTGGAAAAATTATATGTTCTATTGATCATAGTGAGGAGCCTGTAGAAATATTTTGGTGATTGTACAACGAACATAACTTCGAAAAAAAAAATCCTTTTGGACATTTTATTTTTTTTAACTATGACGCACCCGGAGAAAAAATCTGAAAAAATTATATGTTATATCGGTCATAGTAGGAAGCCTGCAAAAAAATTTTGGTAATTGTACTATAGTTACAAGTTGATGAAAAAAAATATTGAAAAATTAAACAATTTTTTTTTGTGGGGGGTTATAATTTTTTTTTGAAGCTGATAATTTTTTCTGAAGTACACTATAGAGGTATCTAAAACATATAAAAATTCCAGCCAAATCCGTCAAGCCACCAAAAAGTTATAAATTTTTTGTGATTTTCAAAAAATAATTTTTTACTCCCAAAGGGTGAGTTTTTAAGGGTTGAAACTCAGTAAATTGTAATCTTATATCGAAAGCAGTTAGCAGAAAAAAAAAAACAACACAATTCGTGCGGGGGCCTTTCTACCCATGCTTATCTGCCAATAGCCTTTGAGTGAATATTATTTTCGGTTTCTAGGGACCTCAAAACAAACTGCCATGGTCCCGGGTTTAAGTCGCGTCATGACACTGGCTGTAATAGCTGAATTCCATTCTTGAACGACTTTCAAGTTTTCAAAAATTTTTGAATAAGTGGAAATTTGGCAAAAAAAATAATTTTTTTCAAGAACAAAACCAATGTTCCTGGCATCCGACGTGTCTGGCTGACAAACTCACCCAAGGGTTTGGGACTTCCAATGTTTTCACCAAGTTTCGTAAAAATTGGATACTTCGTTCGAGAGTTATCGCGCGGACACACACACACACACACACACACACATATATATATATATATATATATATATATATATATATATATATATATATATATATATATATATATACATATAAATTTTAGTGACTATTATTTTCGGTTTCTAGGGACTTCAAAACAAATTTCTGCCATAGTCCCGGGCTCAGGTCATGCCCCCCGCGTCATGACAGTGGCTGTAATAGCTGAATTCCATTCTGGAAATTTTATCATATATTTATGTTAACTTTCAAAATAATCCCCTGTATATGTTAAATAATAGCTGAATTCCATTCTGGAAATTCGCTAAAATTAAAGACTTGTTTACATAAAAATCGTTGTTTACTTTAAAAATTTTCTCACCTAGACTGTATATGTATATACAACACACACAAACCGTACGCATAAAGGTAGTACGGATAATGAAATGGTCTTGTACCCTTATATGTACACAAAATATCCATATACTACCCCTTATACACAAAATATCCATATTGTGTCGAATATGTACTCAGGATGTGATTAAATTCACAATTTATACGATAAAATAATCACATTCTAAACAACATCGTTTTTCTCGGAAACTAGTTGACATAGAAAAAAAGTTTAAAGACCTTTTTTATGTAATTTTTTCTTCTCTTTTAAATGGTGTAAAAAAATTTCGCAAAAATTTTTGAATAAGTGGAAATTTTGGCCAAAAACTAATTTTTTGCAAGAACAAAAACCATGTTCCTGGCATCCGACATGTCTGGCTGAAGAACTCATCCAAAATTTTTCGACTTCCAACGTTCTCACCAAATTTCGTAAACCTAGGACATTTCGTTCGAGAGTTATCGTGCGGACACATATATATATGTCGCGACCTCCAATTAATATAGTGGAAACACGCGCCCGGTCCTCGACGTAGAATGATTCCTTAATTGGATGCAACACTGGATCCTCCGGAATGGTTGGATCGCCACTTAGCTTTTTTCGATAAAACTAAGAAACGGAGCTTTTTGGGTTACAAGTTCTTTTGTGCTTTTCACTGAACCTTTTTTCTTCACTTTTCACTCAACTACTTATTTGTCCTTTTTAATTTTATTTACTTAATTATTTTAATTTAATAGTTCGTCGTCTTTGCTTGTAATTCTAATTTGATGTTCTTATTTTTTATTTAAAATTTAATTGCTGAAAGTTCGTAATTTTATCAAATAAAAATCAAAGATTTAATTTTAATAAAGTCGAATTTATTTGATGAAAATAGTAGTTCAACACAATGATCACAACAATGATTATAACAATTAAAATATTCAAACACATTACAAAGATTCGAACGCGATAATAATGATTTACAATAATTCCCAAAAAAAAACTGAATTGGATTGTTGTGTCTAGTTTCTTTTTATAATAATTAAATGCTAAGTTAGCAAAAGTAAGATTTTTTCTATTTTATTCGATCGAATCTTTGCTTTATAAAAAATACTAATTTTAATGGAAAAATACTGAATGGAAAAATACAGAGAATACTAATAAATTTTGTTTTAATATTTTTCTAGAAAAAATAAGATTTAAAAATGTAATTTAATACGAAATTGTTGATTAAGTATTTTTATATTGTAAAGTGTACGAGGTACAGTACACGACATATATATATATATATATATATATATATATATATATATATATATATATATATATATATATAATACATATATATATATATATATATATATATATATATATATATATATATATATATATATAAATTTTAGTGAATATTATTTTCGGTTCCTAGGGACCTCAAAACAAATTTCTGCCATGGTCCCGAGTTCAGGTCGCGTCATGACAGTGGCTGTAATAGCTGAATTCCATTCTGGAAATTCGCTAAAACTAATGGTCGGAGGATTAATGGAAAAAAAAAATACTAGGACTCAACACCGATAATGCAAATGGAAGGCGGAACGCCACTGGAGCCGCATTTTTTGGCAAAGGGTAATTAAATAAGATTTCCAATTACTCTTTGCTCGAAATTGAGGTTGAGAAGTCGATCTAATAATATAAAAGATTTTTATAAAGGATTATTGGCCAAAATATGTTGTTTTTTAGCATTCTTTGTAATTTTAGTATGGTCCATTTCACATAAATTTAACTATGTGTCATCACTTATGAATTTAAATAATTTCCGTTTTCTTGGCTTTATTTCTTTCATTATGGCACTTACGTAAATTTTAAAATTGCAGTTTGTTTTTAGAAAAGAATAGAAGATTGATCTGCTTTGAGTATAAGAATTATTTAATTTTTCTTCCGAGATTACTAAAGTAGCCGAAGCATTGTGATCACTTTTGAAAAATAAAAATTTTTTCCTTCAAAAATAAAATTTTTACGCACATTTGACCTTTTAGAGCTTCCTGAACCATTTTGGTTTGGCGTCTGTCCATCCGTCCGTCTGTGTGTCGCCAGTTTGCACCAAGTGGCCTAACTTCTGAACTATTCGATTGTTTTCAATGAAATTTTCAGAAATTATACAATTTGATTCCTAGATGGTTCCCTACAAATTTGATCGAAATTTGGACTTTCTAATGTTATTCAATTAATATACTAAATTGCACCAAGTGGCATAACTTCTGAACTATTCAATTATATTTTATGAAGTTTTCAGAAATTATGCAGTTGTTTCCGAGATGGTCCCCTATGAATTTAATCGAAATCGGAGTAACGGTAGCTACCCCGCTATCATGAAATCCCTTCAAATGTCAATATCTTATTTACTGCTAGTCCCATTTCGCTCAGATCTTTAGGGTATTTTGGGGATTAATTTCTAAAATATTTTTATTGTTATTTTATAATTTAGCCTTTAAGAATTTTGAGTTACAAAAATTTTTTATGAACTTTAAGGCGAAAATATAATTTCACGGTATATATATTTGGTAGAATACTGTTTTAAAGTCTTTTACGAGTACGAGGAAGCTATGTGCCACGCCCCGTTGGAAGTGTATTTTAACTTTAACTCATGATCAATTGTATTTGAAACAGGGTATAGAATAAAATCGAAAAGTGTTTTTTTGTTTTAAATTTGTTTTGTTTTTAAATTGTTAATTTTTTCATTTAGATTACGAAAGATAATATAAGTTGATATACCCACGTTAAAAAAATTTTATGAACGATTATTCCTAAAAGTTGCACATTTTTGTCCATTTAAAGTCATAAAAACTATCAAAAATAATCATTTTTGTTTATTTCTGTGACTCTAATCATTAATCCGTCGTAATGACGGATTCTAATCATTCTGACATTGACTCCAATTATTCAGATCGGATCACTGGTTTTTATTTATAGCCAAAAAAGCTAGGTGACCGTGAAAGATATTACTTTTATGCATAATTAATATTGAATTTAAAAAAATATTCTAAATTATTGAATATAAAATTTTTTAAAAAAAATGGTATTATTTACCGCGTTATATGATGATTTGACGCGCGACAACATCTGACAGCTCAATACGCAGACGCAAAATGGCTGACCCCCTTGTTTGAAATGACTTCAGTGTTGTCGGTTATAGTAAATGCAATTTACCTAATTAATTATATAAAAATACCTTTATATAAATTACATGTATTATTCAGTTCAGTAATAATATAATATACATTTAAATCTTATGTGATAATATTAATATTAAAGTGTTCTAAAAATGGAATAATTGTAATTCTTTTGTGAATCATTTTTATTTGATTTTTTGGTTTTCGTTTATGTAAAATGGATTGTGTATCTAATGTAATTGTGACCTCTAAAAACATATATAAACTAAAACAGAATTATTTTTATTTACTGTGATTTTTTTATCATAATTGTGTATTATTTAAGAAAAAAAAAAAAACATTTGGACTTTAACAGAAAAAAAGGCGCAATAAATTTATCACAATTCATTTCATTCAATTGCGTAATTCAACTAAGGAAAATAAAATAAAAATGTTAGAAATAAATGTGAATTATTTTATTGGGTCATCCGGAAAATTCGTGCCGTTTTTGGTATAATTGACCATCCCGATTTTCTTCAAATGGCTGAAAACTGTCGATTTTGAATGCTCAAAAGTTGCCACTAATACTTGAATGTTTTCCTCAGGTTTCGCTTTATTGTTTGATGCTTTGTTTCATCGTCAACACACACAGGTCCATCTAAGGGAGCTTCATCTTCCAAAGAAAAATTACCCTTTTGAAATCTAGCAAACCACTTTCTGTCAGAAAGCGCATCGTCATCATAAACACTACAAATATTTCTCGTTGCGTCAGCTGCATTGGTATCTTTTTTAAACTCGTATTAAATGACATGATGTTCCTTGATGTTTAAGATTGCTCATTTTTACTGACAAACTTTTATTTTAACACTGTTTATAGTTTTTACTACAGACTTTTATTTAAACACTGCTTATAGATTTATAATACATATTACAAGCAACACTATCGGGCTAACACTAACATGTTGTTGCATGTTTCATTAGCGGTTGTTACTTGAAGAAATATTAATTCATTCGAGCGGCTCCGGAAACAGCACGAATTTTCCGGATAACCTAATATTAGTTACTTAATTTATTTTCAAATTCTTTATACGATAAAGTAATTTCAATTGTTTAGGTATTACATATTGTTCATTACAATATTACATAATTATGCCAAGTTGACCTACATTTTACTCAACTTAAATAGGAAAAAATTTACAGTAGAAAAACAGTAGTTTAAGTTATTTATATAGGCCTTATCAAACGTGAAAACTCGGCTTCTGCAAAATAAAAATTTTAGATCTAAGATACTTTGGCTTGTGGCCACAGTATTATTATACGTGTTAAATACATAAGTAAATCTACCCAAAAAAATTCTGTGTAATATAGCTGTGTTTTATCAGCACATAATTATTTTAATTAAGCACCAGTTACTTTTAAATTCCAAAATTTTATACAAAATTAGTTCATTATAGCGCTTCCGTCCATTAGCCGTCAAAATAACTTCTGTATTCTGCTTGCCAAACGGGTTTTAAGTGGTATTTAAACTAATCTGCAGGCTTTATAATAAATACCCTTGGTAATTTTGGAAAAAAATAAAAAGATATTTCCTCCCCTTAAACATTACGTACCCAGATATAATTGACAAAATATTTCAATCTTATCATAAAATTAAGTTGCAATATGCCCTTGAAAATAAATTTTTCCACTTTCGTTTAGATTTTATCCCTCAAAATATAGGGTCGTCAATTATGAAAACGAAGAACGTTCCCATCAAGATATTGTCACTATGAAAAAATTTAAGAAAATAGAGTAAGTATGTGAAAAAGTTGTTTTTAAATTACAATTTAGTTACAATCAGTTCCAGTATTTCAATTTATTTTTAGTTTCCACCTTAAATTTTTGTAAAGCGATTCAAATTTAAAACTGTTAATCATAGCTTCAGTCATTACGAAGTTAGATACAAATATAGATAGTATAAACCGTATAAACGAACAAAAAATTCAAATTTTCAAATTTCTGCCCAAGTTCATATTTTAAATTTAATTGTTATAAAGGATTTATTTACACATTAATTTTATTAATATAATTATTTAATATTTGAATGCAATCTGAATGTAATATTATTTTATAAATTTTTATTGAAAAATTTAATCTAATAAAATTTTATTTAGAATAACTGAAAGTTATAGATACCTAGAATATTTTTGTTAATTATATGTCAAAATACGTAATTTCACATAATAAAAAGTGTAAATTGGAATGTTGAAAATTTTTTTAACTTAATAATAAAAAAGAAATTTAAACGGATATTATGTTTCCAGCAAACTTTAGTCATATTTAAAAATATCTACGTAAAACGAATTAAATTAGAAAACATTTAGAACATTTATTACGCCTTACGTCTTGTGTCTGATTCTGACGAAATTTGCTGTAGGCATGCAAACATAATTAATTTCAAATTGTCATGACGTATTCCCATAATATCCAGCGGTTTTTAAAAAGACAACTTGAAACAAACATACATATGGATATTGTGTGATTGAGTAAGACAGATGTATATCGTCTATTGCCTTGCTTAAAAATTTTTTTTCATTACATATCACTCAAAAAGCTACCTTTTTGAAAATGTACCATTTTAAAAATTGAAATGGAGATAGTTTGTCCGTATAACAAAAAAAGCCAACAGTAGTAGGAATATGGGGCTACGAAGCCCTCCTTCCCTCCTGCCGACTTTTTGAGTGACCTCGGCAGGAGGCAAAACTACCGAGGCGGTTCTAGAAGCCTCCGGCGGTGGGTGGAGCAAAATTTGGTCTCCAACCTAACGATATCTAGTGAAATTTTTTCTAACCTAACAGAACCCAATGGAACTTGACCTAACGAAACCTAAGCGAACTTAGCTTAACCTAACAAAATTTTTTCTAACCTAAAAAACTGAAAAATTCCCTAACAGATGGCGCAGCCACCTTCGAGCCTGTGAATTCGCTACTAGATGGCGCAGCCACCTTCGAGCCTGTGAATTCGCTACTAGATGGCGTTGCTAGTCTGGATTCCTGTGTGTAAGTTTGAAAAATTGTCAATAGATTGCATCGAAAACCTTTTTGATAGTTAAACTTACCATTAAAAGATGACCTTGCTTTCATAATTTTATAATATTTTTATCTGAAAACAGGCTTAAACTGTCAGCTGACGTCACTAAAGGTAAACTGATATCAAATAGCGAAGATTTCTCTCTAATATGCAAAAATGAATTTTATCATATGATTGTATATTTTTATCTGAAAACAGGTTTAAACTTGTATAAATTGCCAGCTGACGTCACTAAAGGTAAACTGATATCAAATAGCGAAGATTTCTGTCTAATATGCGAAAATGAAGCAGCAGGTTTTAACCTGTATGGCTACATAAAGTGTGACAGCTGACGTCACCATACTATTTTTTCTGCTATAAAAAGGACGCGACAGAATTTCATCAGTTACAATTTTGTTCGAAACTTTAGTGAAAAAAACATTAAACCTTATTGTTGTGAATTTTCAATTGTTGTGTGTTAAGAGTTAATTGTTGCCAACAATGGAATCCATTACTGCTGGTGCTTCATCTGGAAACAGAGACTTAATTCAAAAAATGGCTGGAAATTTTGTGGATGAATTGAATCATCTTGGCGCTGTTAAACGATGGATTAAACTTTCTGATATGGAAATTGGAAAAGTATATAAAATAATGGGAGCCAGTCAACTACCATCGAAATTCGATTCATCGAAAATGAAGACAATATTGGAATTGGAAATTGGATACATTTCGTTACCAGCGAGATTTGACAATTTGAGCGAGCAGATGCTGGCATGGTTGCAAAGCAATCCAAAACTTGGTATTATGAATAATGGACCCATTGGACTAACTCATAAATTGCAATTTAAAACGTTGGATCTTCTTGAAATCGTGGAGGATGCTGAATGGTGAATTTTGTAATTTATTCTCTTCAAAATGTATTATTTAATTGTACTATGTATTTTAAAAATTTCAATATTGTATCAATTTTTATATATATTTAATAAAAAAATTATAAAAAAAACAAAAAAACAAAAAAAAAAACAAAACAAAAAAACAAAAAAAAATTTCGATTTTTTTTCAATACCCATCGCTAGACATTGATTTATATTCTAGTTTTGATTATGCCAGATTAATAAATAAACATTATTTGGTGTTTAATAAAAAATTTAAAAAATCGATTTTTCAATTCAGGTCTCGTCTCTAAATCACAATTTTTGAACTAAGTATAAATCAATAATACATATGAGTAATATTTGATATGCATCGTATTATTAGGTTTTATGGTGAATAATTATAAAACAAAAAAAAGATTTAATATCCCCTGAAAACGAAAAATTTAATTTTTCACATGCTTAATAAAAATTATTTTTCAAGTTTAATAAAAATTATTCTTTATAAAATTGTCTATCAAATATTAGCCTTGCACATACATATAAGAAATGCTGATTTGCTAAAATATAAATCTTGGAATGTGGATACATAATGTTATAAAAGTCCAATACGTTCATACATATGTATATATGAATATTACATTGTAATACAGGTATTCGCTATATCTATATGAATCGTGTTTAAAAGCCAAATTTATTTTCCTGAATTTTTTAAAATATATATATAGTAATATAATATTTCGCATATATACAGTACTCTGTTAAAAGTATGGGTTTCTACACCGTTAAAAACATATATTTTACAATATCAATATATTGTAAAAAATCATATTTCTTAATATTTTTAAAACTGAATATGTAATATCAAGAATTTAAAACAGTTTTGAAACATTAATTTCTCCTCATAATATTTTTTTAGTCTTAAATTAATAGCACAATGTTCCATATATTTTAAGAAAATTTTTCTTTTAATATTTTATAACTTATCTAAAAAATTTATAGCTATTTTTTATCCAAAAATTTATTACTTGCTATTGTTAAAAAATTAGTTAAATATATCTATAGGTATTAAGTGACCCCTAGTTTTGTGAAAGACGGTAGTAAGAGCAATTCATCTTAAATACGAAATTATTTTATCAATGCTAAATAAGCGTTTTTTTTTTCTCATATTATCATACTCCAATATATTGTATATTATTATAATTTATAAAAATGTGTTTTATTTATTAAAAAATTTAGCAAAATTTTAAATAATATCACGTCAAAATAATATTCAGAAGTCAATAAAAGACAATAGCAGTAAATTTATTAAGATAACTATAAATAAATATTAATCTAATGTTGAAATATTTATTAACAAATAGTACTGCTTAGTAGAAAATTAGGTACCTATTGTTTTGTTTTCAAATTTACCTTTTTGCAATTAAAGAAAATTTTAGTAACTATCGATACCTATATAAAACGATACCCATAAAAGACAAGCATGCTCTGATCTCAACAATTTTTTCCCATGTTAAATTTGTATGTTCTTACTTCGCTGAAACTTATTATGTTTATATATTCCCCCAATATTTTCTACCATAAACAATAGTTATAGCAAGCTAGGTAGGTATTGAATAAGTATTTTTTGTTTGTTAATTTATTGATGATAGAGAAAAAAAATTTATGATTTTATAGACAGTGAAATACATTTAAACTATTTTTTGCAGTTTAATTTTGTAAAAACACCTAAAAATTATCAGTCACAGACAAATATTTCTAAGCAAACGAATTGAAAATGTAGTTTTATATCATAAGAATAAATGCGTATATATAGGGTGGACAGTAAATAACTCTCATAATTTTTAAAGAGCGGATGAAAACTTTAATTTTGGATTACGAAATTTTATTTTTTTTCCGGAGTTAAGCTGCATTCAATTAATTAACCCTTTCCTGCACAGCAGTTTTAGATCATTACTGTGCAAACGATACTTCAAATTAGCAAATCATTAATAACATGGGTAAATACTTATTAGCAAGAATTACATAGTTTACACATATGTTCTATCGCACCAGAATGTTAATAGGACAATGCGATTTAATTGCCTATATTCAGGAGCAAGCAAAAACATTACCTATTTTAATAACTTAGAAAATACACATTACATAGTTCGTTGTAAGAACAATCATTTCGGTGATCTTTTTTTTTTTTAACGAATTACTAAATTTGCTTAAGGACTATGGTATGTAAGAAATAACAACACTCACATAATTTTAAAATAATTAACATATAGCTATTGGAAAAGTTACAAAGATTTTTTTAACAACTTATTAAATGCTGATAGCTTATTTTAATATCTCCTATAGGGCCTTAAGTATAACCCTTCACCCGAAATTTTTTCATCACCATCGTTGGCGACTGTATTCTCGTCATCATCAGCTTCTCCTTCGCTCGCAGTATCTTCGCGATCGCTAGTAGATGTTTTTTCATCATCATTGAATACATATTTTAACACTGGTTCAATAATATCATGCTTTTCCAATTCCCTGGTTATTGAGATAATCCGCTTTCCAATGTCACTTTCCTTTAAATTATTAAAATGGCTTCGTTTTTTCTCGTTTTCGATATAATCCGCGAAGCTGGGATTTATAATATGACTCCTTTCCATTAAATTGCACACAGTATTAACCATTTCTTCTCCAATTTGCGTCTGAGTCGCTAAACTTCTTAGTTCATCAACTAAATGGTTCGGGTCATCAAAATATTCTTCTCCATCAACAGGTTTCGAATGGCCATTATGAAGGTTAGTATTTTCATCATCATATTTGAAACGTTTAGCTTCTCCATTTATTGAATTAGATGTTGAAGGTTGGTCCTTTTCTTCCGAATTTTTATCTTCTTGTTCTTCATCCTTTGCGCATGCGTTCTGAAGCTCTTTGACCATTAATATGTCTAGAGCAGTTTGTAAGAGACCAGCTATCTTTGGAGTAAAACTTGTTTCTTTGTAGTTATCAGGCGATGGTAAATGCTTTTGTTCATCAGATCGATTATCTTCGACATTTACCGATTGTAGAATATTATGCGAGTTTTTTAAAGCGTGGAATTTACTTCTGATTGCTTCTGCTGCAGCCATCATACTTTCATCAAAAGTATTCAAGTTTCTTTTAGATAGATCTGTATCATTTTCGTGTTGATTTTGAAATACTGGTGCTTTATCTTCCTTTTCTTCATTTCTTGCTTCAAAACTATATTCGGTTTCATTATCATCATTTTCATCATTAGATTTTGACGATTCACTTTGTCTCCTGTTCTCCGCGCTGTTCACTTGTGTCCCATTATTTACCGTGGTATATTCAAACTGATTATTTGCGATCTGGTCATTATTGTTTGTTTCATGTTCCTGAGTATGCACTCTTCTTTTCATATGACGTAAAAGAGAACTTCTCCGCGAAAATGTCTTGTCACAACGTATACAGTTAAACATTTTGATAGATGTGAAGAGTTCGATTTATAACATAACACTGATTAGTTTTTATATCGACATGATCTTATATAGTACAACCAGAGCAGAATTGACGTAAAGTAATGACACCAAAATGCACCAAAGGTGCACCAAATGACACCAAACTGCATCAAAGGTGCACCAAATGACACCAAACTGCACCAAAGGTGCACCAAATGACACCAAACTGCACCAAAGGTGCACCAAATGACACCAAACTGCACCAAAGGTGCACCAAATGACACCAAACTGCACCAAATGACACCAAAATGCACCAAAGGTGCACCAAATGACACCAAACTGCACCAAAGGTGCACCAAAATTCACCAATTTTGGTGTCATTTGGTGCACCTTTGGTGCAGTTTGGTGTCATTTGGTGCAACTTTGGTGCAGTTTGGTGTCATTTGGTGCACCTTTGGTGCAGTTTGGTGTCATTTGGTGCACCTTTGGTGCAGTTTGGTGTCATTTGGTGCACCTTTGGTGCATTTTGGTGTCATTTGGTGCAGTTTGGTGTCATTTGGTGCACCTTTGGTGCAGTTTGGTGTCATTTGGTGCACCTTTGGTGCAGTTTGGTGTCATTTGGTGCACCTTTGGTGCAGTTTGGTGTCATTTGGTGCACCTTTGATGCAGTTTGGTGTCATTTGGTGCACCTTTGGTGCATTTTGGTGTCATTACTTTACGTCAATTCTGCTCTGGTTGTACTATATAAGATCATGTCGATATAAAAACTAATCAGTGTTATGTTATAAATCGAACTCTTCACATCTATCAAAATGTTTAACTGTATACGTTGTGACAAGACATTTTCGCGGAGAAGTTCTCTTTTACGTCATATGAAAAGAAGAGTGCATACTCAGGAACATGAAACAAACAATAATGACCAGATCGCAAATAATCAGTTTGAATATACCACGGTAAATAATGGGACACAAGTGAACAGCGCGGAGAACAGGAGACAAAGTGAATCGTCAAAATCTAATGATGAAAATGATGATAATGAAACCGAATATAGTTTTGAAGCAAGAAATGAAGAAAAGGAAGATAAAGCACCAGTATTTCAAAATCAACACGAAAATGATACAGATCTATCTAAAAGAAACTTGAATACTTTTGATGAAAGTATGATGGCTGCAGCAGAAGCAATCAGAAGTAAATTCCACGCTTTAAAAAACTCGCATAATATTCTACAATCGGTAAATGTCGAAGATAATCGATCTGATGAACAAAAGCATTTACCATCGCCTGATAACTACAAAGAAACAAGTTTTACTCCAAAGATAGCTGGTCTCTTACAAACTGCTCTAGACATATTAATGGTCAAAGAGCTTCAGAACGCATGCGCAAAGGATGAAGAACAAGAAGATAAAAATTCGGAAGAAAAGGACCAACCTTCAACATCTAATTCAATAAATGGAGAAGCTAAACGTTTCAAATATGATGATGAAAATACTAACCTTCATAATGGCCATTCGAAACCTGTTGATGGAGAAGAATATTTTGATGACCCGAACCATTTAGTTGATGAACTAAGAAGTTTAGCGACTCAGACGCAAATTGGAGAAGAAATGGTTAATACTGTGTGCAATTTAATGGAAAGGAGTCATATTATAAATCCCAGCTTCGCGGATTATATCGAAAACGAGAAAAAACGAAGCCATTTTAATAATTTAAAGGAAAGTGACATTGGAAAGCGGATTATCTCAATAACCAGGGAATTGGAAAAGCATGATATTATTGAACCAGTGTTAAAATATGTATTCAATGATGATGAAAAAACATCTACTAGCGATCGCGAAGATACTGCGAGCGAAGGAGAAGCTGATGATGACGAGAATACAGTCGCCAACGATGGTGATGAAAAAATTTCGGGTGAAGGGTTATACTTAAGGCCCTATAGGAGATATTAAAATAAGCTATCAGCATTTAATAAGTTGTTAAAAAAATCTTTGTAACTTTTCCAATAGCTATATGTTAATTATTTTAAAATTATGTGAGTGTTGTTATTTCTTACATACCATAGTCCTTAAGCAAATTTAGTAATTCGTTAAAAAAAAAAAAGATCACCGAAATGATTGTTCTTACAACGAACTATGTAATGTGTATTTTCTAAGTTATTAAAATAGGTAATGTTTTTGCTTGCTCCTGAATATAGGCAATTAAATCGCATTGTCCTATTAACATTCTGGTGCGATAGAACATATGTGTAAACTATGTAATTCTTGCTAATAAGTATTTACCCATGTTATTAATGATTTGCTAATTTGAAGTATCGTTTGCACAGTAATGATCTAAAACTGCTGTGCAGGAAAGGGTTAATTAATTGAATGCAGCTTAACTCCGGAAAAAAAATAAAATTTCGTAATCCAAAATTAAAGTTTTCATCCGCTCTTTAAAAATTATGAGAGTTATTTACTGTCCACCCTATATATACGCATTTATTCTTATGATATAAAACTACATTTTCAATTCGTTTGCTTAGAAATATTTGTCTGTGACTGATAATTTTTAGGTGTTTTTACAAAATTAAACTGCAAAAAATAGTTTAAATGTATTTCACTGTCTATAAAATCATAAATTTTTTTTCTCTATCATCAATAAATTAACAAACAAAAAATACTTATTCAATACCTACCTAGCTTGCTATAACTATTGTTTATGGTAGAAAATATTGGGGGAATATATAAACATAATAAGTTTCAGCGAAGTAAGAACATACAAATTTAACATGGGAAAAAATTGTTGAGATCAGAGCATGCTTGTCTTTTATGGGTATCGTTTTATATAGGTATCGATAGTTACTAAAATTTTCTTTAATTGCAAAAAGGTAAATTTGAAAACAAAACAATAGGTACCTAATTTTCTACTAAGCAGTACTATTTGTTAATAAATATTTCAACATTAGATTAATATTTATTTATAGTTATCTTAATAAATTTACTGCTATTGTCTTTTATTGACTTCTGAATATTATTTTGACGTGATATTATTTAAAATTTTGCTAAATTTTTTAATAAATAAAACACATTTTTATAAATTATAATAATATACAATATATTGGAGTATGATAATATGAGAAAAAAAAAACGCTTATTTAGCATTGATAAAATAATTTCGTATTTAAGATGAATTGCTCTTACTACCGTCTTTCACAAAACTAGGGGTCACTTAATACCTATAGATATATTTAACTAATTTTTTAACAATAGCAAGTAATAAATTTTTGGATAAAAAATAGCTATAAATTTTTTAGATAAGTTATAAAATATTAAAAGAAAAATTTTCTTAAAATATATGGAACATTGTGCTATTAATTTAAGACTAAAAAAATATTATGAGGAGAAATTAATGTTTCAAAACTGTTTTAAATTCTTGATATTACATATTCAGTTTTAAAAATATTAAGAAATATGATTTTTTACAATATATTGATATTGTAAAATATATGTTTTTAACGGTGTAGAAACCCATACTTTTAACAGAGTACTGTATATATGCGAAATATTATATTACTATATATATATTTTAAAAAATTCAGGAAAATAAATTTGGCTTTTAAACACGATTCATATAGATATAGCGAATACCTGTATTACAATGTAATATTCATATATACATATGTATGAACGTATTGGACTTTTATAACATTATGTATCCACATTCCAAGATTTATATTTTAGCAAATCAGCATTTCTTATATGTATGTGCAAGGCTAATATTTGATAGACAATTTTATAAAGAATAATTTTTATTAAACTTGAAAAATAATTTTTATTAAGCATGTGAAAAATTAAATTTTTCGTTTTCAGGGGATATTAAATCTTTTTTTTGTTTTATAATTATTCACCATAAAACCTAATAATACGATGCATATCAAATATTACTCATATGTATTATTGATTTATACTTAGTTCAAAAATTGTGATTTAGAGACGAGACCTGAATTGAAAAATCGATTTTTTAAATTTTTTATTAAACACCAAATAATGTTTATTTATTAATCTGGCATAATCAAAACTAGAATATAAATCAATGTCTAGCGATGGGTATTGAAAAAAAATCGAAATTTTTTTTTGTTTTTTTGTTTTGTTTTTTTTTGTTTTTTTGTTTTTTTTATAATTTTTTTATTAAATATATATAAAAATTGATACAATATTGAAATTTTTAAAATACATAGTACAATTAAATAATACATTTTGAAGAGAATAAATTACAAAATTCACCATTCAGCATCCTCCACGATTTCAAGAAGATCCAACGTTTTAAATTGCAATTTATGAGTTAGTCCAATGGGTCCATTATTCATAATACCAAGTTTTGGATTGCTTTGCAACCATGCCAGCATCTGCTCGCTCAAATTGTCAAATCTCGCTGGTAACGAAATGTATCCAATTTCCAATTCCAATATTGTTTTCATTTTCGATGAATCGAATTTCGATGGTAGTTGACTGGCTCCCATTATTTTATATACTTTTCCAATTTCCATATCAGAAAGTTTAATCCATCGTTTAACAGCGCCAAGATGATTCAATTCATCCACAAAATTTCCAGCCATTTTTTGAATTAAGTCTCTGTTTCCAGATGAAGCACCAGCAGTAATGGATTCCATTGTTGGCAACAATTAACTCTTAACACACAACAATTGAAAATTCACAACAATAAGGTTTAATGTTTTTTTCACTAAAGTTTCGAACAAAATTGTAACTGATGAAATTCTGTCGCGTCCTTTTTATAGCAGAAAAAATAGTATGGTGACGTCAGCTGTCACACTTTATGTAGCCATACAGGTTAAAACCTGCTGCTTCATTTTCGCATATTAGACAGAAATCTTCGCTATTTGATATCAGTTTACCTTTAGTGACGTCAGCTGGCAATTTATACAAGTTTAAACCTGTTTTCAGATAAAAATATACAATCATATGATAAAATTCATTTTTGCATATTAGAGAGAAATCTTCGCTATTTGATATCAGTTTACCTTTAGTGACGTCAGCTGACAGTTTAAGCCTGTTTTCAGATAAAAATATTATAAAATTATGAAAGCAAGGTCATCTTTTAATGGTAAGTTTAACTATCAAAAAGGTTTTCGATGCAATCTATTGACAATTTTTCAAACTTACACACAGGAATCCAGACTAGCAACGCCATCTAGTAGCGAATTCACAGGCTCGAAGGTGGCTGCGCCATCTAGTAGCGAATTCACAGGCTCGAAGGTGGCTGCGCCATCTGTTAGGGAATTTTTCAGTTCTTAGGTTAGAAAAAATTTTGTTAGGTTAAGCTAAGTTCGCTTAGGTTTCGTTAGGTCAAGTTCCATTGGGTTCTGTTAGGTTAGAAAAAATTTCACTAGATATCGTTAGGTTGGAGACCAAATTTTGCTCCACCCACCGCCGGAGGCTTCTAGAACCGCCTCGGTAGTTTTGCCTCCTGCCGAGGTCACTCAAAAAGTCGGCAGGAGGGAAGGAGGGCTTCGTAGCCCCATATTCCTACTACTGCCAACAAATGCCCCTTTGGAAGTCTTTTAATCAATTTCTAACAAATTTCTTAATTTTTCTCTGAAATTAATTTACGTAAAGTGATAGTTCAAAAACTTGTCATATATAATTTTTTCTCGTTTTTCGAATGGCGTAAAAAAAAGTTTGAAAAGTTGTTTTGACAAAAACGCCCGAAAAAGCTACTTCTGGACATTCGATGTTTCTGGCTAACGAACTTAGCCGAACCAATCCGGATTCCAGTCCGCACACAAAATTTCATAAGCATTAAAAGATTCGTTTGAAAATTATCGTGGCGACACACACACACCACATACATATATATATATATATATATATATATATATATATATATATATATATATATATATATATATATATATATATATATATGTATATATATATATATATATATATATATATATATATATATATATATATATATATAAGGCCTCGAGAGCAATAACGGCCTAACTGCAAATTACTCATATCAAGATAACGACAATTAAAGTTATGCAAAAAAATATTTTTGTTTTTCCACCAAAGTTTTAATAAAATTATGGACGGTTACTTATGTATTATATTTTGAATACAATGTCAAATGTATGTATGGGTAAAATTCGAAGGTCTAGCATCTTTTTGCTAATTTTTTTGTCACTTAAGCCATTTTTACACTTGTGGTTAATAAGAAATTAGTAAAAATGTATTAGTTAGGTCATGTTGTTTTCAAGGATTTTCTGCTTTAAATTGGGGAAAAAATGTGCTGTTGGAAAAAATGTATATTTTTATCCAACATAAGGAATACAATTTTAAAATTATATAAACAGAATAAAAAAAGCGTTTGAATAATAAAAAAAATTAAGTATATAGATTCAGTCATCATCAATTTTGTTACTTTCATCTACAATATCATTTGTATTTGTGAAAATTTAAACATCAGATACATGACTATGGCAAACTTATAGATGTTTCAGGATTTTGATTTCGGAACCAAAAAAGTGTATAATTTTATTCATAATTTAAAATTAAAGTTCGAAAATCCGTTAAAATGTTTGCAGAAAAAATTATAATTTCTTGTTAAGTAGCTACAGTACCAAGTTTGAAAAAGCAGGATTTTAGATGAACACAATCTAGATAACTAGTTGTTCCACTGTATTTGTCTAAATCTCCTATAAAATATGACTTGGGCAACAAAAACTATCGGAAAATATTGACAACTATCGATAGTTTTACGACTGACTATCGATAATTATAGATAGTTTCAATTATCGAGAGTCTCTCACCACTACTGCAGTTTAAGAAAATTACAATATTGTTAATGTGAAAAAATGACCTAGCCCGCCTATATCATTTAGGCCGATTTTGCACTCAAATAAAATAAAAAGTGTATGATGCAAGAAAAAGTTTACATGCTGCCATCTCTAGATTCATATTAGAAACACATCTAGACAGTTTTTATTTTAATAATTAGACCTTCATGTATACTTAGGCCCAATATCTCAATTTTATAAAATTTGTTAGTTAGGCCGTTCTTGTTCTCAACGCCTCATATATATATATATATATATATATATATATATATATATATATATATATATATATATATATATATATATATATATATATATATATAAAATTCTTGTGTCACAGTTTCATTACCATACTCCTCCGAAACGGCTCGACCGATTTTAATGAAATTTTATATATATATTCAGTAGGTCTGAGAATAGGTTGGTCCACCCCAAATTTTATTTTTATATTTTTTAGACAAATTTTTTTTTTAAATTTCTTTATGATGTGGCATAAAAAATTCATACAGCCCTAATTTTTCATCCTTCTACTAACAACCCCTATTTTCGTATAGCGAGCGGAGCGAAGCATTACATGGAATTAACCTTTTATAGAATTTTGCACTGTTTAGCGAGCGAAGCGAAGCACTTTTTTCTTAATGATTTAAAATTTTCTAAACTATTTCCTGCTTTATTAGTAAATCGTATGGCGGAGCGAAGCATTACATAGAATTAACCTTTTATAGAATTTTGAACTCTTTAACGAGCGAAGCGAAGCACTTTATTCTCGCGTCTATTCTCAATCCCATATGATTTACAATTGACTAAACTATTTTCAGCTTTATTAGTAAATACTGAATTCATTCTAACAAAATCATAAGAAAAAATTAATTCAATCAATTATAACTACCCGCCGGGTCAGTTAGTATATATATATATATATATATATATATATATATATATATATATATATATATATATATAAATTTTAGTGAATATTATTTTCGTATTCTAGGGACCTCAAAACATATTTCTGTTATAGTCTCGGCTTCAGGTTCCACTATGAGACTGGGCGTAATAGCTCAATTTCCAGTTTTAGAAATTCGCTAAAAACTAGGAAAGACAAACAAACCTACTAACTTGTCTTTTATACTATAAAGTAACTTTTGAAAAAATATTTTAATATATGTATATTTATTTCACGTTTTTAATCCTTAAAATATTATAGTATAAAATATAAGAGAAAGAGGGTACACTGGGTAGATACACCTACCATAGTACTACGCAAATATTATATAATTTGGATTTTACCGTATTGACCAAAATCATGAAGTAATTGAGGTTCAATAAGACCTAATTTATGTAATAATGCTAGGTCGTATAAAATATAACATTTATTTAAGGAGATTCTTATATTATTATTTTATATACAAGTATGACAAGGAATATATGGAAGCTCGACAATGTTCATGAGTAACGAAAACACTAGACTTTTTTTAATACCTACTTTATATATCAAATATAACGTAAAAGCCCCTGTACCCGAACGCGTTCAATACTCGAACAGTTTTAATATTTATGGTTTTTTTTTTCAGAAATAAATTCATTCATCATATAAAATATTAAAACTGTTCGAGTATTGAAGGCGTTCGAGTATAGGGGCTTTTGCCCAAATTATTTTTAACCGAGACGGCGTTTGACACTTCGATCCTATATGGTCTTAAGCAGATTCACGATATACTCGTATATTCTTTTTAAATATGGTGGAAAATACATGAAAATATAGTAAATGATTTTGATCCAGATGCTAATCTTGCACTCGAAGAATGTAACAAAGTGTTGGAAGCTTAAAATAAATTATTCAAAAATCTGCAGCTATGAAGTTAAAAACGCAAAATTGCTGATCTTTTATCGAAAAATAAGGATTTGGCAACATTAGTTAAGATTTTTAAAATTATATCTCAGGGAAATTTTTAATTGTTTGTTTTAAATATACGACCTGATAACATCACGTAGACAAATTGGCCAAGTGCGCAGTGGACCGTGCAAAATTAGGGTTCTGTAGTCATTTCAAAGAAACTTCTGATTCCATAAGAAAAATGTGCTTGGAATTTGGAAATTTATTTTAATTTAAACTATTGTTTGACTAACACGGTAGAATAGAATTTGTCGCTGTTTCGTATTTATCTTTTTCGTGAATTTTCAGGACTGTTTTAGAGAATTCAAGAACACATCAAAAACAGGATAAGTACCAAAAAAAAAAAAAAATTGAGTTACACCTAAAAAAGGAATTCGCCATCACCAACAATATTTTTTTCACTTAGCATAATTTTGAAGTCCACACAGAAAAAAAAAGAGTGATTTTATTTACAAAACCGCTTTTAGTATTTAGTTTTGGTTGTTAAAGCTAAAATTTTAGTAATTGTTACGAAACTCGCTTTCGGTGATTGATATAAGTTTCATTAGTACTACAAAATGCCTTTTATTAATTTCGACTCTTAGTTTTAATGCGAAATTGTGTAAATATTACAAAAACATCTGTAATAACAAAAAAAAAAAAAATAGTAGTATATTTTTGAAGCATTAATTACAGTTCTATTAAATATTTTCAATAAATACAAGAAAAATATTTGTAATTATAACAACATTTTAAAAAACAAAATGCGCATGCTTAAAGTAGAAATCTCTTTTATAATTAAAACGAAAATTTTTGTAATAAATAAATGGCGCTTGCGCAGAGTTAAGAAGTTGATACGTTTATGTGGTATTTTTTAAACGTTCGTAATATATACACTTAAAGAAACCCTGATTATATTTACAAAGCTATTTCTGTTATTCAGTTTTTGTTGTTATAACTAAAATTTTAATATTGTTACAAAACTTGTCTCTACTAATTGAAGTAATTTTTTATTAATACTATAATACACGATTTATTAATTCCTATTGTTATTTTTAAGACAAAATTTTGCAAATGTAACAAAAACATTTCTAATAACAAAAAATATTTGATAATATACTTGAATAACTTATTTAAAAATTTAAACGACAATAAAATTTAGTGATTGTCAAAAACAGAGTTTTGTATTTACAACAAAAAGTTTTGTAATAAATAACTGACGCAAGCGCAATATTAACGAATTCTATGATTCTTAGGCCGGGTTTAAACCAAATGGACAAAACAGAAACTCGTGTCGGTTTCAACAAAATTTCAATTGTTTACAAACAATTTAAAAACAAATTGTAAATTCGAGTCTCTGGCGACTGTTGAAGTTGTGTTTTTTTGAGTCCCATCGGAAAGCGGTAAACATCAAAGAGTTTTCTAATTGTTTCCAAACAATCGGTTTAGTGAAAATGAGTTTCTCTGTTCACATCTCAACACAGGTCATCATAACATAACATAATCAGTACCACCAGTACTATTTCATTATTAAGAATAAATAGATACATACGTATTTATAAAAAACATTCTGAATTATAGTATATACCTAATAGCCTAATATTAATAAATACTCCTGTATGACTATTTTGATATTTTTTAGAATATATCTATAAATTATTTTCTGCACATAGGTTTTTATATTTTTTTTTTTTTTTATAAAAAATATCTTTATTTTTCGGTAATTAAGTAAAAACCATCCACAAGCCAATATAAAAATCTCTTTTTTATTAGGCATTTTGTTGTTGAAATATGCTAAAATTAAATTTGACGTTAACAGAAACAAAAAACGTGTCGCTTTGGTTGAAATAGTGCTTTTAATTTGTTTGTATTTTATCTTAGTTTTTTTCAACTTACAAATGTTGCCAATTTTAGAAACTAAACACAAACTCAACTAGTCTGTTTGGTGGAAACCCGGCCTTAGAATGTTGTGTAGTATTCATAATTTCATAGCGTCTATCGCGTTCATCTTCATAAATATTTATTATAACCTAACAAGAGTTTATGAAAAATATGCCTACAATATACACTCTCAATCTAAAATTATTTGAATGTTAGAAATATGGCCAGAAAACTTCTTAAATGGTTTAGTATCAAAAATCTAATAGATACTGGCTAGTAAGTATCCTTATAAATTATTTTTTGCTAATTAATAAATAAATCATACCTATTACAATTTAACATACCATTTAGTAATTATAACAAAGTTTATTAAATGTTCAACAAAACATACATTGTGTTTTATTCACAAAAATAAGTCTTTGTGATAATTACAAAAGTTATTAGGAATTAATAGAACACTTTAGTACTCAGATTTTTAATAAAAGTGGTTTTGTAATATTACTAAACGGTTCTATTGAAGTAAAAATTTTGTAATATTAATTCACTTTTTTGTAATATACAGTGAGTTTTTTTTTCTGTGCAGTCTGCAATTTAAAGCCGCTTACTTACATTGTTGAAAATATTGCTATATTGTTTACCAATTTTAAGAAGGTTAATACTAAATTACAATTACTTACAAAATTAATTTAGCCTGCTTAATGAATAATAAATTTCGCCATGTCTCATCGCATTTCATCGTAAACGAAACGCCGTGAGCAGCAGGGCTCCATTACGGAAGTCGAATTTTTCCTTTCATCTTCGGTATTGAATGTCTACAAGCGAAATGTAATTGAAAGTCTACAAGCAATTTGTCATTTTGGTGGTTTCAAAACCATGATGAGTGTACGGCTGATCGGGCCGAAATACTTTTTTCGTGTAAATGTTACCTGGTGCACGTGTACGACTAGTGAGAATTTTTCTACGCGTTACTACCCTAATTGATTTATTCGACTCTATCCATTATTTACCTAAAATTTTTATTGTAAACTGTACAAAATGTCTATTAATCTATAAACAAGTATCGTACTGTGAGTAGATACACAAAGTTAATACAAAGTCGATGAGGAAAAAAGAAGTAAAAAAATCAATTTCCAGTATATAACAATCAAGTTCGTGTACTGTGATAAAATATTTCACTTACTAATTCTTGTTTAAAAAGTTTGTCTAAAGTAACATTAAACTTTATACACGAACTGATCAACTCCAGCAAATAACTACTATGTATACATACACACTATAATAGCTATACATAGAGTGTAGTGTGTATAGCTGCCATACCTAGGTTTGTAGATAGCGAAGTAACCAGTATCTAAGTATCTACATACTTATGTATATGCTCATGGCCAACTGTTTGCTGCTACTCTTGTTCATTCTAACTTGTTCGACATCCTCTATAGCTGTAAACGTGCTTACATAGTTGCACAGTGTATGTTTTGTTTTTACAAGCCAATAAAAAAGAGAAACACTTCGCGATTTGTAGAAAAAAATAGGTTTATTTACTGGAAGACTAAGAACGTAATCAATTTTGTATTTGTTAAATAACGTCATAATATGCCGTGTTTAATTAACGAAATATGTAGGCAGTGTAAACTACCCTTTAAAAAAATTAAAATATTATACATATATGAAATTATTAATAAGCGTATTAGATTCTGTTTTTTACCAAAACAGTGTTGGTATTTTAATACCAAAAACGAAAAATTTATCTCAGAATTATGAACTAATAAGAATTTTTTTGATTAAGTAACCCAAATTACCATCAGGTAATCCAATAAAATTTAAACTCGTATAATAATGGCCTAATTTAGTTTACTGACAAAACCTCGTATAGTTTGTGTAAAATAATTTTTTGAAATATTTTTAAAAAAATATAACCCAAAAATTTTGATATATTAATGTTTTTCTCTTGTAAAATGTTGACATGTATAAAAAACGGCTAAAATATGTTAGTATTTTTAGAAAATCACCTAAAAAAAACACGTATGTAACCACAGAGAGGTAGAGACAATATATCTATCTCGATACTACCGGAACCAGTGTAACCAGTAAGAGATAGAAAATATGTTATATCGCGCGTTTTCTGTCTCAACTTCCTATAAGGTTTTTTGACGGTTTTGAGTTAGAAAGTCATACTAGTACATAATTCACTTCACCATATGATGCACTAAGAAATATTGCAAAATAGTTAATGGATAAAATTTTAATCCAATAAAATTCAACTCCTATAATAATGACCTAATTTAGTTTACTGACAAAACCTCGTATAGTTTGTGTAAAATTAGTTTTTGAAATAGTAACATTTTTATCAGCATAGATACCCTCGTACTTGACCAGGATACAACTATCTGACACTAGAGTCCGTGGTCGGCGCAAATTTAAGGGGAAGTACGTAAAATCGGAAGATCAGGAGCGTCGGGAAACTTTTATTTGAGGGGGTGGTAAATATTATTTATTATATAAACAAGTACATATTATATATAAATAAGTACAGTACGCTTCAAAAAGTGATCGAACACTCTCACCCGGGGGGGTGCCCACACTTCGGACACGGCAGTGTACCACAACATTAAGTACAGTGCGGCGTCAAAAGTGTGGGCACCCTCTCTCCTGATCTTCCGATTTTACGACTTCCCCTTAATTTTACACAAACTAGTATACCATATACCATGTTTTGTCAGAAAACTAAATTTTAATTCGAGTTTAAGCGTAGCAAATTTGAAAAATGTAGTTTCGAGAAAAACGCGTTTAAAATTTAAGTTACTGGTTAGACTATCGGAATATGCAAAAAAATCGTTTTATTTCACAAACTCGTATAGTTATTTATAATATAAATTTTTGGTCATTTTACGTACATGATTTTAGTTACATACAAATGTTATATCTGTACTCCATAGAAATACACATATATATAAATCATATTTAAACCAAATAAGATGATTTAACTCTTATAATCTCTTAACTGGGCTAATAAAAATTATTTGTATAGTTTTATTGCGCTAACTTCGAAAATTAACTGGAAAATGTTGAAATTTATTAGGCATGTGTTTCTATAAATAAGCATTGATCAAACGCAAAAGAGACACATTCAGCAAAAACTGTTTAATATATACATATATTTCTTTAATTAAGTAAGAAAAAATTAAATGCGAGGTGAATTTAAATTGGAAAACAATAGTTCTATTAATAATAATTTTTATTATCAGAGGTTTCTTTCAGAAATAATTAATATGTAAATGTCAAAACTGTTTTTTTATTGGGTCGTGTTCCGGTATAGGGGATTTTACGTTACAAATTATAAATACTTTTTTTAGAAATGAAAAAAACTTCAGAAAGTGAACTGGAATTTTAATACTTTAACAAAAAAAAAAAAAATGTAACTTTCAATCACATTTAGCTATCTCAAAAATATTGAAGATGAGGAGAAAATTGGCTCGAGTGATGAAAATCTGCTACTTACGGGTTTTTTCCATTCTACGAAAAAAAAAATTACGTCATGTTAATTTCATCTCTTTTTGAAATTTTTGCGTTGAGCCCGTTAATTTTATCAGCGTTCTACTAACACAAGTATGTTCCATTAACAAATGGCATTTACATTTTTAAACGAAAACGAATAGTAAAAATGTTATCAGAAAAAAATTTATTTTGACTGATAATAAATAATGTAAATTATTATCTATTATTAATTATGCTATTAATCATAACTTTTTTAAAATTAATTTTATAATCAAATCGAATGAAATTATGTAAATAATTACATTATGTGAGCCAAGATTTATACTTAAAACAAAGTCCTTAGTATCAAATTATCATCAGTTGGGACGTATTGGGATTTTTGTCTTTGGTATAATTTGTGAAAATTATTTTTGGCATAATGTTGAAAAATATAAAACTACAGTAGGTACTCTCCCTCAATACTACTGCACTTCAATTCTATTCTTCAAGTTCGTCCCTTTATAGTAAGCTGTTTTTGCAAATCAAGAATTGGAGGGAAACGCTTCCAGTACCACGGTTTACAAAATGTAATAAAACATAGATATACAGATATACTAGATTATGCGTACATATAAAAATCTGTCGTTAGTAGGAGTCCAGTCGGGGCCTATTACCACAGACGAATGAACTATTATATTATACAACCAGACAAAGCGCATAGCTAATTTTTAGGCATTTTTCGTGAAGCAGGTAACAGGGTGAGACGGGCGAAATTTAATGAAATAATATAATGTCAATTTTTGAGCAAATGCGACTATAATTACACTGGTCAACATGACTTTTTGCCGTTAATTCAATTATATTTTTTCGGTATCTCTCATGTATATGTATTAATAGAAAAATATTAAAAAAATTCTATTACAGCGAAATATCTAAATATACCTATGATAAACTATGCATTTGGCATAAGTTTTCTAAAATAATGGGTATCTCAATTGGCATAAGTTTTCTAAAACAATGGGTGTCTCAATTTTTTTGGATAAAAAAAAATACTTGGGAACCACGGCAAAAAAATATTTTTTTTTGTTGGCCAGTGTTATTGCAGGACATAATTAGTATACGTACGTATTTTGAAAATAAAGCGAATACCAATCTTTTCTATCAAAATTTTATAGTTTTTTCTTAAAAAAGTAAAATTCTATTGTCACTATTATATTTTGACAACAATTATTTGAAAACATTACTATGGATACAATCCATTATTATATTACAGATTACTATTAAGGTCGGAACTTGGTCGTAACTGGCTGTCTCAATTATACATTTATATAATTAATCTATATAATATAACATATATGTTACTGGTCTGTGCCTAGCTTCTTGTTCGCTTCTTTATAAGTTGTCATAGAATTAACTTCGTACGTAATAGCTATCATTGTTTTTTAATTAACTATTGAAATTTAAATAGAAAATACCCCTGTCGCAGCACCTGCATTACATAGCGAATTTCCAAAGATTGGACACTGATGGATCTCATATAACAACCTGTATCCATCTAAAATAGTTTAGCTCTCTAACAGTAATAAAATTTTCGAAATCGGTTGAGTAGTTAAGTTTTAACTTTTGAGTCCACAGGACCCTATGGCGGATTTCATATAGTATAGCATATATGTATTTAAATAAGTTGAACTTTTTAAAGATGAAAAAATTTTCATAATCAGTTAGAACCAACGGACCCTGACGGACCTCATACAACATAATTTATAACCATCTAAAATAGTTTAGTTCTCTAGCGGTGGACAAATTTTCAAAATCGGTGATGACGTGTTCTTGAAAAATTAGTTAATTTTTATTCTAAAAAATGAAACAAATATAAATATTGTTACTTTAATGACAAAAACAATGAGGCAGATATTGTAAAGAAATTCAGCAAATTTCTTAATTTTTCTCAAAAGTTAGTTCACTTATAACAATGTTTTAAAATCTTGCCTTATGTAATTTTTATGCTCTTTCTAATGATGTAAAAAAAATTTAAAAATTTTTGAAACCTGGCCAAATTAATAATGGCGAAAAATGGCCAAAATTTTCGCTTTATAAAGATCGGATGTATCGGCTGACGAACTCGTCCAAGCTTTTGAGACTTTTGGACTTCTCACCAAATTTCGTAAAGATTTGACGCTTCGTGCGAGAGTTCGAGAGTTATCGCACACACACACACACACACATATATATATATATATATATATATATAATATATATATATATATATATATATATATATATATATATACAAATTTTAATAAAGGTCATTTTCGGTTTCTCGAGGCCTCAAACAAGTCCTCAAAACCAGTCCCGCACTCACGTCTTTCCATGATATTCGCTGTCATAAATGAAATTCCAAAATGGAAAGTCACTTACAATAATAACTCAATAAATTAATTTTTCTTTAAGTAAAAAAAAATTTCTTATTTTTTGTACTAGCTTTCCGTTCTGCGGCTTCGCTCAGGTGTCTGTTTTGTATTAATTTTGCTTTATATAATTTCGTGCAATGGAATAAATTTTTGTATTTTTTAGCTTCAGTTTGAGACCTTTGTGCAGATACCCGTAATAATAGTTTTAGGTATTCTCCAGTTTTAGACCCATCTTGAGGAATAACAATTTTAATGCCACTTTCATCTTTTTCCGGAATTCCAATAGTATCTGAAGGAAAACTTATTAGGAACCATTCAGCTATTTAATGTGATCCCTATTTGAAGGTTCTGGAGAACAATTTTAACCTTACTCCACATTTTAATTCGATATTTTGAAATTCTGTACAAAATCAGTTACTTAAATAATTAATACTAAAAGCAAGTAATTAATATTCATATTTCAGTAGCATATCTAATTTTCACAACATTTTCTCGAGATCCGCCCAGCTGTTTAATATGAAGTTTCTTTGGGGTCCCAAGGTCCTGGGTGATAATTTTTCTCTCACATTATACTACCAAAATCATCTTATTTTAATTTAATTAATAATAGTACCGTTATCTGATATTCATTTATCCGTTTCTATAAGAGAAATGAATAAACAATTTTACTTTACGTATACTGTCACCTTTCGGAGATTGTCCGATCGCAGATTGTCCATGCTGCAGTGGTAGGGATTTACACGTCACATGTTTATGTCACACGAATATCGCAACAACCCAATTTTTGTGAATGTATTTGTGAACCTTAGAACCATAGAACACTAATATCAAAAAAGCCAACTAATATCAAAAAAGTGTAATTCGCTTGGAGCCATTTGTAGGCCTGTCACAGCTAAAGTCATGTAGTCAGTCGCTGTCCGTCACCGAACGCACAGTGCATTGTATTACATTGTTAGACATTGTTAGTTGAACAGCACACATTTCTCTCTCTGGTAATACGTGTGTTGTAGTAGTATGTGTGAATACGCACATAGACGCAACCATTCAACCAATACCACTGCAAACAGTGTGTATCTACACCAACAGAGTGGGGAGATTTTACGTGTTTTACGTCACAAACTCATTACAAGTGGAACAGAGACATAGAAAAAAATATATAGACTTTCATAAAATACATAATACATATAATACATAGACTTTTCATAAAAAATTTCCTTAGTTCAATTTTGATTCTACCTCAAACATCAAATTCGATTCGGACAATCTGACTGATAAGTTATACTTCGTTTTTTACGAAATTCTCTACGAGTTTCGAAACTACGAAATTCAGTACATAAAAACTAATTGATACATTCATTAAAAAGTGAGATATCTGTGCTCAAAGGGCATAACCGAGTAAGATAGGGAAATGGACGCAAACCCTTGACGCAAAATTGATTGTTTTTATAGGAAATAATACTTCTAAGCCCCAGATACATTCGTGCCAATCAACCCCCCGAGGCTAATAGTTTATGTATACACAAGACAAAAATCTTCATAAAAAATTTTTTTGACGAAATTACTAAGTCGATTTATTTGAGTTTAATTATATTGTGTACCCACATTAGGCAAAGTAATAAAAAAAAAAAATTAACGATATATCACTTTATTATACTAACTTTTTCAAATTTTTTCAATTAAGTAATTTTTATTTTGGCACTTACGCGTAAGCAGCATCCACCATTTTTTGTTCAATAATATGGCTCTTAGTACTCTATAACATATATTTTTATGGAAAGATTTTATTCGGCAGAACATAATAATATTTAAATACAAGTGCATGCCATGTTTGGTACTACATATATTACTTATGTATAAAAAGGACTATAAAATAAAATATCTACCCTATTTCTAAAATAATATAATTACATACGTTCATCACTATGATAAACTAGTTTAAATTTACATAAGTCCAACATTATCTGCTGTTTGTCTTTTTTTATTAATAAAACAAAATAAACATTGATTTCTCTTTTGTAAGATGTCAAGTGAAACTTTGCTAGCTCATACACCACATCTTGCGACGTCAACAATTTCATACAAAGTTTATTAACTGTCAAAACAGTATACCAGTTGGTCATATCGTCATAATTCGTCATGACCCGTCATCGTGTTAACAAAAGAAGACAAACGGCAGATAAAGCTACACGTTTGTCTAAACTTGTTTGTCGTAGTTACGAACGTCTGTAATTATATTACAGAAAAAATCCACTTTCTGCACACTCAAAGAAGTGCAACAAAACATTAAGTGAGAGGGGTGAGCTACATATTGCGTTCACATGTACACTACTTTCTTAAGTATGTGCGTATGTTCAGATCATTTACTTGCCATAAACGGTTCATGTATCTTCAAGTTAGTTGGATGTGCATGTAATTTACCTACGTATTAGCGAATTTCCAGAAAGAATTCTGGAAATTCAGCTATTACAGCCACTCTCATGACACGACTTAAGACCGGCACTATGGCAAAAATTTGTTTTGAGGCCCCTAGAACCCAAAAATAATATTCACTAAAATTTATATATATATATATATATATATATATATATATATATGTATGTATGTATGTATGTATGTATATATGTATTAGCACGATAACTCTTCAGGAAAAACTGCTAGCTTTACGAAATTTGGTGACAGCGTTGGAAATCCAAAAATCTTGGATGAGTTCTTCAGCCAGACATGTCGGATGCCAGGAACATGGCTTTTGTTTTCAGAAAAAATTAGTTTTTTGCCAAAATTTCCACTTATTCAAAAATTTTTGCGAAATTTTTTTACACCATTTAAAAGAGGAGAAAAAATTACATAAAAAAGGTCTTTAAACTTTTTTTCTATGTCAACTAGTTTCCGAGAAAAACTATCTTACTTAGACTGTGATTATTTAATCATATAAAGTGTGAAGAAATTCACATTCTAAGAACATATTCGACACAATATGTATATGTTGCAGCTATATTGTCAAAACCTTTTTATTATAATAACTCTAGTCAAATTGTAAAAATACCCCTGTCGCAGCATCCTGCATAACATAGCGAATTTCCATTTACAAAAGTACGTTTTTCTCGGAAACTAGTTGATATAGAGTAATTGTAAATAAAAAAAACCTTCTTTATGTGAATTTTCCGCCTCATTCCGCCAAATCTTTTTCACGAAAAATGTCTAAAACACCGTAAACGTTTTCACGAAATTTCTTAAAAATAAGATGTTTCGTTCTTAAGTTATCGTGCGGACACTTAGTAAACATATATATAAATGTGTCCGCACGATAACTCAAGAACGAAACATCTTATTTTTAAGAAATTTCGTGAAAACGTTTACGGTGTTTTGGACATTTTTCGTGAAAAAGATTTGGCGGAATGAGGCGGAAAATTCACATAAAGAAGGTTTTTTTATTTACAATTACTCTATATCAACTAGTTTCCGAGAAAAACGTACTTTTGTAAATGGAAATTCGCTATGTTATGCAGGATGCTGCGACAGGGGTATTTTTATAACTACAACAGGTTTTAGCTGGACTGTTGTTATTACTATGCATTGTTGAAGTATTTTGTTGCAATTTATTAAGTTAATATTTATTATTATTAAAATAATATAATATTTAGTACGTATTATTGTTATTATTATTATTATTATTATCTTCATTTAAATAAAGTTTCTAAAACTTATAATCTTTGTTGAGATAGATGTAATTTTAATTACTAAGTATGCTGGGATAATTTTATTGATTTCATTCAAATATTAAAATTAACCTTGAGAACCATTTTTTAACAAGTTAAAATCTTGAGAATTATTTTTTAACAAGTCAAAATATTATATTTCTTTAGACCGTCACAGGAACTCCAAGAACTGCAACACAGGGGGGAAGGGGACATTTTGTTGCACTCCTTGGAGTTCTACTGTGTTTTAGAAATAAGGCAGATGCTTTACTTTGTGGTCCTTTTTATACATAAGTAATATATGGAGTATGGAACATGGCATGCATTTGTATCTAAATATTATAATGTTCTACCAACTAAAATTTTTCTATAAAAATACACCGGTTATTCTCTATTTGATTTTTTCAATAAGTTAGTTAAGACACGTTATACTCAACCAAAAGATGTTGTTAAATGTTATTAAGGCGTTGACAGTAATACTAATAAATTTAGCCTATTACAATGAAACCCTCAACTGTACACTATTTTGACAACTAATACACTTTATATGGTATTGTTGACGCGATACAACGTTGTGTTCCAGTTAGTGAGGTTTAACTTGACGCTGTAGAGCGCTCATAACCGTGCGTCGTATTAAATTATTATTTATTCAACTGTAAATTTTCCAAATGTAAATATGACAAAACATGTACCTAAATATTATGTACGTACGACTATGTACATATATTATGTCAGCGACGGATCATAGTGTGTCTAGTCAGATTATGAAATATTGCCATTTTATAAAATTTCTAACTTATATCAGGCAGATTATTCTACAATAGATTCTGAAATTAAACGAAACTCATTTAAATAATAAAATGTCAGATAATATATACACAATATGCATATATATATATATATATATATATATATATATATATATATATATATATATATATATATATAATCCTCATTCATCCATTTTTTCATATTTGTAGCACAGTTTAACGGTTTTACAGATGTAAAATTTTCTCTCCTTCAACAAAATCTCTTTCCTTTGGACTTGTGTTAACCCAAATACAAACAGTTCTAATATTTATCATTTTTAGCGAATTTCGAAAACTCGATATTCAGCTATTACAGCCGATGTCATGACGCAACCTAAGACCGGGACCATAACAGAAATATGTATAGAATACGAAAATGATATTCACTAAAATTTATATATATATATATATATATATATATATATATATATATATATATATATACATAACATATACATATATATGTATATATATATATATATATATATATATATATATATATATATATATATATATATATATATATATATATATATATATATATAAATTTTAGTGAATACCATTTTCGTATTCTAGGGACCTCAAAACATATTCCTGTTATGGTCCCGGGCTTAGGTTGCGTTATGACACCGGCTGTAATAGCTGAATTTCGAGTTTTCGAAATTCGCTAAAAATGATAAATATTAGAACTGTTTGTATTTGGGTTAACACAAGTCCAAAGCAAAGAGATTTTGTTGAAGGAGAGAAAGTATCTATCCATTTGAAAAGTGAGATCCAATGATGTACATTGGCACCACAAATGTGTGGGTGAGAAATTTCATTTTCACTTTCACTGAAATTATGTCATAAATTCATATTTTCAGAATCTATTCATTTGACAGAAAAATTCTAAATTATTAAGAAAAGCCAAATAATTAATAACAATTAAAATAAAAATTAAAAAGAGAAAGCATTTATTTATATTTGCATTTTTATAAAAACATGTAGGTATTATATTTTATATGCACTTTAACTAAAATGTCGAAGTTCACACGTTGTTAATTTTAAATTTCACTCAAAATACACTTAAAAATCAAAACTTAAAGTTTATAACATTCACAATCCGTGTAGAGTGTCCATACGTCTTGGTTTTCCCGGATTTATCACGGTTCTAGCTCCGTTGTTCTGGTGTCCCGACAGACTTTTTTAAGACGTTCATTTGTCCCGGTTGTTCAAACTACTAATTTTTTATTTTCATCATCTAATAAGTACACAATTTTTCATTTTAAATAATGAATAGTTCAATGTCATATTGAAAGCTCAACAGTAGGTTCATTCACAACCAAACCTAAAAATATTTAAAAAAAATTAATTACTTATTAAATGTTCCTAGTTTTTCCGATTTTACCTTAATCAAGAAATTCCAAATAAACATTTACTTTTCTCAACTTTTAATCATATATGTACCTACATAAATAAATTGTAATATTATTTTGCTTGCCTTTATGATACTGAAGTTTCTGAACAATTAAAAATTAAAATCACTGGAATTTTATTCGAATTTTTAAATAAAGTAGTTAAGCAACGCGGACACTGATAGCGCCACTAATACAGAAATTGCCAATATTTAAATGTTCATGTTTTAATACATATTTCTTGAAATAAGAAGCTCACTTTCATAAGAAATTTTATAAAAATTTAAAAAATATATACTTTTTAGAACAGGGGGCTATTTATTTTGAAAAAAATTAATATTTTAAATAATGAGCCATTAATAGATAATCTATACATATAATACAATTGTAACGAGACCGTTTCTGTATATGGAATGTTTTTTAAAAATTGTGCTGATACCGAAAATAATTATCGATGTAGATATCAAAACAGCGATTTTTAAAGTTTTGGTCTGTCTGTTTGTCTGTTCACGCATCACGCAAAAACTACTGATGGATTTTAATGAAATTTGGTGTGCTGATAACTTATTATCCGGGTCAACATCTAAGATACTTTTCTACTTCGGGAAAATGTCTCATTCCCACGGGAAAATGGAAAAACCATGTCGAGCATGTGCACACAAAACGCAAAAACTATTTGAACGGATTTTGATGCAATTTGGTGTGGTGATAACATATTATGGTCCACTTCAGTTAAATTTAACCATGCTCTATCACTTATGAATTTAAATAATTTCCGTTTTCTTGGCTTTATTTTTTCATTATTGCACTTACGTAAATTTTAAAATTGCAATTTGTTTTTAGAAAAGAATAGAAGATTAATTTGTTTTGAATATACGAATTATTTAATTTTTTAACTTTGACTCATAATCAATTGTATTTGAAACAGGGTATACCTGAGTCAGCATCTGAGATATTTTTTATTTCGGGAAAGTGTCTCATTCCTACGGGAAAATAAAAAACATTTTGAGCATGTGCACATCTTACACGAAAACTATTGAACGGATTTTTATGAAATTTGGTGTGGTGATAACTTATTACCTACGTCAACATTTAGGATACTTTTTATTACGGGAAAATATTTCCTTCCTTCGGAAAAATACAAAAATTATTTTGAGCATGTGGATGTATACTTAAAACTATTGTTCTATGCGAATGCTTTATAATTACTATACTTATATATTTCTCATTTATTAAATTTACCATAATACAAAATTTCTGGAGACTGACTCTATTTTAAATTACTTTAGAAATTTCGAAAATTTGATTGCCTATATTTCCGAGAAATTCATTTTGGGATGAAACTTGTTATATTAATTAATAGGATAGGATACTACTTTGGGATGTAAATATAATAAAACAATAAAACGTTGGAAGTCCAAAAATCTTGTATGAGTTTTCCAGCCAGACACGTCCGATTCCAAAAACCTCAAAAAAATGAGTTTTATGCGAAAATTTATCAAAATTTAAAAGTTTTTTTTTTACATTAGGGTAAACAGCAAAGAAAATCCCAGAAGATACGTTTTGAACGATTATTCTAGGTAAACGAGTTTTCGAGAAAAAGTAGCTTTTATGACCGGAAATTCGCTATGTTATGCAGGTGCTGCGACAGTGGTATTTCTTAATATAGCACTGGTTTTACTATATATAAAACTAATGTTAATGCACTTTTTGTCAGCCATTTTTCTGAAGCTCCTCCTTTTGGACAGATCCCAAGAGCAACATTATACTATGAATCGATTATATTAGACCGTGAGCCAACGACGGGTCAAAGGTTGTCACTTTTTTACCTGCCTTTTTGAGAAGTGGTAACCTCTGCGTGACCGTGAAGGAAGGCAACCAAGAAATGGATGTATGTTTGTATGTATATGTACATATATATTATATATATTTGCTGCGCGATAACTCTCGAAGAAAGCCTCCAATTGTTACGAAATTTGGTGTGTAGGTCAAAAGTCCCAATAACTTGGATGAGTTCGTCTAAAAGAGTAAAAAATTACGTAAGACAAGCTTTTAAAACATTGTTCTAAATGAACTAGATTTTGAGAAAAATTAAGAAATTTGCTGAATTTCTTTACAATAAATTCTTCATTGTTTTTATCAGTACAGTAACAATATTATTTTATATGTTTCATTTTTATGTCACCGAAGGATGACATATTAATCTCGTTGTGTGATTATAGTGGGGGAAAAATTAATAATAATAATAATAATAATAATAATAATAATAATAATAATAAACGCCCTGTGGGTGGGGGCTTCACTTTGCAGAATTTGCCCACAGTAAGTCCTGCTTGTCGTAAAAGGCGACTAAAAGGACAACCCATTAGGATGGAGAAGTTAAGTAAAGAAAAGCCTCGGAAAAATGCCGCTGCCGGTGGAGCGACCGGGCGCATCAGGGTCACCACTGAATGTGACAGCTTAGATCGCGGTGACGACAGGCTGGGTTCTAGGCAGCCACCTGTCAGCTGTAACAACACCTTCAGCCAAAATGCTACTGCCCTACTTACGGAGCCCCCAACACCTTTGGCTCAGCCGACTTTAAGTGTTTCCTCGGAGCATCCTTTGGGGACCACTAAAGCTGGTAAGAAGCGTGTGCGTATGCAATGGACAGATGAACTGAATGAATTCATCGTACGCACATACTTCAAAGTTACTAGACTTGAAACGGACAAAACTGGTTACCGTACAAAATTACATCAAGAGTTCGCGCACAGCTACCCTCACCTAAGTCGCGTTACTGAACAGAGACTGGCAGACCAAAAACGTTTCATTTTTACCAATAACCTCATCCCTTCCTCCCTCATAAACACCATTAAAACACAAGTCGCACATCAATTTGCTCAAAATGAAGAAAGTCAGGACGACGGCCCACCAGAAATGGAGAGCCCCACACAAAACGACACTCAACAACTTGTCGAGAATGAGCCTGACCACCATGAGACAGCAGTAAATGACACCCTACTGCAAAAGATCGAACTGGAATTTAACACAGCGCTTACTGAATTTGAAGGGACGGACCCCACACATAGGTACTTGTTGCCTAAACAACACACCTCACGTAGATTGGCTGAGATCGTTGAGATATTAAACAATACAATACTGCCTAAACACTTGGAAACATGTGACAGTTTTATCGAGTTACACACAGCTATCTATTGTGGAGCCGTTGCAGCTATACGTTGTAACGGGTCCGATGTAACACCACCTGTAGCGTACAACTCGAAGGAACACAAAACTCCTGCCTGGGAAACACGATTGAATAAACGCATCAGCAACATCCGATGCAACCTCGGCAGGATCACCCAATACCAACAGGGTACGAGGTCCAAACGGCTCAACAAATACATACACGACATATTACGCAAACACACAGTACACACACAATACGAGGAACCCAATAAAACACTCACAGAGATCAGAGATACGCTTCACCAAAAATTAACAGCACTAGCGAAGCGCTTACGAAGATATAAGACCAGTACTGAACGCAGACGACAAAACCAAGCGTTCAGCAGAAACGAGAGACGGTTTTATCAGTCTCTAACGAACACGGTAACAGACAGTAATGGTCTACCGGAGAAGAACGCACTCCATAGTTTTTGGGCGAATATATGGTCCAACACCATTGACCATAATGACAAAGCCAGCTGGATCGATACAGAGTGCAGGAATAACGAACATCTTCCGGAGATGCCCTATACGGACATTACTACAGAGGACGTCTCCAGAGCTTTACAGAGATCGCATAACTGGAAGGCACCTGGCATCGACAACATACAAAACTACTGGCTCAAACACTTTACATCAACACACAAGTATCTCGCTGAACACTTTACACTATTTATAAGAACACCAAACCTGACACCGAAGTTCCTAACGCAGGGTATCACATACATGAAATCTAAAAACAGTGATACAAAAAATCCTGCGAATTATAGGCCTATCACCTGCTTACCTACAGTGTATAAGATTTTGACGTCCTGTCTGGCAGAAAAGATCAATGAGCATTGTCAGATTAACACCATACTGACAGAAGAACAAAAGGGATGTCGAAAGAGGTCACAAGGCTGCAAAGAGCAGCTTCTGATTGACTCCGTAGTACTGGAACAAGCGAAAGGGAGAAAACGTAACCTGTACACAGCGTTTATTGATTATAAAAAGGCATTTGATTCGGTCCCGCACTCCTGGTTACGGAGAGTATTGGAGTTGTACAAAATACACCCAAGTATCGTGAACTTCCTTGGAACGATCATGTCCGACTGGCGAACGACCTTACATTTAAGTATTGGTAATGAAAAAACAACAAGCGACCTTATTCAAGTAAGACGCGGCATATTCCAAGGTGACTCATTGAGTCCATTATGGTTTTGTCTCGCAATGAATCCACTTTCTCGCCTGTTAAATGAAACCAAATACGGTTACAATGTAGGTACGCAAACGAATTCGCGCCATACCATTTCACATCTAATGTACATGGATGATATTAAGATCTATGCAGCTACTAAACATCAATTACAGCAGCTGCTGGGACTTTCCAACGAGGTTTCGCGAGACCTCTGTATGGAGTTCGGAATCGATAAATGTCGAACACAATGTCGTTCTGGAGGAAAACGAGATGCGGTCGCATTCGAACTCGAACCAGAGTCTGTTATGCAGCCCATGGACGAGGGAGAGTCGTACCGGTATCTCGGATTCAATCAGGACGAACGTATAGATCACAGCGCTGTAAAACAACACCTGATGCAGCAATACCTAACGCGTGTACGGAGATTACTGAGCACCCACCTTGATGGAAAAAAAACCATCAAAGCAATTAACACCTACGCAGTTCCGGTGCTAACATACTCATTTGGGGTAATCAAATGGACGCCTACGGACTTGACAAACATCGAGATCAAGACCCGCGTCCTTATGACCAAATACAGAATTCATCATCCCAAAGCAGCGATAGAACGATTGACGCTGCCAAGAGCCGAAGGGGGTCGAGGTCTTATAGACATAAGGAACACGCATAATAAACAGGTTCATAACTTGCGAGAATACTTTTACACCAAAACACACACATCACACTTACACAACGTAATAATCCAAGCCGACAAGGCATACACACGATTAAACCTCTCACACACAGAAATGCCAGATAGTTTTTGCCGTTTGGTCACGAAGGAGGACAAAATTCAGCAATGGATTCGGAAGCCTTTACATGGGAGACATCCACATGATCTTAATCAGAGTAACGTCGACAAAGCAGCGTCGCACGCCTGGTTGAGTCAAGGAAGTCTTTTCCCGGAGACTGAAGGATTCATGCTAGCTATACAAGATCAAGTAATTCATACAAAGAATTACTCAAAATACATACTTCGTGACTCGTCAATAACATCTGACTCATGCCGGAGATGCCATTCCAAACCTGAAACGATCCAACACATCACAGCTGCCTGTACTCAGCTCGCTCAGTCCGAATACAAACACCGTCACGACCAGGTTGGCAAAATCATATACCAGAAACTAGCGGTTAAGCACCACCTTATAACCGATAAAACACCTTACTACAAGCTCACACCAAAAGTAGTAGCGGAGAATGACTCCTGTAGACTTTACTGGGATCGGTCGATTATTACAGATAAGACCATAAATCATAATCGACCAGATATCACCTTCGTAATGAAAAACACTAAGACAACCTATCTGATCGATATTGCGGTTCCAAATACACACAACTTACAAAAAACACACGCAGTTAAATTGGATAAATACACTGACCTCGCAGCCGAAATAAAACAACAATGGCGAATGGAACATGTCCACATCGTTCCAATAGTGCTCAGTGCCACCGGGGTCATTCCACACACACTACATAATAGTTTGAGCCTCTTGGGTCTCCCAAAATACACATATGTCACTATGCAAAAGGCAGTGATCATAAACACGTGTCGTATAGTACGGAAGTTCCTCAGTAATACGAATCCGACTGCGATATGTGAAAGCACAAGACCTGCTTCTACTCCATCTGAGCCATCTACAGTGAGCGAACAATACACTGACACTCATCCTACTGACACACAACACACATACATAAACACACAATACACTAACACTGAAAGGCAAACACTTAACACACATACAGATCCAGATTCGTCTGATGGAGAGGGGGGATCGAACAACTGCCGCACTGTCACTGTTACCGCTCTGGTGCACAATCCTCCCCAATTCAATAACACAGAAGGTCCGTCAACCTCTATACCATCTAAACGCGCAGTTCCAGGAACACCCGATCTTAATGAGCAATTTGATGAACCAGAAAACATCTACACCAAGAAACGTAAAATAGAAAGACACATCCACACACATACACAAACACACACACAAACATAAACAGTCCTTTCCCTTCCCTCTGTCCCTACTCCTACCTACCATCTGAGGACACGAAAACGAACTAGGCTTTCACAGCCCTCTGTCATTGAGCCAACATCTACGCTCCCACAAAAGTCTCGCCGTACGACCCAGTGTACACCAAAATAGACGAATAACACCTCGTTTCAAGTAGCAATAACAACAATATAGGGAGTGATGTGACAAACCCGTCCGTGAATGTACTACGGTACTTTTACGGATTGGTTTGGCACATTACCCTTCCACAGAGCCTAATACCTTGCATAATGCCGGTATAGGTGAATGTTACCCAGTACTGTCCTACTGAGTAGTGAGCGCCAGGTTGGCGTAAAAGTCTATAATAATAATAATAATAATCATAATATATAATATAATAATTATAGAGTTCTACATGCATATATTGAATAAACGCAAGAGGGTTGTATTCTCACTGTATTTAAAAAACGAGCCAAAAAATCATAAATTAACACTTTCACTGAGGTGACATTATTTAGTGCGTGTCAAAAACACGCACTTGACAAATTTTCCAAATTAAAATTAACTAACTTTTCAAGAACTCGTCATCGCTGATTTTGAAAATTATATACCGCTAGAGATAAACTATTTTAAATGGATATAAGTTATGTTGCATGAGGTCATTCAGGATACGTGGGTCCCAAAGTGCCAAAAATTAAACTACCCAACCGATTTTGAAAATTTTTTCACCTTTAAAAAATTAATTTTATTTAAATACATATGTGCTATATTATATAAGATCCGCCAGGGTCGTGGAGACTCAAAAAGCGCCAAAAATTAACTACTCAACTAATTTTAAAAAAATTTTCGCTGTTAGAGAGCTAAACTATTTTAAATGGATACAAGTTTTCATATGAGATTCGCCGGTGTTCAGTCTTTGGAAATTCACTGTGTTATGCAGATGCTGCGACAGAGGTATTTTAATGAAATGGCTGGCTTTCAAGTAGGCACTTCATGACATGCCTGTATATGTATAACTAGGCACATCATGATCTGGTTGATTCAACGATCGACCGCCGACATATTCGTTCTATGTGCGATTGAAAGAGTAAACTATGAAATGAGACTATGACTAATATAACATTTATTATTATTATCGTTGATTGAACATGCGAATTGTAAACAAAATTAATCTTACAATTAGTATTTTGCGTAATATACTAATATGTTAATATGATCTATGTCAATAATTTTGAACTAGTTTAATTTTATAGGTAGACAAGCTATGAACGCAATGTCCAATAAACACACTTTGCAATATGTAATTTTATTTTAATAGTTGGTGAATATTTCATAGCATATTCGTGGCTCTACTTGTTCCTTTTGAGGATTTGTGTTATCTAGCTAAGGTAGAGAACCTTTATCAATTCTATTCTCTGTAGTTTTAGTTCTTAAGATGCCATTATCACTTTTATACTATCTTATTTCCATTTTTTGTTTTTAATCATTAGCAAGACAAAATTACGTCAAAACACTCATTTAATGATTTTCAAGTACTACATGCTTTATTGCACATATTTGTACAACCAGAATAAACTCACGTCCACTTAAAAAGTACACCAACTACAAAAATTCTGGACCGATATATTTTATTTTATTAAAACATACAAGTTAAGAATATTTAGAAGAAAAAATTGCCAATAGTGTTATGAAAAAGTTTTGAAGCTTTTGATACTAAAAGTAGAATAAAATTGAAATAGTGACCTAAAATTTCGCTCCTTTTAGGGACCTCATGAATCCGATTTAAAAATAATCTAGATAATAGCTGATGGTGATAGGTACCTTAAAGTGGGCAAAATTTTCAAGTGAAACATAGTTTTTGTTTTAAGTCTATGGCGAGTCGAACATGTTAGTTAACCTGTTTATCTTCACGGCAAGATGACTCCAACAATCTCCTTCATTATGTTTAAGAATCCCAAATAGTACAATGTATCAATTTCTATATAAAGTCTTCCGTTCTTTTCGAATCTATCATTGTATTTTATCAAAAACGTTGCTCAAGTGGGGTATAACCGAATCAGAGATATCCTAGGAATAAAAGCAGAATTTTTTCTGAAAATATTCAATGGGGAATTTGACTAATTTTGGGAAATTATTTTAAAACACACATATTTATGTATTATGCATGTATCCGTTTTTAATTTTTAAAAATAATGCCGAAAATTGTTAGAAAAAATTATTTTAGTATTTGTTCTCAAAATTTACGCGAAAGCGTTTACTAGCTGTCAGTTACGTCACATTCTCTAGATAGCAACAGGCGTCCGGTAACTAAGAAAAAAAATGTTTATTTATCCTGTAACTAGGAAAAGAAATTGTTGATTTTAAAAAAAATTAATTAAATTTTGATTAGTTTCCAAAGAGAAAGCAACGTTACAGCCCGTTTCTGCTTACGTGGATTTTAGCTAGAAAATTAATTTTTTAATTAAATTTTTTTAAATCAAATAATGATAGTTTTTACTTCATGATGAATTAGTATAATAAATTGCTGTCTTTTATTATAAATTTTCATTTTAATTTGTTTTAATTGCTTTTCTTTGATATTGTCAAATACCCCATTCATCCGTAGGTACTATTATACTGTAACTTGGTAGATATTCCAAACCTTGCATCCGACGGCTTTGAATTTAAAACTAAATCAGCCATTCTTTTGTTACGAACGTGACATTTTCTCGCACTTTACACGCCTTCTCATAAAAAAAAAATAGAAGTTATTTTTTTCTTATAAATTTTCAATACTAAGCCGATAGACAAATGTGTACACAATATTTGTACTCAATATAAAACACATAACATTATTAGTTTTAATGCTAGAGCTAATAAAGTTTGTGTTACGGACGTGACAAAAAAATGCCTTTTGTCGCGTCCGCAACACATTTCTAGCATTAAAACTAATAATGTTATGTATTTTATATTCAGTACAAATATTTTGTACACATTTGTCTATCTGCTTAGTACTGAAAATTTATCAGGAAAAAATAACTTCTATTTTTTTTTCTTATGAGAAGGCGTTTAAATGTACGTGAAAATGTCATGTCCGTAACTAAAGAATGGCTGAATATATATCCGTTTGAATATTTTTAGGTAATTAATTTCACCTGTCAGTAGATAACAAGTCGGGAGCGAACTAACCTACGACCCTTTTTCAAGATAAGATTAAAATCTGGTCGCGGAAGCGAACTAGTATGCATCCTTTTGACTGCAAGGTGTTTGTTTCATACTAGTATAGTAGTACTAGTAGTTACAAATGTATGGGTGCATACTAGTTCGCTCCCGTGGTCAAATTTAATCTTATCTTGAAAAAGGGTCGTAGGTTAGTTCGCTCCCGGGTTGCATACTAGTTCGCTCCCGCGGTCAGATTTTAATCCTATCTTAAAAAAGGGTCGTAGGTTAGGGCTCCATGCTGGTGGCACACCATCTAAAAAGTTAAACATTGAAAAAATTTTGTCTAATAGGTCACAAATTGGTCATAATTGGTCACTTAGTCCTACTAATTGGTCAGCAGTACAAAATTTTTAAATAAATTTTAAAAAATTTGTAAAAATTTCAAGGTCACTCAAAAATTTTGGCACACCATCTAAAGAAAAAAACAAAAATAATAAGAGCAGTCGATAGGATTTTAAACCTTGATAATTGGTCAGTTAAAATAAAAGATTGTTCAGGTCCCCAGAATTTAAAAAAAATTAAAAAAGGCCTTTTCATACTGTCACGTATGCGCGAAATCTCTACTGGTAAATCTAGCTGTCAGTAAATCTAATCGATACGTTGAATTTTTCAATAGGGTAAAGCGACCAGCATTCGATTAGCCTATATTAGCATTATTTTTATATATTAAGGTATTTTGAAAATAATCAACAAACATTAATTATATTTATTGTTTTGATTTCAACTTTATTTGTGGCATTTTAGTAATTAACTTAATTTATAAGCTCATTTAGTTATCAATTTTATTATAAACATTTTTAAATACTATAAGATCTTTAATTGGAATATTGAAATTTTTGTCCACGCAAATTTGCCCTATTATATTTCTTCGAAAATAAACGTTATTTCCTTATGACCCATTGTTAGGGCTCCGCGGTCTTAGCACCCCAAATGTGGGATTTCGAGGGACCAATTAAATCGTTTAGAAGGTCTGAAATTTGTCATAAAAGGTCAACTGATTTGATTAATTGAAGAGCGATAGAAAATTTTTTACTAAGGTTTAAAGTTCTTTCAAGGTCATTCAAAAAATTTTAGCACCTCATATGTGAAATTTCGAATGACAATTAGATCATTTAAAAGGTCAGAAAATAGTCATAAAAGGTCAATTGATTTGAATAATTGGTCATTGATAGAAAATTTTTTTATTAAGGATTCCAATTTTTCAGAATCATTTAAAAATATTGGCTTGTCGAATACTGGTGGCTTTGCCGTATTGAAAAATTCAATGTATCAACTAGATTTACTGACAGCTAGATTTACCAGGAAGATTTCGCGCATGCGTCACAGTATGAAAATGCCTTTTTTAATTTTTTTAAAATTCTGGGGACCTGACCAATTTTTTATTTTAACTGACCAATTATCAGGGTTTAAAATCCTATCGATTGCTCTTATTATTTTTATTTTTTTCTTTAGATGTTGTGCCAAAATTTTTGAGTGACCTTGAAATTTTTACAAATTTTTTAAAATTTATTTAAAAATTTCCTATTGCTGACCAATTAGTGGGGCTAAGTAACCAATTATGACCAATTTGTGACCTATTAGACAAAATTTTTTCAATGTTCATCTTTTTAGATGGTGTGCCAGCATCGCGAAGCTTCGCTCCCGACTTATTATCTACTGACAGGTAAAATTAATTACCTAAATGACGGTGGAGATATTCCATATAATAAGATGAAAAGCAAATATTCGCACATTAGTTATTATTTGTGGTGAATCAGTTGAAGATAAAACTAGTTTAACAACCAATCTGTGTAATTTTGTTATCGATATAGAAGTGTGCGAAATGGTAAGTGAAAAAGTCAAACCCATGTTAACTGTAGATAATTATAAATACAATTTTCATAAAAACATTTAAATTAAGGCATAAAAAAGTGTATCGCAAGGTAGTTAAATTGCGTAAGGAATTTGTAGAAGGAAAAATATCATTGTTGAAACAAAATGTAATAAGTAGATTTGACTTTGTAAAATTTATGTCACATAAATTTACACCAAATTTATAATGTATCTAATATTATTTTGCGTATGGAATTTGTAGAGGAAAAAATATCATTACAGAAACAAAATGTAATACCGTAAAACCGTCTAGACCCAGACAGGGGGTCTAGACCCGGACACTTTGCACAAATCTTCAAAGTAAATAGTTTCTACATTAACCTGCTACAATAAACATTTGTTCTTGACGACATTAGAGAGAGAAAAACATCCTCCAAACAGCTGTACCAATAAAAACTACGGATTTCAACTTTTACTATCTCATTTTACAGGATTATTATTCTCCAGTTTTTCCAAGAAATAAAATGTGTGTCTAACTTAGACATGTAATTTTCGTCATAATTGTCATATTGTTTTAATTTTGATATGTATGTGTTCAGAATTTTATCGCACATCATTTAATGATGTTTGAAGTTATATTCGATGTATATATAAAAAAATACATGCTATCCGTTTAAACCCGGACACAACAGTTTATTACACTATGGCCGCAATTCGCACTGGCTGTAACTTCCCCTATCCATACGTTATATTCCCACCAGAACTACGCGGTTTATGCCTCCTTCTGGTGTCATATCGCATGTTTACTTCATAGAGAGGCATACTATGTATTGACCCCTCTCCCTTCCCATAAAATGTTTTGAAGCCTTTGACGGGTTCAAAGACATCAGACGATATAAAACACTGTCCTAATCCCGACGGAAAAGGTTAGTTTGCATGTTATTACATTATTTAAATAAATGTCCGGGTCAAGACGGATTTGGGGTATAGACCCGGATACTTACTAATTATTTTTTATTTTTTTTATTTTTACTTATAATGAATCAAATGGGTTAGGGATATAACAAATAATATACTCTTTCTAATGGTAATACTTTTATTGGTGATATCAATGAAGGAAACATGTATAAAATTATACCAAAAAATGTAAAAAAGTGTCTGGATCTAGACGGTTTTATGGTAGATTCGACTTTATAAAATTTATGTAATATAAATTTACACCAAATTTATAATGTATTTAATATTAAGTTAAAAAACACAAATAAAACCATTCTTATTTTGCTGTTCAATTTGTGTAATTTCCCTGTCTTTGGGTTCTTAGAATGAAGCTTAATCGCATTAGCATATAGTTATGGGAGCAAACTAGTATACGGTCTAGACGGGAGCGAACAAATATACTACCCTTCAGGGTTATCTGACCGCGGGAGCGAACTAGTATACGGTCACGGAAGCGAGCCAGAATACGACCCTTCAGGGTTATCTGACCGCGGGAGCGAACTAGTTTGCGCCGAAATGTATCTATATTTTTAAGAAAAATTAGGTTTGGTTATATTACTGAAATGTATTTCAATAATATGTAAGCCTCTTCATCACGTCACGGTACTAATCCAGGTAGAAGTTTATGGTATTTTATTTTTTATTTTTATTTTTAGTTTTATTTTCGGTCTTCATATTTTTTAGCCTTTTTGTCGCTACGGGTCACCGAGAATGTTGGATTCACTTTGACGTGGATAAATCAAGTAACGAGTTTAACTCGTTTAACGAGAAAAAAACAATTTAAAGTATCACCATTAACAATTTAAAAATTTAAAGTATCACCTAATTTAAAGTATCACCATAAACTATAATTTCGACTACTTTTAAATGAAAATCATAAGGACTCCATAAGGGGAAAGAAATATGGTTTTTTGGGATTACTCTCTGGTTATTTATATGCTTCGGTAGTTGGTGTATCTGTAGTTGAAAAACCACTTAAACTAAAAACATGAACTTTTGACCAAAATCAGGATTTTTATGATTAGTTTCCTGAGAACTGAAACTTGTATAATTAAACTCGTCCACGTTGGTGAGATACGTGTGTTAGGTAATTAACCAAGGTAATTTTCTGCAAAATATATTTTTACAAAATTAAATTAAGACTCCGTTACATAATTGTTGCAAAATATCAACTATTATAGGAAAAATTTATTTGAAATGTTCAACTATAAATATTTTTATAGCGAACAATTTCCAAATATGTACCTACGAACAAGTAAAACAATTAGTCTACAATTATCACGTTAACTATTCAGGAAGTGTACTGACGACAAATAATGCAAACATACACAGTTAAGTAATTCTACTGTAGCACTCGTAAATATAATTAATTAATTACAGAGCACAATTACTATGTGACATAACGACCAAATGTAAAAATAATCTTTTAATCTGAAAATAAATTTATTTTTTAATAACCTTGAAAAGATTCACTTTATATGTAAACGCTCAAACTATCTGATGCATCTTGATTACTGCACTTCATTTATCTCTCACGTTAAAATTTACGATGAATATTAATTAACTTGTTCAAAATATTATTTAATTTAATTTAATAATATATCGGAAACAATATTATTATTACTAGCCAATGTAAATAAGTTAGTCTGCACATGGGTAGTTCTACAAACGAGCGAATTTTGGACGGCCCAACTAATTTTGTATATTAATATTTTGAAAAATACATTTTTTCTAGATGGAAACTGTAAACCATTACTGCATCTAACTGGTCACTCAAAATAACCCGGTTTCGAAATATAATTTTTATAAAAAATGACACTAAAAATGTGAAATTCTCAGTCTCCTGGTATATATCCTTTCCAAAGTAAAACATAGCAGACTAAATAATTATTTTTTCTGAACATATAAAAAAAAATTTACACTGCAGTAGTAATCAATAATATTGGTACTTTTTTACTGTATAAATAATTTTTGAATTTTTTATATTTTCTTTAAGAAACATTCTATTGAATTTTGTCTCCCGAACTTTGCATCATTCTCCTATCAAACCAAAACACTTAAAAAATATAAAAAATTAATATTTCGATTAAATCATCGTTTGCCGTAGTAATTAACTGAAATATAATAAATAAAATAAAGTACATGTTTTACTGAATTTGAGATTGTATCAATTAATTCAGTTAACATTGTAAGTGAGATCGTACTCGGTCCAATCAATTTCTCAGTATCCTGGTTAGCATTTTCGTGAAAAATACTGTGGATATAAGAAATTTTCAATTGTATGAGTTGTAAATGTGTTGTATTGGAATAGCGGACCTGTTTTTTTTTTTTTTTTTTTTTTTTTTTTTTTTTTATAAAACGTTATTTAGCCGATTTTTAAAGAATGTTGACGAATTCTCAGTCTCCTGGCAGCTCAAAAAACGGGATTAAGCTTAAATAATGTAAATAAATTAGGTAAATGTCATTAGAATACTGTAATAAATGACTCCGTATATTTTTTAATAAAAAATAAATTCCCATTTTTTTTTCTGTATAATATATACCTAATATAGAATTAGTATAACTACTGATACATATACTATTAATATAATATATAATATGTACTAAACTGTTGTAAATGACTTTGAATATTTTTTAATAAATAATAAATTCGCAATTTTGTTTTTATTTATTAATTTTTTATATTTTTTTTTAAATTTCTTTTTATTGAATACATATATACATTATATAACTACTAATATATATATATATATATATATATATATATATATATATATATACTACTAATATAATATATAATATACATATATTAAATAAATAATAAATTGCTTAATAATTAAAAATTTAATAATAAGAATATTAAAAATTGTTTAATAATAAAAATTAATAAATTGTTTAATAGTTTAATGAATTGTGCTTAATAATAAAAATGAATATAAGAAATTCTCTTGTGTTAATTTTAGTAATGACACGACTTGAACCCGGGACCATTGCAGAAATTTGTTTTGAGGTCCTTAGAAACCGAAAATAATATTCAAATATTCACCAAAATTTATATATATATATATATATATATATATATATATATATATATATATATATATATATATATATATATATATATGTGTGTGTGTGTGTCCGCACGATAACTCTCGAACGGAATGTCCTAAGTTTACGAAATTTGGTGAAAATGTTGGAAGTCCCAAACCGTTGGACAAGTTCGTTAGCCAGACACGTCGGATGCCAAGAACATGGTGTTTGTTCTTGCAAAAAGTTAGTTTAATTTAAACGAGGAGAAAAAATTATATAAAAAAGGTCTTTAAACTATTATTCTATGTCAACTAGTTTCCGAGAAAAATTAATTTTTATAAACGGGCATTCGCTATGTTATGCAGGATGCTGCGACTGGGGTATACCTATATGTATAATTATATGAACGAATGTGTTTGTGGTACAACAGTAAGATAGATTGTATATAAGCACGATATAAGTCATATACGTCATACATATGTATATGTTTGTATGTTACTTATATGCCGTTTTTTAGGGTTCCGGAGAAAGTTTTATTTTTTGGAGCTCCGAAATAAATCTCCCGAGACTATAATAGAAATTTGTTTTCGGGTCCCTAGAAACCGAAAATAATATTCACTAAAATTTATGTATTAAATTTATATTTAGTTCCACACCGTTGGACAAATTCGTTAGCCAGCCTTGTCGGATGCTTAGAACATGGTTTTTTTGACCATTTTTCGTGAAAAATATTAGTGCCAAAATTTTCTCAAGTTAAAAATTTTTTTCGACATTTATTTACACCATTAAAAAGAGGAGGAAAATTCACTTAAAAGGGTGAAAAATCACAGAAAAATGGATTTTTATAAACGGAAATTCGCTATGTTATGCAGGATGCTGCGACAGGGGTATTTTACTCATTTTTTCACTTTCCTGGATGTCTCTTTTATTATAATTGCCATAAAATTTATAATTTATAATTTTTTGACTGGCCACTTTGAAATGGTGTGAAAAATGTCATCAAGTTGAAATAAAACTACTTGCCAGAGCTTATGCATGAAAAAAACTTCGGGCTGGAATTAAGTCCATTTTCTTCCCCTTTTTTGTATAACTGCCCATATATGTATATACATGCAAGTATGTATGCATATGTTTTTAGATAAATAATAAAAATTTGAATTATTTCTTTTCCGAAGAGGAAATTAAACTACGGGTTTAGGCCGGGCGCACATTAAGACGCAATTAACGCAGGCAGGGCAGCGCAGTTTTTGTGACTCGTGTCCTAGAACGGAACAGCGCGAATTGAAACCCAGAGCAAAGCAGAGCAGCACTGCGTCGCACGAGACCGATGTGGCACTCGTGAATGTGACAAAAAACTGCGCGACATTGTGACACGTTCTCGAGTTTTAGTTAGTTTTATTTCGTCGAAATGAAAACAATTAAAGAAATTAAAGAAAAATAATACTTCTTTGCTGTGCTTTGCTTTTAAATTCGTGCTATCTCGTTCTACAACAAGAATTACAGAATCTGCGTTGCCCTGCCTGCGTTAACTGTGTCTCAATGTGCGCCCGACTACACGTGTTTTCCTGCTCTGCCCTGCTCTGCTCTGCTCTGCCCTGCCCTGGGTTTACTGCGTGACGCAGCTCAATGTGAGCCTGGCCTTACACTTATTTCGTTAGCAGAATACATAATTATACTTAAAACGATTTATTTAACCCCTTTAGCGGCTATCCCGAACACAGCTCGTCATATGAATTATACAACTTGAATGACTCTCCCGATTTGAACTCGCCTCGTGTTGGTAACTGTAAGATGCTGTCATCTGCTATCGTAAAAGCATTACTAAAGCAAAAATTATCTAATGGGTAGGCCATAGAATTATGCAATTAAATTAAGTATTATCAAAGATCATTTTATTTGGTTAGTTTTACATGAGCCGCTAAAGAGAGTTAGTTTCTTGAGAAATCATTACAATAAAATCTCCACGTGGAGATTTTATTGTAATGATTTCTCAAGAAAGGTCAAAGCTCTACTCTCTTCACTTTCAGCTTAATTCGCCCGAAATCGCACCCATTTAATTAATTCTTACACTTTATTTGCAACTTTTAGAATTAGATTGTATTTTTGACGAGAACAAAGGACAAAAGAAACAGTATAAGCGAACTAGTATTTGGTAGGTGTCTGTTGGCCTCTTTTAGCGAATTTTCAGAATGAAAATTCAGCTATTACCGTAGCTCTTATAGTAAGAGCTAAGCCCGGGACTATGGCAGAAATTTGTTTTGGAGCCTCTAGAACCGGAAAATCTACTTCACTAAAATTTATATATATATATATATATATATATATATATATATATATATATATATATATATATATATATATATATATATATATATTTGTATTTATGTGTGTACGCGATAACTCTCGAACGAAACGTTTAATGCTTATGAAATTTGGTATGCAAACTGGATTCTCGATTTGCTAGGCTAAGTTCGTTAGCCAGACACATCGGATGCCCAGAAGTTGGTTTTTGGGCACTTTTGACAAAAAGTGTCCTAAGTGCTAAAAACATTAGAATTCAAAGGTTTTTTTTATACCATTGCGAAAAGCACACGAAATTTTATTAAAAAGGGCCTCTGAGCTATACCTGTTTGTCAGCTGGTTCTCCAGAAAAATTAAAAATAATTTACAAAATTTTGGGTTAAAGATTTTTTGTCCTTGTCTAACATCAGTTTAACATACCCCATGTTATTAGTTTAATTACACGCATACCGTAAACTCTGTTTAGACTGCCCTTAATATATTTCAAAAATTTGATCAGATTGATGATAAAATACTAAAAAATAATGTCTAATAATTATAAGCAAATCATTATATTTATGATATTTTATCAATTAAACTGTAATTTTTCTTTAATCGAATAAATCTTTTATATTATCCACCAGCATAAACGTGTCTTTATATATCTATAAACAAAGTAGAGGATTGTCAAATATCATTGTCATTTTGTTTTAATTAAAAAATATGAGGCGTTCTAAAACGAAACTGGCCTAATTCATACAAAACGAGTTATTTAACGAAAAAAATAAAAAAGACGAGTTTTATCACAACTTACTGCTAAGGCCAGTTTTGCTATAACTATAATTTGAAACAACACCCCTTTTTGATTAAATTGTAATAAGCAATACAAGCTGAAGAATCCATTTTCATCACTAACTCATTTTCGACCAGAACTGAAATAGATGACTTATTTGAAACGCCTCATGTTATTTTTTTTTTTTTAGTTTGACATTTCAAATAATTTTTTTTTTTTACCAATAATAAATTCAAAATGAATATTAATTTCTAACATAAAATTCTTGAATTATACGTATTTTATTTATGTATTTGACAATTCAGGTGGATGTATTCATGCATACGAAATGTATAAGAATTTTAACATATTCTTTTTCATAATATATTTTTTTTGAAAATAATTCTCCATTTTATACTCAAGTTCATAGCAATTACCGAAAATACACCAAAATTCTATAATTTCCACATATTTTGTCAATTATTTCAATTCGTGAACAGTATAATTTAAAAATGGAAAGCAGATTTAGCTTAAAATAGTGCTAGCATACTGACACATTCTATTATCAAATTATTTAGTAAAATTACACAAGAAAACATGTTTTTATTATTTATTTATTTTTTTAAATACATTAATTAATTATTTTATGATTTCTGGTTATTTCTCTTCATAAGGCAAATATCTCCTTCATTTTTTTGCTTCGTAACTTTTCTTTCAGTTTGTAAATAAAACTTCCAGTTTAAAATCTGTACAATACAAAACAATTTTTACTTCTATTGAAGCAAAATCAAAATTATATTAAGTAAAAACTCATTTAATTTTAGTCTTCAATCGTAAATCAATTTAACTTTGTCTAAAAATTCCTTAATCGTTGTTCAATCTAGAAAAAAAAACATCAAATTTAACGAAAAAAGTTCATAATATATGATTATGAATATAGATAAGTATCTACTTACTTGTTATTATACTATATTTAGCCGGCGTTTAGCTTAAATTATAAAATAAATTAATAATAACAATAAAAATTAATAAAAATTGACAGCTTGCAAAATCAAATCAACAAGCATTATATATCTATTGTAGTACCTATGTAATAAACAACGAAATTTGAATTTAAAACTAACTGCTATAATCAGAGAATAAATTCGAATTGTAATAATTATATTGGTGATGCAAAGTTTACGCGAGCGCTCCTGGTTTTTTAAATTAGAAGCTATATCTGTATATCGTTCTGTGTGTATATGGTATTATGGTGTATCAAGTAAGGCTGTCTACACAATCAATGAAATAAAGAATAAGAAATAAGATTTAAGAAATAAGGAATAAGAAATAAGGAGTATACCATCTAGTGACGTTGAATGGAACTTTAACGTAATTGCTCATAGGTATATGTGTTTAGGTATTTTTGTACTTCAAAATTCATGAAAAAATAACGTTCGTGATGACTTTTATGTCACTCAAGTGAAAAAAATCACGAATTATGACGTACAAAAGTACCTACATATTTATATCTATGAGCAGTTACGTTCAAGTTCCAATCAACGTCACTAGATGGCATACTCCTTATTTCTTATTCCTTATTTCTTAAATCTTATTTCTTATTTCTTATTCCTTATTTAATTGATTGTGTAGACAGCTTAAATATTTTGGATACGTTTAAAATGCATTTATAGTCCAGTAGCACTAATTTTAAGCTCTATCTCACTCACTAAACATTAATTTTAGAATAGATGTAAAAATTTTTTAAAAAGAGATTCTTGTAGGGATTGCCGAAGAGGACATTTGTGCAAAATATTAACTCCCGGAAATGTTTTTTTTTGTATTGTTTAAACAATATTGAAAATTCATGAAGAGCGTTTTTTTATCTTTCACCGCTTACGTAGCCAAAAGGTGATAGATATAATAAAAAGTGTTAAGACCTTTTTTGTAGAGAATCGAATTCTCTACAAAAAAGTCCGGGAAAACATCTGTCTATCTTGAACAGGTGAAAAAATACAGCGCTCCAAACGCGCACTCAAAAATTCACTTTTTCCAACGTTCCGGCAAGATGTGTCGTCAGAAGGGCCTTTGTTTCCCAATAGTCCCAAAAGTCCAAAAAGCGTGGATGAGTCCATCAGCCAGATACGTTCGATCTTTAGAAGCGAAATTTTTGGCCATTTTTAGTGGCTTTTTGCAAAATTTAAATTTTTAAAAAATTAACCACTCAACCGATTTTAAAAATATTTTCACGGTTAGATAGCTAAACTATTGTAGATAGATACAGGTTGTTATATGAAATCCGTCAGTGTCCAATCTCTGAAAATTCGCTATGTTATGCAGGTGCTGCGACAGGGGTATTTAATGATTTAAGGACTATACTGATATTCGCCGGAATCGAAGGAGCAGATAAACCTTCAATTAATGATCAACCAATCCAAATAAGTACCAGTGTTTTAGCACACTTGCTGGGCCACTTGGCTGGTCGGTCGTTTACGATAATGACAACTCAAGTTCAATTTAGGTTATCATTTATCAAATATAGTTTGATCTCAAGATATTATTTACATACTTTATATTTGTTATCAAAAATAATATAATTAACACTATGAGGCCCGAGCACTTTCATAGTAAACTTCCCCGGAAGCCGGTAATATTAAAAAAAAAAAACTTTATATAAACAAATACATAAATTAAAATGATTCAAACACTGAATAGATTCAACACAGTGCAACATGTATATATGTAAAGCTGTAAACATATGTACGTACCTGATACGTACATACTACATGTACACTGACATTCAAATCAATTTAAATTTTATTTAAAAATATAAATTATATTTTTTATGTATTTTTTGTTTATTTTAAAATTGTTTGTACATAGAAACCAAATGAATAGTGTGTGTTGGTTCGTATTTGTGTGAGTAGGAACACATCCGTGTGATGAATGATGATAAACATCGCACACATAATGCGTAACCAACTAATCAATTAATCATTGATCGCGGTCGGCCTCTGGGGATGTTTTGTTTGGTTTCGGATGCCGAAGCCATGGGAGTGTAAGTGTTAATAAGAATAACTGATCGTACCATAAAACAGTTTTTTTTTCTAATGTGTACATATTGAATTTTCTATACACGTGTGTATATGTATTTACCGTACATAATGTATACGCAATTGAATTGTACAGTTGGCCTTATCTATCATTATTATTCTTTTGAGATGCAATTATTTGATTTGATAAACAATTTGAGGCCGTCATTCCGTCAGTAGATACATACATACATACATTAATTTCATATATCACATATGTGTATCGCGTGTGTATCCACAGAATTGTGTACATATCTAATTGATTTTTGACCTTTTCTGACATTAGATAAGCATATTTAAATATACATATGTATTGTATACATACATACAATGCATATACATATAGTTTATATAGGTCGGTTAAAAAACTGCACCATAAAATGGGAATTGTTATAAAAATATTCAAAAAATTATTTCGTGGATCAACTAAGTTGTGATCAGTGTCGCCAATTTTTTTTTCTCTATCTCTAGATTTGGAAACTAGTAAAATTTGGGAAAAAAATATGTTCACCTTGTGTTTATGGGGTATTCGTTAAAAGCCATAAAAAAAAACATTTTTAAATTTTTTTTCTAAAGAAACCTTATATGCAATCAGTTTCAAATCTTTTACAGATTGCTAGGTATTCCTTTAGGTACCACTATTGTCCAATGACAACTTTAAACACGTTTGTCTCAAAACGCTCTTTTTAAAAACGACATTCACTTCCAGAGGGAAAGTTTCTAGGCCATAAGTTTGAAACTTTAACAGAATATTCTTTATTTCATTCTCCATGTACCTATGGAAGCTTTTTTTTTTAAACAGGATTTTCCTATTTTTCACACGGAAAATTGTTGAAAAAATGGCCTAAATTTGGTATTTTTTATTCAAACCGTCGCCATTTTTTCAAATATAAAAAAAAACCTTCACAGAATATAGCGGCTTACCTACAGATTGATAATCTATTTAATTTTTTTTTTTTCAGATGAAAACTACGGACGCAATCGTGGGCACCAGTAGCCGCCCCCCGTTTTTAAAGATACTTTTTTCAAAAATTATAATAATTATAAAAAATAAATAAAAATGAATGAAAAAAATATTTTTGTATTGTAAATAATGATATTAATCATAAAAAATTCATCCCCATTCCCCCAATCTATTCATCCGTAAAAAATTGCGAAAATTGAGTATTTTTCGGTCGGTCACACTATGATGATACCTTACTAAAGAAGCTACGGGCTACAACTTGTGTGCCAATTTTAAAAACGTAGTTTTGAAAAAAACACGTTAGAAATTTTATAAATGTGTAGGTTAATATACAGTATTTTATACATATACATAAGTATACTTACCTAACTTGACAACTGCTTAATATTTCGTTCTCAAATGTTAACTGATGATTGATTCTTGGTAGGTATATAAAAAAAAATTATATTAGAGTAACTTTTCTTTTACAATCCTGAATAACCCCTGAAATATTTTGATGTCATTTTATTATGTAAATATTATTATCCTAATGTTTATACGAAAATTTGTAAAATTGATAACATATTTTATTATTATTATTCTTTTTCAATTACGTCCACTTTTTAAATAATACGTAATAAATTTAGGTTGTTTACATTTTATAAAAATTTAAATTTTATAAATATTGAATTTTAAAATAATTATCCCACGAAATTTCCATAATATTAATAATAATAATAATTAATAATAATATTAATAAAATAGTACAGTATGTTTATATAAGTTAGAAATAATTATCATTGTAAATATTTATTATATGTATGATTGACATAAAATATATTAAATTTATGAAAATTAATTGAATGAAGTTCAAATAGCACAGCAATGATTAGTGATTCTGATTACATACTTATGTGTATATGAAGAATAATTTCAAAAACAACTTTGCCCATCTATTCTAAGTCCGGATTTGCAAAAATATTTTTATAAAATAATTATTTTTCTCACTTACCTATTACAAAAGAAATATCGTTTACAAAATCGCTTACAAAATCGTTTTATTTAAAAAGAGAATAGACATTTGTTAATACTGAATAGTAAGTCACATTTGCTCCTTTATATTAGGGAATAATTTGATGCCTGCTCCTGATTTTTGGACAAACTGAAATTTGAAATGAAACTCTCACTATACATATAAAACTACCTATGTACATATGTCTATTTAATTTAACATTTAATATCAAATATAATTTTCATAAATAATATTAATACAATCCCAAGTATTTTAATGGAAAATGAAAAGTTTATTTATCATTTAATTCAAATTTTACATTAATTATTATTAATTTAATTATAAATCACGAACTGATTAACATTTACTAGATATTTATTAATACGTTCTCAAAATCTTTCCTACATATATTCACAATCAGTGCAAAAGCCCGTAACATCAAATGCGCCGTTATAACTATAAATTTAAGAAAATTTTGTAGTGATGGTTTAGCATCCATATACAGACAAACTGAGCGCCGTATGACGGGGTAAAGCTTGTCAAAAAGTATTTTGATTGAATTAGTTATCATTAAAAGTTTTAATTTTTTTCTGTTATCACTAAAATTGATGAGATTTGCAGTATTTGCATTGATATGAGATTTGCACTGATATGAGCAAGCTAGTTCGTACCAGAAGTATCTGACATAACTCCTGGACAACTCCTCCGGCGCGAAAGGGCTTGTCAAACCAAATTTTTCTGAAAGAAAATATTTTATATATACCTACCATAATCGTATCAATTTCGGTGATAACGGTAAAAAAAATTAAAATACTTTCCTGCAAGCTTTGATTTGTCCTACCATACTCATTTTACTAGTATCCTGTTTAACTATGAATTCTTGGTCAACATTTTTAAGATTCATATAAAACGGCACATCATGGGCTCTTCGCTTAACACGGATCGTTACATCCCAAATTCAGAAATATGTAGTAACCGAGATTATTTCAGTCGCAACTAAATTGCTATTGGCGTTTATCAGTAACCTCAAAATCAAATAATAATTTTTCTTATGATTTCTGATTTATTGGAAAGCGAATAAAATGTATGTTTTGTGATAAGAATTATTTGGATTAGTATTTTATTTTAGATAATGTAAGTCAACTAGATCATATTTACTCCAAAAAAATTATGGCAATTATTTATTGAGTGGCCTATTGATCTTGTACATATGACTGTCCAATTCTTCTAGTATGTACACATATGACATGTAAATTGTAATAAATCTACACTAGTTTTTAGTCGAATTTTCTCCGAAAAATTAGACTTATACAGTCTATACGATAAGAGCTGCGAGAGGCGAGAGTAGGGGCGCTATCCGTTTTCGGACCCGTAGAACACGAATATGTAGAAAAAAAAATGTCTGATATATATATATATATATATATTTTCCCGCCACCTTTTAATTTGTGTAGGGCCCCCCTATGGAAGTTAAGAGATGAAATTTGGTAAATGGGGCTCATTTTCGAGGCACCTCATACTATCAAAGTGGGGTCAAATTTTGGGCAAATTTTTTTTCTGACCCGACCTTTAAGGGGGTGGTGGGGGGCGGAAAAGCAATAAAACTTTTCCAAACCGGTTTTAAATAATGTTTCGGTCAATTATCTACAACATATCCAAAATTCAGCTTCCTAGGATGATATGGTGGGAGTAGAGGGCGGAAAAACGATTTTCGCTGGATCTAACAGGCCCCCAGCCCCCCAGAATTAACGTAGAGGGTTGAAATTTGGTGTGTTGATAAAGTTCGTACCTAGGTTGTGCTTTTTGGAGGTTTTAATATTTTACCCCCACCCCCCTCATTTTTAAGCTACAATTTCATGCATTTTCGACGTTTTCGAAGTTTGTACCACTCGCACAGGTCACCCGAATAAACCTAGAGGGCTGAAATTTTGTATTCGGATTGAGTTAGTATCAAGGGGGTGCCTTTTGGGGGTCTCGACTTTTAACCCCTACCCCCACCATTTTTATACCCAAAAGAACATGATTTTTCTTGTTTTTTAACAGTTTCGTTCGGGTCAAAATCTCCCCAAATAAACCTAGAGGGCTGAAATTTGGTGTACAGGGCAAGCTAATAGCCAGACACTGTTTTTTGGAGGTTTCAACTTTTAACCCTTACCCCCACGATTTTTACGCCAATATTTCCTTAATTTTTTTGCTTGTTTTCTAACACGTCTAGAGACTCCATAAGGAAACCTAGAGGGCTGAAATTTTGTACGTGTATTCAGTTAGTATCCAGCTAGTACCTTGTAGGGAGTCCGCATCACTTTTCCCCCCACTTCTCCCATTTTTACATCGGAATTGAATGCTATTGTTAAATGTGTTTTAAAAGCATTATGTTTATTCTAAATACAAGTAGGCGAATAGTAATTTTAAAAAATTTAAAAAAAAGTGAACTTACTTTTATGACAAATGAAATACATACATATTAAGTAATTAGAAATGTTATTAAAGTCACTGTTTATTTATAAATTAGGAATTTTGGATTTTTAGTATTTATAAAATAGAAATTTTGGATTTTTTTGGAAAGAAAAAATATCTTTATAAAGGCCTTCCAGTTTACTATTGAAGGTCCTTTTTTAATATTTAAAACTAAAACATAAAGGCAATTAGCGGATAAACATGGGCAGGAATGTCCTCGTACGAATTGTGTTGGCTTTTTTTCTGCTACCTGTTTTCGGCACAAAATTGAAATTTACTGAGATACAGCCCTTAAATACTTAAAACCTTTTTTTAAAGCCTCGATCAGCCGAACACTCATCACCAGTTTTGAAACCAACAAAATGACAATTCGGTTGTAGACTTTCAATCACATTTCGCTTGTAGACATTCAATACCAAAGATGAAGGGGAAAATTCGACTACCGTGATGGGGCCCCGCTGCTCACGGCGTTTTTTTTATTTCAGTTTATGTATGTATACAATATAAAAATTATTTGGAAAGATCCCGTGATTTTCTTTATCGTTACATTATTATTATGAAACATTTCGGTATAAAAAATCCCAATGGTCATTAGAAGAAACACATTTTTGTGAATTAGCTAGTAATCGTATGTTTGAAGGGCATTACAAACAAATTTCAATGAAAATTTTTAAAAGAAACATATAAATTATGCAGTAAGTTCGGCATACTGTTAATATAGGTAAGCAAATAAACTAATACCCCTGTCGCAGCATCTGCATAACATAGCGAATTTCGAAATATTGGGCACTGGCGGATCTCATCTAAGACCACTGTATCCATTTAAAATAATTCAGCTTTCTAAGAGTGAAAAGATTTTCAAAATCAGTTGAGTAGTTAATTTTTGGCGCTTTTTCGCATAAGGTGCTTGGCGCATATTAGTGATGAGCAAAATTAGTCTTGGTCTTGCAGTCTTGTCTTGGTCTTGCATATTTTGCAAGACCAAGACCAAGACCAAGACTGCATTTTGCAAGACCAAGACCAAGACCAAGACTATAAGTATGGCTGCAAGACCAATACCAAGACTCAAGTGAGCAAGACCAAGACTATAGCAAGAAAAAAGCAAGACTCTTGCTAAATTATTTAAATAGTTTAAAAGTATAATTAATACCGTAAAGAGAGAAAATTCTGATTTTAGAAGGAAAAAATTCGCTAATAAAGAAATGCAAGAAAGTGCAAGATTTTTAGCAATACCAAGAACAAGACCAATACCAAGACTGTATTTTGCAAGACCAAGACCAAGACTCAAACTGCTCTAGCAAGACCAAGACCAAGATTCTTAATGCAAGAACAAGACCAAGATCAAGACTGCCAAGTCTTGGTCTTGGTCTTGCATTTGCTCATCACTAGCGCATATACCCATCTAAACTAGTTTAGCTTTCTAAGAGTAAAAGAATTTTCAAAATCGGCTAGGTAATTTATTTTTGATATATTTGGGACCCAAGACCCCGGACGACTTTGTACAGCATAGTGCTATCCACCTAAAATAAGTCAGTTCTCTAGCAATGAGAAAATATTGAGAATCGATTCGGTAGCTTATTTCTATTATATATAATATAGGATATTTTATCTTTCTAACAGTAAAACTATTTTTAAAACCCGTTGTGTAGTTTTCTATGCCGCATTTGCATCCGCAGGACAGTTGTGGATCTCAGATAACATACTGTACTTATCTAAAATAGTTTATCTCTGCAATAGTGAAAAAGTTTTCAAAATAGGACAGTTATTTTATTTTTGACACTTCTGGGTCCCATGGACTTTGACGGACCTTACATAACGTAATCTATAACTATCTAAAATAGTTTAGCTCTCTAACAGCGAAAAAATTTTCAAAATCGGTCGGTTAGTTTGTTTTTGGCGCTTAAAAGATCCCAGGATTCTGGCCGACCTCATTCAACATATAAGCTAAATCCATCTAAAATAGTTTACCTCTGTAATAGTGAAAAAATTTTCAAAATCAGTCGGTTATTGTATTTTTGACACTTTTAGATCCAATGGACCCTAGCGGACCTTACACAAGGTAATCTATATGTATCTAAAATAGTTTAGCTCTCTAACAGTGAAAAAATTTTCAAAATCGGTCGGTTAGTTTATTGTTGACATTTTTGGGTCCCATGGACCTTGGCAGACCTTACATTACGTATTCTATATCTACCTAAAATAGCTTAGCTCTTTGACAGTGAAAAAAATTTCAAAATCGGTCGCTTATTTTATTTTTAACACTTCTAGATCCAATGGACCTTAGCGGACCTTGCATGAGGTAATCTATATCTTTCTAAAATAGTTTAACTCTCTAACAGTGAAAAAATTTTCAAAATCGGTCGGTTAGTCTATTTTTAACACTTTTGGGTCCCATGGACCCTGGCGGACCTTACATTACGTACTCTATATCTGTCTAAAATATCTAAAATAGCTTAGATCTTTGACAGTGAACAAATTTTTAAAATCGATTTAGTTCTTTAAAATTTTTTTCCTGGCATATAAACATTATTATTATGTTATCTTACTATAATATTTAATAATATTATATCATGACATTAACTTCATTATCTTGTTCATTTAAAATTCAATAAAAAAATTTAAAAAATCTTCATTACACATGCTTAAAATATTTGGTTAATTTTAATTTAAAAAAATTAGACAGAGATATGGTATTTATAATACCATATTTTGAATTTTGAATAACTACCGTTTGTTTTACGTAAAAAAAATGAAATTTTTGTATATGTTATAAGCAACTGAGACAGAAATATAAATTACTTATTACAATGACAAAGAGAGCAAAATAAGGCAAAAGTGAAAATTACGATTTTCTCGAAAACTACTTTACATAGAAAGAAAATTATAAGAACATTTTCTTCATAAATTTTTTTTCCTTTTCAACGATGTAAAAATCGAACTGTCTTATGATAGGATCGAATGATAAAAAATGGCCAGAAAACCTACTTCTGGGCATCCGACGTGTCTGGCTAACGAACTTAGCCGAGCCAATTCAGAATCCAGTCCGCACACAAAATTTCATAAGCGTTAGACGTTTCATTTGAGAGTTATCGTGGGAACACATAATATATATATATATATATATATATATATATATATATATATATATATATATATATATATATATATATATATAAATTTTAGTGAATATCATTTTCGTATTCTAGGGACCTCAAAACATATTTCTGCCATAGTCCCGGACTCAGGTTACGTCATGAGACCTACTGTAATAGCTGAATTTCGTTATTCGCTAAAAACAGAAATTTAGAAATTTTAACATATGAAAAAATTGTTTAGATAAAAGTACGCGTATTTTTTATGGGATCAATCTAAAATTGTAAGATTAGCTTCACAATAACATTCTCTGTCGAAGTACGCTTTTTAATTACATGTAATTTTTGTTTATATAAACCACTTATTGCTGATTTTTTGGACAAAAATCAATTATTTTTTCAAGTACACCATTGTTACATCAATCGATTCATTAAAAACAAACCAACAAACCAAGCACTTTGTGCTTCCATAACCAATAGCCAGTATGTAAATTAGGAAATTTTATGATTTTTGGTTCACGAGTCTTAAACTTCCGTCCTCCTGTGAAGTAGTGTTAAGATAAGACGATTATAAAGAAGGGCTGCCTCCCCGCCATTTTGTATCAAAATAAATAAAATCTTTTTCATTATTTCATTATATATTACCTAAAAATAAATTGCATTCCTTTCTCCATACTCAAGGCCGGCGAGAGGGAGGCATTTGGGACAATTGCCCTGGAGCCTGGTTCTAAAAAGGGGGCCCAGTTAGGGGTCCAAACAAAGTAAATAGCCATTTTTTTCCTTGTCAACTATATTTTTGGAGAAAAAAAGCTAAGAATTTTTTGTTGTGCTCAAGGGCCTATCATTTCTCTCGCCGACCCTGTGCATACTCCGAAAATTAATTGTCAAAGTTAAGCCTTTTTCCGATCGCTAGTGTGGTGTTACCTTTTAAAAGTACAACTAGAGTAAACGTAAAAAAATTTGCGTTTAACTGCTTAATTAATTAGTCGAGTTTAATTTAAATTTCTATTGTAAAGTTATTGTCTTTTATTTATTTTAATCGGGCTCTGAATTATAAGTTTTATTGTTTCTAAAACTTTAATGTTAGTAGATAGTATTTTAAACTTTCTATATCCTTACCTACATATTTGTATACAAAGAATTCCGAAAAAAATCAATATTTAAATTTGGAAAACTATGCTGTAAACAAGAATCATTCGACAAAAGTTAATATTTTTTTCTCTCTAGATAGATTACTAATAATAAATTTTATCACATAACTTTTCTTATTTTATTTTGTTTGACATATTTCTTAGATGGTAAAAAAAAACTTTTTTTTAATATATTTGTTATATAAGACCATGTCAGTTCTTGTTTACTTATTTGATTTGGTGAATATATGTTTATTATTCGTGAAAATTCAGAAATGTATCGATTTGAATGGGTAAAAGTCGAGTATATAGAGTAGGTGGAAACGAAAACTTCGCTGCATATAAACAAGTATTTAGTTTTTGTCAAATCAACAAATTGTTTAAATTACAAAAACATATTTTTTATAGAAGATAAAATGAAATAACGAAAAACTTTTCTATTGAATGTTACAAAATGATTAGTGGTTTTATACAGATAAGATTTTTATCTTAATTTCTTTTTCTTTTGGTTTCCTAGAAAAAAATTTCCATTTTCCTTGATTTCATTTATTATTTTTTTTAACAGTTTTATATAGTCAATTAGGTTTTGTAATATTTTTTGATGCGTTTGAGAAAATTTAACAAACTTCTGGTTTAAAAATAAAACATCTTTTAGATAAACAAGCTTTGCTGGAAATAAAATAAATGTGTGTACCGTCGGACTGGAGTGGTAGAGCCAAAGTATTTTCTTATGTCTCAGACGCAGAAACCAGTTTTATTTATGGGTACGTCCATTACATTAATAAGGGGTGTTTGTCATAAAACACGTGTAGTTGGTGCATTTATAACTACAATTCTGAGAAGCAAAATTATAATCTATACAGGTCGTTTTTTTTTAACCATAACATAGGAGAACAATGTATTAGGTTTCTTTGGGAAATGTGGAATTTAACATACAAAAATTAAAACACAATATTTTCAAATATTTTTTTTATTCTTATACAAAGTAATTAACATTACAATCTATCATTCGAGGCTAGTGATGGTTCACTGTGACAGCTGCGAGTGATCTTTCACTCGCAGCTGATCCACTCAACTTCCATTAATTTTCCACATTTACTAATTATTAATTATTTCGAGCTGTTGGCAATATGAGTCAGCATTAACTGTTTCGCCAATATTTAAAAAACTGTAATTACTAATTCCCTCCATTGCCACCAAACTTTTTCATTAATTGTAATTTCTCCAAATGCACGATCAATATTTCTAATGGACTCTGATGCATTATGTCCCATTTTGTATTAAAAAAAGTTCTCAAATTCCCTTGGCGATTCCATTGCCTATATTTACTTATTTAAAACAAAAAATACCTAATAGGCAAAAGTGTAATAGCACTTCTTTATATCACAATTGAATTTTTGTACACTGGATGTATACATTTCAAGGGAACGCTCTCACCATTAGCAGTAAAACTAGACGAAAAGTCTTATTTTAGAAAAAGAATATCGAAGTTAAAAGTATTTCATTTCTGTTTTAAAATTATATTAAATTGCGTTTCTACAGAAATATACAATATAAGAAGAACTTTCTGGACAAGTTCGTATTTTGTCAATATCTATGTTATGGTTAGGTGAAAACGATCTGTATGTATGTATCAATACCTAGAAAAAATAATAATAATAAATAAAATTATTTCCCCTCTAAAATAGTTTCTTTTCTAACACAAGCATTTGTAGTTATTGACACCTCACTCGTAATTGTTACAGCTTTTTTGTATGCTTGTTCTTTTTCTTACGCGTTAATTTTAGATACATTCATCTAATTTACCCATTCTATCTATCAGTTTTTCCCCTTTTGCGATCCTCTGAGACATAAGAAAATACTTTTGCTATACTTGAACAAGCGATCGGTAGTCTACTTGGTAAGACCCTTGGCTAGTAACCAAGAGGTCCGGGTTCCAGTCCCTGTCGATCCAGTTAGACAATTTTTCAAACACTATGTGAATTTTGATTAACATAATGAATTGGTCATACATGTGAAAGTAAATCGAGTGTTCAAGTATCAGCTAAGCTGGACATCAAGTGAACGTATACGTATGAATATTGGTGTATGTATAAATGCGAACAAAAGTTCGTCATACATTAATAATAATGTTTCACAGGCACTCGATAACATTTTTTAATTAAAAATACTCATATAACTGCGTCTCACATTAAACGAGAGCATGTGTTTGATTGATTGTCGGACTGGAATGGCACTCGAACAAGCAGTCGGTAATCTAACTGGCAAGGCACTTGGCCAGCAATCAAGAGATCCGGGTCCGAGTCCCAGCCTATCAAGTTTGACAGCAAGTGGCCAAACTACTATATGATAGTTAGTATTCCGGCTGTAACCAGAATTTTACGTCATAGAAATGGGAAGAGCATCCCCACTTTCTATGGTTATATACATATTTAGAGTTTGTGTTTGTATGTGTAGTATTGTGGATGTTAGCATGTGTGATATTCGGTATGTATGTAGAGCTAGGTGACTGGTGGATACATACACCAAACATACTGTACACAGTCGACAACCGTACGTATGTATCTCCTAGAGGCGTGCGTATGCATGTATTACATTGTTGCAAGAGGTTGCTAAACAATGACCAAGAATCGATGTCTGCACCGCTACAACTGGTGCGCACGACTGAATCACCGAAGCTGTGACAGACCACCAAATGACTCCATGCGAGTGTTTTTTTATTTTAGTTAGCTTCTAGTATTCTATGTTTGACAGTTTTTCAAACACTATGTGAATTATAATCAAACTTTGAAATTATATAAGTAATAAATCTATAAAGGACATGAGAATGTATGTTTTAAGGAAGCATATTTTAAAATTATCTAGGTAGGTCTATATTAAAATGTGACTGATACTGTAATCATAAAATATTATTCTTTATAACCAATTTACTTAATAACTAACTTAAATAACTTATTCTTACCAAATTTATTTACAATTATTATCTGCGTATTCCAAAACCTTTTGTTACTTTACCTGTGCATTTGTTGTATAAATATAATATGTACTTACATATAATTTTTCAGTTACGCAAAATCTACAATTTCCAAAAATTAGTAATGTTTGACTGAATTAATTTTATTTCTTGATACCGGTCGATAGGCGTCCGATACAGACAACATTCAACCACTTATGTGTATGTACTCTCTATAATGCGAGAAGCAGTTACAATTTTTTAATTTCAAATATTATCGAGTGCTTGTGAAACACTACTACGTATGACAGACTTTTGTCTGCATTTTAAACACACGTAGTATTCATATGCTCACTTATCTGGAGATACTGGGTTCGATTCCCGGCCGATCCGGATAATTTTTTCAATCACTTTGTGATTTTTAATTTACATATGTGGTTTTTGGTCATGTTAACCAAGGAAGTCGAGTGCTTAAAGTTTCAGTTTAGCTGAACGATAAGTGAGCATATGAATACTACGTGTGTTTAAAATGCAGACAAAAGTCTGTCATACGTAGCAGTGTTTCACAAGCACTCGATAATATTTGAAATTGAAAAAAAAGAAATTATTATTAAAAATAAATGATACTAGTTCCAACGATAACCGCTAATGTGTAGAACAACGTATTAAAATTATAGCCCGATCGATTGATTAAAATTTTGTCTCTACTGCTATTTCCGCACGGTGTGGCCCTATCGTCTGAACTAGGATTAAATATTTATGTTAATAAATAACAAAATGGCGGACTTTTAAAAAAAAGTTTTCCAAAATCGTGATTTTTATTATCGAAAATCGAGAAAAAAATAATAAATTATTATTAAAAATAAAAGATACTAGTTCGAACGATAACCGCTAATGTGTAGAACAACGTATTAAAATGTTTAAATTATATATCACACAAGTCCCACAACAATACATATATATTTAACATTGTGAAGCTGAATTTCTAAGCAAAACCAGAGAATCTCACAGGCGTCCAGGAGAATGTTTCTCTGAGCCTGAGTGGCTTTCTGTACCGAATAGTGTCTGATGACTAGAATTTGACGGGGTACTGGCATGAAACTTTTCAACTGAGTAACATTATCCGCAGTAATTTAGTTCCATGAGTGGTTGCTTTTATTAGTAGTTTTTATAAATATTAATTGTCATTTTTATGTATGTCTGCAATATAAATTAACATCATCGATATTTTTTATGTATTTTGTTTGAAATAAAATAATTATTACAATTTAATTTAAATTCTTCAGTAATTCTAGAAATACATAATAAAACTATAGTATATTTTTTTAGTTTAGAAATGACGTCATTATCATCTCTTTTCAATTTATGATGCTAGCTGTCCTTTAAAAAAATTATAGAATACTGATCCTTAAAATAGTACATAAATTAAGTTGATTTTCACTTTTTCTATTTCTCTCTTATTCCAGTTGTCAAATTATATAAGATTTCACTTACGGATTTGTGTATACCGACTGAAAGTAAGAAAGAAATAACATACCATTTAGTTAGGTACTATTAAATAATTTTTAACAAGAAAACCGAAAAAAGGATGTATTATTTTTTATTTGACCCACCCATTTCAATTCATATTTTTATGATACCTTACTGTGGTACCTTACTACCGAGGTATCATAAAAATATGAATTGAAATGGGTGGGTCAAATAAAAAATAATACATCCTTTTTTTGGTTTTCTTGTTAAAAATTATTTAATAGTACCTAACTAAATGGTATGTTATTTCTTTCTTACTTTCAGTCGGTATACACAAATTCGTAAGTGAAATCTTATATAATTTGACAACTGGAATAAGAGAGAAATAGAAAAAATGAAAATCAACTCAATTTATGTACTATTTTAAGAATCAGTATCGTATAATTTTTTTAAAGGACAGCTAGTGTCATAAATTGAAGAGATGATAATGACGTCATTTCTAAACTAAAAAAATATACTATACATGCATAGTGGTGTACCAACATGCATTAGGTGTGTTTACGTAGAATGAGTTTTAATAAACATTCCATACCTCTATATACTCGTATGTATATAAAACATTGTATTGAATCAAACGATTTGCAAAATCTTTGCTACAAAATTAAAACTGAAATATGGTACACACATTTATATAGCTACATTTATTTATATGTACAGTAGCAATAGATTACAAAGCAAAAGGTGTGCACTGGATTATTAAAATTTGAGGGCACGCCTCGGTTTCGCTTATATGTTTCAAAATTTATAATCTTTATCTACAAAATTTCGAAAACCTAGTTATTATTATGAGAAGTAACAGCTAAATAGCATAGTTACGATTTAATTTACAAAGATATCAACTTTTTACGGATATACATTTTTTTAAGAATTAAGCGTAACATATATCCATCCGGAATAACCTATCTTTTTATTAATGAAAGAGTCTATTCATTATATTTAAACAAGCAAACAAATTGACACTCTCTATTTATGATAGTATTTACAAATATAGATATATACAAAATGAAATAGGTATAGACTTTGTTTGTCCGCCCCCAATTGTTTGAAGAAAACGATAGTAGATAGTAAAAAAAATGATGAGAATAGACTGTAGGTACAATTGGTGTACAAACAGAAAAAAAACACTATCAGAGTCAAATTTATCCCGCAGGACCCCAGGCCCCCAAAAAAGGTTCAAAATTAACAACTGCACATATATTGTTACCAAATTATACCTACTCAAACACTATTGAGATACTGGAAAAAGTTACGTTACATCAAAATTGATTCGTAGGGTCCTATGATTCCAAAATAAATGGCTGGGCAGATCTTGAACTGCTTAAATAACATTGAAATCCTGGAAGAAATGAATGTGAGGTTAAAATTCTCGTTTTGAATCCTGAAAGCCCAAAAAAGAGCCAAAACAAACAGCTGAACAGTTCTTGATCAAATCGTCGAATAGTGCTAATATTTTGAAAAAAATGAGTGTGAGGTTGAAATTTTCCTTCAGGCTTTGAGGAACCAAAGAACGCTAAAAGAGGTCTTACAGTGCGGAAATTAGTCATACTGTTAAAATATGAACATAGTTTAGAGTCTTCTCCGAGAAGAGACAAACATTATAAATATTTTTTTTTTTTACAGAATTTTAAAATATATGATTTAAAAGTAATTTGATTTCTAATTTAGATAATTTTCGCAGGCCACCGCCAGTATAAAAATGAATTATGGACATTATTTACCTATCCCCGGTCATCTGGAAAACAGTTGGAGATATCATTGATGTAGCATAGAAGTAGCAATACTATAAAATGTTAACCTTGATAATTTTAAATGTTGTTTTTATACTGAATTGCAGAAAATGCATGAGGACTTAAACTAATCCAAGTTTTGGCAATCGATGCACCTTAAATAATTATAAAAACAAAAGCATATATCAAAGTGTTGACAAACATATCGAAATTATAATGGTAAATTATCGTATTTTCTTGCATGACTATCTTTTCAAAACAATTGTCAGTTATTTGTAAAATGCGATATTTTTGAAACATTGTTAAGTAAATATTGAGTTCTGATTTCAATACTAAGGATTGACTTCAGATTAGTAATACATGATAAAATAAACAAAAAACCTTAATACCAGTTTTTGCTAGAGCATATGGTTTCGAAGAGAATAACTTTTAAAAAAATGTTAAGAACCACTGGTTGCCTACTTACCTTTACCTACACATGCATTTAGTCGGTTTCACGGACACGTTAAATATCCTAACGTTATTTCGTATTATTTCGAAGGCTTGCTCTATTAAATTTTGAAAATCTTCAACATTACAATCTTCAACATAAATTAAATGCATATCGGCTAATTCACGAACAGAGTAATTGAGCATTTTTCCTTTTAAACCAAAATTTAAAATCACAACTAAGACGTAATAAAATAGTTTTATAAAGAGTTAATAATCCACACTAAACACTAAATTTAACTAATTACTTAGTATAAGCGGGGAAATTGCAATATTCTATGTTATGTGATATTTTTTTTTTTTTTTGTTTAAAAAATATGCACTAAAATCAAATATAAATATCATAAAAAATATCATTCAAATATCAATATTAAAAAATGTGTAAAATATTAATAAATTTGAGTTTTTGAAAACAAAAATATGCTTGCTCGCTTTAACTTTTCACCAAATCTGGTTGGTTTTCACCGTTCAAAAAAAATATGGCATGACATAGTATATATATATAGTATGTATATATATGTATAGTATATATATAAATAGTATATATACATATATATATATATATATATATATATATATATATATATATATATAATATATATAAATATATATATATATATATATATATATATATATATATATATATATATATATATATATATATATATATATATATATATATATATATATATATATATATATATATAAATATATATAATATATAAAAAATGGTATTAAGATTTTTTGTTCAATTTTTTGTGGCCACGGTATATATACCGTGAACCGTAACAACTGCCCCAAATTAAAACTGATGATAGGCCACAAAAAATTGAACAAAAAATCTTAATACCATTTTTTTTATGGTGCTTAGTTTTCGAAAAAATTAATTCGGGTCCACTCGTTAACACGGAAACTCTTATTCCACCACTCATGACTAAGGGGTGGTTTTGATTGGTAGGTGTGAATTAACACATCTTTTCTTTTTTAATTTTCAATTATTTAAACAAAATCCCTGATAATATAATTCCTCAGACAATTTTACGCAAAAAAGGTATACTTGTTACCTTTCGATAAATATTACCGTTTTCGAGTAATTTAAAGTAGAAATATCTATTTCCAAATTATCCCCTAATCATAAGTGATCGAATAATCGATACCATAAATTTAATTATCTTAATGTTCATACGCGCCCCTAGAATATGAATCCAGTAATCAAAAGCGCCTAAAAAATTAAAAAAAGAGAAGTCAGTTTCGTTACACCCCTCTACATTTTACCGCTCTGCTTTATCTCCCTTATTATTGAGTTTTGGAAAAAAGTGTAGATGAAAGGGTACCATTATTTTTGATTTACGGTACATAATTCTGGACCACCCTATATATATATATATATATATATATATATATATATATATATATATATATATATATACTATATATATATATATATATATATATATACTATATATATATATATATATATATATATATATATATATATATATATATATATATATATATATATATATATATAATTCTCCGATATGTAGAAGCGGAGGTATTTTCATATTGTAAACATGGAGTGTATAGATATCGTAGCACTACCAACATGGCTATAATATCGTGGTGCTGATATTCAATTACCTTATAACAAAATATCATCAACGCATATACATATCTACAGGTGTTTCGTATTACTAGGTACATTGAGCAAAATATAACTAATCAATAATGTGACAAATATAACTTATTGACCCAGTATTTATACTGTTAAAAACACTTTATTTAAGGATGTGAACACATTTATTTTTAAAAATGTTCAGTGATTGAAGCTAATAACAGTTACAAGCTAATAACAGCACATATCTATTAGAGCTACGCAAATTGTTTCGCACAACAACAGTTGTCGCTACGAGAGTACTCAAACGCGATCAAAAGGACCTTAGTTCAAAACATAAAAGAATTCGAAAACTATTTCAAGACAGACTTAAAATGTAACCAAAATTATGACAAAGTAATTTTATTAAGTAATAAAATACGAACTTTTTACATTTTAAATGTTTTAATGTATCTAATTGATTTGTGTTTATATTGTGAATATTATGATATACTCATATCGAAAGAAAAAAGATTTTAAGAAAAATTATATTAATTCATTAATTTTACGACAAGTAATATTTCGTAGTTTAATTTTTTATATTAATTCATTAATTTTGCGACAAATAATATTTCGTAGTTTAATTTTGTTAACATAATTAATAAATTAATTGTTATTAAAAAAAAGAACAATGTTGAATAATTACTTGTACCGGAGTCGACCCCGGTACCTCACTATCCGCACTCCGATGCCCTGCCACTAAACTATAGCCATTTTGACGAAATATAATAAATAACTTGATTATAATAATTATATTACTTATACTTTTGTCCATAAATAAAAGTATTTCCTGTGTTTCTGAGAGGTGGACCTTAATATTGTAAATTTTTAATATTGGTATCATGCTCTACTAGCAGACGAAATTTGATTGAAATCGGTGACGACGATACCGGAACCTCTCCTTGTAAGAACTGTTTCAATCTGGCATTAGATGGCAATTATTAATTTTCATATCGATGTAGAGCAAGCACACTTTCGCTATACGTATTATGTATTTTTACTACGTCTGCATGTCTTGAATAATCAGAAACACACTGTACGAAGTACAGAGACATGTTGATCATTATGCTTGTATCTATCGCATAGATCAAAAGATAATGAACATTCAGTGAATCACACACAAAATTAATTGTGTTCTTTTTGTACACTGATATGTAAATTGTATTTACATTGTTATGTTGTTTTGATATTGCAATATTTGTTTGTTTCTATGCTCTTTCGTTTGAATTTCATCATATTTCTAGATACAAGCATCATATACTATGTCGGTATGACGGATTACCACTTAATGCTATCATAAAGGATGTCTGTATAATATTAGCGGAGCAACGGCAAACATGTCTCTATATCTATTTATCAGTAACAAACAAAAATTGATATGAATCCAAACCAATAATATGAGGTTCGATTACTACCAAGTACGCGCACTAATTTTATACTGTTCTTTGGACGAACTGTAAAAAATGACTTCAAGTGTATTGCTTTATGGTTTGTGGTATTAAGAGATATAGACGGTTTATTTCTATTCAAATCTTTACTGACTATTACGGAGGTGGACAACCTTTTGTATGACGTGAGTTAGGATGAATGTTACGTTTCACCCGCGAATTGTTGTAATCAGTCAAACTTGCTTTCGGTTAAATTCCAATTGGAAAAGCTAATGAAAAGTTACCGAAATGAAAATAATATTACTGCAAACATTTAGAAATATCAAACTTTTATGAAAATTTCATTTCAAAAGAAAATTAAATTTTGTTATATTTTGTTCTTTTATTTAATGAAGTACTTACTATCATGTCAGTTTAACCCGTCATAGGAGAATTTCTTGAGCGTTGGAGGACACTAAAATAACAAACACAGACAATACGTAACGATGACTAACGGTTAGGGGCTCGATAATTCCTCTAAAAATGGGTATACGAAACTGAAATAAATGCAGAATAACTGTTGATGGTGTATTTTTATTGTATTCAATATTAAATACTCGCAAAAATTTTTTCAATGACTCGCGAACAAGAAGCTACTCACCACTGACTTAGTGTATAAGAAAATCAGAGATACTTCCACGCTAGACTAACAATAAAACGAATACTACATGTTAGAAAGGTGTGTAGAATAGAGAATAAACTAAAAAACAGTAATTTAGAGGAACATTTAGTTTAAAATTGGAATACTGAATGAAGAATTTTCATTCTATCGATAAATTAATTTTGAAAAACATTGAGAAATAGTAAAAATGTTACGTGGACTATGAAAGATACAATTCTTTCTAAAGATTATGACAATGTGTTTACAGCAGAAATATTTTTAATATTAGAATAAGGAGAAATAGAGAACAAACCGATAATAATGATGATAATTTTTAATGAAGAATCGAATACAATCATTGTCGATTCGTATTTTTCTAATAACACAATTTACTGTTTTCTTAATATAACCTTTTGTTCTTCCTTTTGCCTATAGTATTTTTCTAAAAACGCATCGATTTAAAAATAATTAAATTACTATTTATTGTATAAACTTCCGTTTTTATAGTAAATGTCATAAATGTATATTTATTGCAACTACTAACTCGCAAATCGTATTGTTGCTAGTCTTAAAGTCAAGTTCACAATGACTATAAACATTTTATTAGCTAACATAGTTGCATACTTAGGTAGGCAATATATAAAGTATAATGGTATATAAAATTGAACTGCAGCAATTACAATAATTATATACTTATATGCGAATAAATAATGCAACTTAGTTAAATATTAATTCTATGTCTAAACGCATAGACGATATATATATATATATATATATATATATATATATTTACCTAACTATTTATATCCATCACAAATAGAAGAGGACGATCATCTTGGGGTCACGATCTCATGAATTAAGAAAAATTTTAAAGTTGTCGCAGTTTTTCAATAAGTTCTATTGCAGTTTCAGGTTTTTTAATAAGTTCTACATGCTCTTTATAAACTTTTTATGAAATTTTAGTACAACGTTTACAATCCCATCTATCATATCGATCAGTATTTCCTAAACTTTTTTCATAGCACAACACTTTTTGAGTTGTAAAATTTATAAAATACAGTTTACGGGCAAATAAAACTTAACATGTATTTAAATAATCAAATAACTTTCCAAAAATACCATTGACAAGCAAAAAAAACTATAGGGAACATGAAACGTTACACGCATAAAAACATACCATGCTGTTCTTTCGTCACTTTTAATCACTTTTTTCCCGGAAGACGTCCAAATTTTTATTTAATTTTTAAAAGTGTTTTATTAATTATAAAGATATTATAATTATCCATTATGCTTATCCGCTTTAGGCTCCCTATATCCAACAAAGTTGATTTCTGTATAGATTTTTCATTTCCTTTTTAAGCCATATTTAATTTTAAGGTTCAATAAACGTTCTATCTGGTAACATAAAAAGTAACTACTTAGTTAAACCACAAATCATGTAAGGTTTGGACCTTCAATCCGCCTGATGAAATGTATGAGGTGAACTTTTTTGCATTAAAATAACAACATATAGGTTTATATGCATACCTATATGAATGTAATATAAATGTTCTATCTTATATTGTTATAAATAAGTAAATATATTATTACAACAATTTCTAAAACTATTTACATTTTAAAATTTCAAATTATTATACATGAGTGAATCGGACGGGTTATTATTGTCATGTTCGTATTACTTAAACAGCGATGGCGTCTCATAGATTTTTTTTACATAAATAGGTAAGTAGATATTTTTCAATATTTAATAATATTTACTACAGGATGATCTAATTTTAAGTGTTAATATAGCTAGTCATCTCAAGAACTAATGTTTACAAAATCAAGAAATTATATTACAAAATAAACAATGTGCTTCTACAACTTCCAATATAGGTACCTATGGAAGGGTCTCAATATGCGTAAAAATTATATAAAAATTATATATATATATATATATATATATATATATATATATATATATATATATATATATATATATATATATATATATACTCTTGAAATATTGACCATTTTAGAGTCGGTTGGCAAGTGAAGCGAAAAACTTAATTTTAACGAAACTTACTTTGCACGAAATATTAGAATATATGATTTAAAATTAATTTGACCCGTTCCTTGACCAAATTTTACTCGGTTATCAGTATCAGCATACAAAGTAATTGTTAATTTAATAATTTGAAGCATAGTCATTATTAATTAACTAGGAAATTTACGTTTTTGACTTTTTATTTCAGCAAATATTAGACATTAACTCTACCATGGTCGAATGATATTCAGATTTAGGTATTATTTATTAAACATATCTGGAGACTATAGAACCTGAAAATCCGAAAAAGGCCACTGGCAGGTTTAGCAGAAAATGCAAAATTTTGGTAATAATAGCTTAACATGTTGAAAACAATTATCTAAGGATGGTCTTTTATAAATTGTTCTTCTATTTCTAAAATCTATTTTTTCTTTTAATAGAAAAAATATATAAAATGTTCTGAAATTAAATTGAATAAAAATTACTAACGGTTCTAATTTATAATTTGCCAAATAACATTTTGATGCGGTAACATTGGCATCTCGAAAACTAATTAACTTATCAACCCAAGATTGGATTCATTGTATTCATTAATGTATTGCCGAGTGTGGAAATGAAAATTGTGGTTTTATATGCATTTGTTCAATATTTATATCCCCTCCCGCTCCTATGGGCATTTCTATACTTAAAACGTGATTTTTTTTAAAAGCGCACCACACATACAAATATTCGAATTTTGACTTTATTCTAGTCTGTATACCGAAGAATACAATTCATAACAAAATGCCTTTTGATTTTTTTGTTTCAAGTATCTTGGGCCAGACATCGGTGTTACCGTTTGCACCTCTTTTTGATGGCCTTCACTACATTCTTTATAATAAAAATGATATGAAGGAAAAGAAAAATTTTTTTGTAATATTTAGAATGTTTATTTAATACAAGGGAAAAAATGTACGTCTATACCTCTAGTTAATAAAATTACTAAGAAAAAAAAATATCGAAAAGTCTCGTTCTTTTTTTTTATAGAAAAAATGAAAACCCCCCTTTAAGTTCTCAATTATAGTTCTGTGAGCATTTTTAATGAAATTCTACATAAGGTGTTATAGGCACAGTTTCATTTAAATTTCACAGGTTAAAATTCTTAATTTCGTCAGCTACTTAATGGTTATTTCTGGGGATTTAATGACATGATTTTAACGTAGTTGCTCTGAGATAATTAAGTACAAAAGTATATCTCAAAAAAATTTTCTTTATCAAAAATTAAATAATGTATTAATATTCTTCAGTGATTATATTTGTATACCACTTGTTTTTTTTTACTTTCCGCACACTTATGTTGTAGCAATATAAAAACATTATTGAAAAAGCGTTGTAGAAACGTTGTAAAATGATGTTTATAAATTATATTTCAAAAATGGCGCGGTGAATAATTTTTATTACCTATTGAATATGGTTTGTAACTTTGTATTTTATAACATATTAAATGTTTATCTAATTCCTTTGACACGGTTTCATTTTATTCAAAAAAAAAAAAAAAAAAAAAAATAAATAAATAAATAAAATAAAAATAAAAATAAAAAAATAAAAATAGAGTCTTCCCATAAGAGCTCGTGTTAAAATTACAATAGTTTTCTCAAAATGGGGGTGGCCAATAAGAGCTCGTATTATTGGTATTGAATTAAATATATCTAGAGAAGTTCTGTTAAATCCGTTGAAGAAATCGTTTTATCGACCAACTTTACCTTAATTAAAAATTTACATATATTTTAATGAAGAAGCTGCCGTATGGACGATCATAGAAAATTCAAGTGACTGATAATATTACAACATAATCGATAAAGCATTTAATTACGCTTTTAAATAATAATGGCATTTTAGAAAAAAATAGACAAATAAATTATAAGGTTTTAATGGAACACGGACAGTATAGTTAATATTATTATATTGTTATCGATTTCTTCAATAGTACCTACTAAACTTTAATTTATATTGTACGAACTAGCTATAATTATACAGCTTCGTTGAAAATATTATTTTATAAAAGTAAATTTACCTAACAATCATATTTCTCTGTTTTATTAGTCGAATTTTCTCCGAAAAATTAGACTTATACAGTCTATACGATAAGAGCTGCGAGAGGCGAGAGTAGGGGCGCTATCCGTTTTCGGACCCGTAGAACACGAATATGTAGAAAAAAAAAATGTCTGATATATATATATATATATATATATATATATATATATATATTTTCCCGCCACCTTTTAATTTGTGTAGGGCCCCCCTATGGAAGTTAAGAGATGAAATTTGGTAAATGGGGCTCATTTTCGAGGCACCTCATACTATCAAAGTGGGGTCAAATTTTGGGCAAATTTTTTTTCTGACCCGACCTTTAAGGGGGTGGTGGGGGGCGGAAAAGCAATAAAACTTTTCCAAACCGGTTTTAAATAATGTTTCGGTCAATTATCTACAACATATCCAAAATGCAGCTTCCTAGGATGATATGGTGGGAGTAGAGGGGGGAAAATCGATTTTCGCTGGATCTAACAGGCCCCCAGCCCCCCAGAATTAACGTAGAGGGTTGAAATTTGGTGTGTTGATAAAGTTCGTACCTAGGTTGTGCTTTTTGGAGGTTTTAATATTCTACCCCCACCCCCCTCATTTTTAAGCTACAATTTCATGCATTTTCGACGTTTTCGAAGTTTGTACCACTCGCACAGGTCACCCGAATAAACCTAGAGGGCTGAAATTTTGTATTCGGATTGAGTTAGTATCAAGGGGGTGCCTTTTGGGGGTCTCGACTTTTAACCCCTACCCCCACCATTTTTATACCCAAAAGAACATGATTTTTCTTGTTTTTTAACAGTTTCGTTCGGGTCAAAATCTCCCCAAATAAACCTAGAGGGCTGAAATTTGGTGTACAGGTTAAGCTAATAGCCAGACACTGTTTTTTGGAGGTTTCAACTTTTAACCCTTACCCCCACGATTTTTACGCCAATATTTCCTTAATTTTTTTGCTTGTTTTCTAACACGTCTAGAGACTCCATAAGGAAACCTAGAGGGCTGAAATTTTGTACGTGTATTCAGTTAGTATCCAGCTAATACCTTGTAGGGAGTCCGCATCACTTTTCCCCCCACTTCTCCCATTTTTACATCGGAATTGAATGCTATTGTTAAATGTGTTTTAAAAGCATTATGTTTATTCTAAATACAAGTAGGCGAATAGTAATTTTAAAAAATTTAAAAAAAAAATGAACTTACTTTTATGACAAATGAAATACATACATATTAAGTAATTTAAAAATGTTATTAAAGTCAATGTTTATTTATAAATTAGGAATTTTGGATTTTTAGTATTTATAAAATAGAAATTTTGGATTTTTTCGGAAAGAAAAAATATCTTTATAAAGGCCTTCCAGTTTACTATTTAAGGTCCTTTTTTATTTTTATTTTTAAAACTAAAACATACAGGCAATTAGCGGATAAACATGGGCAGGAATGTCCTCGTACGAATTGTGTTGGCTTTTTTTCTGCTACCTGTTTTCGGCACAAAATTGAAATTTACCGAGATACAGCCCTTAAATACTTAAAACCTTTTTTTAAAGCCTCGATCAGCCGAACACTCATCACCAGTTTTGAAACCAACAAAATGACAATTCGGTTGTAGACTTTCAATCACATTTCGCTTGTAGACATTCAATACCGAAGATGAAGGGGAAAATTCGACTACCGTGATGGGGCCCCGCTGCTCACGGCGTTTTTTTTATATATGCTACTTTTTTATATTTGAAACATTTGACTAGTAGCAAATAAAAAGGCAATTTACAACAATCATCAAACTTTTTAAATTATTAACGATATACAATTGTATTATTTCAGCGAAAAAAAGAGACTAACTTGAATATAGCTAATTGAGTACGATACAGTGTATTCGAGTACAAACAGACGTGTATCAGCTATTGGAAAATATAGTGTATTATTATCAAAGAATTTAAAACATACAGTATAAAGTTATTACCAAGAATTAAGGGCAGAAATACCTTTGAGAAATAGATAAATCGCCCGAGACCGTATACAAAACCTATGTATAAGATACATGAACGATTTTTTGTGAGTAGGTATTACTACCCCAGACTTAAAGGAAACCTCTTTTAGAATTGCCAAATTTTGCCCGCATCACTTCCGGTTATGATTTTGTTATGTCATCGAATGCATTAATGATATTTACACCAAAATGAAGCTTTCTTTTCGTACAAAAGAAAAATATCGAGGGCTGCCAGGTTCTAGTAATTCGCAAAACTGAGGCTGCCTTCAATGAATGTTTTTTTTGTTGATTGTTTTCTGAAGCCTAACAAACCTTGATATTTTTATTTTGCACCTCGTATCCTTCGTTTTGGTGTAAATACCTACCATCAATTGGTAGGCATTTACACCAAATGACATAACAAAATATTCATAATTATAACCGGAAGTGACGTCAGATCTTTATCATGCGGGTAAAATTTGGCAATTCTAAAGGAGGTTCCCTTTAGGTTTGTACTACTTAAAAAGATCTTTCATGTATCTTATACATAGGTTTTGTATACGGTGGGTTCTTGGGCTAAAATGTATGTATTCTATTGTATTCCAAAATAGTATCATTTTTATGATTACATATCGTTTTAACACGTTTTTCTCGAAACGGCATTTACAATTGGTGGGAGTTCTCACTCAAAAAATATCCGATCGATTTTTTTTTTTTGAAATTTGTACCAAATATATTGTTATCTTCTATATGAACGAAACCTACATGCCAATAGTCGTACAAATATATTTTTTATAGGCAATGTGAAGACAGACGAAAATTTCGTGCAATTATAATGTTTTTTATTTAGTCTCGTACAAATTCGTCAATTTTGTACTATTTTAAAATTTTTTAGATTCACCGATATTCTACATATTGTTAGCTGCGTATTGGTTTGTATCAAATCAAAAAATGTTAGTTGAGAGAAAATGAGTATTAAAGTATTAAAGTTTAACCTTAATTTTAACGGAAACTATTATTCTGATGAAATTTTTATTTTATGTTTAGGAATCTTGTTTACAAAAATTAAACGTCCATTAATTTTTTAATTATATTTATTCAACTGAAACGTTTTTCATCATGGACGTAAACGTAAAATAAGTAATCAATTTCTTCAAAAAAGTTTAAGTCACCCATTTTTGAATTATTATTAGAAGTTTGCTTTACTTTAAAACGCATTTTTAATACTAACAACATGGGAATTTTAGTTTTTGAGTTTATAGTTAGGGCAGCTAGAGCGCCCGCTATTTGACACGCTCCAATAAAAGACTTCTGTATCCGTCTGTTGTTTTTATGATCTACAAGTATAAGGACATTTATCCGTTTGATTGAATTTTGAATGAATTATATTAAAATCAATCCAATCGAATGCCTTAATAATGTCCACAGACATGATTGCTGATATGCAAAGTCTATGGCATGTTACTATTATAATATTTGTGGAGTGAATATTCAAAACGTGTTTTGTCAAAATTACCAAAATGGTGGAAAGTCACTAAAAATTACTCAACGTATTACTTTTTAAGGGTGTGTATTATTTAGTCCTGTGTTATTTTTTATAAATTACATGATTTAAAGTACAATCAAACTTAGTTTTTCGTAAGAATGTTTTTCTTTTATAAAGAACAATGTTTTTATATGGTGGACAACACACTGTTTGAACAGACAGATTCAACAAAACATTTTTTAATTCATTTAGTCGTGGATAAAACACACTTTGAAAAAATAATGCTGCTAATTAAACGAATTAAAAAATCTTCCATCACTAACTAACGTTAATATCTAAATTTTACTAATAAAATATCAAACATATACGTTATTTTCATATGTACAATATTGTTACCTACATAACACGTTTTCATAAGAACGCAACTCGCGCAGACAAATGTGTTGGTTACGTCACCCAGTGAATTAATCAGAGCATGTTTCTGGCTGATTCCCATTGGTCGTTTGATAAGACATCCTTTGAATCAAATATGATTGTGAAAACAACACGGTTTGAATAAATTCATCATTTTCTTTCTTATTTTTAATCGGATTTTTTAGTCTAGTCAGACAGAAATCAATGAGAAGAATCATATGATGTGCCTTACTCAATTTTAAACTGTTGTGACAAAACATTTTTTGATATTCACTCCACATTCAAAGTTCAAAAAATTGCAAGTGAAATAGATTTACCCATACATAATTGGATAGCGTTATGTAATAACAGATTAAGCGCCAAATTAGTTCAGCTAAATAATGGTACATCTTCTTCTCAATGGCAAAGAAGATGTACCATTATTTACCTTAATGTATTTGGCACTTAATCTGTTATTACATAACGCCGCCAATTGATACTTTGTACCAGTTATCTATGAACTTGGTTCGACCTGGGTAGATCAGGGGAAATCCTTGAGTTGATATCTCAAACTAAGCCCTAAGCGTGTTTGTAGAAAACTGTGGATAGCAGTGTGCCAATGTGTGCTTGATACCGCTTAAGGTATTTAGTTAGTCGGTATCGGTCACTCAATGCACAACGCATTATTATGTATTGTTGGACCATTGTTAGCTTGGACCCCACCTTGCTCCGTCCGACAATACGTGTTTTGTAATTGTGTGTGTTTCAACTGACACAGTTGCAAAGATCAAACTAACACCACTACACACAGTGTGTATCTACACAACATAGTGGTGGGAAATAGAGGGGATTTTTTGTCTACATTGGTATCACTAGTGCAGAGATAGCAACTTGGCTTCTGATTATTCTGTGTCTCAAACGCACCTTACTGTATTGGCTTACTGAATCGCCTAGCTATTCATGGAATGTGCAGCAATTTGAGAATAATTTCGTTGTGATTTTGATGAAGTTAAAAATAAAATTGATACACGCGAAACAATCAAGTGTTGTAACGTGTAGTACAATGTTACTCAAGTCTAGTTCACTTCTCAAAATATATTGTTATTTTAATACACCGGGTAAAAAAATGTTATGTCTTTATAAATATGCATACATAACTACATATTAGCTACTACAACTATCTAAATAAATATGCGTTAAGTATTTATTTTTTTCAAACCAAGAGACGGCAAGTTGCATGTTAAAAGTGAGATGCTACTTAAATAAGTATTTAAATAAAAATTTAAAAACTTCTATGATTATATTGATTTTTCTATCTCATATTACATAATTATGACGTTACTATAATTTAATGAAAATAAATTGTAATTTAGTTAGATTGCATGTTTTATCCATTCACTAGGTTTGAAGCTACATATACGTAGTGTAACGATATTTCGTAATGACAGTTAATTTTAATAGAGGTATTTATTCTAAATCAAAAACTAAACATATTTTAAGTTAAAAATTATTCAGTTTATAACCAGGCGCGACATCTTGTATTGGATGACCGCGTACGTATTTTGTTTTCAAAAGTAGTGAACGATATTGGTTCGTATTCTTGCTACTTCATATTACATATTATTGTAAATTCAAAATTTAGAAAAATCTAGATAATTATATAAGTTGTTTGTAATATAAAATTACGTAGGCAAAATAATATATTCAAAATAATAATAAGTTGGAAGGGGAAAAGATTTTTTGGTGACGGTACAAAAAAGACTCTCTGAGGAGGAGACTCGAGGGGACTCTCTCTTAAATTGTACACCCGAAAGGATATGGGTCCAATAAAAAAAAAAAAAAAATGGGTTGAAGTAAAATAGATATTTTAACAAAAATGTAGTCGAATCATAATAAAATTTTTCTAATGTAAAAATGTGATTTATAATTTCAATCAATATGTAATATTGTCGAATAATCATCTTTTAATTGAAATATTTCAAGTTAAGTATTCTTTATATTTTTTTTAAGCTTTAAACGATTCACTTATCATGCTTGTTTATTCGAAATTTTAATTATTTACACAATGTATACGTACTTTAATTTCTTTCATAATGTAGTATTTAAAGAATATATCAATTTCAACGCCTAGCGATTTTGATTTAGAAAATTCATTTTTAAATTAATATACTATTAAATATTTGAAAACTTGTGAAGTCAAAATTTCTCATTTTCATTTACCAAAATCATTGAATGTTAAACTTATGAAATTCTAAACCAATGTAATTTATTTTGGAATTAACGTAACTTAAATCTTATAAATTTATTTTCCGATGAAAGGAACCTATCTAGAATTCTTTGGAATTAATTCAATATTAAATATAACATTTTGGGTTTTAATGATTGTATTTGTATTTTGAGTATTTTGGAATTTTGTATAGAACCAATTTAATTCTCGAAAGAAAATTTTGTATATTATTGTTATAATGTAAAATTTAGTCTATAAGTTTAATAGTTAAAAAAAAAAAAAAATTAAGTTAAGTACGTGTCGCTTAAACTTTAGTTTAGGTTCCGGACAATTTTGGTCCAGTAGGTTATAATTTATTTATACTATGGTTGCAAACCGTCCATCGCGACATATTGTGTAAACCCATAGTGCTGTAAATTAAGAAAATTAACGTCGTTTGGTAAGATGCTTTCATTTAAAGGTTCCAGCCAACCTGGAACTTAGGGAAATGCATACCGCGACTAATTTAGTTAGTAAAATTTAGGAGTAAATTTATTAATAAATTTTAGTTCGTAAATATTTACATTGGTTCTGACAAATTTCCAAATTACCGAACGTATTTTCATCATAGGATTATTTAACTACATCATTGTACATTTTTTTTAAATATTACATTGTTCAATATGTTGGTTTGATCTTGTAACGAATACCATATTTATTATGCAAGTATATTTCAATTTCGTTTCATAATTCCAATATTAATTTATTTAATATCTTATTTTTGGGCTTTAATTAATGCCACATTATTTATTTATTAATATATCTTTGCAATTACAGTATTATAAAAAACAAGATGCAAATTGTTATTGAAGTCATACGATTATTTCTGTATTTTAATTTGTAACGTGAAGCTTTATAAAATTTAACCTTTTGTACACTACAAAATTTTAAGTAATTGTAATAAATTGTTATTTGTTTGAAAACGTTTATATCAATGCGAAACCTTGAAAGCCAAAGTAAACTTTACAGGGGTAATTTCTTTTGGTAAGGGGAAAAAGATCCAAGGACCAAAATACGCTTCCACCGAACCAACTTGACTCCCGAACATCTAGAGTCGTCTGCGGTTTTTTTTCACCCCCCAATTTAATTTAATCACATCTAATAATCAATAATTATATAATTATACAAATCATAAGTTCCCAAATTATATTTAATTTTTTTATTTAAAAATTTTTTTCGCTACAAATGGTAGCAGACAAAAAACCCCACCCCTAAGTCATAATAAATAATAATACAAATTGCATCTTGCTTTCCACAAATTTGCGCTTAACGTATACCTTAAATACTTATTTATGTAACAGGAAATTTCAACAGAAGAGTATGGTACAATTTCAATTTAATATCATGGGAAAATTGCAAGTCATATCTCCTGTTAAATAAAAAAAAAAAAAGCAAAAGGAAATTTACAAGTCTTAAACAAATATCAGTAATGAGAAGCGAAAGCAATGTAACACGAATTTACAAAATAAGATAAGTATCTAATCTTAACCCAAACGAATTTCCTCAATCCAGTAGTTATATACTCATATTCTCCAACTAATAAATTCTAATTTATTTCTTCAACTCATTTTCATTAATCCAAACAACTTACTCTAAATTTATCACTCATCATATTTTCATTTAAACATCATTAATCTATACAAATAATTTTGTAGTTTCCCAAAGTACAAAAAGGGTTTAAAAATTTTAATTACAAAATTATTTTATTGAATAACAAACACTAACTTATTTTAAAATTTTTATTCAATTTTAAATGCCAAAATATATTTTGTTACATATTACGTAATTTTAAACACTAAATTTCTCAAAACATATTTATTTGAAATTATGTAATCAAGCATGTTTGCACAAAGTTTCCTTATTACTAAAACTTAAATATAATATGAGGATTATGCTTTCAAATCTAGTAAAATGCCTAGAATTATTTCAATCAACCTCCAAAATAATAAAGAGAATTTCCAAAATAATCAGTTACTTTAAATTATTCCACTCATTATGAATCAAATAAATCTATTTCATTTAACGAGATAAATATTACTCGAACTACACAAAGAACATAGCAGCTCAAAAAAAAAAAAATATTTAAACCAGTATTTCAAAAAAGCATATCAAATGATATAAACTTACACAAACCAACTTATTATTATTTATTCTATAAGGGAAAACATAAATAATACAATTTCAGAGTTACATAATTAAATATCTTATAAATACTCTAATTATTCTTATTACTATTTTATTCTACAAAATATACATAAATATTTCAAATTATTATAAAATTATTATTTATTTCACAAAAACTATATATGCATACAAAATATAAAAAGTTATTTTGTTATAAAACCTTCATTAAGGCAATTAATTAAAAACAAGCTTAGCAAATTTAAACTAAATTTACATTCAAATTAATTATTAAATTGAATTCAAACTTTTGTAATTAAAAAATAATTGATCTGTACAGAATACAAACCAATAAATCTAAATTACGATATCGCACTTCAAGCCCCCGCCAAACTTGGAAAATTTATACAAAATTCATCGCTCCCATAATACATATATGTGGACCATCTGAAGAAAGAAATTACAAACGTCTCTTTATAATTCCAGATTCGTGCAGTATTTTGGTTTACAATGTCACCTACAACAGTCATAGTATCAAATTCCAGAAGTATTTTCATGTTGATCGCTACATCAGTATCTGCCTAGAATGAACTTGTCAGACTTACACATTATCGTATAATCTCAGAACTAAACAGTGCCAAATTTACAATCAACACATTAAATCGAATCCAGCAAGTTAATTACTACAATATCCAGCTATTCTTGCAAATTTGGATATCTATAAATGCGCCATTTCCAATATCAACAAAATAATCCAGCTATTTGGAATCACATTAATTAATCTCGCCAATTACGTCTATAATACATACAATAGACTGTAAAAAACTACATGAACATCCAAATGGCCAAATTGTAAATCATTCAAAATAGAAAATTTCATAAATCGTCTAGTCTGCAAGAGGAAATTTACCAGCATTCATTGAGTTCATACGACCTCAACCGCTCTTCAAAATTTGAATTTCTGCACATCTGCTTTACCTCTACGAATTATCCAGGACAACTCAACATCCGAACGTCACGAAGCCCGCGCCGACTCTACCGTAGCTCAAGGTGGCAGTTCGCCACATTCTTGGTGGGGCGGAATGTAACGATATTTCGTAATGACAGTTAATTTTAATAGAGGTATTTATTCTAAATCAAAAACTAAACATATTTTAAGTTAAAAATTATTCAGTTTATAACCAGGCGCGACATCTTGTATTGGATGACCGCGTACGTATTTTGTTTTCAAAAGTAGTGAACGATATTGGTTCGTATTCTTGCTACTTCATATTACATATTATTGTAAATTCAAAATTTAGAAAAATCTAGATAATTATATAAGTTGTTTGTAATATAAAATTACGTAGGCAAAATAATATATTCAAAATAATAATAAGTTGGAAGGGGAAAAGATTTTTTGGTGACGGTACAAAAAAGACTCTCTGAGGAGGAGACTCGAGGGGACTCTCTCTTAAATTGTACACCCGAAAGGATATGGGTCCAATAAAAAAAAAAAAAAAATGGGTTGAAGTAAAATAGATATTTTAACAAAAATGTAGTCGAATCATAATAAAATTTTTCTAATGTAAAAATGTGATTTATAATTTCAATCAATATGTAATATTGTCGAATAATCATCTTTTAATTGAAATATTTCAAGTTAAGTATTCTTTATATTTTTTTTAAGCTTTAAACGATTCACTTATCATGCTTGTTTATTCGAAATTTTAATTATTTACACAATGTATACGTACTTTAATTTCTTTCATAATGTAGTATTTAAAGAATATATCAATTTCAACGCCTAGCGATTTTGATTTAGAAAATTCATTTTTAAATTAATATACTATTAAATATTTGAAAACTTGTGAAGTCAAAATTTCTCATTTTCATTTACCAAAATCATTGAATGTTAAACTTATGAAATTCTAAACCAATGTAATTTATTTTGGAATTAACGTAACTTAAATCTTATAAATTTATTTTCCGATGAAAGGAACCTATCTAGAATTCTTTGGAATTAATTCAATATTAAATATAACATTTTGGGTTTTAATGATTGTATTTGTATTTTGAGTATTTTGGAATTTTGTATAGAACCAATTTAATTCTCGAAAGAAAATTTTGTATATTATTGTTATAATGTAAAATTTAGTCTATAAGTTTAATAGTTAAAAAAAAAAAAAAATTAAGTTAAGTACGTGTCGCTTAAACTTTAGTTTAGGTTCCGGACAATTTTGGTCCAGTAGGTTATAATTTATTTATACTATGGTTGCAAACCGTCCATCGCGACATATTGTGTAAACCCATAGTGCTGTAAATTAAGAAAATTAACGTCGTTTGGTAAGATGCTTTCATTTAAGGGTTCCAGCCAACCTGGAACTTAGGGAAATGCATACCGCGACTAATTTAGTTAGTAAAATTTAGGAGTAAATTTATTAATAAATTTTAGTTCGTAAATATTTACATTGGTTCTGACAAATTTCCAAATTACCGAACGTATTTTCATCATAGGATTATTTAACTACATCATTGTACATTTTTTTTAAATATTACATTGTTCAATATGTTGGTTTGATCTTGTAACGAATACCATATTTATTATGCAAGTATATTTCAATTTCGTTTCATAATTCCAATATTAATTTATTTAATATCTTATTTTTGGGCTTTAATTAATGCCACATTATTTATTTATTAATATATCTTTGCAATTACAGTATTATAAAAAACAAGATGCAAATTGTTATTGAAGTCATACGATTATTTCTGTATTTTAATTTGTAACGTGAAGCTTTATAAAATTTAACCTTTTGTACACTACAAAATTTTAAGTAATTGTAATAAATTGTTATTTGTTTGAAAACGTTTATATCAATGCGAAACCTTGAAAGCCAAAGTAAACTTTACAGGGGTAATTTCTTTTGGTAAGGGGAAAAAGATCCAAGGACCAAAATACGCTTCCACCGAACCAACTTGACTCCCGAACATCTAGAGTCGTCTGCGGTTTTTTTTCACCCCCCAATTTAATTTAATCACATCTAATAATCAATAATTATATAATTATACAAATCATAAGTTCCCAAATTATATTTAATTTTTTTATTTAAAAATTTTTTTCGCTACAGTAGAGAATCTGTCATGTGAACATGAGTACATGAACATATTACAGTCAACTTACAAGGAAAGGTATCCAATTGTATCTCTCAAAAATTTTTGAAACTTTGGTGGATTGTAGATCTTATTAAAACTAATCACGAGCCATATTTCGTTCGTGCCCATAAGGAGTTTAAGGGGTTAAAACTAACCCCTAAAAATTTGAGTTTTTTCAATTTTCTTAAATATCTTGGAAATAGTAAGAGCTTTCATAGGGAAACTATATATATTTTTAAATGACACTTTAAGATCTTTATTATGATACCAAAATTTAAGTTATAAAATCATTGGGGTTTCATACCCCACCCCCAAACCCTAATTTTATCAGCTATTTTTTGGTAAAAGAGGAGGCTGTTATGTGTAAATAAAAGAATTTTTAATTAATATATTTTACACCACACCAGTTTATTTCTTTTTGCATAAATACACCCTTTGCTAATATTAACTTGGGAAAAATTTTAACTTTTTGATTTAATAATGAGCAAAAATATGGTCAAAGAATTTCGTATTTTAACACTTTCAGTCCCACGGCTTCGGCATCCGAAACCAAACAAAACTTCCCCAGAGGCCGACCGCGATCAATGATTAATTGATTAGTTGATTACTCATTATGTGTGCGATGTTTATCATGTTTATCATTCTTCATCACACGGATGTGTTCCCATTCACACAAACACATATATACCAACAAACACTACTCTCTTGGTTTCTATGTATAAACAATTTTAAGATAAACAAAAAATACATAAAAAATATAATTTATATTTTTAAATAAAATTGATTTGAATGCCAGTGTATATGTAGCATGTATGTACGTAACACGTAGTACGTCTGTTTACAGTTTTACACATACATACGTGTGGAACTGTGTTGTGTGTTTGAATCATTTTATTTTATGTATTTGTTTATATAGTTTTTTTTTTTTAAATATTGCCGGCTTCAGGGGAAATTTACTATGAAAGTGCTCGGGCCTCATAGTGTTAATAATGAATTGTTACAAACTTACGATATACTTTAAAATACATAATTTAGAAAGGAAAAATACACTGCGCCCCCCTCCCCAATGCTTTACCAATATCTATATAAATCTTATACTACTTATTTATTTATCTATACAATTGCCAATACTTTAACCTCTGGATGTTTAGGGATTTCGACTCTGGAAACAATTCATTAGATTATTTTCGGATAATGTAATTCTAAATGAGAATGATGTTGATTTACATCGCCGTAACAATATTACTAAACTTCAGTCTTTAGCTCACAATCAGTTTTCGTCGTCTCGTTTTCAAAATTTGATCAAGTATAGATGATATAAAAATGAATATATTGACCAACAACCAGAAAGATTTGAAAATTCTGTAATATATTGCTTTATCAAAGAAGACAGAGAAGGACCCAGGTGTAGTGTATGTGGTAAACCGGCTTTCAAATGATGCGCTCGGTGTGGACAATATTTTTGTTTTGAACATTTTTATAAACAATATCATTATTGAGTAGATTACAAACCTTAAAATACTGACAATTATATAGATAAATAATAAATAAAAACAAGTAAATGAGTAAATAAGATTTGTATAGATATCAGTAAAGAAAGGGGGGGGGGTAAGCAGTGTATTTATCTCTTCTAAATTATGTACTTTAAAGTATATCGCAAGTTTGTAACAATTAATTACTAAAATACGAGAATCTTTGACCAAATTTTTGCTCATTATTAAATCAAAAAGTTAAAATTTTTCCCAAGTTAATATTAGCTAAGGGTGTATTTATGCAACAAGAAATAAACTGGTGTGATTTAAAATATATACACATAACAACCTCTTTTACCAAAAAATACCTGATAAAATTTGGGGTTGGGGTGGGGGGTGAGTCCCCACAATAATTTTGTAACTTTAATTTTGGTATCATAATAAAGGTTTTAAAGTATCATTTACAAATATATATAGTTTCCCTACCAAAGCTCTTACCATTTCCAAGATATTTAAGAAAATTGAAAAAAACTCAAATTTTCAGGGGTGAGTTTCACCCCCTTAAACCGCTTATGGGCATGAACGAAATGTGGCTCATGGGTTGTTTTAATAAGATCTAATTTCCACCAAAGTTTCAAAAATTTCTGAGAGATACAGTTGGATACCTTTCCGTGTTAACTATATAGAGCCAGCAAGTTGTTTCTGCTTGCATGTTTGTCCATTTGTTCGTTTGTTTGTCGTCCACTGTTGTTCCATCTGTTTGTCGGGTGGGTCGGACAAGAGCGGGTGCGGACAAGAAATGGTTACGATTAACTACGCGACCGATTGAACGACAGACTAAAAGCACTGAGTGATTATTATTGTAAAATGTTTTTTATTATATTTATATGTAGGTACACGTATTTTTTTTTCATATAGATACAATCAAAGATACACCAGGTAAAAGACTATTGTGTAGTTTGCTGTATAAAAATATGTACGTGGAAGCACATAATACGAGAGGTTTTAATTGTGATAAAAGCTTTTTAATACGACACACGGTACGTCACCTATCGCAAATAGAGCACAAATTCACGTAAAAACATAACATGTCTGGTACAGGATGATCTATTACAATGGTAAGCTAGACGTGAAATCGGCCAACTTTTTCCGATATGACTAGATCGTATAAATTTTAAGATTAGTAGATCGAGTGGCAAATAAGAAGCTATTAACATGCTTAAAAGACCAAACAGACATCTGAACGTTCGGATTATTTTTTGCACAATTTATAAAACCATAAATTATATTGTATACTTGATATAAGGAGAAAAACATGACAAACTAACTAAGACACGTATTAAATTTTCTTTATCGAAAATCAATATCCACTTGACTTTAATTGTGCAAAAATTATTATCTACCTGAATGTTAGGGTATACGAGTAATCTCAAGTAAATCAAGTAATACAATAATTTAGTATATATTACCCATGTGGGATAAGTAGTATCTTGACGCACGCATTTTCGTCCGAGATAAATTGCTATTTACCCATTCCATTCTTGCTACTTGGCTTAAGCATTTTTTTGTGTGCCTTGATTTTTCATCGAATAAATATCTTATTATTATTGCTACATATATAAAATAATTATAAAGTACAGTGCACATTCTGAATATTTCCGCTCTCAATAGTTCCGCTTCGCCAGTTTGAGACTCGAGCTTTACCCCAACTTTACCACCTATTATAATATTTATTTCATCAAAATGTTTTGTTTATATTAGATGAAAGAAAAATTAGCTAAATTAAATAAACATAGTAAGACAACTGAAGTTTGCAAATGAAGTTTGTAACATCATTATTCGACTAACTAATCAGCATTTTTTATACTGTTTCACTGCTTCACTGATATGCATCAATTAGTTTCCTCATTATGTAAACAGATAGACATAAATTATTATGTGACATAATATATCTATGTTATGCATGTTATGCATGCAGGTATAAAAATTGAATTATAAAGATTATAAAAATATATTTAGAGATGCGAGAGTAGTCTTGCAAAATTTTATGAGGAGATATATATTTAATCAGTAAAAAAAAAAAAATTTTACACAATAGTCAATACTTTTTAATTAATAATTAGATTTTTAAAAATAAATAAAAAAGAAAATAAACCTGTTAACTGCGTACATAAATAGATGATTATAATAAAAATGATATACTATTAAGTGATTATACCTAACAGTAAGTCCAACACCGTACACATGTACATTATACTCATATAGTACAATTATGCATATCAGCATACTTATACATCTGTTAAACGTAAACCACTAGAGTTTCGTTACATGGTTATATAAATATTAATTTAAATTTTTAGGTTAATTATAACTTTTAGACCTCCGTACTTGTTTTGACGCTCCTGGAAAAATTTTCAATTTTGACACAATCATAAATTATTGAACTACAATTTATGATTCTAGACGTAAAGAAATTTATGTACCTTGCTAGCGAGCAACTGGACTTCCGTAGGGGAGCAACAATTCCTGGAAAAGCTATTCTCATTTCATTTTGCGGAACTATTGAGAAGGATCACTGTATGTGCAACTCGTAATAAAAAATATGTAGTAGGTGCAATAAGTGCGAAACATTGTCGATTGCCTATGAGAACGAAGTTGAACGCACAATTAAAATGAGTAGTGGTCTACCTAGCAACTACATTCCATCTTAAATTCCTGTCGTCATCGGTTTGGCGGAGTTAACATTTATTTTTCAACCTTTTGAATCGTAAATTGGCGTTTACATACCAGGTAGCTTGTCGCGTAAGCGACACTTACCTGTCTAGGAACGTAAGTATATATTTACTTACCTTCCTAAAAACGTAACTAAGCCTTTATCGTTGATAGTAAATAAATTTTTCTATGGAAACAGTTTTTTATAGACACCTATTTTTTTTTTTATATTTATTTTTTTCATTTTTATTAAAACTGAATTTTCCATTAATTTTATTATATTTTATTAACTTTTTCAATACATTCATAATTTTTTTTGGTTGAAAAAATAATTTACTCAACCTCGGCCCGTAATTTTATTTTTGTGGCAATGGTTGCTTAAGAATCCTCGGATTCTCAAATTGCATCTGATACTACAAAAGTAACACTTAAAGTTCTTGCCAAGTAATATACTATTAAAAACAAAGTCTTCGGGAAATATATTATGTTTCATGTTATTAAAATGAACAGCATATAAACATATGATAAAAACTACAAAATAAGGTAACTAACACTGCTGGCTTAGTTTTGTTAGTTAAAATAATATCTTTACTGTAAATTTGATTTTTCTAATAAATAAGTATAGGTAACGAACGACACGTTAATTTTAACTCGTTAATATCAAAATGATATTGATTAGTAATTTATCATTTCCGTCCGCTTCTACCACTGTTAAATTTCTTCGAAAAGATTGTCTAGTTTCATTGTTTTAACATATTATTTCTTATTCATTCGTATGTATAGTTAGTTATTGATTAGTCTTATTTGAAGATGGAAAAATATATGGATTTTATGTAAGTATTTAACTCTTTTATCTGGAAGATATTTTTACAAAATAGTTTTAAGACCGTGGTTTATAGCTTAGAAATTTTGCCTTAAGAGCATGTTCTTACGAAAATTTAAAATTTCCCAGTATTTACCAAGTAATTGTTATTTATATGAGGTAGTAATTACGCCACGATGCGACGGAATGAATTAGACGATAGCCTATACGCAATACTCAAGCACTTAGATTGTCTACATCTGTCATGGATCTAGATAAAGCTGCACCGTTCATAATTTTGTGCTAATTATGTACTAATGTGTTGCCGTTGTTACATTCTTGCATTTATTTTTAATTACAATATTCAAATTTCTTTCAAATTTTAATTTCTAAGATACATTACAGTGTATCCCATTTTACTGTGATTCGATTTACTCTAAAATACGGTAATTTTTCATCTGTCATTAAAAATTTATCATAATAATTTTTTTATGCCAAGTTGGTAGATATTTAATACGCCAAATTTGGAGCAATCTTGGTTCTATAAATACGAGCGCAGCCAAGAATATATCTTTTTATTCTAATTTTGTCCTTTGTCTATTAAATTTCTCGTAAGGACAATTCAGGTATGTAAATAAATTTTGGTTCCTTTCTGTAATTTAACTTTGTTTAATCATGGCTCGTTGCGTTTTGCAATTTTTTTTTGTGTGAATTCTAACCTTAATATTGAATTGTCGATTGCGTGTTTAATTTCAATTTATCTAAAAGTGAATTTTGTGTTCAGGCTCTTTCCTATGGACTCTTTTATTTTAAATTAAATGGAGAAAATGAACAATTTTCAACGTTAATTATGAATAAAATTTCTACATGCAGGTGTAATTAATTTCAACTTCAAATGGAAAATTTGGATATGACATTATAAGGCTCAGCGAATGTACGGCGGTTTATTGGATTCAAATGCGGATTTTCTACATTCTTCAATGTGAATTATCAAGATGAATAATACCTTTTAAATTTTTGTTTAAGCGGGAGTAAGATTTTAAAACTTTTTTTTGCATTTTTTTTTAAATTTTTTTCTGAATGTACAACATGTCCATCGTGTTGTGTCAAAATTTCAAGTAAATCCGAGCCACACTAATGAAGATACAGAGTTTCAAACGGCCGGCCCTCATGCTCGATTTTTATACCTGCCTGGTAGCTGCGCGACGCGCCTACCTGGTAAGTATAAAATTTACTTTAATTTTATACTTACAATTCTTATACAAAACAAATACTTACTACACAGAAAAAAAACAGTGATTTTATTTACAAAACCGCTTTTAGTATTCAGTTTTCGTTGTTAGAACTAAAATTTTAGTAATTGTAACGAAACTCGCTTCCAGTGATTGGTATAAGTTTTATTAATACTATAAATTGCGTTTTATTAATGTGTACTCTTAGTTTTAATATAAAATTTTGCAAATATTACAAAAACTTTTGTAATAACGAAAAAAAAGTTTAGTAGTATATTTTTGTAGCATTAATTACAGTTCTATTAAATATTTTAAATAAATATAACAAAAATATTTGTAATTATAACACTGTTTTAAAAATCAAAATGCGCATGCTTAAAGTAAAAATCTGTTTTGTATTTAAAACGAAAATTTTTGTAATAATTAAATGACACTTGCGCAGAGTTGACAAGCTGATACGTTTTAATGGTATTTTGTAACCGTTCATAATACTTATACGTATGCATTTAAAGAGGCCCTGATAATATTTACAAAGCTATTTCTGTTCTTCAGTTTTTGTTGTTATAACTAAAATTTTAATATTGTTACAAAACTTGCCTCTACTACGATTTATTAATTCTTACTGTTACTTTAAGACAAAATTTTGCAAATGTAACAAAAACATTTCTAATAACAAAAAATATTTTGATAGTATACTTGAGTAATTTAAAAATTTAAATGACAAAAAAATTTAGTGATTGTCACAAAGTTGTTTAATTTATCATTTAAAGAAAGAGTTTTGTAATTACAACAAAAAGTTTTGTAATAAATAACTGACGCAAGCGCAGTATTAACGAATTCTTTGATTCTTAGAATAGCGTCCATCATCATAAATATTTATTACAAGCTGACAAGAGTTTATGGAAAATATAGTATACAATCTGAATTTAAAATTGTTTGAACGTTAGAAATATGGGAAGAAAACTTGCTAATGGTTTTATTATCGAAAATCTAATAGATATTGGCTAGTAAGTATTTTGATAAATTATTTTTTGCCCACAAATATTAATACTATTCCTATTAAAATTTAATCTTTTTTTTTTCAGATACTAAAAGCAATTTTGAACATTATGGAAAAAATAGTATAAATTTGCAGTTAAATTAAACTTTTTTATAACGAAAAAAAAAGTTCCTTCAGTTCAGAAATTTATAAAGCACTAGCAAATTAAATGCATTTCTTTTCAAATTCAAGTAAGGGTTCATTTTTTGGTTAGACATTATTTTAAGCTTCATATTTTAGTTAGTAAAATATTCTTTTTTTACAGATTGAAAACATCCTACTCTTTTTTCATCTTTTCACTCTGATTCTGAATCGAATATGTAATCCATTATTCGACTATATGTGAAACAACTCAATTAAGTAAATTACTAGCAAATTAAAAGCATTCCTTTTCAAATTCAAGTAAGTTTTTTATTATTTAGTTAGACATTTTTTATGTTTCATATGTATTTTAGTAAAATATGCTTTTTTTACAGATAAGCAACATGCTTGTTTTTGTTTTGTTTTTTTTTTTTTAAAACTTTTCGCTGGATTTTGAAGATGTAATTAAATATTGGACTACCTACAGTTACATCTTTCAATGAAATTTGTTTAATATTAGTTCTCAATAAAAATATGTTAAAATTATTTCTAAAGCACATGTCATATCTCCTGCAAGTTAAAAAATTTTAACATAACTTTTTATTTTTTTGTATTAATTAATTAATAAATTAATTTATATAAAATAAAATTTTTCTTATTTTATAGGGACTAACTGGATGTACTTTGATAATTAATGTAATGCAGTGTAAAATAGATGTGAAGTTTGAATTTTGTACATATCTGCTTTCTTTTTCACATTAATTATCAAAGTATATGCAATAAGTTCCTTTCCTTCACAAATATCCTTAATAATATTTACAGGGGTAATTTGTAACTACAACAAAAAAATATAGTAAAATTTACTATAAAATTTAGTATTATTAATAAATAAATCATACCTATTACAAATTCCATTTAGTAATTATAACAACGTTTATTAAATGTTCAATAAAACATACATTGAGTTTTATTCACAAAAATAAGTATTTGTGATAATTACAAAAGTTTTAGTAATCAAATTTTTAATAAAAGTGGTTTTGTAATATTACTAAACGGTTCTATTGGAGTAAAAATTTTGTAATATTAATTCACGTTTTTGTATACAGTGAGTTTTTTTTTCTGTGTATAATTACCCGCGTAAGTATAAAAAATTATATCATTTTATTGATGCTTAGTTTTGGATTTTTGAGTATAAAAAACTTTAAATCCATTTTTTCGCAAACAACATTTTTGAAGTTCGTGAACATCATAACTCAAAATCTACTTCACCAATTTTGTTGAAATTTTGTACACTGTTTCTACACATAAATCAACAGGCAATCGGGTCGATTTTTTTTTTGCTATTTTTTTCCAGTTTATAATAACAAATTAACCGAAATTTTTAGCAAAAATTGCGTTTTTCATTTCAAAATGCTGCCAAAAATAAAAAAATCGAAAAAATACAAAAAACTCTTCCTGGCTCCCTAGGGAAACATATATCCTTTTAAGCGCATTTCAATTTTTTTGTCTCGGATGATCCGGTACCGAGTAATGATGTTCACCGCAAAACAACCTTTTTCGAGGCGCCTCCGGAGATTCGCTGTCATGGACTTATTTATTGATATTTGTAATTGATATTTTTTTCAAAGATACTTCAGATGTTATACTATAACGTGTATATGAAATAAATAAACCAACATTATTCACATCTTCAAAAAAAAAATCATGAAAATATGCCTTTTTTTCGCTTTTAAAACCTTACCTTCCCCTTAACGCTAACACGTATTATGCTTCAATCTAACCTGACTGTTATCTGTTTACCACCGCATGTGCTGTCTAAAACTGTTTTTAAATCAACTTTCTCTTACTAACATTTCATAATTAACTTATCCTACTTAATTTTAATTAATTTTGAGGTTTACTAAATTTAACAAGTTTACTAATTTATCTATTTGCTTATATCTATTATTTTCTTATTACTTATTGCAGAAAAATGCTATTAGCTGTGTTTTTTTTATTACGTCAATTACCTTTCATCATTTTTTTTCTAACTACATTTTTCTTATCTTTAAACAGCTTTTAGAAAATTTCTGTCAATTAATTTTATTAATGATACTCTCTTGTTATTTAAATTGTCTATGTGTATCTATATCTTCTTATAAACTATTTTCTTTTGTAATCTGTAAAACGATTTGTATTTATCTAATTCACAGTTCAAATTATAATCCATGCAATAATTTAACATATTAATTTAAAATATGAGCTAAGCCGGATGCAAAGATACTATGTAATACACTAACAACTGGTAACAACTTTACATTCGCCTTACGTACCTTACTGTAAAACCATATTTCTCCATACTCGGATAAATTCTATCTTTATCTGCAAATAAATTCTATCTTTGTGTAATAATAAATTCTATCTCTATCTATTTATAAATTCCGTCTCTGTTAATTATAAATTCTATCTTTGTTCACTTATAATTTATTCTATAATTATCTCTCCATTTCGGTCGGGTCTCCCCTAATTCGAAATGAGGGCCGTTAGTTAACATTTATCGGTGTTACTTTCGGCAAGACATGAATTCGAAATCATGTCATTTAACTTTTATTTATCTATACGATACTATGTTATCTTCTCTTTTCTAAAATTTTCTTATTAGTATAATCATATTTAAGTCTAATATTTAGTTAGTAAGTATTCCCGTACCATCAAGCTACAACTTGATTCGGTTACGGAAGGTCTCTTTGTCAATGTTGAGTAACATTACATCGGACATGACATTACTGACATAATGTAATTTTATCTAATTATTTATCTGCATTTAACTTTTACGTTTAATTTAGTTACATCTCTCTCTCTTATCTTATATCTCTTACCTTATATATCTTATATTACGTCTCTCTTATCTTATCTCTCTTAGTTTATATGACGTTTTCTTTCTAATTAAGTTTAGTTAGGGTTAATTAGTATTTAATTTAATCTTTCATTAATCATATTTAGTTAGTAGTTTACCTTATAGAATTTAAATATTTAGTTTAGTGCTACCATTTCGGCAGGCAGTAGCTCCCTGTTTCAAATGAAGGTTCTGTGCTGACGTCGCATGGCGTTGGTTTTGCACGAAAATTTAACAGAACATGGCATTGTGGGAGCAATGTCACTTAAATTATAAATATATTAAAATACATTATATCTACAGTTTTACAAAACTCACCTGTACGTTCATTTACATCAGTAGATTCAATAGTCATTTACTTTACTGAGTTCCTTGTAATTTTCTCTATAGTTTTATCTTTATCAATTTATTTATAATTCTAGTCAATGGGAATTGAAAATGACTCGTGATTCTGCTACCTACAGGAGATTCATTCAATTATGTTTTGTTTGAAGTTGGTCGACCGCACCGTAGTGCCATGCGAGACTTCAAACTATACCTTGTCTCTATTTCTCTTATTTTTATTTATTTCTTGGTGAGACTGGCTGACCTGCCGAGTGGCAAATTTCACGGGGTCTCACGTATCTTTTCTTTTGGTTGGTACCTAATTGCCTTTTTGCTTAGGAATCCATCGTTTCGTGTTTGAACTTCGGCTGATCGAAATGTTCTGGAATATTCTATTCGTCAACTAGCAAAGATATCCAAAAACAGACTTCGCCATTGAATTGGCTACCAAAAAAGAGACTAAATCACACATTTTGAGAAATGTTCTAGAATATTCTATTTGCCAACTAACAAAGATATTGGGAAATCTACTGCACTATTTAATTGTCCAACAGAAATTAAACTTATGTAAACCAAATGTCCGATTTTGATAAACAATATTTGCAATTTGACGAATAGAATATTCTAGAACATTTATCAACATATGCTATTTCGTCAACACGTGCAGTCGATTTTTCGATATTTTGTTAGTTGACGAATAGAACATTCTAGAATTTTTGTCAAAATGCGCTGCTTAATCTAATTTTTAGTGCCCAGTTAAATAGCGAAGTTTGTTTTTTGGTATCTTGGCTAGTTCACGAGTAGAATATTCTAGAATTTTTGTCAGCCTCCGCTATTTGGCGTCTTTTACGTTGATGACTGCGATATTGAAATTGATTTTTCGGCAGTTTTCTAAAAGTCGTCACTCATATTCATTAGTATAACATTCGATTTCTTTTGTCTACACACCCGAATTTTAGGTGTAAATTGTCTCTTAAGATAATATTGTTTTAAATAAATTCAGATAATAATATTTACTAACCCCCGAAACAAGAGTTTGCCGACGCCCCTGATCTTACGTACTTCCCCTTAAATTTGCACCGACCACTACTTAAAATTGGATTTGTGGTGTAGTTTGCATTTAGTTTAAATTATACAATTTTTTCAAAATTTTTCCCTGTTATGTTAACAAAACAACAAATTCTAGTACAAAAATGTTCTTTTTTATATCAGATGTTTTTTCTATGGTGTATGGAGAGTCCAAGTTAGGCCTCTCTCCTGCCGCTTTAAGCGTGAATTCCTGTTAAATGGTAAGAGCAATAAAATTCAGTCGACAGAAAGTTTGCACAAAATTAGCACTAACGACTGGTGGAGTCGGTAGAGGGACTAACTTACAGTACATAGTTAGTTCAGTGTTCATTTTAACTTTAATATTCAAGCATCGTAGACTTAACCGTTGCGGTTGTCTGAAATTTTGTCCGAAACTTTTACGTCAAACGTTTTTAATAAACTACTTTTTTCGATCTGGATATTATAAAATTTCGAGTTCTATCTAACCAATTATCTTAAAATTTAGTATGAACATTAGTCATTTAGTCATTAGTCAACGTAAGTTATTTTACAAATTTTCTTTTTTTACTCTTTGATTGCAACCATAAGCACATTAATTTTTATCAAGAAACTGTGTATGGATTTTGACTTCGTTTTACGAAAGAGCTCTAATTATGTTGACCAGCTCACCTCCTCGTTTACGTCATACTCATGATGCAACAACTGATATCATCTTGAACTTTCATTTTATTTTTAATTTTTTTTTTTTTTGTTTTAATTTTTTTTACAAACTATTAATATTAATAAACTGTAAAAAAAAAACGAATGATAAGTCTAATACCACCTTAAGTTTTTCAGAATGTTATTACTATATACTCACTTGTTCACAGTACAGTAAATTTTGATGAAAGCTACTGACCTGATAGATTAACACTAAGACCTGAACTTTCATCTTTATGCAAATCAGTATCAATAGACGATAATTTTTATTTATTTGTGATTAAATGTACTATTTACTGAAATAAAGTATAAAATTTTAGGAAAAAATTAATATAAGGACAACCGCGTATAATATGTCTTAATAGTTTCTAGTTACTACAAATTATAAAAAAATATAAAAATTTTTTGAACATTTACATAATTATAGACGTCATATTTATCTTCAAATGCACTCAATTGAACGACTAAACGTTATTATGTGTGTATACAGGGATTTTCGTCAAATCTGATATATATTTTAAAGCTACTACAACTAATTATGTCTTCTATGATATTCTTGACATCATTTCATATTTTAGCCAATATAAAATACCTTATTTATGCCTAAGGTCAACAGCTCGTTTTTAAATTTTTAAAAAATAGTACGAGTATTTTAAAAAGAAAAAATTTGTTTTATAAGGATAACATTTTTTTAAAATCTTTGATGCACTTCTCCTAGAACTATTTTATACGTTTTATGATAACGGTGCACCTATATGTATAATGGTATTTTTTAGGATCTCGTAGTTCTAATTGCACAATCATTATATATTCGTCATCTTTGTCATCGCGTTGAGTGGGCTACCAGCATTTGGCCACTTTGGATTAGTCAGCATCGGAGTTTATGCATTTTAAGAAACAGCATCGCTTTACGAAAACTACTATTCAAGTTTTTTAGCTTATATAGAAAGTGATAGGTTTAGATAATCATATTATTAACAAATTAAAGGTTAATTTTAGTACTAAACAACAGCAAGAAATATTTGATCTCAATAATTATGAAAAACCCTAGATACTGAAATACGAAATCCGGACTTAATACATACTTATCTAACACACATTTGCCGAATTTTATTATCTTTCCTGACCTTCACTAATTATTTGTAATTTATCGAGTTTAATGACATTGTCTGTATAGTACATGTAGATTTGATTATATGCACATAAGTTTCTATATGTGTAAGTCTGTAGTTTCCATGTTCATGTCTTCATGAAAATATTATAAAACATTTATTTACAACAACTATTAGTTAGTATACAAAAAAAAAAAAAAAATTGTTTAATCATGCATACACACAAGATTTAATATATATATAAAAAAATAACTGTATACATGTAGTCTTATTACTATTACCTGGTGAGATGTTTATCAGTAAATGAATAACAACACAATATATAATTATTTTTTAACCCGTTGTGTTCCATTTTATAATCATTCACGTTGAAGTGATAAGTAGTAAACAATAAGTAGAAAGTCGAACACATAAATAGGTTATTGTACCTATAGGCACTAGAGATGTCGATTCTCCAAAAAAAAGATCGATTTTTGGATCGATTTAAATCGAAATCAAAAAAATCGATTCAAAAAAAAAAAAATCGACTAAAAAAAATCGATTCTGTGAGATCGATTTAAAAAATACATAGGTAATATCGGTAATATCGTGCAAAAACGCCTTACATTATATTTGTAAAGGCGATGAATGAGTTAACTTTTCAATTATAATTATAAAAAACGCCGTGAGCAGCGGGGCCCCATCACGGTAGTCGAATTTCCCCCTTCATCTTCGGTATTGAATGTTTACAAGCGAAATGTGATTGAAAGTCTACAACCGAATTGTCATTTTGTTGATTTCAAAACTGGTGATGAGTGTTCGGCTGATCGAGGCTTTAAAAAAAGGTTTTAAGTATTTAAGGGTTGTATCTCAGTAAATTTCAATTTTGTGCCGAAAACAGGTAGCAGAAAAAAAAACCAACACAATTCGTACGAGGGCATTCCTGCCCATGTTTATCCGCTAATTGCCTTTATGTTTTAGTTTTAAATATTAAAAAAGGACCTTAAATAGTAAACTGGAAGGCCTTTATAAAGATATTTTTTCATTCAAAAAAAAAAAAAAAAAAAATAATAATAAAAAATAAAAAATAAAAAAAATAAAAAAAAAATTATTTCTTCGGTATTGAGTGTCTACAAGCGAAATATAATTGAAACTCCACAAGCGATTTGTAATTTTGGTGGTTTCAAAACTGATAATGGTGTCCGGTTGATCGGGGCTTTATAAAAAGATTTTAAGTTTTTAAGGGCTGAATCTCAGTAAATTTCAATTTTGTGCCGATAGAAGTTAACAGGGAAAAAGCCAAAACAATTCGTACGAGGGCATTTCTATCCATACTTATCCGCCAATTGCCTTTGTGTTTTACTTTTAAATATTAAAAAAGGAACTTAAATAGTAAACTGGAAGGCTTTTATGAAGATATTTTTTCTTTCCAAAAAAATCCAAAATTTCTATTTTATAAATAATAAAAATCCAAAATTCCTAAATAATAATTAAATAAATAAATTAAACAGTAACTTTAATAACATTTGCAAATTACTTAATATGTATGTATTTCATTTGTTAAAAAATTGTATTCACTTTTTTTTAAATTTTTTAAAATTACTATTCGCCTACTTGTATTTAGAATAAACATAATGCTTTTAAAACACATTTAACAATAGCATTCAATTCCGATGTAAAAATGGGAGAAGTGGGGGGGGGAAAGTGATGTGGACTCCCTACAAGGTACTAGCTGGATACTAACTGAATACACGTACAAAATTTCAGCCCTCTAGGTTTCCTTATGGAGTCTCTAGACGTGTTAGAAAACAAGCAAAAAAATTAAGGAAATATTGGCGTAAAAATCGTGGGGGTAAGGGTTAAAAGTTGAAACCTCCAAAAAACAGTGTCTGGCTATTAGCTTAACCTGTACACCAAATTTCAGCCCTCTAGGTTTATTTGGGGAGATTTTGACCCGAACGAAACTGTTAAAAAACAAGAAAAATCATGTTCTTTTGGGTATAAAAATGGTGGGGGTAGGGGTTAAAAGTCGAGACCCCCAAAAGGCACCCCCTTGATACTAACTCAATCCGAATACAAAATTTCAGCCCTCTAGGTTTATTCGGGTGACCTGTGCGAGTGATACAAACTTCGAAAACGTCGAAAATGCATGACATTGTAGCTTAAAAATGAGGGGGGTGGGGGTAAAATATTAAAACCTCCAAAAAGCACAACCTAGGTACGAACTTTATCAACACACCAAATTTCAACCCTCTACGTTAATTCTGGGGGGCTGGGGGCCTGTTAGATCCAGCGAAAATCGTTTTTCCCCCCTCTACTCCCACCATATCATCCTAGGAAGCTGAATTTTGGATATGTTGTAGATAATTGACCGAAACATTATTTAAAACCGATTTGGAAAAGTTTTATTGCTTTTCCGCCCCCCACCACCCCCTTAAAAGTCGGGTCCGAAAAAAAATTTGCCCAAAATTTGACCCCACTTTGATAGTATTGTTGTGCATCCGAATAAGCCCCACTTACCAAATTTCATCTCTTAACTTCCATAGGGGGGCCCTACACATATTAAAAGGTTGCGGGAAAATATATATATATATATATATATATATATATATATATATATATATATATATATATATATATATCAGACATCTTTTTTTTTTTACATAATCGTGTTCTACGGGTCCGAAAACGGATAGCGCCCCTGGTCTCGCCTCTCGCAGCTCTTATCGTATAGACTGTATAAGTCTAATTTTTCGGAGAAAATTCGACTAAAAAATAAGGCAATTGAATATGTAGGACGAATACCACGAATTGAACCAAGTTTATTCAAAAATTTCAAACAAATTGACAAAAAAATGTTTTCTAAATAAGTCGCTTTTGTGGGAAAGGGATCGTCGTTTGCACAGATAGGTGGTCTCTTCCTTCCTTTTGTATTAATAGTCTGACTTATATAGAGCCATAGGAGGGGTTCGTTGATATAACGAGTAAAAAGTGACAATTAACAATACAGTTTTTGGTGTTTCATTTTAACACATGTTTCTTTGTAGAATTACTATTAAAATGAACTTATTTTTGAAAAAAATCGGTTATCGATCTCTTACTTTTAATAATCGATTCATAAATCGATTCAAATGAAAAAAATCGAAAAAAGAATCGATTTTTTAAGCTTCGATTAATCGATTTTCGATTAATCGATTTAAAATCGACATCTCTAATAGGTACCTCGTATATATTTCAAACGTTACAGCCATTAAGGATAGTGTTCGTTAATGGCCGTAATGGTTGAAAACGCATTAACACAATATTAAAAGAAAATATAGTGGATTTTTTTTCATTTATGTAACTATAGTAACTTAAAAGTGCAAGTCGGATTTTACTCCATTTGTTAATGATGTCAGACTAAATTTAGTTAATTTAACCTATACCTACCTAGTCCAATCAATCTATGAAAGCACAATGTTAATTTTGCAAAAATTGTTAACAGGATAAAAAAAATATGATCGTGTCAAAAAAAATCTAAGCAAGATAGCGTTTTAGTTCTCTAAAATTTTCATGGCGAACCTATACCCTAAAAAATTCGTAAAAGTAAAAAAAAAGGTTTTTCGCTGATAGAAAAGAAAATTGAAGTCGAATCGAAAAAAGTTAGATTAGGTATGTAGGTATTAAAATTATCTATCGATTGATGTATAATAAGTTATGGGTTGGTGCACAGGCCATACAGAAAAATGAGAAAAACCGTTAAAAACCACGTTTTTTAAATTTGTTAATTACTTTTTTTTAACGCAACTTACAAATTTGTTATTTGATAAAAATATAGTCCCTCGTTAGCTAAAGAAGCAATTTTTTTTTTTTTACGAAATCTTAAAATTTTTTCTGGAAATTTTAGTTTTTGTAAAGAAACCTTTTTCTAAAAATGATGCTCTTGATGGTCAGGGGATTATTGTAGAGCTACGCTTAGGAGCTCAAAATCTTCTTAAAGATTTGTTCGACCATATGCAAGTAATTAAAGGTTGATTTTTTAAATTTTCAATGTTCAAAATGGCACCCAAATATAGTGCCGATTTTGAGTTTAGGTTTTTCCCCTGTATTTTTTAAATATAATATTATCGAATCCGGACTAGTGCCAATCGATAGTCGTCATTTTTTTACGTATGCCAAAAAGAAATTTTATCGTACGACCGTCTCACGCTAAGATAATTTTCTTTTTTTTTATTATGATTTAACATCGATTCTTCTCCTTTTTTCCCCTTTTATGACCGATACTTAATGGATCTTCGAAATTTATTGTAACGTTATCATCTTCAGTCCCTCCAATTTCCTTCCTGCCCATGTAACATACTATCTTCTGTTTCCCTAAAGTCGCTTGAATGATCATTTAAATTATTAGCGTGTGTTATTTCAACCTACCATTTACAAATATATATAGTTTCCCTACCAAAGCTCTTACCTTTTCCAAGATATTGAAGGAAATTCAAAAAATCTCAAATTTTCAGGGGTGAGTTTCACTCCCTTAAAACGCTTATGGGCACGAACGAAATATGGCTCGCGATTAGTTCTAATGAGATCTACAATCCACCAAAGTATCAAAAATTTTTGAGAGATACCGTTGGATAACTTTCCTTATTAGAAGGATCTAGTGATATATTAAATATCATGCACGATCACATAGAAAAAGTACTGATATTGGAAAATTGGATGTACGCTAAATTTTGACGCTGTTATTTTGACGGATTTCACCAATCAAATCATAGCGAATATTTTTATTATTGTAGATTTAATAATAAACTGAACAACAAAATGTGTAAATTTCAAACGTATTGTATAAATAGAAAGGAGTTAGGAATTTTTAGAAAAAAAAAATCATCTCAGCGCCAGACGGTCGTATGCTAAAATTTCTTTTTGGCATACGGAAAAAAAAATTACGACTATTGATTGTCACTAGTCCGGTTTCGATAAATATTAAATTTAAAAAATACAGGAGAAAAATCTAAACTCAAAATCGGCGCTATTTTTGGGTGCCATTTTGAACATCGAAAGTCAAAAAAATCAACCTTTAATTACTTGCATATGGTAGAACAAATCTTTGAGAAGATTTTGAACTCTTAAGCGTTGCTCTACACTAATCCCCTGACCATCAAGAGCATCATTTTTAGAAAAAGGCCTTTTTTACAAAAACTGCAATTTCCAGAAAAATTTTTAAGATTTCGCAACAAAAAAAAAAAAAATTACTTCTTTAGCTAACGAGAGGTTATATTTTTGTATAACAAATTTTGTATAACAAATTTGTAAGTTGCAATAAATTTTGTATAACAAATTTGTAAGTTGCGTTAAAAAAAAGTAACAAATTTAAAAAACGTGATTTTTTATTTATGGTTTTAGAATTAATTGAATTTTGGATTCTTTTCGAGATCCGAAAACCCTGGTGGTAAATTTTGTATAACAAATTTGTAAGTTGCGTTAAAAAAAAGTAACAAATTTAAAAAACATGATTTTTTATTTATGGTTTTAGAATTAATTGAATTTTGGATTCTTTTCGAGATCCGAAAACCCTGGTGGATTTTTCAAAATTACGTTCAGTTCCTTCGTAATTAGGCTTTACTACAATCCTTTTCTAAAGTGAAATTTTAATAAAAAAGTTCTGAAGTTAATGTTTAAATTTTTGAATATTATTTTTATCGTAACCTAGGTAATCTATTGTTTTTCTTTCTTTTGTTTCCGTTTATTATTAAATGAGTATTTTTGATAGGTATATCAACTTTTGTCGTGAATATATCAGCCTCCATAAAAAATATCGTGAAGATTCTGACTGGAGATGTTGAGATGATGAAGCATCTACGGATTAAATTTACAATGTTTCTCTAAAATCTGTCCAGTAGTTTTTGTGTCAACCGTGCGCATGGAAAACCTAACTTATCATTTTATTACATAAATTCGATGTAACTTCCAAAATATCAGTTTTAGGTGTAAGAATATCTGATATTAATAGATAGAGTTTACAGTTTTTTACATAGTTATAATAAACAATATAGCTGGTTCATTTAAAAAAAAATTTTTCACAATAAACAAAAAAGTATTTAAAAAATGCTTTATGTGACCACCATGTATCATGTCAAGGAAGCTGAAATGCCACTGTCAGATAGAATATTAATAACAATTCCCAGCGAATTCAAATTTGTTGTTAAAAACACTTAAAATAGCAAAGTTAGTGTCAACTTCCGGTATAACCGGAAGTGGCAACAAGTTAGAAATATTTTAATTAAAATTTTCATATTCGGAAACCTCTAAAACCAAATTTTCAAAAATCTACTATATTTAGAAGACCATAAACTTTTAATGGAGATTTTTTTGAATCGCCCTGTACATAACCATTTGGATGATCGCATTAAAATGTGGTTAAGATTGATCGGGAGGTTAATATCTATATTCCCTGTAAATTTCAACTCAATAGCTTCAGTAGTTTTTGAGTTAAATCGGTTCGTACAAACAGATAGACAAAAAATTTTTAAAGTTAGATTTGCTATATATGTCGAATTTGCTAACTGAAAAAACATATTAGTACCTAAAAATTCGAAAATCACAGACAGACCCTTCTATTTTATTTATAGGTATTGATTAAATTCTGTAGACTGATGATTTTGTAGATAAAAAAATAATTCTAAGTGGCGTATGCATTAGACAAAAGTCTGAAAAACAGACGTAGAATCTCACTGTTATTAATTATTATGTCTTGTAGTCTTTTGAAAAATTATTTTTTGCACTAAAATAACTTATTAGGACAGGGGACAGGGGACAGGGGACTGCAACAGGGGTATTTTACTTTTACGAATTTTTTAGGCTACGTTCGCTGTGAAAATTTTAGAGAACTAAAACGCTATCGTCCTTAGATTTTTTTCTACACCAGCATATTTTTTTTATCCTGTTAATAATTTTTGCAAGGACTTGTGTAGATTGATTGGACTAACCACATTACTTAATGCTTCAGTGTAAACAAATTATTAGAGTAGGTAAGTATGTTTAACTGTGATGAGAAAAACTTCTTTTCTTTTATAGTCATTCTTTTATTTATTGTATTTGAATCATTGTAACCGAAGAGCAAGAGATACCATTAGGAACTCAACTGTTGCCTTCACATTTTTGAAGTTGGCAATTTTACAGATGTTAAATAAAGCTGAGGAATATTACGGTAACAGAAAAGAAAATGTTTTTTCATTATAATTAAATATGTACAATAACCGTTAAAATAACACGAATTAGAGTTTTTACAAATGAGTAGAATATTCCATTTTATATATATATATATATATATATATATATATATATATATATATATGTAATTTTGTTTCCGAAAAAAATTATAAGGAACATTTGATATCTATCTAATCATATATTAGATTGTATTTTAGATTATACTAATACTAATACTATCTAATTATATATTAGATTGTATTTTAATTTTTTTTTATTTTTTTTCTTTTTACTCATGCAAGCCTATATATACCTATATCTACATTTCATTATCAAATTCAATATGTTTTTTAATGTATTTTTTTCTTTTTTGTGTGTTATAAAGAACGCATTAAATTAATGGATTGACAACATTTTAGATTTGATAAGATTTATGTTATGGGTAAATAAATATATGTATATTATATCAATAATTGTGTTTTTTGGAGGAATGGAATACTATAATGTGTTTCATTTTAAGTAAGTTTTCCCTATTTTTAAGTCACGAACTGAAACATTTATTTACTCTCCGGTCTACATGAACTGGGAACTCACCTATTCTAAAATTTGTATAATTATATCATTTTAAGTAACAAAAAAAGAAAATTATGATATTGACAAATTCCCACATTCAATTTTAAATGACAATATTCATAAAACATTTGACTATTAGGTGTAATAACTCATATATGTAGCTTTAGTATACTTAACACAACCGTTAGAAACTTTAGGATCAAGCAAGCTTAACCAAAGGATTTTGAATTTATTTTTAATGAATACGCGTAATTATAATGCAAACCTATAGTAATTAATATACAAGTGTCCCAAAAGTCAACGATATCCCTTGGAAGGATGATAGACCAGGTCATGCCTGACCAGAATATCAAAATATCGTCTGGTAAAATATCGCTTGTTTTCAAGATATTGGCACTTTTATGGATTTCGGGAAAATCGACAATTTTTATAAGATTTTCGAGTACCACAGCTGCAAGACTTGATTTTTTGAAATTCTAATTTTTATTACGAAACCCTGAAAAAGGCCTGTATAAGCAAAAGCAAGTACCGTAAAACCCATCACTTTACAGATTCATATCCTAACTTTACTATACCATACTTAAAAAAAATCAAAATATCATGATGTGTAATTTTTATAGCATTTTTTTTAATGGCATACAGGCGGGTCACGACGAGGTAGGCAAGGGTTGCAGCCCCGGGACTTCGCCATTTCTCTCCTCGGCCCTGGTGAGACAGCTATTTCTAATAAACAACTAGTGTTCTATAAATTCTGATATTGTCAATCGCCAGTTCTTTAAATCATTATCGTTTTTCAGTTTATGTTTGTGCATTCATGTTTTCAAAAAGTGTTTAAACTTTTGCTGGAAATTTCAGAAGCTGTATAACTTAGGTAGATAATTGTGTCATATAAAAAATTACATAATCTCATAAGTATTTATGGAATATAATTTTCACATTTATTTATTAGGTGTACAACTAAGTTCTACCAATTTTCAAAAGATGGAGTTCTCTAACAGCCGGTTATATAAGTTAATTACTAATACGCATATATATATATATATATATATATATATATATATATATATATATATATATATATATATATTTAAACTTTTGCTGGAAATTTCAGAAGCTGTATAACTTAGGTAGATAATTGTGTCATATAAAAAATTACATAATCTCATAAGTATTTATGGAATATAATTTTCACATTTATTTATTAGGTGTACAACTAAGTTCTACCAATTTTCAAAAGATGGAGCTATCTAACAGCCGGTTATATAAGTTAATTACTAATACGCATATATATATATATATATATATATATATATATATATATATATATATATATATATATATATATATATATATATATATAATATATATTTATATATATCTATATCTATATCTATATCTATATCTATATCTATATATATATATCTATATATATATATATATATATATATATATATATATATATATATATATATATATATCTATATATATATATATACATATATATATATATATACATATATATATATATATATATATATATATATATATATATATATATATATATGCGTATTAATAATTAACTTATATAACCGGCTGTTAGAGAGCTCCATCTTTTGAAAATTGGTAGAACTTAGTTGTACACCTAATAAATAAATGTGAAAATTATATATGTGTGTGTGTGTGTGTGTGTGTGTGTGTGTTTATGTGTGTGTGCATGTCCGCCATTATCGTCTATACGAATTTCATCAAGGAAAAAGTTTTAGTTGTTTAGAAACTCAAAGAATAATCTGTGCAACTTATGGGGTGCTATTGATGACAGTACGTGTCGAAGATGGTTTCGGAAATAATTTACAAATGGAGATTTCAATTTAAATAATAAATCACGCTCGGGAAAGCCTCCAGCAATCACTGACGAGGAATTTACAAGAATTACTGGACCAAGATTCTGCACAAGCACAACAACTTGCAGAAAAGTTAAACGTCACTCAACAAGCTATTTCTAAAAGATTACATGCTTTTTTTGTAAAAATGGGTAGAACTTAGTTGTATACCTAATATATTCGCACATTATCGAATAATTCGTTTAAGTAATGATTACTATAGATTTAATAAAGTTAGGGCTGTTTAACAATTCAACTTTGCCAAACTAGTTTTAAATTTCTGATGGTATTGTATAATGCTAGCGCTTCTAGTATTTATAGAATAGCATACATGACTAAAGCTAGATCGATGGATGATAATAGGAATATAATAACCTGATTTAACTAGTAGTTCTGGAACGAAAATGAAAATGGAAAATGCTTATAAGTTGGTAAGACATTTAATATTCATATAAACTGTTGTGGGATTTTCTATGTAACTGTGTATTTGTTTAAGTAGTTTATAAAAGGATAAAATCCTTATAAACGATTACCAATATAAAAGAATTTCATTTTCTTTGCGAACATATTCCTTATTTTAGCAAAATATTTTTGTTATTTCTTTTAGTAAGTGACCACACGTCGCCTGATGCGGTGACAGATGTGACGAATTCAGAAGAATTTCGTTGTTAGAATTACGAAATCTTAAAAATCAGCTTATGAAATTGCTAAATTTAAAATTTTCGTACGTCGAGTAGTTTTAAGGAAATTCACCTATAACCAGCGCAGCGGAGGGATAGCGAAGTGATTATTTAATTAGTGCTGGGTTGTGTTAATTTCAAAGATGTTTTACTTGCTATGAAACACTCGAAACATGTGTACTGATGCCTACGATAATTACATAATAGAGTGCAAATACCTGTACACGCCGAACTACAGATAAAATTTAAACAATTTCAATAGGAAGAATTATTAATTTACTATATCAAACAGAAAAAATAATTCATTTTCCTTTAAATGGTTTTTTATCAATTATTTGTTTATTATTATTAGTGTTTTGTTATGTTCCCAATCGTTCTACATTTACAAAATATAATCTCTTGTTTACTTACCCTCGATTGAATTATGCAAATATTGTATTTTAAAGTAATTAGAACTAAAAGTGTCAATGGACTTGTTTCATACATAGGGTAAACAACACATTAAAATCAATAATTTTAAAAACTGGTAATAGGTACTTGTTTATTGTTTGTATATTAGATATTAATAATAATTACATTGATAAACTAATTTGCAGGGATTATTAATTCTAAATTTTATTGAACTGTTAGGTAAGATTTAATAATAACGTAACAATACGGTGAAATTTACGGGATTCAAAGGGTACGCACAGATGACAACTATTACTAAAAAATCCACAACTATTTTTATAGCTTTTTATTTAACATACATTATACATAAATTTATTTATTTGCTAATTTATAATTTAAGAACGCTATGTAGACAGATCGTAGAAAAACAGTTTTCAAAAATATTGTGCAGAATATTTGGTTAGCCGAATATTTTCTTCTGCAATCCTTCTACAAGCCATTCAGAAATTATTTACATGTTTTATTTTATATACAATAAGCCACTGATGTTATTTCACGTTTCAAAGTGCATTTTACGTTGAGAGGCTAAAACTTACGAACTGAAAATTTTCGAGTGCATTTTTGGAAATGTTTTAATAATATCGTTAAAAAAATCGACTGCTCTTAGTTCCAAAGGTCTTTCTACTCTTAATACAGTAAGTGAACCTCAGTGACTTCAGCTATGGTTATGAAAAAAAAACTATTTGGGTTGCCGTAAAACTACAATAAGAAACCACATACTTAGCGGATTAGTCATTTATGTCTTAAAGTGATTAATCCATCGTACGATGTCCCGTTGTATACAACGTAAGTATTTAGCATATTTTCACTTCAGACAATTTTTTATACTTATCTGAAGATGACTAAGCTTTTGTCTAATTTGATCGATTCCTAATAAGGTATCGATTCGATTCATTACAACCTGTATAATAGAATGCACAAGAGAATTTACTGCTTTGTTCTTTTTTTTGAATTGTTCCAATTAATACTAAACAATTACCATTATATACTGTTTTAATAAAGTAATTGATATCGATATATTGAAAAATCTACTGTTTAAAATCGAATACATAATATTACAAATGATTATTTATCATATAAGATAAAAAATTATTTACTTAAAACCAGTTTTCAGTACTTAAAAAAATAGATATAGGTACATAAGTATAATAAAGAATTGGAAAAGAAACAACCGATTTGGATAAAAAGTATTGACATTTAATGATAATTATTAAGAAATAGTAAGTAGCAATTAAAATATCACGAAACTAATAATAATTATGCTTGTTTTAACGTGTATGCTCGTGGGTGAATTGACTACACATATCTTGTTTATTGTATCGCAGTAATAAATTAATTTGGAAGTGAGATTTAATTCAACATAAAAAACATAACCATATATATAATATATATATATATATATATATATATATATATATATATATATATATATATATATATATATATATAGTGTCTTTCATAAAGTTCGCACCATATGGGAACTTTTTTACTATTGGTTTTTTGAAAAATATTTTAGTGGGGCTAGTTGGTGCATCAGTTGGAATGAAAAAGTAGCTAAACACATTTTATCCCCCGCTTGTTATTCGGTGGGAAACCGAAAATTTAAAAACTGAGAATTATGAAAAATAGTAATAATTTGAAAAGTACGGCCACTTCGTCACGAAATTTTGGCATCATATCAAAATTAGATTTAGTTAACATACTCCGATAGCTCCACAATCAGGGAAAATAAGGTTCAAAAAACTACTTTTCAAAAATACGACTTTAAGTGACCTAAATTTAAAACTGTTTTGTGAATTATAGCAAAATAAAAATTATTTCAATCTTTGAAATCTGCTTTTTTATAAAATCACAGTTATTATCAAAATATTGCCGTAAACATTGGTCTTTCAATAAAAAAATTTAATTGTGTCACAAAAAACACGTCTCTGTAACATTGAAGTTCTAATAAGCATGAACAATTTATTTTCTTTCGAATTTGTAGTAAAGATATGCAGTACGCTAATTCCTTATAAAATTCTCTTAAGAATAATTCAAATAAACGACCCCAGTCCTTTAAAACTACTAGAAATTTTTTTGGTATTTAATTAATTATTATTAATATTATGAATATTGCCATGCATTTTGTGTACCATGGCTGTATTGATAATAAATTTTGTTAATAAAATATTAAATACTAGCCGTATGCCCGATGGAATCTCCCATCGGCAACATCTTTTTATTAGGTACTCACTTTCTGCTCACTTTTAATGTTCTTCAAAAGCCTAAATCAATATCCACGTTTCTAACTTCAAAAATGATGAACTTCCTATACGAACTTTCATTTTCTGTTTTAACCCCTTAGGGAATATATTCCCAGAAACAACTGACTTTTATTTATGAATAGAAGCCTAAACGCCAATTTTCATAATTCCTGTGCTTAATTTCGTCCTTCTAAACCCAACAGGTTAGGTTGTGCGTTGTCTGTCAGTCAAAGTTAAAGATTCATTAAATATTATTTATTTTAATAGCCATAGTAACATTTTTATACATATACCACTAACTTCAAAAATAACGAATTTCCATAAAAATTTTCATTCCTTATTTAACCCCCTTAGGGGCCGAATTTTCAAAAATCCTTTCTTAGTGGTCACCTACGTTACATAGGGAATTCCTGTGTAAAATTTCATTCTTCTAAACCCAACGGTTTAGGCTGTGCGTTGTCTGTCAGTCAGTCAGTGTTAGAAATTTATTAAGTAGATTACCAAAATTCTGGTCATTTTAAAGGATTAGGATATCATTTATTTAAATTATTTTTAGGAAATTTTTCTACGAAATTAGCGTAATAAGTATCTTTCCTGCTAACTATGTATAAAGAAAATACAGTAATATAATTTTTCATGCTTATTAAAACTCCAATGTTACAGAGACTTGTCTTTTTTAGTACAAAGCAAAATTTTTCTGTTGAAAGACCAATATCTGTGATAATATTTTGATGATAATTATGATTTTATGAATAAGTAGATCTCAAAAAAGGGTATGATTTTTGTTATGCTAGAATTCGTAAAATTATTTTGAATTTAGAGCAACTTAAAGTCGTATTTTGGAAAAGTGGATCCGTGGGGATTATTTTTGCAGGTTATGGTACTTAGGTGTCAGAATATGTTTACTAGACCCAATTTTGATACGATGCCAAAAATTCATGAGGAAGTGACCAATAACTTTGAAATTATTACCATTTTTCGTAATTCACAAATCTGATATTTCCGGTTTCCCGCCAAATAGTAAGTGGTGGGTAAAATGTGTTTAGATACAATTTCATTCCAACTGATGCACCAACTAGCCCCACTAAAATATTTTTCAAAAAATCAATTGTAAAAAAGTTTCCCATATGGTGCAAACTTTATGAAAGACACTGTATATATAATTTAATTATACAAATATTGCTACAAAAAACAAATTTATGGCTAGATATAAAAATATTAGATTCTGGCTTCATCAAAGTAACCATCTTTTTTCTTGATAACTTATTCACAAATTCTGGGCATCTGTTTGGATGTTTATCAGAATATTCTTTCTCCAATTTTTCCACTCATATTTTGGGAACGTCTATAGCTATGCTGCACTAGATGGAGAATAATTTTTCACCAGGTACGGAACTACTTTAAGAGAACAGTTGTCTGTTGTGCCGTAAAGGAGATGGTAATAAAACACGTGCAAACACGTGCATTGATCAAAAACAATACGAGAGACTACCGACAAAAGAGGTAAAGTTTTTATAATTTTTAATTGTTATTGTAGCACAAACTAATTTATTTTAATTAGAAAATAATTTATTAAAATGTCTGAGAAATTAATCTTGTAATTTGCAAAAATGTGTTTACTTCCAAACTTTTGGACGGTAGCGTATATAATATGTACATAAATTATATACATTTACACAGTCCATGCCAATACAATAAACGAAGGCCGATTTTTTTTGTATGTTAACGAAAAAAGCAGCAAATATGATATTAAAATGTTTTCCCAATGATCGACATACCAATACTACTTTAACGAATTGTAGCAATAAGGAGCTGTTCACAAAACGCTTGATACTACCAGAAGGAGATAGTCAAGAATGCCAAGATTTGTCACGTTGGCGTCGGCATAGAGGTAATTTTCGGAAATATATACGGTATATTAAGACTGCTGCGCAGCTTAGAATGTTCAGGGGGACCACTAGTGTGACATTTTGAAAAAATTGGAATTTTTTGTATGTTTCGATATTCTATACCTTTAAAAATAACATGCCCTCGTACTTGACCAAGATACAACTATCTGACACTAAAGTTCGCAGGTGCTGTACACCACAAATCCAATGGTATGTAGTGGCCGGTGCAAATTTAACGGGAAGTACGTAAAATCGGAAGATCAAGAGCGTCGGTAAACTTTTATTTGAGGGGCTGATAAATATTATTTATTATGTAAACAAGTACATATTATAAATAAATAAGTACAGTACGCTTCAAAAAGTGATCAAACAGTCTCACCCAGGGGAGAGGGGCCCACACTTTTGACGCCGCACTGTACTTAATGTTGTGGTACACTGCCGTGTCAAAAGTGTGGGCACCCCCCTGTGTCAAGGTGTCCGATCACTTTTTGAAGCGTACTACACTTATTTAAGCGAGCGCGTGTTGGAGTCAAATGTCAAGATTTGTACGTCCACAAAATAAGTACAGTACGCTTCAAAAAGTGATCGGACACCTGTTTGAAAATGAACTGATGGTTCGAAACAATATTGTCACAGTTTCAAAATAAAAGTGGTATTTTTGCGAAGTAAAATATTTGCTTATTATTTACAAATATGGAATACCATAAAGTAACGTTCAAATCTATTAATATTTTAAGGATATATTTGTGGATATATAGGTAATAGGTAAACACATGATAAAATTTTTGGACCAACAAATTAATAATTCTGCGAGTTATTAGCAATCTACCAAGGCTCCAAGAAAAGTCACGCCACTGTTGCAGTGATAGCGACATTCACAGTGCTGGAAATAAAAGAAAAAAGATTTATTAAACTAGAAGGTACTGCCCATACCACGACAGTCGATCGAAAACAAAAAACTCAAATTTAACAAAACGGCGAAGTTTTTAAAAAAGTTTCAAATTTCGCATAAAACTTTGATGATTTTTAGCTTGCTAAAATTAAATTTTTTATTCGATCGGAAAACTAGAGCTTCACGGTATACAGAAACATAATATATAAAAGAAGCTGTAATAAGAATCGAATCTATCGGATGATTTGTCCTCCTGTTATGACATGCATTTCAGTCCTTCAGTTATAACATACATTCATATACAACATTTCTCAATACCTCAAGTTCAGCAATAGAAACCAGAATTCGCCCCTTAGATAGCTGTAAGGTAACTCTAAAATTATTTGAGATATGCACTTGAAATTTTAGCATCTTATTTTTAAAAGTATAGATTATCGAAAGAATCAAAAAAAATTTACGATTTTTTCAAAATTTCCCACTAGTGGTCCCCCTTAGCATTGCTTACGTCTTATATTTACCTCGTGTATGTAACAACCAACAAGTATCTACATTATGTTAACTAATTACGGTAAAATTTCAATCTTATTTCGATATTTATTACCTCAGGTGTTGTATTTTACATGTTTTTATGATGAACTTTTCAATAATAAAAAGAATTTCATTAAATGTGAAGCAACATTGTTATTCTTCATATTGTTTCAACAAAAATGTTGAGCAATCGTAATCGAGCAAGATCAGTCATCACGATCAATAAAATATTATCTTCCATTTTAGGATTATTACTATTGCCTGTTTGCTCTGTAGGTATTACAAGGCCAGTAACTAACTTGTGGGTATTGTTTACTAATCAAATGGAATTTCAAAAAATTATGAAAAGAATAATTATTATTATTTTTGCTCAATTATAAATTTACTCAATCTTTTGTATTATAAAGCTAGAAATTTTTAAAGTACTGAATAATCAAACAACCAGTTGTTCGAAAAATTTGACTGAAAACCCAGAAAACAAAATTAAGCATTAAACTTGCATAATCTAAGACTACGGTGGAAGTTTTAGATATTTTTGCTTTCATCTGCAGGCCTTTCAGCTTATAACTATATTTGAAAATAAACAGCTAAATGTTCAAGACAATTGTCAAAATTTAAAAATATAGTAATATTTTGCAAAGTAAAATATTTGTTTTGTTACTTACACGTATAGAATAGATATTATAAAGTAACTCCCAAATCAATTAACATTAACCCTAGAATCATACGTACACGTCAAAACAACCTACGAACTTCTCTACCTGCTCCAATACTACAACTTGTTGTTACTTGTTTGCTGTTAGATTTCTGTTATCTAATTTATTTGTTATTATAACACACCACATATATTTATTTCGTTTATAGTCATTGTCGTTTTGTTTGTATTGAAATAGTGTCCGTCAAAATGACGTCGATGTATGATTAACGTATGTTTTTTTTTGAAGATTTTGTACACTACATATAAAAGTTTTCCTATTTTTTTTTTTTTTTAATTTATTAAAAATGTGGATATTATAATTAATTTATTCAATGATTATGATAATGTGAAAGATTATTACAACTGTTTGACTTATAGAGACGACATAATACTGAAGTTTTAATATATTGAATCGAAAACTAAAGAATGCATTTCCAATGACTTAATAAAAGATTAACAATTTATTTTGTGGAAAATTTTTAATTTTTATTATTTTTTGAGGTCTTATTCGAAAAATTACTAACAAATTTTAGAAAATTTACAAATGTGCCTAATGGGGAAATAACTATATATCTATAGGAATATCTATGACTGAGAAATTTCACATTCTGTAAAGTCACGCATGTCCACTGACTCATAATAGTTCATAAATTAATTATTGCAATTGATGTATTTATCTATTTTTTAATTTTTATAATGAAAATATGCTTTGATAAAAAGATTAAAAAAATTAATAAATATTTACATTAAGAAATATTTTGTTCGCTTTTGTAGTATTGTTATGTAACAAAAATGTTTTTTGCAAATAAACTCTAAAACTCTCCGTAAAAAGTCCATCCGTCAAAACGACGTCGATGTATGATTAACGTTTCTCCTAGACCAACGTATGATTCTAGGGTTAATATAAATTTTTATTGGTGATATTTACAACAGAAAAAAATAGGTAACTTACAACTTAAATGAAAGTGAGCACTTTTGGTCTTGTATTTAAAACACTGATTTTTCAAGTGACATTTTCAGTCAATATGATCCTATTTTCGCTATACCTTCAGTACGATTTTCAGCGCTTCATCCTTTCTCAAGATTTTAGAATTCTTATTTTCTTAAGTTTTTGTACTAGAATAGATAAAAAGATGTTTTAACCATAGTCTAATGAATATAATAGGATAGTAGAGTGTAATATACATATACCTACCGACAAGGAGATGAACCCAGAGTGAAATTCGCAATTTCGATGAAACTTTGCTGGTGTGTAGAAAAAGCAAAAATAAGGCACCCGTATTTTTTGTTACCTACCATCTTTTATTTTTACGGGGTGAAACCAGCCGCTAAAGCCGGGGTTTCAAATCGTAGGTATTTATCAAAATATCTGGAAAACTACGAGATAGAGGATAAGAGATGGAGGAAAACTTTAATTGACGAAATGTTAGTTTTTGAAAGACCTATCCACCTGTACATATATTGGAGTCGAGTTCACAAGGGTGTTGGGTTCGAGTGCTTTTCTTAAGAAAAAACCTAAAAATTTCGATAAATGAAATGGTAGGTATTGGTTTTATTTACAAATACGTACAAATTATATCTTGCATTAAATATTGTCCTATTTACTGAATAACAGACGGCATACTATGTATATTCCACATATCACACCCCATTAGATGCTTAAACTGGCTTTAAGTGCTGTCTAGTTACTATAATATAATAGTGTTTACTGGTCTATAGTTTTAAGATTAAATTCGGAACACGTGAAAATTTTAAAAATACATTTCTTCATTCAAACAACCATATTTTCAATTAAGTCATCCAAACACCTATTTAAACATTTTTTATTTACACATCAAATTACATCTAAACTACAATTACTATTTGTCTAATTACTGTATGTTGTCTTTCTATTTTTAGGGATTCGGATAGTGGGGAAGAGGAAGCTAAGATGATGTAATAAATATAAGTAAGTATAGTTGTGTTGTAGTAAGTTCTATTATCCTCTACTATATTAAGGTAGTAGTAGTAACTTCTATTATCCTGTACATTCATTACATGATTTATTCTATTATGTTAAATCTTTTAATAACCTCTTGCACCCGTGTCTACTAAAAGTAACAAAAACCATAAATATTGTATTATATTGTTTCCATTTAAAATGTTAGTTGTCTTTTGTATGTAGAATATTTAACATAAAACATATATATTATAATCCATATATCTACCTATCTATAATATGTCAATGACATTAAATCAATATTTGAGAATTTAATTTACTACATTTCATACACATTTATGAATATTTTGTATCCGTACAAACGCAAACATACATGCAAGCATCATATACGTCAATATCTATGTATGTAACATGGTATTTCTAGATAAGAAAACTGAATATTCGATATAAATCTTGCCTAGGAGCCCAATACATCTTTCAAATATGATTTGAGTACGCCGAACAATACTTAATATGCAGCGTAGAAAACAAGAAAATTTTACCATAGTTTGGTTGATAACTTGTTTAACTCTTTAAATGATTAAGACGAGTTAACTTGTCCTGCAATATGGCGGGTCAAAAAGCTGTGATATGTATATATTCACTGGTACAGGTGCCGCCATCTGTGACAGATTTTCCGAAATACGGTATAATTCTAAATAATGTTCAATTTTATCAACATAGTTTAGTATAATTTATATTTTGTAAATTCCTAGGGTTCACTTTTTTGATGTTGGGACCTTTGTTTCTTTTTTCTTTTTCTTTTTTAGTAACCTTATTTATTGTACTTATCACTAGCAGTAAAAAGTCCGACATTTTGCAACAAAAACATTTTTCTATATGGCTTGTTTAAAAGCGTTAAGGATTAAAGATATGTCTAAAAGCGATTTTAAATTTTAAATAGAATTCTTGTAGCTTGAAGTTATTTCCGCCATTAATTAGAATAATAGTAGGTTGTGTAATATAAAATGTCATTTACATGGTCGAACCACTTGTAATTCAGATACATATAACATGTAATTCAGATAAGTATGAACTTTTTTAAACATTAGAGAAATGTTTAAAAGCAATTCTCGTATATTAAACGGAATTCTTGTAGCATTTCGGCCATTAGTTAGAATAACATTTAATCGTGTAATATGAAATGTTGTTTTATCACCACTAGGTCAATCACATAATTCAGAAAAATATCGACACAGTTTAAGCATTTTTTTTAAACAAAAAATTTTGTGCTCTATGCTATCATGGGCAGTAAATAAAAAAAAACGCATTTTTTTATCGCCAAAAACCTTTCTTTAATATTTTTATAATTTCTTGTAATTATCACATCTTTCTGGGAACCAGCAAGGTACTTTCGCAGCCCAGCACCGGTCTACGGATCCGCGGTTGAGAAACACTGACCTAGTGCATTATTTTTGTAAATATTATTTTATCTGTTATCTAAAATTTTATCTAGATAATGGTTAAGTTATCTGTTATCTTTATCTAGATATTTTAAATTATGTTATCTATTATCTGTTATCTAGATAATAAAATTCGATATCTTGCCAAACACCAGTAATATACACCTCGCAAAGTATTGGTCAACTCTTTGAAAAAGTAACATTCCGCGCTAAATGTTTTTTTACTTTTTTTGATTGGTCGATTCAGTTATGAGTTATAGGGTATATATACTTACCAAAGTAACTCTTTGAAAAAGTAACATTCCGCGCTAAATTTTTTTTTACTTTTTTTGATTGGTCGATTCAGTTATGAGTTATAGGGTATATATACTTACCAAAGAGAAAAATCCAGATACTTTACAATTTTGCTTTGAAAAATGCAAACTAGACGGTTGAAATTGTGAATGATATTTACGGGCCCGATACTGTCACAGCTAATTATGGGCTATTTTGATTTCGTCGTTCCGGTATTTTCGATATTAAAAATTCACTTCGAACAAACCGAAAATGACGATAAAATGATGGAAATTTTCGAAGTAGACCGGTATATTAGCAATCGTAGCACCACCTAGGAGCTAAAGATTGATTGCAAAAGAGTTTTAAACACATACATAAAGCTGGTTACAAAAAGAAACTCGATGTTTGAGTACCACACGAATTGAGGTAATAAAACATCATTGATCGAATTTCCATCTGCGAAGTCTTGAGCAACCGGAACGAAATTGATCCATTCTTAAAGGGATGCTAGCTGTGAGATAACAAATGGGTCCCACATGACAATATTATGCAGAAACGACCGTAGTAAAAGCGTGGTGAGGCGGCTCAAACGATGGCCAAATCAGGACTAACAGCCCTGAAGATTTTACTGTATATTTGGTGAGATTGGAAAAGAATTAAATTTATTTTTTCTACATTGTAAGAGAATCAGCTACCACCATCGATTTAGTGTACCCTAAGTAATATCGTTACACACCTAAACTTGATTATAAAACGTCAGAAACTGACACCGCATCTCTAAAAACAACTGCCACTCAAAAAATTGGGAATGGATAAACGACTTTGATCAATCAGATTACTGGCAGCATATTTTTTTTTTTTTTTTGTTTTTAGCCTCTTCCACTATCAGTCTCAGTATTAAGTATTTCCGCATGTACCCAGATCATACATGAAAACTATGCTGGGCACTCAGACTATTACCCAGAATGTCAATACAGGGAATATACTCTAACAAATCATCATAAAAAATAAATATACACGACATAACAGAAGTAAAGTTTTTGAATTATAATTTCATCATATTTATTAAAATTTTTTTAGTTTTATATTGAACATAATTTTTTCTGACTTTATTTCGTTTGAACATGAAACACTCAACCAAGCAACAAACAATGATTTGCAATAATTGATTGAAAATTGATATGAAATTAAAATAAACGAATAAAACCTCTTAGTTCCCACTCAAGTTTATTTCAGAGTACACATGCTTGTATGTGTTAAATGAGTCAACTGAACCAAGTAAACGGTCAGTCAATCTGGTTTTGTACGGGATGGAAATTCAATTTTTTTTTTAAATCTTAAATTATGACATATATCCATTTCATAAATGAAATTAATAATTAACATAAAGTTCAACAAAATAATGTTACTGCCGTACGTTAAAAAACGGTCAAATGTGAAAGCATCAATTTAATTGCATACACTACTAAGTTAAAAACCCCGTACGGCAACCGTCAAGTGCAGTGGTAAATACATAGTAAAAAGGATGTAATTATAGTATGTCTATTAATAAATTATAATATGGTTGCTAACACGGTATTTTGCCGTGACCGTGTAATGTGAAAGGTCCAATGCTCTTCTTCAGTCCACTAAAAAAATGCGATCGTACAGTTTTTTGCCATACGGCAAAAACCGTATAATATGAAAGGCGCGTAAATGTTCATAAATAATGTCCTCCCGTTAATTTTTCTTTCAGTATAGTTTCAGTGGCCACTTACTTCCACAAGTGTTCGCTTAGGCTGGTCGTCCTTTGGATGCGGAAACGTGCGATATTTAATACGGACGAATACGCACGTTTGTCGTTCGTCCGAAATGATACGTCTACTGTCCGTCCACTAGCCCAATGTTCGTCTGTATTTTTCTTTTTAATTTTCTTTTTCTCAAGCTATAAATTCTATAAAAATGTGTAAAAAACCTATTTATGGCACGTAATATGCAAAGGTACACAATTATAACGGTAATTTACCTTCAGTTTCATTTCAGTAAAAATAAAACTCTCATGAAACGGACTTCTTCGCGCAAAAAAATCCAAACAAAATTGGATTTGTTCGCACGTTGTAATTATACGCATGGAAACGGACGAATGAGACGCTTTCAATGGACGAGGATGTATAGCTTCACAGCTGTTTGGATTGTTCGTCCGTTTTCAGGCGTATTCGTCCAAATTAAATATCGCACGTTTCCGCATCCAAAGGACGACCAGCCTTACTGTTGAAGATGTTAAACCTAAATAAAAAAAAAGTTTCAGTGGCGAACACGGCCTCAGCGGTTTTTTTTTTTTTGATTCGAACAATTCTTTGCGGTTTTCACCTTACGCATAATATGACTCGTTAATCTCAGATAAATGTGACAAGCCTCGATTTATTTTACTAGTGATTTCATCCACAACTCGGTATTTTATTTATAAAAGAAATAGAATAACCAACGATAACTGGAAATGACTCATTCTCATAAATTTATCTTTTAGACAGCTTGTAATATAGCTATCCCTTGCAAGATCAACTATCTAATATATTGAAAAAGAATAGTATAAATTATAATATCTTTTATATGTGACAAAACTTTATTTTTGAAATGAGTCATTTTCTTTATATATAAATTTGACTTCACCATTCTATCTGCAGCCTGTATCCTTTAAAAACAACGAAAAGTAGGTGGCTCAGATCGCTAAATTGACACAACACTTTGTTTTTAGAGAGCTTTCTAGTGATGTATATAAATCCTGGATTGGACCGACTAGAGAGGGGCTGTTCAGGTAAAATTGGGGGTAAATTTTGAAATAGGATTAAACTATTCAAGATAGAACAAAAAGTTAAACGCCGATTTTGTAGTCCAACTGACGCTTTACAAAAAAGTTCCATATATATAACTGAGGAGCCCTAACTTAATGCACGTCAACCACGCACTTGACGAATTTAATTTAAATAATTTTATTTGTAATAACAATCAATTTATTATTTATAATCTTAACTGAGTTACAACTTAACGGTACCTATTTAATATTTTTTATTAATAACCTTTTTAAAAGATTTTATAAGAAAAAATTACTCATTAATACACTGATTTGTAATTGAAATTTTGAAAATCGCACTGCTGTATGCGAGTTGTAGTGACATACAGCGTTGCCAAACTGCTTCGGTTTAATTGCTTGAAACTGGTGTCCATGTTAAATCCATATTAAAATACTATAATTTCCCTGATGATATCTTCAATTCAATGCGATCAACAAATAATTCAATTTTTTCTTTACATTCAGGAATTATTAATTTTTCTTCCCCTAGTTTTTCTATTGAATTCTACCAAGTCATTATATTGTTAAATACAAAATAAGGGTTAGAAGGTAGGAGCTGCACAAAATGATAGTGAATCTTTCAAAACAGAAGTAGAATAGAAAGAATAAATTTGTTTTCTTTTTTCTTCGTCAACTCTGCTTTTAGGGGAAATTTTAACAGAAGTAGTGGTGAAAATCTTTCACGTGAGAGACGCGCCAATGCCTCAGAACCTCCCATAGGTAAATCCAGCCATGGGAAATGAAAAAGGGGGTTCGACAAGAAAAAAATGTCAAGGGTCTACGAGTGGGTTAATATGAGTGTTGGTGTGAGTGATACAGAAGCATGGATCCGTCCGGTAACTTGAAAGCAAAGCATCCGTAGATGTACAGATAGTACTGTTTGAATACCTCGCTCGAAATGTGCGTGCACCGAAGTGCTTTTATATCTGCATAACCTGACAAATAATTCATATCACACCGGCCTAAAAAATAATATTTTTAAAATTAAAAGCAATTAATATTTTTAAATAACGAACCAAAAATTAAAATTACGCAAACGAAGGTAACAATTTTTTTCGAAAATAAATATGCAAAATATAGAACTATGTTTCTACATGTCAAGTGGTTATATTTAAATAAATTCAAATCAATTAAAAATTTCTGTTTTACCTACATGGAAACACGAGTTGTAGAATCCACGAGTTGTTAACTAAATAGCCATCTATGTAGCATAAATACAATTACTGCTTATCTGTTACAATTATTATCCGTAGTTTATAAGACTAGTTTGAACTAAGTGCTCTTAAACTCACCAAAATTCACTTAAATAAATCACTTTTAAGCGCGAAAGTTGTAAAATTTGAAAAATAAACTTAAGATAAAAATTTTTATTTTTTAATTTTTTATTTCTGTTGCTTTATTGAATAATTTTTACCAACAAATAAGTATACCATTCCATTTAAAAAAAGGTAAGTTTGTATCGTATCTCGAAAACCACAAGAGCTATAAAGCTCCGAAATATATCAATCAATGTCCCCCACCAATGGCTACAACTTTTATTTGAACAATTTTTTGATTAAGTCAATAGTTTAGCCATAATCAAAATGGCAACTCTCAGAAAACTCATCCTGTATAGGTTATACTTTATACATATCTATTATAATACATATACATACCATTTATTATTATAGGTACACATATTATCACATTCTCAGTATGCTTTAAACTTATACAGGGTGTTACAATGGTCTAAGAACATATACATTTTAACGTAGGAAAAATGTCTTATAATTGAGGGGTGCTTTTTCCTATTATTATTGAATCTTAGCAAAAACTACTATTGCGTCAAAAGTCAACCACCCCTTAATCATAACCGATGGAAAAAGTGTTAATATAAATTTAATCACCCTTATATCAAATACGAACCCTTAAAAATCTTTTCAAGACATATTAGGTCAATTCATTCAAACTTGACCACGTGTTTTTAATTATTTTATTACAATGAATAGCAACAGAATCTTAATTAATACTAATTCTGTAAGTACTTTTCTTCTGTTTCTACCACACGGGTCCAGCGCTCCTCAAGTTTCTGTACAGCTGTATATCCTCCTCTATTTCTGTCCTCTCTAACCCACTGATGCCCATCTCTTCCCTCTCTAACATCCCACTGATTTTCACGAAAACGCTTCACTCAAGATTTTATTGTAGGCAGAGAGTACTGCCTATAGAGAGTACTACAGAGAGTCTTGCCAATACTCTTCTGCAGCAGCCGATGAATTTCGGAAGCAGTAGCCCCACCAAGCACATGAATTTTAATGAACCCTCGCTGTTCAGTATCAGTTTTGTCTATCCATAACTAAATGATACAGAATATTTTTATTTATCTATCAAACATCAGTTGCAACGTTGCAAATTGTTGACGTAGTAAGAATTACTTGAACTATGCTTATGTACTTGTGATAAAAAAATAATTCGATAGCCAAGTTTCGATGAATTGACCTAAGATATTTTTTTCAGAAATTTCTAAAATTTATCGACTTTTTTTCTACATTATGGCAAAGACTAAAAAAATCACATAATATGTAAAATACGTTTTTAAACCATTATCCTATGCAAGCGAGTTTCTGAGAAAAAGTAATTTTTGTAACCGGAAATTCGTTATTCTATGCAGGATGCTGCGACTGGTGTATTTTTCTGGTGACTATTTCAATCATATTTGAAACACTTCTATTCGTGCAAAAAGAAATCAAAATTATTTTCGGAACACTGTATACATACACATATTATATACGAGGTGTGACAATTAAGTTCCGGGAATTTAGTTATAATTTAAAAACTGGCAACACTTTTTCATTTGTTATCATCTGTCTCAGAAGGGGGATCTTCCTTTTAGTTAGAGTTCAAAGTAGAAGTATATAGCACGATTGGTTTTTGTTTTATGCGTATTTTTTGCTAGTAACTTTTTTAGTGGTGTAGTGAAAATGTGTGACGTACATTACAAGCAACGTGTTGTGATTCGCGAGGATCTGTTATCCCGCATTCAGAGCAACGGCAGAGACTGGATGAGTCGGGTAGTCACTGGAGACGAGACTTGGATATTTGAGTATGACCCTGAGACGCGTAAACAAAGTCAACAGTGGGTGGAAAGGAGTGGGGAGCGGCCAACGAAAGCGAGGATGTCAAAGTCACATTTGAAAGCAATGTTGATTGTTTTTTTCGATATCCACGGCATCATTCATCGTGAATACGTTCCCGCTGGCCAGACAGTGACTGGAAAATTCTCTGTTGGCGTTCTGGAGAGGCTGCGAGCACGTGTTTTTTGTGTGCGACCCGAACTCGCCAAGGATGGCTGGATCTTGCATCACGATAATGCACCGGCCCATTCCTCGTTCGTTGTGCAAGAGTTTTTTGTGCAAGAGGTCCAAGAAGCTCTAACCGTGGTGCTAAACGGGCTAACTTCGGAGGACTACCAATGGTGCTTCCAATCACGGGAGAAACGTTGGAATCGTTGTATAGAGTTAAAGGGAGATTATTATGAAGGTCGATAGTAAAATTTTTCCTAAAACTTCATTTTCTTGTTTTTTATTGACAAATTCCCGGAACTTAATTGCCACACCTCGTAGATGTGATTAATGATTATACAGTCAATAAGTACCAGAGTTCAAAGCAAGAGCAGGATGATCACTGCTAATATTTAGAGAACGGAATTTGCATATTTTACATATCGATAAGTTCTGGTCATATATCAATAAAACTTCGGATGTATCCGAATCTCCACTCTTTAGAATTTCCATATTTTGCATATTTGACAAAATTTTGCACATTTTCAAATTTTTTGCACAAATATGCATATTTTCAGGAAATTGTACACTTTTTAGAAAATATATTTTAAATTACAAGTTTACAAATTTTATTAGATATAATTTCAAGAACTTCAAAAGTACAGTGTTGCATTTTTAAGAATTTTTAAATATGTACGTAATGGACTAACAAGATATTCGAAACCGAACAATGAATACAGTACAAAAATACTATACGCAAAACGTAATACAAAGGAAAGATAATTACGAAACTGTTTAATTCTTAGAAATACGTTGTTTTAAAAGAATTATGTTCATAAAAGAGATACAAATTTCCTTAACAAAACATAGAATTATGCTTTCCTATTTTACACTGAAATCAGCAGAATAATATTTACTACTCCTAAAGTTTGGGCGAGCAAAAAAGAAATATAGCGATTATATTTAAAAATTTTATCAAACTCATATAATGCCAAAAAGGATTTAAAAATGAAAAATTTAGAAATAAAAAGCGTATTAATATTGCATTTGTTCGTGAAGAAGATTTTGTTACAAAACGTTTCGTAACGGAGCTTGTACCGTTACGAACAATAGAACTATGATTCAGAATAATTAATACGCCTTAGATATTAAAGGCGTATTCTAACCGGTTTCTAACTTTGTGACTGTTTGTTTTCTATTTCATAATATTCGAATGTAAATGTACCTCAGAAGTTAAGAATTTATGCCGTGAAAAACCAGAGAAAAGCCATACAAAAATATTTAACATGCGTTAATTTTGTTGAATCAGAACCCTCTGCTTCGTGATGGTGTAAGCTCCGTTATAAAACGCTTTGTATCAGAATTTTCTCAGGAAGAAATAGGTTATTCATTCTTGCTTTTTGTATGTACTTTTTACCGGTTACTTTGGATTATTTTTTAATCTATATTTAAATTAACAACGTACAAAGTTTTCAATTTCTTTATCTTCTGGCTAATTTGAAATACTGTTTGTGCAAAAAATTTATTCAAAATACCAAAAATAAAGATGTTATTAACTAAATCTTGGATAAAATCTGTCTCAGAATTTCAATTTGATGCAATAAATAACATTTCCTGTAAGCTTGTGGAAAACTTGTAAGTACCTTATGCTTTTGTAGTTGGTTTAGACTTGAAAAAATTCGTTTTTTGTTATTTTACATCAAAATTATTACTTATGTCAAAATTATTAAACCCTATTTTTGGATTCATTACGGCATATTCGTGCATATTTTTAAAAAACTAGTGCATATTTTACCATCAAATCGTGCATATTATATTGCATATTTTTCAATATTTTTGTGCATATAATTCCGCTCTCTACTAATATTATTTATACTGTACATTATTGAAGTATAGTAGCTATAGTCTACATCAGGGGTGGCCAACGCAAATGATCTTGCGGGTCACTTTGGAAGCGCATCATAACTCCGCGAGCCGCATTAAAAATTTTGCGTTCCCATATATTATGTATTTCTTTAATACATTGGTTTTCACTACCTTGCTCATTAAAAAATAAATATATTTTGTATAAGTGTGATGAATCTCGCGGGCCAAAAAAAGTTCTAGGCGGGCCACATGCGGCCCGGGGGCCGCAGGTTGGGCACCCCTGGTCTACATAGTGTATCACAATAAGTATATGTAATATATATATATATATATATATATATATATATATATATATATATATATATATATATATATATATACCTATATATATATATATATATATATATATATATACCTATATATAGGTATATATATATATATATATATATATATATATATATATATATATATATATATATATATATATATATATATACATACAAGAGGGTGATCTCAATACCAAACCAAAGAACTCTTCCGGGATCATAAAGATAAATTTGAAAGTATGTATGAATACTATGTTTTATTTCATTTTGACGCATAAGCACGCTTTTATAGATTTCATAATAAGGCCTAAGTTGAACCTCAATAGATACAAATACATACATACGAGATACGATACAAATATACGAAAATTACGAAAAAATAACCATAATTCTGTTTGATTATTTATTTATTGGAGAATGATTGATTACATATTAGTTTTATTATCATTATTATTTTTTTTTTATTATTATTACACAAATTGTTTTCAAAAATGTTAAACTATGTTTGATTTACAACTTTTCTTAAATAAAAATCCAAGAATAAGGGTAAAATTTGAGCCAGTAATCATTTCCACTGTATTATGTAATACTGCTCATTGTACTATTAGGTCAAATTAACTAAATAAAGTCGTTGTAACTGGTGTAAATTGAACTTCATCTATACCGTTGAAGACCAAAAAAAAAAAAAAATGAAAACGTCAACTGGTAAATTTACCGATATGCTGTTTAAAATTAAATAATATCGAGTGTATATTTTCAATTCTCGGGGGGGGGGGGGTTATGACCATTTAACCTCCTATTGTATACGCGCTTCGTTTGACCTCATCAAACAAATGGAATAGATGGGTCAAAATTCGACGTATCAGCTTTTCTGTCTTTTTTCCTTTTTGTTATTATTATATTCGAGTAAAGTAAATATAGTAATTTAAATTTGTACATCTGTACATATATAACCTATTTCATTTAAATTTAAGCATGATTCATCATTTACGAATTTAAGGAATTCCCATTTTCTTAGCTTTATCTCTTTCATTGTTGCAATGCGTAAATTTTAAATTTGCAGTTTCTTTTTAAGAAAGAATAGAAGATTGATTTGTTTGGAATATAAGAATTATTTAATTTTTAACAATGACTCATGCTCAATTGTATTTGAAACGGGATATACTTTAGTTAATTTAACCTATACAGCTACATTTGCCAAAAATTTTATCTGATTTATTTACAAAATTAAGTAAGTACCTAATATAACATTTTTTTTTACAAATCAAATAGATATAAACAAAAGTATTTCCAAGAACCAAGCATACAGGTGCAGAGCGTCTCATTTTCGGTGAGCTTGTAAAGAAAATAGCAATTTTCGAAAACTGTTCGGCAACTACTCACTAATTTTTAATACCAGTTTATACGGCTAATTAAAAATTTTTTGGCTTTTTAATTATTTGGCCATTTAAGAAAATCAAAAAGAGATATGTAGAATTTGTAATAGTAATGCTTGAATATTGAATATTATTTAATGGCTATAACAATACGTTGTTATGGGCATCTGAATTTCTGTTACAAGAACGAATACCATTTGTATCCTTTCATTTCTTCCTATTTTTAATAAACAAGAAGTAATCTTTATTTCTTGAAATAGTCAAAAAATAAAGTTTTACTGACATCTTTAAAACACGTTCTAAACCTCTAAATATTCAAAAATTTCCACATGAACTGCCTCTCAAAATCAATGATAAACAAATGTATTTTTACTTCTGTGCGTTTTCCATTCCTGTATAAATATATGTAGGTATGCTTTAATATACAGGAAAGTATGTAATATATGTTTTCAGTTTTTATTAATTAATTCACGGAATTAATTATCTTTGTTTATAATTAATGATAACGTATCTTGTCATGGCGCCAATTCATCAGCAACAATTTCTTTCAATATAAAATTATAAATTTGAAATAATATTGCCATTCATTCCAGTAACGAAATATGTTCGTATCAAATGACAACACACTGACAGAAGGAATATATTATTATACATATAACAACAATCGCCAAAGTCATCTGAACAGGTCTGATCGTTTATTTCACCTTTTTTCTCATTTTATGGGAGACTAAGGGGAGAAATATCTTTAGACAGACAAAAGTAAAAGTAATTTTGGGAACTTTTTTGAATCTACCTATATTCATGACGTTTGACATTTTAATTTGTCATATTTTTTTGTTTTAATATATATATAAAAATGGCGGCTACAGAAGTTTTTATTAGCACGTGTTACCCCACGTTTTCAAATGGCAAGCCGTTCTAACCGCCAAAAAATTTACAAAAAAATTCCCATTTTGTTGACATATGCGGAACATTGGTGAACTAAAAAGATCCTTTCGGATAAGTGAATCTGCCAAAGACCCAACCTGGGTAATGAATGCCTTGGTAGTGTTCGCCCTTGCACATGTATTCCATAGCTGCAATATTAGGCCAAGTTAGTTTTGCGGTTGCAATTTCCTTCCTTCCCACGCGCATAAGTGTTTTATATTTGCTTGTAGGATTCTAAGATCTCCATCAAACAAGGTTTGCAGCTCCCCAAAACAGAGTACAAAAGAAGATATTTGCAAAAACTTCTAAATGACCTATAAAAACACACAAAACGCAATCTTGGACTAAAATGAGACATACATTTTTGAAATCTACACTTATGGAATACTTTTGTTTAGAGCACATGGTTTTTGTAGGTTCCTTACCGAGCCATGCCGTTACCCAGCATGCATTATATATTTCTCTATAATATACTAAAATTTCAAATTCTAAACTTGGAAAATTTCAAGTGATCGATTCACCTTAATTCAGAATTAAAATTATTTCAGCGTGATACCATTAGAATATCATCATGAAACTTTGTATACAACTTACTTAGGAGGTTGGGTACTTATAACATATTTTTTTTTCTTTTCAAAAAATTTGAAAATTCCGATTTTGGATTTTTTATAATTGTTATATGTTTCTATAATTAATAATGTTTTTTGGATTGTGGAGAAAATGTTAGAATTTCATTATCATGTTATATATCAAATTAAACCCTTATCAAATCATGCCCTTTTAATTCTGAAATTAATGGTGTCAGCTTTCTAGGGAAAACAGTTTTTGAGCTACATGTGTTTATGGTAGTTGGTCCGAAAAACGATTTTGCAAAGGATTTTAACGAAACTTCTCTAGACATTTAATTCAACACCAATGATACGAGGCTGTACCAAAAAAAAAAATTGACCGCCCCAATTTTGAGAAAAACGGTTTCAAAGTGTTGTAATTTTAACACAGGCTCTTATGGGAAGTTGACATATTCACACAATTTTTTTGAATAAAATAAAAACCTGTGAAAGGAATTTGATAAAAATTTAATGTTATAAAATACAAAGTTACAGACCATATTTAAAAACAAATAAAAATTGTTGACCGCGCTGTTTTTGAAATATAATTTATAAACATCATTTTACAACGTTTTACAACGCTTTTTCAACAATCTTTATATATTGCTACAACATAAGCGCGCGGAAATTCAAAAAAACAAGTGGTATACAAATATAATAACTGAAGAATATTAATACATTATTTAATTTTTGATAAAAGAAAATTTTTTCTTTGAGTTATACTTTTGTATTTGACTATCTCGCACCAAATACCTTAAGCGGAGGTTTACTTGAGAGTCGTTAAAAAAAATCGATTTTTTTTTTGCAGAAATTGGTAGCTAATTATGTGTAGAATATGTTCCCAAAGTGATTTTGCTGAAAGTTATTTAAGGGAAGGTTTACTTCAGATTTGATAAAAAAAATCGATTTTTTTTTGTCGAAATTGATAGCAAATTATGTGTAGAATATGTTCCCAAAGTGATTTTACTGAAAATAATTTAAAAACAATATTCTTGCACATTAACCGAATCCAAATTTCTATAAAAAAAAAATTCAAAAAACGTAGTTCACGCAATAATGAGTATTAAATATAAAATGTTGAAAATACGTTTCTTTATATATATTTTATAATATCTCGGAACTACATTTTTGGAACTGGCGGACACGATAACTCAAAAACTATTCGATGGATCCTTTTTTTTAATTTTTATTTTAATGATAATTCAATATTCTTCAGCACCTCTACCTAAGTTTTATACACTTTCAATATTTTTATTTTTAAGTTTACTTTAAAGAGCGAAAAATAAAATAAAGATCGTAATCAAAAGTTCAAACATCCACCATTTTTTTTTTCTTTCAGCAATTTATTGATATCATAGTTAGAGGTGCCGGTACTCTTCATATCATATAAATCTTTTTTGTTTTTGGATTTCGGTGGTTTATTACCGGTGCTAGGATGTCCGCCAACAAGGCATTGGATTTTCGGATTGTCACACTGCAGTATCTATAAAATGGACAATTTTTTATATTATTCCTTGAAAAAATTTTTTGTATAGTTTAATACTTAATAAATATGTGTACAAAAATTGAAATTGATATTTACTTCCGTTCTTGAGAAAAAAATTCTAAAAAAATACATAATTTTTAAGCACTCTCGAGTAAACCTCCCCTTAAATATTTCAAAGCGCTCTTAAAAATTGCGATTTTTGGATTATAAAAATTGTTATAGCTAAAATACAATTATTCAAAAAAATATAAAACTTAATATTTTTGGTCATACTGATTTGAAGAAACTATTTACCAAATATCATGCAATTTAAAAACATTGATGTTTAAAATAACTTTTTTCTACTCCTACTATTCAAAGTAACATTCTATGCACGGCTAACTATATGTAAAAATTAACAATTGCCCACACCGTGCGGAAATACAGTGGGAAATTATTTCCCACGCCTTAATATAATAAAAAAAGTAGGTTGTTCCGTTAGTTAGTTAGTTCGCCCTGCGGGCTCGCGCAACAAACTCATATTCTTGAGAAATAAGCCTCTTTTCCCACTTATTGTACAATATACTATTTTTATTGGTTGATTTGATATGAACTAACCCTAATATTCAACGAAAAAGAATTTTTTGTCGTTCTAAAAGTATTTCTCCCCTTAACCAAGTTTACAAGATCATTTTCTGAAACCTGAATATGCAATTTTCCCATGTTGTGTACTTTGAAATATGTATATAAATATAATATGACTGCAAATAAACAAATAAATAAATGAATAAATTATATAAAAAAGAAATTGAAAATGTATGCATATTAATACTGTAATATAAACCGTACAGTATTAGTAACTTAATAGCAATTAATAAACAATTTTAATGGTTATACAAAAAAGTAGTTATGTAATAAAAATAAGAAAAATAAAAGTATTAATTCAATGATGATTCACTAAAACAACATTTTAGCTTCTGACTGCATTCTAATTTAAGAAAATTTCACTGGCGTTTTAAAATTAAGGCAAGGTTCCCTAAAAAAAAAAAAAAAAGAAATAAAAACGAAATCGATTTATTTTTCTTCATAATTATGTCCTTTAAGGTATTAGAAATATAAGTACTCTTAAAATTTTATATACAAAAAAATTAAACATCAAAATGTTATGGGCATTTTAGTGCGCGCACTTTACTATGCCTAATTAAATTTAAAAGAAAAAAATACGCTGCCAATGGGGTGCAGCACACAGCTTCCTCGCACTCGTAAAAGACTAAAACAATATTCTACTACATACCGTGAAATTATATTTTCGCCTAAAAGTTCATAAAAAATTGTTGTAACTCAAAATACTTGAAAGATAAGTTATAAAATAATAGAAAAAATATTTTAGAAACTAACCCCCAAAATACTTTAAAAATTTGAGCGAGGTGGGACTAGCAGTAAATAAGATATTGACATTTAATGGGATTTCATGGTAGCGCCGCGGATACTATTACTCCGAATGCAATGAAATTTGTAGGGGACCATCTAGGAACCAGACCGGATAATTTCTGACAATTTAATAAGAAAGAACTGAATAGTTCAGAAGTTATGCCACTTTGTACAATTTAGTATATTAATGGAATGACGTGGTAGCAGGAAGCTACCGCTACTCCGATTTCGATTAAATTCATAGGGAACCATCTAGGAACCAAACTGTATAATTTTTGAAAATTTCATTAAAAACAATCGAATAGTTCGAAAGTTATGCCACTTGGTGCAAACTGGCGACACACAGATGGACAGACAGACGGACGGAAGGACAGACACCAAACCAGAATTGTTCAGGAAGCTCTAAAACGTCAAATGTGCGTAAAAAATTTTATTTTGGAGGGAAAAATTATTTATTTGCCAAAAGTGATCATGATCACAATGCTTCCGCTAATTTAGTAGTCTCGGAAGCAAAAAAAAACTTCAAATGGTTTTTTCTCGAAAGTATGTTTTTGACATGCTTCCGCGTGTATCTCAAAAGGTATTTGAGATATTGGCATAAATCAAATTGCATATTATTCCTCGATACCGTCATTTTGGTAGGAACTAGAATCTTTTGGTCCCATAATATATTTTAAAAATGGCGACCGTTATGAGTTGGTTTTTTATTTTTTTTTAGATCCTAGTTAGTGCCCTAACGGCATATTATGTATATTTTCAGAAAATGCTTAATTTTTTGATTTTGGTTCACTGGAGATTTTAGAAAACGTGGAACTATCAAGGTGGAAAAATCTCGCAGTGTCAACTTCAACACCATTTATACACCACAAATCCAATTTTACGTAGTGGTCGGTGCAAATTTAAGGGAAAGTACGTAAAATCGGAAGGTCAGGGGCGTCGGTAAACTTCTGTTTCTGGGGTTGGTAAATATTATTTATATGAATTTATTTAATTAAGTTTGTTTTTATCTCTGTGTGTACCTATTGAACTACAGAAAATATCCATGAGTCAAAGGTTTTCCAAACAGCGGAGAAAATTCTCTTATATTTTAATGAATACAATAAGATTACAACTAAAAACTAACATGCATCTAACAGCTGGAATTGCAAAAAATCCCGTAATGAAAAGAGGCTCATGAATAAGAGAATTTTAAAACGTGCTTATTTATACAATCAGAAGAAATGTACCAACTACTGTAAATTGTGAAATCTATTAAAATCTTTCAATCCAGTACTTCTGAAAAAAGAAAATTGAACAATATTCAGCAGTAAAATTTTGTGTCCAATAATGTAAAATTTTTACATTAAAATAGTTGGTAATATAAAATCCGAAATTATTTACTACTAACTCTGAAACATTCTGTACACATCTATTTCGCACTACTTACTACTGCGTCAATTTATTGTGAAATAACAACTATATGAAAACTTAATTGCAAGCTAAAAGTTTAGTTCAATTTTATAATTAAAACGTTTTTAAGGGTTTTAAAAATACTACAAAAATTTTTAATATCTAAGCTAATCAACTTTTTATCATATTTTGCTCGATAACTTAAATTAACTATTTTCTTAAACGCCATCATATGAGTAGCTTTAAATCTCAAGTTTTGAAGTAAAGAAGGATCTAAAAATTTTCGATTATATGTTTAAAGAAACACATTTATATAAAAGACAGGTTTACGACAAAAGTTGAAATGACCGTTTTAAAAGAAAATTATTTTCCCCATAAAAAAATTTATACTTCTAATTTTTTACTTCATATGAAATACAGATTTACCTGTTGCTGCTACGACAAGATATCAAAAGTTCTGTCAGTCCTCAACCTCATGTTTGTATAACTAATTTATCTACACATATAGTTTTTGTCAGACATACTAATGAACATATTAAATATAGTGTAATAGACTGAGCGTATCAGCGAATAAAAGAAGCCTCAATATCTAAATATTTAATACGTGCTTTTTACATTATTCTTTAAGAACACTCTTATAATGGATTGATTTATAATACATCTAATAAAATTCAGTCCATGTTATATGGTGACATTTGAATAAACAGCTCAACTGATACTTATCAAAAACATATTTAGTCCCGATCTGATCCTTTTATTTAAATTAAACTTCCCTAATTTTATTTGAAAAATAGCATTGAACCAATACGTTAAATAATTTCACTGTTGCTGTAGGGAAAATGTTGTTAAATATGAAAGTTCATAATTACTTCTCATTAAAAGAATCGCCACGCACAACTTATACGATCTGTTCTGACATAAAAAAAAAGAAAAAAACACATTTATCCGAATACATACTTAAAATTTTATAGTTACTTAACAACTAATGTATTTTGTCATTAATATCAATCAATAAACGCGTGCAATAAACTAAATTTGGATTAAAAATAAAAGATTTCTACGTTATCAAGGTTTAATTTGTAGATCGATGTCAATGAACCCAAAAACGTATATAGCCATCCATGAAAAAATAATAACAATACTCTTCTAAAACATGCCGTCAAATACCTTACACTATATTTTCCTAATTCTTTTTCTCTTTCTGACACGTGAAAAAAATATTTTCAAATATTCGATTACTAACTGTGTAATAAAATTTGTATGAACGTTACCTTGAAATAATACCAAAGTTCCTTTCATTATTTTGATGGATGATATAAAGAAACGCGTGATACCTATAAAAATAGATATGAGAAATATAATAATAATTACTGTGGAGCCAAGAAAAAAAACTAACCAAACATACAAATATAGGAAAAACTAGTATGGTAAAAAAAATTTTCATAATCAAAAAGACTGGTATGGTGAGACGAAAAGTCATCTAACTGTTTACTAATTAATGGGTAGTCAAAAATTTAATTAAAGAAAACAATTTTTTATTTCCCTTTCACAAAATCATTCAAACATTTTAGATAAAAAGTTCAAATTTTATATTTGTAGGATCGTTCTGTAGTAGAATACTGCCGACTTGTTCTGAAACATATTCAGTACATACAGCTTTAGTATTATTGTCTCCTGATTTTAAAACGATTTTACTTTGAATGAATTTTACTTTTTATAAGTAGAAAAATTACCATAAAAGATTTCGCTACTATAAATATAATATAAATCTTAGACATCAAATTCCAAGACTTCCTTTTACAGTAAATATTCAGTAAGTGCGGGTACTAAGAAATGTAACCTAATCCCGAAAAACTACTGCTGTAGATTTTGAGAATTAAGTGAGCATTATATCAACAATAGAAGATATCCTATTTGGGATTCTAAAAATGCAGATCACGTCGAAAAATTATTTAGCAAATTGATCAAGCCAATTAAAAAGGAATCTACTTTATTCCGTTAACACCATAAAACATTATAGAAGCAGTATAGGTACACATAAAAATTTGTCGTTCGTAAGGTGCAATGTTGTGGCAATTTACACCACTTCTTATTTAGTCTGTTAATGTTCGTCATAGATTTCACGTCGTAACTAGTATCATTGTTTTTTTAATCACCTCGAGATATTTAAACAAATAAAAATATGAAGTGTGTCGTATTTAAGAGTAAAAATTCTATTGAACAAAAGAATTCTCAGAATAAAGGGATATCTTTCTTAAAATAAATAAATTTATTTTTAATTGTTTGTTGTTAGTCACATAGATCGGCTATGACAGTACATACTATATATATATATATATATATATATATATATATATATATATATATATATATATATATATATATATATATATATATATATATATATATATACATATATGCAAGGTGTCCAGTCATACATCACCATATTGCACTTAACACATTCGCATGTTTGTGTAGACACAGATAATGTGTTTTGTTGTATGTATCATAATTGTTTGGTAGGGGTGGCGGTGTCACTTTATTTGCCGGCGACAGCAAGCACGGTAGTTATCAAATAGGAAATTTAGATCTAGATTCTATATCTGTGGTTAACACTTTCATTACCAAGCTAAAATACAGACTTTGTGAGATGGCCAAATATTTTACATTAAGTAAGTAGGTTCTCATATTTGTCACGCGATATCACGTGATTGGCTATATAGTAAAATAGCCGTATCACGCGATATCGCATGATTGGCAATGAACGTGTTAAAGCACTTTAAAAACTAGGTTTAATAAAAAATAATATTATCGAAAATTTGCATCAACAGAATTTTGGACATAAATCGCTCATCTGTACCTAAATGATTTGTATCACTGCATCGATTACCTACTTACTACATAAATATGTAGTTCCAAATAAATATTTAAATCATATTTTCTATTTGTTAAATTATTAAACTCATTTGGTAGTACAAACCAAAGTGTTTCCCTAACGATCAGTAACTTTTTTTTATTCTTTTTTATTCTTTTTAGTTATGCTACTTACACATATTACCTACACTTGACTCTTTTTTATGCGGTTTTTTTGTCACTCTTTTAATGATTAAACTGCATAATGGTGAATCAAAAGCAAATAAGAAAGCTAAACATTAATAAATTATAATAATTCACTTTGATAAAATTACTTATTGATGGTCTTAAGCATTTAATCAGTATATTGCATAAGAATACGGTACTTATAAGTTATTGCATCATTAAGTTTTTTAACAGATGTATTTATCACAATTTTCATAATACAGTTGATCCTTTTTTTGTGCGATGGATGGGACCACATAAAAACAATCCCACAAAAAAAATATTTTCAAAAATATCATAAACAGCTATAAAAAGTATAGTTCGATCCAGATTGTACAAAAACTTTTTTTATGCGATTGGTCGGGACCGCATGAAAAAAGTTTATCGAAAAAACATCACTCAAAACGCTCAAAACTTAGAAATTTCCTTAAAAGTTGCTTCTATAAACAAGATAAAGCATTAGTTTACCGGTAGAAACATTTTATTTCAATTTTATAATATTATGATAATTTTGAAAAATACATCTTAGCCGTTACAAGCCGTTAAAAAGTATTTTTATCAAAGAAAGTTATTATAGTAATTGTTTAAGTTTCTTGCTGTCTCGTGATTTTGGTTCACATTTTATACATTTTAATGGCCATTTTTACAAACCGCATAAAAAAAATCGCATAAAAAAAACCGCACAAAAAGAAATCGCACAAAAAAGACCGCATAAGAAAGAATTCAGCTGTATTATAAAAATGAATTAAAAATGTTCTCGTGTTTAAATTAATGCTTTATTTTGTTTAGAAAAGCAACTTCTAAGGAAATCTTTGAGTTATGTATTTTCTATGAAACTTTTTTATGCGGTCCCGATCCACCGTAAGGAAAAGTTCAGCTAATATGTATAATCACAGTTTTAATAATTCCATTATTTTTAAAGCCGTATGAAAAAATTACTGACATGTACTCATGTAGTAGGTACTTTATGACATGATTATGTAGTACTTTATCTGTATATTGATATAGACTGAAAGACTGTATACGAGTAAGTATATTTAAATATCTCAATTCGAAGTATTGTACATAATTTATAAAATACAACTTACCTCACCTTATACATATATTATGTATACTAAATTAGTACATACTTTATAGATAAAACGTGCGTTCATTCCCTTCAGCCTAGCAATATGATCGACAATATTGATTTTTATATTCAAGGTTATCAAGAAGTTACTCTTATTCTCCAAACACATATCCATTTATATTCAAAACATAATATTATAATATAATATATTTCTATAATCTTAAAAGGTAATTAACATCTAAATTATAACGATTTTTCAAGCTCTATCTCAATAATAAATATATAATATTTTAAAATAAATTGGTAAGACAATGTGCTCTAAAAGTCACTTTTCTACAACTTTTTTTTGGAAATGAAAATTAAATAATGAAAATAAATACATTATCGGCGAAAAGACTGATTTGTAAGTTCTCACCAAGTTTCTGTAAATGTAAGCAAGAATTTAGAATTCATCTACAATTTTACAATTTGATTTGAAATTTTGTCAAAACAGTCACAAACTAAAAGTTCATCTGATAATAAATATATATATGTAGGTAACACATGTATGTAAATAAAATCAAAATTCATTTCAAGCCAAAAATAGTATGTCATAAACAAGACCAATCCCATTAAATTTATTGTTATTTGCAATCAAGTTTTGTCATTACTACTCACTAGATATGAAAATTTCAATATGATTGCACATCTTTTAAAATATAAGTAATATAATAATTATGTATAACCAGCATTGATATATTTGAGCGTGTACAATTACAAGGTAACATAATTTTTATATAATTAAAGCTTAATAAAACCAAATGTCGTGGGAAGTCTTTATAATTCATTTGCAAGTAAGAAAAAATAACTTAAAAGTTTTCTTGTTAAACAACTTTTATTTTATAAGCAGTCATAATTAAAACTTAATATAATCAAATATTCTATATATGAAAGTTTTATTAGATTTATACTTACAGGCAACAAAAAAAAGCACGGCTTTCATGCTAGCACAGTACAAAGTGGTACCATAGTACACCTTCCAAAAATCAAATTAATCGATTGATAAATAATTAACTCAAAAGACTCTTAAAAGGAAATTTTCGAAAGATAATTTATTTCAAGGCAAAAATAATTTTAGTAGGCAATAGAAATAAAAATAAACAATAATGTTGTAGTGAAAACTGGAGGAAGTTTAATGTGCAATATACACGTTGATTTTTAGAGTTTTCGAGAAAAAATCTCGAAAAAATTCGTCATATTCGTCTGTATGTTTGTCACTCCTTCATAATTCTTACATCTTTGGATCAATGAACATGATATTTTGCATATGTATGCATGCTACTGGTGTGGTTACTTATGTACCTACATAGTTGGCATAGCTGCTTCAAAGCTTCTATTATAAAATTAATGTTGACTAATTTGATGTACTCATGAAATTTCCAAAAGTGCTGTCTACAAAACTAGTGACCTATTGAACACGTTCTGTTGGAATAATTAAAAAATACTCTTGTCGTAGCATCTGCATAACACAGTGAATTTCCAAAGACTGGACACCTGCGGATCTCATATAACAACTTGTGTCCATTTAAAATAGTTTAGCTCTCTAACAGTGAAAAAAATTTTTGGCGCTTTTTGGGTTTCTAGGACCCTGGCGGATCTCATATAGTATAGCATATATGTATTTAAATGAAATTAAATTTTTAATTGAAAACTTAATATTTGAAAAAAGAATTTTCAAAATCGGTTGGGTAGTTTTCAAATCGGTTGGGTATTCTCGAGACCTCAAAACAAATTTCTTAGAGAAACCGAATATATATATATATATATATTATATATATATATATATATATATATATATATATATATATATATATATATATATATATATATATATATATATATATTCGGTTTCTCGAGACCTCAAAACAAATTTCTTTCTCAGGTCTTTTCATACACATGTAGTAAGTGTATTTCCAAAACGGAAATTCACTTAAAAGCTATTTCTACTGATTAGTATACTATTTTATTTAGAAAAGGAAAACCAGTTTGTAGGCCACACACTATAGCAGCACCCAAAACAGCCTAGTACACTGTTAATGTTTATTATAATTACGCTTTATTGTTTTTAAACACGGATAAGTTTTATTTGTTTACTATGGAATAGCTGACTGGAATATGTCGAGCAAAAAGTTACAACATAAAACATAACTTAATACAAGATATGAAGGTATTAGTACCTACCTGAAAATAATTTCTGTTTCTCTTATTAGCACGATATTATGACATAATGTAGAATAATTTCAAGTGAATGGTGTACCTGTAACATTTTGTTAGGTCTCCTATGATAATTCCGACATAGGACACCGGCATCACTGATATTTATTGTACGTACTATGTAAAAGTTTCCTTGTAGAATTTCAATTAACCGTCCCTTGATTATCCGTCATTTTCTGTTATTCATCAACGCCTAGTACACAAAAAATGTAATATCTGGCATTAATTATACAAACCTAATTTCCAAACGTATATAATCCAATCGAAAAATAAAAATTTTATTAAAATAAAGAATATATTTGCAAAGAATATGAAATTATTTAATAATGGTAGGCAGAGCCGAGTTTACCGTTTTTGAAATATGCAAACAACCACTTAATGGAATGGTCGTTTAGGTCAGCGTTTGTCTAATAAGGGTAATATGTTCAGCTGTATTAGTCACTCATATACCTAACAATTTAAGATATCCTTTTAGCGAATTTCCAAAACTGGAAATTCAGCTATTAGAGCAGGTGTCATGGTGCGACCTCTGGCGGTGACTATAACAGAAATGTGTTTTCAGGTCTCTAGAATACGAAAATGATATTCACTAAAATTTATATATATATATATATATATATATATATATATATATATATATATATATATATATATATATATATATATATATATATATGAACACGATAACTCTCGAACGGAGCATTTAATTTTTATGAAACTTGGTGAAAAGTTTCGAAATTCAAAACTCTTGGACGAGTTCGTTAGCCAGACACGTCGGATGCCTAAAAGTAGGTTTTTCGGGCATTTTTTGTCAAAAAAATGGGTTTTTCAAATTTTTTTACACTAATTGAAAGGACGAGGCAAATTACGTAAAAAATGTTTTTAAACCATTCCTCTTGGTTAATTACTTTTCGAGAAAAACTAGGAAATATGTCGTTCTTCATTTCAATTGCACCCACACTCTTTTATTTTCTGTCTCATGTTTTGCCAAGATATATTCGAAAAAAAACGGCTTTATAAGTGACGTGTCATGATTTTTTTTTTAATCCAATTTAACGATTCAGTTATATTCTATTTCTCTCGTTGAATAGGTTCTTATAATCTATCTATTCCATTTTTTTTTAAAATAATTTTCAAGGAAATTTGTTTTATGTGATATGGTTGGAATTTAGAATACGTTTATACCTTACTAAAATTATTAAGAGTTTGCTACAAATGAATAAAAATTACGTTAAACCATACTAAAATAATAAAATTTTTACGTAAATTTCTGCCAGATTGATAATACAGTTATGATTCGAACGTATAAACATAGCATTCTTATCTTAAATAATTTTGCATATTTAATTTTTTTTTTTGTTAAAAAAAAAGAAAATACTTTGACATATTCTGTCATTTCGTTTTGAAAATATTATAAAATTTTAACACGAATCACTTAAAAAGAGTTAAATTACCTTAAGTTACAGTTTTTCGAAAAAATGTAATAAAATTTTTACATTTTATACAAGTACTTACGAAATACAACGTACTTCGTACGAAATAAAAAGTACTTTCGAATACAACAATTGTATTCGAAAGGTAATTTAAAGGTAAATTTTTTTATTTCTTTCACCAATTTATTATTTTCTTTTAGAATTTTATTCTTTACGGAAGAAAATCTTCGTCATCTAATTTGCTTCGAGCTAAAAGTATAGCGGCGTATATCAAATGATTATTTCATATTTACAAATTATCAGGACATCGTACTATTTTTTAAAATGTATGGAAAATATATTGAAAAACTAAAATTTATTTAATGAAAGGCATATATCTGCTCATTTTACCTCCAAATGTCTGATGAAAATAGAATATATTTCAATAATTAACCCAGAAAAATCATAGATAAGAGGTAACTTTTATGATATTTTTTTTGAAAATTTCAAAATAAAATGACGTTTGACAGTAGTGTTACAAGTGATTTTTTTTATTGTTTTGTAAAATATGGTAAATAGAAATCGTAATAACTACTCGCCTTGAAACAATCAAACAAGTATTTTAAAAAAAAAAATACTTTTTCTTAAAGAAAATATTAAATTTATGTACGAATGCCGTCCTGATAAACTGATATATTTGTCCACCTTCAGTGCTGTAGCTGTAATCGATTTTTGTATCCCTTCCAGACAAAAGCTCACAGCGAATGCATATTTTTAAAGTATCCTTGTGATTTTTGTAATTCAAACATCAGAAATAAAATCTCCGTAAAAAATGTAATTGAACTGTTTTTTCTCAATTTTCTAGCATTAAGTCTAGGGATGGTTAACTAGGGGAATTGTGTCGACATTTTAATGTAAAATATAGTGATTGTAACAGTTATCAAAAGAAAGTTTCGATTTTAACAATAAAAAATTTAAAAAAGTGTTTTAGTTCTGCCAGGATTGCCAAAAAGGGACTGAAATGTTTTTTTGCAATTCCGGGACTAAAAGATATGATTTAGTCCCTCATAACAGGGAGTAAAGTGCCACTTTTAGTCCCAAGGGACTAAAAAATTATTTTGCTGCCACTTTTAACCCTTGTGTAACCAACCAAAAAAATATACACTAATGGCCAACCGGGGTACCCGGGTACCCATGTACATTAATTACCTTTTTTCGAAAAGTTAGAAATGTTCGTAATTTTTTCCCTACACTTTATTTTATATTTTTAACAAAATTAACCTATATTGTAAACAAGATAGTCCATTGTTGAAATTTTGTATATTCCGTTAATTTTCCGTTATTTTGTTTTTTTAAAAAAAATCGGTTATTTTTAGAAATTCCGTTGTTTTTAACAATTGTTATAATTCTGGAAAATGATAATATAGAAAAAGTCGTTTGAGAAGCAGTTTAGTTTCTGTCATTCACTCGAAGAAGCAAGACCTGTAACGTTCAGTGTAGTTCTTTCACATTGAACATTTTCTTGTGTTTTTGAGTAAATTATTTTCTTATGTACTGTTGATCTTTGAATACAAAAATGGACGAGTTGTCTAGAGCTCAGTTTTCAAGGTAAATAAAAACATATTTTTTATTTTATAAATTTTTTCTGATAATTTCTGCATATTGTGGTAACTAATGCATACGTTTATTTTTTGTTTAGATTGAGCGAAGCTGAAAAAAAAGAATATTTGGAAAACTTGTTGGGCGAGGAAGATAACGAAAGTCTACCTCCTTCTGACACTGAAGATGAAGACTGGCTTCCGTTGGATGACTCTTTCATAGCGTCAGATAACGAAGAAACTAGGGATTACGAAGAAGAATTCGCTGAATCTGCAAAAAGTGAAAGCCAGAATGAAGTCGAAGAAGAGGTCAGTGACGAAAGTGGTGACGATGTTGAGCAGGGGAGTGATGAGAATGTGGCTGTAGCGTCGCAAGGTAATTTTTTTTTTAGTAAATATACTGATGTAACTAAAATGATTTTTCAAGTAATTGATACATTATATTGTAATACATTTCAGATAGCACCAGCACATCGTTTGTTGCTAAAGATAAAACTGTGCGGGAAAAAAACAGGCAGCGCAGTCACCAAACGCTATCAAGGAACGTTGTCAGGCAAAGAGCCGGACCTCACAGAAGTACAGAGATGTTATCTATTTCTGACACTTTCAAAAAAATTATGTCAATAGAAATGGTTGATCTTATTGTACGTTGCACAAATAAAAAAGCAGAAGCTGTATACCGGGAGTATAACAGTAAACAGCCGGAAAACGAGCCACGTGTATGGAAAAAAGTAACACGGCAAGAAATATATGCTTTCTTTGGGATTTTGATTTGTGCTGGTGCAAACAACTCGAATACCGACCACGTCAATGATATGTGGAAGAAAACGTCATATCCTCTGTACCGTGCAACAATGGGGCGACAACGTTTCCAACCGATTATACGGTTTATACGATTTGACGATCACACCACACGCAGTCAACGTGCAGCTACCGATAAAGCTGCTCCAATTTCTGACATATGGAATATGCTAAATGCGAACTTGGCTGCAATCTACAAGCTAACGGAAACCTTACAATCGACGAGCAACTTTTTCCTTTTCGAGGTAGAACGAAATTTACGCAGTATATGCTTTCTAAGCCTGCTAAGTATGGCATAAAAGTATGGTGGATTTGTGACGCAGCAAATGGTTTTCCACTGAAAGGGATTATTTATGCAGGCAAAGTAGGTAACACTCGAGACGTGAATCAAGGAGAGAGAATCGTCAAAGAACTTGCAGTTGGTTTCAAAGGATCTGGTCGGAACATAAGTATGGATCGATTCTTCACTACCCTACCTTTAGCTAAAAACCTTTTATCTTGGAATCTCACTGTTGTTGGAACTTTGAAACAAAATAAGCCATACATTCCACAAGAACTGAAAGCATCAAAACAAGAGAACCATTGTCATCGCTTTTTGGCTTTCACGAAAAAGTAACAATGTGTTCTTATGTTCCGAAGAAGAACAAGGCTGTGATTTTGCTGAGCACGATGCACGATGATGCTACAACGTCCGATGCAACACATAAAAAAAACCAGAGATGATTATGTTTTATAACAAAACTAAAGCCGGCGTAGATACAATGGATCAAATGTGCGCAAGATATTCTACTCAACGGCGAACGCGCAGGTGGCCACTAGCTTTTTTTTATAACATTCTTGACATCTCAGCTCTCGCAGCTTACGTCGTTTATTTTGAAAACAATAAAATGATACCAAAAAAGGCAAACCAAAGACGACTTTTTTTGCGTCAGCTAGTAGAAGAACTAGCACTGCCATTGATCGAAGAGCGATCTTCAAATGAGCAGATCATGCGTCATCATTCGACCAAACTGGCAATCGAAAGCTATTTCGACATACCAATCACAAACCAGCTGACTACTGAAAATTAAAATCAACCACAAGATAACACTGGTCGAAAGGTTGTTGTAGGTTCATGCTACATTTGCAACAAGCAACCTATTCGCAAACGAAGGAAGACGAGGAAATGCTGCGTTGAATGTCAGAAGCCTGTATGCGATGAACATACTATCAAAATCACCAAGTGCCTAAAATGTGGTCAGTGAATTTTTTTTTCTTTTTTGTACTGAATTGCCAAAATATAAAAAGTTGAAAATTCAAAATTTTTTGTAATGATAAAATCAACAAATGTAATTATTATTATTATTATTGTATCAATTATTTTTTGTGAATAAACAATTAAAAAATAATATTATTTATTATAGTTCATTTATTCATAGTTATTCACCTTTTTATATCAAAATATTAAAATTTGTTAATATATTTCATGATATTTATTATTTTTGTATAGGGGTACCTGGGTACCCGGTTGGCGTATACGTATACATTTTTTCAAACTCAAAATTTTCTTAAAAAAAAAAAAAATAATAAAAAAATATTAGTGCATATTTTGATAGAAAATCGGTTGAATTATGAGGATCCGGGAACTTTTTTGCAAATTTCTGCTAGGGAAAAAGTTATTCATGAAAATACACCTCGATGGGCACCCGGGTACCCGGTTGGTAACACAAGGGTTAAGCCAATCAGCTAACTTAATTCCTAGAATAGCACCAGTCAGTAAGTTTAATTTATAGACCACAGCACGTATGAATTTATAAATCAATTTAAACTTATTATGTAAACAAAAAGATAACATAACATATATGTATTTCTTGAGGAAATTTTATTTAGAATTAATGTTTACATTTATATTTATATTACTGAAACTCGATATTTTGAATAAATCATTATTTAAGCTGGAAGATTCATTTCCATTAAGGGTTAATTCAGAAGTCGATTTCACATCCTTTTGTCCGAAAATGTTGTCTGCTATATCTTTTTTATTGTTAATAGAATTTTCAACATATATTTTGCCACTGTCGAAGATTTCCACCCCCATGTCGTTTGACAATGTCGATGTTTTCCCCCAAATCTGCTAATAAATATGCAGAAGTACGCCTGAAACAATGCCCTTAAAAACGTGGGTACATTTTGAGGCAATTTGGCAAATGCGCTTTCACTGCACGAAATTATCCACTTGATCGAAATTATCGTTTTTTTTTTCTTTTCTTTTTTAAATTTAAATCAAAAAGTAATAATTTGAAGTTTTATATACAAAATTTCTAATGCAAATGGCTAAAATTTTAAAGTAAATAAATTTTGTTGACAAACGTTGCTACGCAATTTAAATATTTTATAGTCCATGCGTACAATAATATGGTTAATTTCTTCAAAGTATACTTGATTCATATAATATCATATAGTATAAACAATGTTTTAAGAATTTTTTGTTATTTTTATTTGATATTAAATTTATAACTCGAAATAATCTGAAATTGCAAAAAATAGTATATACTCCACGGGACTAAAGTGTTTATTTTGCTCCTTCCTGTGAATTGTTGCCCTCGGGCCTTACAGGCGCTCTGGCAACAAACTTCACACTCGGGATTAAAACTCACACTTTAGCCCCTAACATTCTATTAGATGTTGATATATAAAAAAAAATATTAATGTGTTACGTACTTGCTAGACTTACAGCTTTTATGGGTGGTTTTTTTTTTTTTTTGGTAGGATACCTTTTTATAGGTATATGTGGTGAGTAGGATTGCCACCGTTTTTTAAGAAATTAAAGTAATTTTAAAATTTTGTGCAAAAAAACAAATTATAATTAACTAAGAAAAAGTACGCGTTCCCACTTTTTTGAATTTTTTAGTAGAAGAAAATCCTTATAAATTCACACTTATCAGCAGACTCTCACTTGACCACTTTTAACGAGCCAGAGTCAGATCTTACGCAATTTAATAAGCAGTGTCATTTTCATTCTTTTAAACTCATTTAAGATATTTATTGTTAGTGATTTTTGAATTATTTTGTTAACTAATAAATTAAATTCTGTAGACTGACGATTTTGTAGATAAAAAAAATTATTATAAGTGACGTCTGTATTAGACAAAAGTCTGAAAAACGGACGTAGAATCTCACTGTTATTAATTTTTATGTCTTGTAATCTTGAAAAATTATTTTTTGAACTAAAATAAGTTAATAGGAGGAAATTCGCTGTTATGCAGATGCTGCGACAAGGGTTTTTTGGGATTTTCTATCAAAGCGATTATGTATTTATTTATTTACATTTTTTTACAAGGATGAGAAAAACACCTTTACCATTATTACTATTAATCACTATAAATACAGTATAATGACAAATATAAGTCCACTCGTCAATATTCGTAAAACACGAAATCACTCGAACGTGAAATACTTTTAACTTAGTTTACACCGTTCAAACTATCAAATGCAGTGACTTGCCATACGTGTTATAAGTACTTGGAAGAACTGGTAAAGTCCTTATTTTGATAGTTTCTGCCGTTTCTGCTTTATCGGTTGATTTTAATGATTTACCCCTTTTAATATTAGAGATTATTTTTTTTTCTTATTTCTGAAAATCATAATTAATTTTATAAGTTCTAAAACAATAATAAAATAATAATTTAGTAGATATGCACCTACTTTATCTCGACCTTATAACTTTACCAACTTAAATCAATTGAAATATTGAAATAATAATTCGAGTTATAATTACTTTGTCTAGTTTCACTATTAAAATAATTTTATAATTAAAAGCGTTTTCAATCTTCTAAGCATCTTCAGAGTAAACAGGTAAATGTATGAATAAATTTTTATAGACATTGTAAAGAAAGTTGTGTGAGAGGGGCGTACGTAATATTAATGAAAGAAATTATGCTGGAAAAATCCATCAAGTTCTTATTTTGAAACAACTGTAGATAAAACACCTGATGATAAACATATTTCATTTTGGTTAAAAGAATTGAAAACGGGTTCTTGAGGGTGTAGAGATGATGACAAAAATATTTTTACCTCATATTATAGGAAATCCAAAAATTATGAATAATAAAACCTTCATTATTTATAAACAAAATTACCGGATTATCCATATGAGATAAAAATATTTTTGTCATTATTTCCATGCTACCAAGAATAGTTTGTTTAAATTTAATATATAATACAGGTCGAATGGACACGTGAAAAATGCATAATATCTATAACTGATAAATTTTTTTCTCGGAACTTAGATTGAGTACATAATGAATCACGTGAATATTTTTTGACCTGTATTATTATTATTAAATATATATGTATATTAAATTTGAATAAACTATTTCAAAATAAGAACTTTAATGGTTTTCCTGAGCATAATTCTTTCCTTAATATTAGGCCCCTCCTACACAACTTTCTTCATTATTATATGTCTCAACAAAATTATTCATTCCTTTATCAGTTTACACTGAAGGTGGTCGAAAGACTGAAAACGCTTTTAGTTATAAAATTATTTAAGCAGTGAAATTAGATCAAGTAATTATAACTCGTCAAGTAATAATCAAGTATTATTTCAATAGTCAATTTTATCGATTTTAACTGGTAAAGTAAAAAGTCGAGATAAAGTAGGTAATCTATTAAATTATTATTTTATTATTTTTTTAGCACTTATCTAATTAATTAAGATTTTCAGAAATAAGAGAAAATGGCGTCCAATATTAAAAAGGGTAAACCAATAAAATCCCAGGCTCGAGAGATAATTTACAATGTTTACCGTTATTTTTTAAATGAAGCAAATATGTTTCAAAAAACAGAAGTTGGATATTTTCAGAAAATTCATGAACGAGTTTCGAAAGCTACTGGAGTCTCAACGCGCACTGTATCAAGAATTTTAAATGAAAAAGATACTGTTGGTGTTTCCGAATCTTTGAAGTCACCAAAGAAAAGGAGACAAAAACAAAAATTTCGCTTAAAATTGAACGATTTTGATTACAGTGTCATTCGTAACATGGTGTACGATTTTCATTTAAGATTTAAGGAAGTGTCAACTTTAAAATCTTTAAAAAATAAATTAGTAGACGCAATAAAATTTGAAGGATCTACAGATACTTTAAGGAAGATTCTTCACGACATGGGATTTAGATTTAGAAAAATAGAAAATAACCGAAGTTTATTTCTAGAAGAAATAAGTAAACTAGGAGCTGCTGGGAGAAATATTGTCTATACAGACGAATCATATATTCACGTTTCTATAACTAATGGTAAATACTGGACAGATGAAAACCAAAAAGGACAAAAACAACCTATTTCTAAAGGTCAACGCCTCATAATTGTACATGCAGGTAATGACAACGGCTTTGTACTCGGTGCCTTAATGTTGCACAAATGTATGGATTCGGAGGGAAATTACCACAATGAAATAAATTTCGAAAGGTATGAATATTGGCTTCGTAATCAATTGATTCCGAATTTGCCAGATAATACCACCTTGGTAATTGACAACGCTCCATTCCACAACAAATTATTGGTAAGACCACCAAACTCAAACACACCGAAACCGAAAATGATATCTCGTGTGATCACACATTAACGAAATCTGAAATATATGAAATAATAAAATTTCATAAAGAAAAGTTTACGGAATTTGCAGTTGATAAAATATTGGAAGAATATGGACATTCAGTGCTGCGTTTACCACCTTACTATCCAGATTTTAACCCAATTGAGAATATCTGGTCACAAATAAAAGGGTATGTAAGGGCGAGGAATGTGACGATGAATGTGACCACTGTGAAAGAAATTTTATTAGAAAAAATCAATTTAATTGGACCTGAAGAATGGACAAAAGTGTGTAATCACAGTATTAAATGTGGAGATCAGTTTCGTGTCGATGAAACGACTTTAGATAACTATGAAGAAAAATTTATAATAAACCTTAATAGTAGTAGTAGTAGTTATAATCCTTTTAATTATTCCAGTCTTGATTTCTCAGGTGTTGGGGATTTAGATAATTCCGACTCTGATTAATTTTGACGTGCTACTTGTTTGATGGCGATTTGTGGTGACTTTTCTGAAAATTTGTAATTAGCTGACGACAAAAGCGAATTTTTATAGTTGACAAAGTCTCTTAAAGGCTGCCTTTGGTAAATGAAATAATTATTGTGTGTAATTATTTTCAGTAATTTTTTTCATTTATCTTGGGTGGCTTCTAAGAGTAACAACATGTTGTATGTAGGAAGAGTTTTAATTATAATTATGGCTACAAAATAATTAATTTCATTTAAACATTTTTGTATTAAGAACATTATATAAATAAATATTTTGTAATTATTGTAAATAGTTATTAATATTGCATGAATCATAGGACAAAAAAAGTTACTGAAAAGAATAGGTACTCGTGAATATTTTAAACACTGATATTCATACGATCAAGTGGACAGTGTAAGGTGAGGCTTAGAATAATTTCAAATGACAATATATGAGGAGAGTCAGTTTAAAAGGTAATTTTTATTTCTTATATAAATTTATATTTGTAAAGTGATATTTTTTCCTGCAAATTTAATTTTCTTCATTGTTAGGGTTATAAAAACAGCTGTACATGTACAAAATTTCTGGAGATAAAAAAGTGACCGTAAATTATTGATTGAATTGCCAAAATATTTATAGTTTCAGTATTTGTAGTTTATAATATACAAAAATTCCGGTAAATTACCGCTTAACCGGTTTTAAAAAAAGTTTTCCAAACTACTGAAAAATGAAGAAGTTGTTACATTTACAATCTCTATTGTAGTCCTAACCAATACCATTTAAAAACCTGAGTAAATATATATACGTTTTGAAACATATAGTATGTATCCAAAACTTTGAGTTGCAGCTACTCCCATGAAATTCGATTATTTTCGGATTGACGAACATTGCCGAACTGACTTATATATTTCATTTCACTGTACATATTTTCGTCTCAAAGCTAGTAGTAAAATCAACTTATTAAGAAATTTCTGTTATCTTCTATCATTTGATTAACCGTCGCAGTCTTGATCCCGATGGTGTCATTTAATTCGAGTTCTACTGTATTTTGTATAGAATTTTAATAAAAGAGTAAATTGAGGGGCTCAGAACTATAGTGGTGTAAGTCAATTTTTTAGAGATTGGAGATATTGTGAAATTATTGTTATTTAACCCGATCTTTATTCAGTGTCAAAGTCTTTACTTATAAAATAAAGCCGGTAGAGACCATTACTTTACTTTAGTTCCATATACTTACTACGCTTCACTCATACTTTAACGTTAAAAAACTTAAAACAATATATTTTGACTTACACCACTGTAGTTCTAAGCCCCTCAATTATTAAACAAAAAATATCTGCAAGGTCATTAACACACATTCAAAACCAAATAAATAATAATGGTAATTAATTAAAATTTAATTAAAGGATGTAATTTTATTAAAAATTAAAACTGTTAACAAAGGCAAAATGAAAGTTAATTTATATTTATACAGCTGAACTCTTTTTTGTGCGGTGGATAGGGACCGCATAAAAAAAATCGCACAAAAAAAATATATTCAAAAATATCATAAATAGTTATATAAAGTATAGTTGGTTCCAGATTGTACAAAAAACTTTTTTTGTACGGTTGGTCGGGACCGCATAAAAAAAGTTTCATCGAAAAAACGTCAGTCAAAACGTTCAAAACTTAGAAATTTCCTTAGAAGTTGCTTCTATAAACAAGATAAAGCATTAATTTATACGTAGAAACATTTTATTTAAATTTTATAATATTATGAAAATTTTGAAAAATACATCTTTAACAAAATTAAATGATGCAATAACTTATGTTCTTATGCAATGTATTGATTAAATGCTTAAAAGCCGTTAAAAAGAATTTTTATCAAAGAAAGTTATTATAGTAGTTTTTTAAGTTTCTTACTGTCTCGTGATTTTGATTCACATTATGCATTTTAATGGCCATTTTTTACAAACGGCATAAAAAAATTCGCAAAAAAGGACCGCATAAAAAAAAGTTCAGCTGTATTTTTTTTGTACTTTCATAGTAAAAAAACCTTTTTTGTACTTTTTATTTCTGTTTTATGAATTTATACTAAAAAGATTTAATTTTACGGTCTGACCTCGTAAAAATATAATTTTGAATTTTTGACAACTTAAATTAATTAATCATTTGATTGTCCGTGGCCAAAACTCATCTAAAACATCAAAAATTTACTTGAAAAAATACATCTTTAAATTTTTATTATATAGGTAATTTACTTAATAAACTTCTAACACTGACTAACTGACAGACAACGCACAGCCTAAACCGTCGGGTTTAGAAGAATGAAATTTTGCATAAGAGTTCCCTATGTAACGTAGGTGAGCACTAAGAAAGGATTTTTGCAAATTCGTCCCCCAAGTGGGTTTAACAGCGGATGAAAATTTGTATGTAAATAAGTTATTTTTGAAGTAGTGGTATATAAAAATATGTTCCTATGGCTATTAAAATAAATAATATCTTATTTAATGAATTTTTACTTTGACTGACAGACAACGCACAACCTAAACTGTTGGGTTTAGAGTAGGGATGTTATGGATATCCGTAACCGTAACCGAAACTACCGGACATTCGAAATAATTAAATATCTGAAACCGAAACCGTATCCGAAAATAAATGTTTGGGATTTTTTTTTTATTTTATTAGAAACAAAAAAATAATACAATGTATAACTAAAAAAGAACAAAAAAAAAAACAACCAATAAAACAATAAAAAAACAAAATTTCAAAGATATTCAAAGTAATCTCTTTTGCGCTTCAACATCAACAGGGTTTCGGATTTGTTTCGGATAATAACAGACAACTGAATGTTGGAAAACGGAGCTTAAATAGAAGCAAGTTTTTGCTGCATGTATTTCTTTTGATAGATTTCCGTTGATTCGTGTTTGGCGATCACTTTTTGGAGTAACATTCTCTCCATTTTATTAAAAAAAATTTTCACTGAAAGCAATTATCCGTAACCGTAACCGTATCCGAAACATTATCCGATATTATTACATAGCCGTAACCGAAACCGAAACCGAAAAAATGTTTTTAGATATCCGTATCCGCATCCGTAACCGAAATTTCATATCCATAACATCCCTAGTTTAGAAGATGCAATTAAACACAAAAATTGTGAAAATGGGTGTTTAGGCTTCTATTTATAAATAAAAGTCAGTTGTTTCTTGAAATATATTCCCTAAGTGGTTAAAAAAGAAAATGAAAGTTCATATGGGAAGTTCGTCATTTTTGAAGTTAGAAACGTGAATATTGATTTAGGCTTTTGAAAAACAAGATAAGTGAGCAGAAAGTGAGTACCTAATAAAAAGATATTGTCGATGGGAAATCCCATCGGGCATACGGCTAGTTTTTAAATTAGAATCAAAACAAGTGTCAAGACAATTGAAGCAAAATAAATTTTTCAATCAATAATTTTAAGATTATTAACACTATAAACAGGGCCGGATCTACCTTAATTGCCGCCCTAGGCACCGTTGAACAATGACGCCCCTGTCTTCCCTAAAAAGAAAAAGAAATTTAAACTTTAAATCTTTTTTCCCTCCAAAAAACAAGTGACAAAGAAAAAAACACCAAATTTCAAATTTTGGTGCCCTATTAAATTACTTTTTGCGCCCCCAAAACCTGTCGATCGGGGCACGTTCTCTTACTGCCCTTCCCTGGATCCGGGCCTGATTATGTCTGCGTCATTAACATCCCCTGACGACATTTTTAACACAAAAAGCGTATAAAAACATAGCTGTCACGTTTTCAGAAATCATCACTACACTGGGAGTGTGTTACTCATGTTACTGATGTTACCGGGCAATACCCGTTCGCGATTAGCTCCTATTGTTGTCCTGGCCGTCACTACGGGGTGCGCCGGGACTGTGAAACGTTAACAAATAATTTTAATAAAATCATAATTAAATTATAGTAATTATAACTGTAATGCTAGATTTTTTTTAAAGCGTTAACGAAACGGTATTATCGCTTTCGTTGCCCTCTTATTTCAAGAAACCCTACTGCAAAAAATCTAACTTTTGAGTTTTTTTTGTATTATTTAATCTCCTCCCTGTTTATTAAATACAAACTTTATTCTGATAATTTTATGTTAATTGGACTAAAACGAGGAAAATTATAAATGTTTTCAGCTCGTCTCCACCATCTAAGCGAATATAGTTGTGTATTGCAAAATTTAAGCATTCATCAAAAAATTATCATTATTCAAAATTACTTTTCACAATTTATCTCTCTTAATTAGAAATTTTTGGCGTGAGTACATTTTGAAATATAATAGACCTATGTATTATAAACACAGAATAACAAGAAGTAACATTTCTATCTCTACCTACTGTGCCCGCTGTCGCCGGCAAATGACGTGGCATCGTTACCCCTTCCAAGCAATCATGACACATACAAATAAAACACATCCTGTGTAAACACAAACATGTGAATGCATTAGTGTAACATGGTATGGATCTTGCATATACAAGATGGTCCAAAATTATGTATCGTAATTACTAGAGCTGATAGTACGTTCAAAAATAATGGTACTTTTTTCCAGAACTCAATAATCAGGGTGATAAAATGGTGGGGTGACATGTAGAGGGGTGGAACGAAACTGCCTTCTTTCTTTTAAAATTTTTTAGGCGCTTTTGTATAATAGATTCATATTTTAGGGGTGCGTATGAACATCAGGATAATTAAATTTATGATACCTATTGAAATATTTTATTTTGATTTTGAATATTTGACGGTCGTAAATATTTAAATTATATTTATTTTGTGAATTACATAAGGGAAAACGGTAAAACATAAAATATAAGTTGCAAGTCTATTCCGCGTGTAATCCTGTTCAATAATTTTTACACATCTATCTTTTTTTTTAACAACAGTCAATTTTCCTACATATATGATCCACAGCACACATAACAAATACAACTATTTATATACATATAATTATATGTGCGTATTGCATGTTACCAACACGCCCTCTCAAGACGCACATTCCGCCCACAATCATTTTTCAGGAACCACAAGTCCAAGACAATTCAGGCATCTTTCATGGCTATGTCGAGATAGAGGCTTCGTTAAAATATCCGCCACCATATGTTCATATGGTACGCGCTCCACGACAAACATTCCAGCATCTACTGAAACACGAACAAAATGATGCTTTATGTCGATATGCTTCGTACGACTATGAAACATAGGATCATTAGCTAAACATTGCGCCCCACGATTATCTACATAAATTTTAATCTTTTCGATGGATCGTGTAGCTCATATAACCCAATTTCATTTAACAGGCTTCGCCAAAAAGTGCAACTGTTTGCTGTTTCTGGGATTTCCAAAAGATAGCCGCACCACTAAACAAAAACACATACCCTGTGTAAGAACGGCGATCTAAAGTACATCCACCCCAATCGGCATCTGAACAGCCAAACAAAGGTTTATCAGTCTTGGTATACACTAATTTAATGTCCGCAGTACCAGCGAGATATCTAAGTACTCTCTTAGCAGCCCGCCAATGACATTTACCAGGTTTGCTAGTAAATTGCGCTAATCTTGAAACAGTATTAGCAATGTCAGGACGCGTGGTAACGGACAAATACATAAGAGATCCAGTCAACTCACGGTACGGTTATTTTTCTTGTGAATCGATATCATCAGCATTATTAAAACGCACATTAACTTCGGCAGGATTGCATTCACTCATGCCATATTGCTTGAGCAATCCCAAAATGTAACCAGTACTGAACAATTCAATTTGTTCATCCACTTGATTAATTTCTAGACCCAAGATATGCACACACATGCACATACACGAGTACAAGCAGAAAACCTCTACTATCATAAAACAAACAAGGTTCATTCTTAGCAGATTTTAAACCGATACTAAGAAATTTTTCATGGAGTCTCAAATACCACTGACGACCTGCTTGTCGCAATCCATACAATGCCTTTTTCAATCTACATAAATTTCCTCCATTATGAAGATCCTTCAGCACTTTCTTGGATCGAGCTCCAATTTCAGAATTTGTATGTTGTTTTGACGAAATTCTCTGCAACATTTCAACTAACATATCAGGTATTTTCATATAAACTTCTTCGTTTAATACACCATTAAGATACGCGGTTACTACATCAAACTGCCAAATCTTCAGCTGAAATTGAATCGCAAGAGCCAACATTAAACGTAAAGTATCTAATCTTGCTACTGGAGCAAAGTCCTATGATAGTCGGTACCGTATCTTTGACTGTAGCCCTTTGCGACCAATCTAGCTTTACGACGTATTATTTCACCATCAATACCATACTTATTCGTAAGAACTAGTCGACATCCGACAGTATTTGGACTGCCATTCTTCTTAACAATTTCCCAAGTATCGTTTTTAATAAGACTTTCCATTTCAGACTCAATAGCTTGTTTTCACTCATCACTGGCTTCTCCATTCAGAGCATCTTCCACACTGACTTCGGCTACACAAGCAGTGATTTCATTAATCGCGTCACAATCATTCTCATGATTTAAATTAGTTTCATTTTTTACTTCCGGTATTGACTCAATATTTAAATGAAACTGTTTCCTAGGACGCCCTCTGAACCCTGTACGTATCAATTTAGGCCTTCCGGGTGCCTTCTTTGTTTCTTTAATTTTTGGGATTAAAACATCATGAGTTTCACCATCTGTCGGACGAGTATGTTCAAATTCAACATATCTATCCTCATCTGACATTAACAACTCATTAACTAACTGTGCATTATTCGAAGCTTTCAGAGTCTCTCGAAATTGAATATAGCGTGTATGTATAACTTGTCGCCTTGATGGTATCCAAACACGATATCCCTTTCTATCACGAGGATACTCAACAAACACGCCTTCAATAGCTCTTTCCGCAAGTTTATCCTTTTGAGGATCCTTGTTTAGAACAAGCACTCTCGATCCAAATGTTTGCATATAATTTAATTTTAATTTACTTCCAGTCCATTTTTCGAAGGGAATGCACCCACGTAGGATACTCGTAGGACTTCTATTCCGGATGTAACAAGCTGTGGCGACAGCTTCCGCCCAAAAAGATGGCGCTAAACCTGATTGTATCAATAAAAATCTAGTCATATCCAACAAGGTACGATTCATCCGCTCCGCCACTCCATTTTGCTGAGGAGTGTGAGGTATTGTTAACCGTCTCTCAATTCCTTGTTCTGCCAGATATTTATTAAATTCTTCATTACAGTACTCGCGACCATTGTCCGATCGTAAAAATTTGATTTTCTTTTCAGTTTGCTTTTCAGCCATTTGCTTATAAAGTTTAAACGCGTCAAACACTCCGGATTTTTGGCGTAGAAAGTAAACTTTACACCATCTCCTGCTGTCATCAATAAACGTAACATAGTATTTAGCACGACCCATAGATTCTGTCCTAAAGGGGCCTACAACATCTGAGAGTACAATTTTTAATATTTCATTGCACCGCTCACGAAATTTTGAAAAACTCTGAGCAGTCATCTTTCCTTTTAAACAGATGTCACACTGTTCAACATCTTTTAAATCAATCTTCTTAACCGTTGCCTCACTATTTTTTATCGAATAGCTTTCTATCCCGGGAATCAATTTATTAGAGATTAATCTCATTAAATCCTTGCTGTTCAAGTAACCTAGTCGCTCATGCCACTTCAGCAATTCAGAAGATTGTACAACTGCCTCCGCACATTCGTTGGCAACATTTTCACGAATGTAACATAAGTCGCCTCGGCGCTCGGCAATAGGAAACATTTTACCACGCCCATCTTGCACATAAGCATAATTTTTTTCGAAAAACTACTTCATGTCTCTTATCCGTTATCTTAGCGACTGAAATCAGATTTGTTCTCAAATCCGGGACATATAAGGTATCTTTAAATTCCATTAATCGGCGACTTCCATCAGTATCTGGAACTGACAAATGAACGACACCTTTTGCTATAACATCAGTGGGTGCATCACTTACTAAATTTAATCTTGTTTTCACAGATTCATCCATAGACTCGAAAAGTGCTTTATCTCCACATAAATGTGCAGTGCATCCACTATCCAAAAGCCATCCTTTATTTAATTTCCTTGTTGAAATATTAAATAAACTTTCAGTTACATTGTGATCAGCTACATAAGATACGTCCACTTTACTTGCAGACTGACTGGCTTTTCCATGGGTATCTTGACTTTTCTTTAGAGGACAAAAAGTTGCTTTATGACCCATCGCACCACATTTAAAGCATCTAATGTTCTGCTCCCCGAGAATTTTCTGTTTCTCTTCTTAGTAGAACCCTGATTTGTTCTACCATTATTAGCAGCCATAGCCATTACCACATTTGAAGATTGCTTCCGTGCTTCAGTTTCCTCAATAATTTTAACTTTCAAAATTTCAGCACTAGGTAACTCATCCCTAGACTCGATGTGATCCTTTACATCTCCACCATCTTCTAATCGCTGAAGCATTAATTGCTTAAGTAATGTGGCCTTTCGTGCCGGCCCTTTTGAGGCGTAAATTGACTCTGGTTTGAGCCATACTTCACGTGAAGTCTCACATCCCTGAATTTGTTTGAGTTCTGATGGTTGAATTGACAATATGAGGTCAGCTTTGGCCTTCTTATCTTGTTTCAACCACTGTTCCTTAACTTTTACATCCGTATCGGCACCTTGCATCGATTTCATTCTATTTATTTATTCCCATAAATCATTTTTCGTTAGCAGAGCCTCCACCTGCATACTCCATGTATCATAATTATTTTTGGATAAGAGCTTAATACGAGAAACGTTTGAATTTGTAGCCATTTTTCACGAATTTGAACGAAAAACGAATATAACCATGAATCACAACCGAATAAAACGAACGTTAACTGGGCCGATAACCTATTGAAATATCTTGTTTTGATTTTGAATATTTGACGGTTGTAAATATTTAAATTATATTTATTTTGTGAATTACATAAAGGAAAACGGTAAAACATAAAATATAAGTTGCAAGTCTATTCCGCGTGTAATCCTGTTCAATAATTTTTACACATCTGTTTTATTTATTTTTTTTTTTTTTTAAAAACAGTCAATTTTCCTACATATATGATCCACAGCACACATAACTAATACAACTATTTATATACATAATTATATGTGCGTATTGCATATTATCAACACAATTATTCCATCACTTATGATTAGGGGATAATTTGGAAATAGGTACTACTTACTACTTTAAATTATTCGAAAACGGTATTATTTATTCAAATGTAACAAGTATACCTTTTTGCGTGGAATTGTCTGAGGAATCATATTATTAAGGGGAGGTTTACTTGAGAGTCGTTAAAAAAATCGATTTTTTTTGCAGAAATTGGTAGCTCATTGTGTGTAGAATATATTCCCAAAATGATTTTGCTGAAAGTAATTTAAGGGAAGGTTTACTTGAGATTTGATAAAAAAAAAATCGATTTTTTTTTTGCCGAAATTGATAGCAAATTATGTGTAGATTATGTTCCCAAAGTGATTTTACTGAAAATAATTTAAAAACAAGGTTCTTGCACATTAACAGAATCCAGCTTTCTATAAAAAAAAATTCAAAAAACGTAGTTCACGCATAATGCGAATTAAATATAAAATTTTGAAAATACGTTTCTTTATATATATTTTATAATATCTCGGAACTACATTTTTGGAACTGGCGGACACGATAACTCAAAAACTATTCAATGGATCCTTTTTTTAATTTTTTACAGTGGCCATCCAATGGTACGTACTCCGATTTTACGTAGTGACGTCAGCGATTTAGTGGGGTTCTCCTCTCACAGATATGTTGTTGTTTGTCTGTGTTGGTGAAAATTTATGTACCAAGCCCGAGTCAGGGTCGTAGGTAATATTGTCTGAGGGTCTTGTAGCCTTTAAAAATTTTAAAATTTCACTGAAGATATATATGCACATATTCTGTATACGTAATATACAAAATGCAAATGCAAAATGAGTAACGTAAAATTCTAGAATATTCTAATCACCAACTAGCAGAGATATCATAAAACAAACTTCACCGTTGAATTGGTCATTAAAAATGAGATTAAACGGTGTAGTTTGACAAAAATTCTAGAATGTTCTATTTGTCAACTAGCAAAGATATTGAAAAATCAATTGTACCATTTAATTATCCATTGAAAAAGAGGTCAAATTACACATTTTGACAAATGTTCTGGAATATTCTATTCGTCAACTAGCAAAGATATTCAAAAACAAACGTCGCCATTGAATTGAGTACCAAAAAAGAAACCAAATAACATATTTTGAGAAATGTTCTAGAATATTCTATTTGTCAGCTAACAAAGATATTGGAAAATCTACTGCACCACTTAATTGTCCAACCGAAATTAAACTAATGTAAACCAAATGTCCGATTTTGACAAACAATTTTTGCTATCTGACGAATAGAATATTCTAAAACATTTATAAAAATGTGATATTCCGTCTTTTATTCGATGACCAATTAAATTGTACAATAGATTTTTCGATATCTTTGTTAGTTGACGAATAGAACATTCTAGAATTTTTGTCAAAATGCGCTGCTTAATCTAATTTTTAGTGCGCAATTCAATAGTGAAGTTTGTTTTTTGGTATATTTGCCAGTTCACGAGTAGAATATTCTAGAATTTTTGTCAGCTTCCGCTATTTGGCGTCTTTTACGCTGATGAATGCGATAGTGAAGTTGATTTTTGGACAGTTTTCTAAAAGTTGTCACTCATATTCATTAGTATAACATTCGATTTCCTTTGTCTACACAACCGAATTTTAAGTGTAAATTGTCTCTTAAGATAATATTGTTTTAAATAAATTCAGATAAATAATATTTACCAACCCCCCAAAACAAAAGTTTACCGACGCCCCTGATCTTCCGATTTTACGTACTTCCCCTTAAATTTGCACCGACCACTACGTAAAATTGGATTTGTGGTGTATTTTAAAGATAATTCAATATTCTTCGGCACCTCTACCTAAGTTCGATACACTTTCAATATTTTTTTTATTTTCAAGTTTACTTTAAAGAGCGAAAAATAAGGTAAAAATCGTAATCAAAAGTTCAAACATCCGCCATTTTTTTTCAGCAATTTATTGATATTATAGGTATAGTGGTGCCGGTACTCTTCATATATTTTATAAATCTTTTTTGTTTTTTAATTTCGGTGGTTTATTATCGGCGCTAGGATGTCCGCCAACAAGGCATTGGATTTTCGGATCGTCACACTGCAGTATCTATAAAATGGACAATTTTTCATATTTTTCCTTGATATTTGTATAGTTTAATACTTAATAAATATGTGTACAAAATTTGAAATTGATATTTACTTCCGTTCTTGAGAAAAAAATTCTAGAAAAATACATAATTTTTAAGGACTCTCGAGTAAACGTCCCCTTAAGAAATTTGCTTACAAGGAGAGGTTCCGGCCTGGGAAATTCACTTTTGGACGAAACTTGGAATATTAATAGAATACCTTTAGAGTGTGAACATAATAAAATAGTACAACGCACTAGCCAGCCTTTCTCAAAAAAATGCCCTTAAAATTTTAAAATTTTTTTTAATGCTTTTTATGCGAATTTAATATGATCTAAGTAGATAGGCTATGAGAGAGCTGGAGCACCGCAAAACTAAGCAACTTGAATCCTTTTGCCAATGTTTGAAATCGTGTAACTTTACGGTACTAGACATTCCGAACTGATGAGTCATCAAACTGTATCGATGTGCAAACCTTAACCTTTGACCCGGCACGTACTGAGTACATGTATTTAAAATTTGTTGTTGACATTTGACCACAACACTCGCTCTTACTGTTGGCCTTGAAATTCCAAACACATGAGTCATCACCAGCAACCAAATTAATTTATGTTAACCCATTATGCGTCACCATAATTTAGTTATTACCCGCCATAGTTTTTGAATGCAAACCTAACGCATGCGCAGACTGAATTTTAGTATACGACGCATGCGCAGACTGAATTTTAGGTTACAAATTGATAAATGGGGTACACTACCACGTCAAAAACGTGGGGTTACCCTAACTCGGGGGTGGCCCCAAACTTTTGACACCGTACTGTACTTAAATTTTTGGTACACTGCCGTGTCAAAAGTGCGGGCCCCCTGGGCAAAAAGTTGTCCGATCACTTTTTGAAGCGTACTGTACGTGCAAACCTTGACCTCAACACGCGCTTGCTTTAATTGCATCATCTTAAACGAACTACCGCGTCAAAAATGTGGGATTACCCTAACCCAAGGGGTGGCCCTAAACTTTTGACACCGTACTGTACTTAAATTTTTGGTACACTGCCGTGTCAAAAGTGCGGACCCCCCTGACCAAAAAGGTATCCGATCACTTTTTGAAGTATACTGTGCTTATTACGTGTAAACCTTGAACCTCACTTAATTGCGTCATCTTAAACGAAAATTGGGAGGCCGCTAAATTTTGTGGGGGCACTGTACCAAGCGCTAAATTTTAAAATCAGACTCCGGGGTCCAGATTTCTGACCGCTACTGTACTGTAAATCGAGTGTCTACTGTACTTTTCAACAAGTTTACGCCTGTTTTCAGCAAAGTCAGCACTTTTTTAATTTGTTTATTTATATAAGTTTTAATTTAAAGAAATGTTTATTTAAGATTTTGATGACTCAGCAATTTCTTTGTTTGATTTCAAATACGAAATAGTTTTCTTGGAATTTTTAATTTATGGCCTGATTGTTGAATTATAATTATAGTATGATTCATACAAGCGGGGATTTTTGTTTGTTTATTTATATAATAATTTTGGATCATGTAATAATTTTAAAATTGTTTATTTAAGATTGGAAGATCGCTAAATTTTGTGGGGGCACCGTACCAAGCGCTAGCCGCAATCACGACTTCAGACTCCAGACTCCAGAGCCCAGATTTCTGACCGCTACTGTACTGCCGGAAATTTGGGTGTCAATTCTACTGCGTAATATTTTTATATATAATTAACCTTGAAAAACTTATTAGCTTTAGAATTTTATCAGCTTAAAATAAGTTTGTTTTAGCTGAATGTTTATTTTAACAGACCTTGAAAGCACATTGTAAAACATTATTTAAGAATTTTAGTATAACACAGAACTATTCACCGCATAATTTATAAATCAAATGAAAATTATATTAATACCTACACACCTGTATATTATGTATAAACCCTGTATATTAATAATAATATGTAGTATTCTATTTCTAATTTACGATTAGACGGAATCTAATTATAAAATAATTTATAAATATTGCAAAAATTTGTTTAATCAGCAAAATCAATGTATATCATTTTAATACTGATACATATTTATATTACGGTATAATAGTATTGTATTTATTCATATTTTAAACAGAATAAAAGTTCAATTTTCGGTTTTAAATTACTATAAACACGTTGCTTAATATAAAAATGATAACAGCATTTAGTTTGCTAAATTTTTATAGATTAGTATCTATATTAGAGAATTCACATGTAAAATCATGTATATAACGGGAGTATATTTAATATTTTTAATGAATGTTTTCTTATACAGGGTGTATCATGAAATATGCTTTTCAATTAGAATAATAAATTTCATAAGATTTTTGTCAATACTTCTATAGGTTAACGAAAGTAACTTCTTGCTTTAAAAAATAGGGGAATTTAGGGTAATAATTAAATAAAACGCACATAATTTTTTTTTTTAATTTTATTTATAGAATATGTATACAGAAATTAAATTGCTTAAATCTATATATTACATAAAATCTACTTATTTTCCATATAAAAATTTTTTAAAAGAATACAATTTTCTAAAGAACAAATTTTGTCAGAATGAAGCATACAACGTCTTGAATAATATTCATCTCGCAGATGGGAAATCTTCGGTACATCAAATATTTCCTCCAAATTCAAAATCCACGGCTGGTTTTCGGTACCATCAAACAAATTTGAAATCCATTTCTTCTTTTCACCGCCCTTGAAACTTCTTTAATATAGGTTTCAATATGGAATGAAGTTTTTTGTACGGAATAAATCCATATGACCAAGGTATCCCATGCCAATTTCGGCAAAGCCAACGTAGAGCCACCCGTTCATATTTCTTCGGCAACTCGTTGAAATCAAACGGTGCGTCGAATATAAGATGTAATATTTCATCCGAATTTTCCGCAACGATACCAACTTCTTTAAAATAAAATTGGTTGTTAGCTCCTTGATAGCCTTGTATGTCAAGAAACGCCATTTTTTATCGCCGCCGTAGAAGTGAATTTACTCACACAATCCACAACTTTATATAAAATAATTAAAATTGGTGAGGATAGTTAATTTGTGGGATGTATCCGAAAAAGGATACTAATAGCTATTGCTAGTTGACCATCAAATTACAAACTGTTAATAATATTTAGCACATTGGTGCGTACCATGTTCTTTTCACTTTAAGACCTAGTGATTTAAGGAATGCTAAATTTTCGGGTGAAATGTGTTGTCGCTTAAAAGTTTTACGTTTAATGATCTTAGGTTTCGAAAGTCCTTTGCTAGGTTGTTTAGCGTTGGACTGCTCTGAATTGTATATTATCATGGTTCGAAATGCAATTGTTTTACCACGAAATTGTTTTTTTCAGCGAAAGTAATGTTAACTCTTTGACAACCACCGGTAAATTGACAATATTTTGTGTAAGTTTAACTAATTTATACCCTTTAACCATGATAATGTGTGTGAGCCCTTTAACCATGATAAGGTGTATGAGCTCTTTAACCATGATAAGGTGTATGAGTCACTCCGGGGGCAAAATAAGTCACTCCGGGGGCAAAATGAGTCACTCCGGCAGCAAAATGAGTCACTCCGGGAGTAATATGAGTCATTCCGGGAGCAAATGAGTCAATCCGGGAGCAAAATGAGTCACTCCGGGAGCAAGATGAGTAACTCCGGGAGCAAAATGAGTCACTCCGGGGGCAAAATGAGTCACTCCGGGGAGCAAAATGAGTTTCTCTGGAAGCAAAATGAGTCACTTCGGGAGCGAAATGAGTCACTCCGGGAGCAAAATCAGTCACTTCGAGAGCAAAATGAGTCATTCGTTGGAGTCAAATGAGTAGCCCGGTGAAGTAAATGAGCTAAGTATATATATGAAATTGTCTGAACCGGAATCAATGGACTGGGATAAAACGGATGTTTCAGTTGGTGAATTTTTCGAACGTGAACCAATGCTACTGAACGAACTGACTTTGGAAACATTTCTTCAAATCTACAAGTGGATCAGTTTGAATGTGCTGAAAAGTTATGGTGCAAAAATCATACGACGTGCCTGGATTTGGTTATCATCCGATTATCGAGCCATGCTTCAAGAATGTGAACCATGTTTTGAACATTATAATCGACCATGGCAACAAGATCATATTGATGGACCACCTGGTTTGAAAATTCGTTGTGAAATGTGCAAGAATGGCGTGAAAATGGAGGAAAACTTTCAACCGCCCGTTGGTGAACCATTGACATTTGCAACACGGATTTCACACGTTGAAGACATATTTCTGACTCATCCTTATTTGTATACAAAAGTCAAAAATTTCGATATGTTATTATACTTAACAAAACAACTATTGAAATATGATATTTGGGTGCAACATCTGTATGCATATATGATACCCGAATATGCACAACGAATTTGTCAAGTATGGGATCAATTACCTGAAAACATGAAACAATTACGTTCGGGTCTTATTGAATATATAAACAAATCATACAATTTTTAATATTTATTTATTGTAAAAAATATTTCATATACATTTATTGTAAAAAATTATTTCATATACAAAACATTTATTGTAAAAAATATTACATATACATTTACTGTGAAAATATTTTGTATTCATACTTATATTTTAAAAATAAAGAACAATAATTATTTACATATATGTGTTATTTATTTGAAAAAAAAAAAAACCTTTTTATCTTACAGGGTTAAAAAATATAAAAATAAAATATACACTTCAATGAGGGATAACTGCTGCTTATACGATGGTGTTCTTCAAAATTCAATAAATTCTTAATGCGGATAATCAATTAATCATCATCATCATCATCATAATCGCTAGCATCTTCTTTATCAGTTTCATCCAGATAATCACCTAGTGGTTCAATAACATCAGCCTTTTGAAGTTCGCGAAATATAGAGAATATTTCTCGACCAACAGTAGTTTCTTTTAAAGCATTTAACTCTTTGATTAAATCTTCTCGATCGTAAACGTTAAACAACAACATATTTTTATTTTCCTCTAAACTTCGAATAATATTGAGTATTTTTTCACCAGTCTCTGAAGTCTCGTATAAACGTTGTAATTCATCTATTAAAGTATTAGGATTATGCAAGTATTTTATTTTTTTCGATTGTATGTTAACATTTCTAGACTCTCTCAAGTTGTCTTGCTTAAAATGCTTAGCTAAGGCCCCGTTTTCGACATTTTCATTTGAAGCTATATGACGTTTTAAGCTTATTGGTTTAACCTGATTGACAATTTTCGCTTCATTTTCCGAGTCAGCGTTTCGAACCTCTTTTAACATTATAATATCTAAAGCAGTTCCAGAAGTTTAGTTGTGAAGAGGAGGTTGTTTCATTGCAATTGTTATTAATTGCTGTTAAGTGATTTACTTGCTTACTTTCATTAGACCAACTATCTTTCTCGTTTTCAGATTGACGACGGTTTTCTCCTCTTTTCAAAGAGTTAAATTTGGTTTGAATGGCTTCAGTTGCAGCATCTATCCTTTTTTGGTCAAACGGATTCAAGATTGCTTCAGAGTAATCAATATCATGCTGTAGTTGAGATGTATTTTCATCATTATCATCAAATCTAGATATAGAGATATCATCAGGTGTTTTATTATTAGGATCAGATGGTATGAATTTGCTTGATGAGTTATCATTCTTTCCAATCGTACCATCATTAATATTGCTTAACGAATTATGTTGAGCATTTAAGCGTCTAGAAAGATTAGACTTTCGCGTAAATGCTTTACCACAAAAATCACAATTATACATCGTTCAGCGGGAGGTCTGAAGCGTTCGCTAGTGAATGAATAACTGTTCAAAGATTTATTGCTTCTCTACTTATATATACTTAGCTCATTTGCTTCACCGAGCGACTCATTTGACTCCAACGAGTGACTCACATGCTCCCGGAGTGATTCATTTTGCTCCCGGAGTGACTCATTTTGCTCCCGGAGTGACTTATATTGCACACGGAGTGACTCATTTTGCTCCCGGTGTGACTCATTTTGCTCCCGGTGTGACTCATTTTGCTCCCGGAGTGACTCATTTTGCTCCCGGAGTGACTCATTTTGCTCCCGGAGTGACTCATTTTGATCCCGGAGTGACTCATTTTGCTCCCGGAGTGACACATTTTGCTCCCGGAGTGACTCATTTTGCTCCCGGAGCAACTCATTTGACTCCAACGAGTGACCCACATGCTCCCGGAGTGACTCATTTTGCTCCCGGAGTGACACATTTTGCTCCCGGAGTGACTCATATTGCTCCCGGAGTGACTCAATTTGCTCCCGGAGTGACTCAATTTGCTCCCGGAGTGACTCATTTTGCTCCCGGAGTGACTCATTTTGCTGCCGGAGTGACTCATTTTGCTCCCAGAGTGACTCATTTCGCTGCCGGAGTGACTCATTTTGCTCCCGGAGTGACTCATTTTGCTCCCGGAGTGACTCGTTTTGCTCCCGGAGTGAATCATTTTGCTCCCGGAATGACTCATTTTGCTCCCGGAGTTACTCACCTTGCTCCCGGAGTGATTCATTTTGCTCCCGGAGTGACACATTTTGGTCCCGGAGTGACTCATTTTGCTGCCGGAGTGACTCATTTTGCCCCCGGAGTGACTTATTTTGCCCCCGGAGTGACTCATACACCTTATCATGGTTAAAGAGCTCATACACCTTATCATGGTTAAAGGGCTCACACACATTATCATGGTTAAAGGGTATAAATTAGTTAAACTTACACAAAATATTGTCAATTTACCGGTGGTTGTCAAAGAGTTAACATTACTTTCGCTGAAAAAAACAATTTCGTGGTAAAACAATTGCATTTCGAACCATGATAATATACAATTCAGAGCAGTCCAACGCTAAACAACCTAGCAAAGGACTTTCGAAACCTAAGATCATTAAACGTAAAACTTTTAAGCGACAACACATTTCACCCGAAAATTTAGCATTCCTTAAATCACTAGGTCTTAAAGTGAAAAGAACATGGTACGCACCAATGTGCTAAATATTATTAACAGTTTGTAATTTGATGGTCAACTAGCAATAGCTATTAGTATCCTTTTTCGGATACATCCCATAAATTAACTATCCTCACCAATTTTAATTATTTTATATAAAGTTGTGGATTGTGTGAGTAAATTCACTTCTACGGCGGCGATAAAAAATGGCGTTTCTTGACATACAAGGCTATCAAGGAGCTAACAACCAATTTTATTTTAAAGAAGTTGGTATCGTTGCGGAAAATTCGGATGAAATATTACATCTTATATTCGACGCACCGTTTGATTTCAACGAGTTGCCGAAGAAATATGAACGGGTGGCTCTACGTTGGCTTTGCCGAAATTGGCATGGGATACCTTGGTCATATGGATTTATTCCGTACAAAAAACTTCATTCCATATTGAAACCTATATTAAAGAAGTTTCAAGGGCGGTGAAAAGAAGAAATGGATTTCAAATTTGTTTGATGGTACCGAAAACCAGCCGTGGATTTTGAATTTGGAGGAAATATTTGATGTACCGAAGATTTCCCATCTGCGAGATGAATATTAATCAAGACGTTGTATGCTTCATTCTGACAAAATTTGTTCTTTAGAAAATTGTATTCTTTTAAAAAATTTTTATATGGAAAATAAGTAGATTTTATGTAATATATAGATTTAAGCAATTTAATTTCTGTATACATATTCTATAAATAAAATTAAAAAAAAATTATGTGCGTTTTATTTAATTATTACCCTAAATTCCCCTATTTTTTAAAGCAAGAAGTTACTTTCGTTAACCTATAGAAGTATTGACAAAAATCTTATGAAATTTATTATTCTAATTGAAAAGCATATTTCATGATACACCCTGTATAAGAAAACATTCATTAAAAATATTAAATATACTCCCGTTATATACATGATTTTACATGTGAATTCTCTAATATAGATACTAATCTATAAAAATTTAGCAAACTAAATGCTGTTATTATTTTTATATTAAGCAACGTGTTTATAGTAATTTAAAACCGAAAATTGAACTTTTATTCTGTTTAAAATATGAATAAATACAATACTATTATACCGTAATATAAATATGTATCAGTATTAAAATGATATACATTGATTTTGCTGATTAAACAAATTTTTGCAATATTTATAAATTATTTTATAATTAGATTCCGTCTAATCGTAAATTAGAAATAGAATACTACATATTATTATTAATATACAGGGTTTATACATAATATACAGGTGTGTAGGTATTAATATAATTTTCATTTGATTTATAAATTATGCGGTGAATAGTTCTGTGTTATACTAAAGTTCTTAAATAATGTTTTACAATGTGCTTTCAAGGTCTGTTAAAATAAACATTCAGCTAAAACAAACTTATTTTAAGCTGATAAAATTCTAAAGCTAATAAGTTTTTCAAGGTTAATTATATATAAAAATATTACGCAGTAGAATTGACACCCAAATTTCCGGCAGTACAGTAGCGGTCAGAAATCTGGGCTCTGGAGTCTGGAGTCTGAAGTCGTGATTGCGGCTAGCGCTTGGTACGGTGCCCCCACAAAATTTAGCGATCTTCCAATCTTAAATAAACAATTTTAAAATTATTACATGATCCAAAATTATTATATAAATAAACAAACAAAAATCCCCGCTTGTATGAATCATACTATAATTATAATTCAACAATCAGGCCATAAATTAAAAATTCCAAGAAAACTATTTCGTATTTGAAATCAAACAAAGAAATTGCTGAGTCATCAAAATCTTAAATAAACATTTCTTTAAATTAAAACTTATATAAATAAACAAATTAAAAAAGTGCTGACTTTGCTGAAAACAGGCGTAAACTTGTTGAAAAGTACAGTAGACACTCGATTTACAGTACAGTAGCGGTCAGAAATCTGGACCCCGGAGTCTGATTTTAAAATTTAGCGCTTGGTACAGTGCCCCCACAAAATTTAGCGGCCTCCCAATTTTCGTTTAAGATGACGCAATTAAGTGAGGTTCAAGGTTTACACGTAATAAGCACAGTATACTTCAAAAAGTGATCGGATACCTTTTTGGTCAGGGGGGTCCGCACTTTTGACACGGCAGTGTACCAAAAATTTAAGTACAGTACGGTGTCAAAAGTTTAGGGCCACCCCTTGGGTTAGGGTAATCCCACATTTTTGACGCGGTAGTTCGTTTAAGATGATGCAATTAAGGCAAGCGCGTGTTGAGGTCAAGGTTTGCACGAACAGTACGCTTCAAAAAGTGATCGGACAACTTTTTGCCCAGGGGGCCCGCACTTTTGACACGGCAGTGTACCAAAAATTTAAGTACAGTACGGTGTCAAAAGTTTGGGGCCACCCCCGAGTTAGGGTAACCCCACGTTTTTGACGTGGTAGTGTACCCCATTTATCAATTTGTAACCTAAAATTCAGTCTGCGCATGCGTTAGGTTTGCATTCAAAAACTATGGCGGGTAATAACTAAATTATGGTGACGCATAATGGGTTAACATAAATTAATTTGGTTGCTGGTGATGACTCATGTGTTTGGAATTTCAAGGCCAACAGTAAGAGCGAGTGTTGTGGTCAAATGTCAACAACAAATTTTAAATACATGTACTCAGTACGTGCCGGGTCAAAGGTTAAGGTTTGCACATCGATACAGTTTGATGACTCATCAGTTCGGAATGTCTAGTACCGTAAAGTTACACGATTTCAAACATTGGCAAAAGGGTTCAAGTTGCTTAGTTTTGCGGTGCTCCAGCTCTCTCATAGCTTATCTACTGATCTATAAACGAGGTGAAATTGGCTCAATTGGTTAGAGCATTGATCGATGTCCAGAAGACACCGGTTCCATGCCGGGTACATCAAGTAATTTTTTTTAATTTTTTTTTTTATTTAATTTAAAATATTGAAATTAATAATACAATATATAATTTCTAATTGTTACAATGTAAATAATTTATATTTGAAAATTAATGGTTAATTTTGCAATATATACATTAGAACGAAAATTTTATTTCTAACAATAAAATATAACTATGAAATTACATTGTTACTTACTGTTAGCGGCTGTTAGCATTAAGAAATAATTAACATTAATTTTTACGGCTGTTATACTCCAAGTATAGTGGTAGGTTAATTCTAGTGTTCTGGAATTCACTAGATTTAACCTATCCCTATACTTGGAGAATAACAGCCGTAAAAATTAATGTTAATGACTTTTTAATACTAACAGCCGCTAACAGTAAGTAGCATTTAACGCTAACGGCATTTCCAAATATAAATTATTCACATTATGACAATTAGCATTTGTCTGTTATATTATTAATTTCAATAATATTTTAAATTAAATAAAAAAAAAAATACTGGATGGACCCGTAACCAACTGAGCCAATTTCACCTCGATTATAGACCATATTAAATTCCTATAAATGACATTAAAAAAATTATTAAAACTTTAAGGGTATTTTTTTCGAGAATGGCTGGCTAGTACGTTTTATTATTTTACTATGTTCACTCCCTAAACGTATACTATTAATATTCCAAGTATCGTCCAAAAGTGAATTTCCCAGGCCAGAACCTCTTCTTGTTAGAAAACTTACTGTAAATTAAAATACCCCTGTCGCAGCATCTGCATAACATAGCGAATTTCCAAATCTTGGGCACTGGCGGATGTCATCTAAGACCTGTACCTATTTAAAATAGTTTAGCTTTCTAAGAGTAAAAGAATTTTTAAAATCGGCTGGGTAATTAGTTTTGGTATTTTTGGGGACCCAAGAACCCGAACGAATTTTGTGCAGCATAGTTGTATCCATCTAAAATAATTTAGTTCTCTAGCAGTGAGAAATTTTTTAGCATCGGTTCGATAGCTTATTACTGGCGTTTTCGGATCTGCAAGATCCCGGTAGACCTCATTAACAAATCAGCTCGACCGTATATTCTAGGCGGACTTTATGTAATATATATATATATATATATATATATATATATATATATATATATATATATATATATATATATATATATATATATATATATATATATATATATATATATTCAAAACCCGTTGTGTAGCATTCTACGCCGCATTTGCATCCGCAGGACAGTTGTGGATCTCAAATAACACAACCTGTAACTATCTAAAATAGTTTACATCGGCAATAGTAAAAAAGTTTCAAAATCGGTCAGTTATTTTATTTTTGACACTTTTAGGTCCTACTGACACTGTCAGACCTTACATAACGTAATCTATATGTATCTAAAATAGCTTAGCTCCCCAACAGTGAAAAAATTTTCAAAATCGGTCGGTTAGTTTATTTTTAACACTTTTGGATCCGATGGACCCTGGCAGACTTTACATAACGTAATCTATATTTATCTAAAATAGTTTAGCTCTGTAACAGTGAAAAAATTTTCAAAATCGGCTGGTTAGTTTATTTTTACCACTTTTGGGTCCCATGGACCCTGGCGGACCCTAAATAACGTAATATATGTCTATCTAAAATAGCTTAGTTCTCCAACAGTGAAAAAATTTTCAAAATCGGTCGGTTAGTTTATTTTGACACTTTTGGATCCCATGGACCCTGGCGGACCTTACATAACGTAATCTATATTTATATAAAATAGTTTAGTTCTGTAACAGTGAAAAAATTTTCAAAATCGGTCGGTTAGTTTATTTTTGACACTTTTGGATCCCATGGACCCTGGCAGACCTTACATAACGTAATCTATATTTATCTAAAATAGTTTAGCTCTGTAACAGTGAAAAAATTTTCAAATTCGGTCAGTTAGTTTATTTTTGACACTTTTGGGTTCTATGGACCTTGGTGGACCTTACATAACGTAATTTATATTTATCTAAAATAGTTTAGCTCTGTAACAGTGAAAAAATTTTCAAAATCGGTCAGTTAGTTTATTTTTGACACTTCTGGATCCTATGGATCCTGGCAGACCTTACATAACGGAATCTATATTTATCTAAAACAGTTTAGCTCTGTAACAGTGAAAAAATTTTCAAAATCGATCAGGCAGTTTATTTTTGACACTTTTGGGTCCTATGGACCCAGGCGGACCTTACATAACGTAATCGATATTTATCTAAAATAGTTTAGCTCTGTAACAGTGAAAAAATTTTCAAAATCGGTCAGTTAGTTTATTTTTGACACTTTTGGGTCCTGTGGACCCTGGCGGACCTTACATAATGTATTCTAAATCTATCTAAAATAGTTTACCTCTGTAACAGTGAAGAAATTTTTAAAATTGGTCGTTTAATTTATTTTTTACAATTATGGGATCAGTAAATCCTGGCGAAATTCATACAAGTCTAGTACTCTAACAGTAAGAAAAGGGTTCTAAGGATCTCATATAACTTATGGCAGTCCGTAAGCTTCTTGCGGACATTATTTAATTAATTAATTCAAATACTTTAACTTACTAACTGTGAAAAAATTTTTAAAACGATTGGTTAATTAATTTCTGGCCTTTTTAGGTCCCGAAAACCTTGACCTCACATAAAATACCTTAAATCCATTTGAAATGGTTTAATTTTTTAACATTATTAATTATTAGTGAAAAAAATTTCAAAATCGATTCAAAATATTTTTCCGTGCATACATATGTACATTGTACATATTTTGTTTTGTTTCATATTTAATAATATTATATCATAACATAATCTTCAATTTCTTGTTTACTTAAAAATTCAATTAAAAAAAAAAATTCTTCATTACATTAGCTTAGAAAATCTGTTTAATTTTTATTTTTCAACTTGAGATAGAACCATGCTAATTATAATGCAATAAATGAGAAACAAAACTCTATACATGTATATGTGTTATAACACATGTATGTGAATAGACTTCACTTGTTCTCACAAAATTCTTTAATAAAAAAGTGAAATATTTTTATACTTCATAAAGAACTGAGATATAAATATAAATTACTTATTAGACTAATAAAGAAAGAAAACTAATATAATGGTGAAAATTTACATTTTCTCGAAAAATACTTAAAATAGAAAGAAAATTATAAGAATATTTTCTTCATAATTTTTTTTTCCTTTTCAACGATGTAAAAATCGAACTGTCTTATGATAGGATCGAATGATAAAAAATGGCCAGAAAACCTACTTCTGGGCATCCGACGTGTCCTACTTCTGGCCATCCTAACGAACTTAGCTGAGCCAATTCAGAATCCAGTCCGCACACAAAATTTCATAAGCATTAGAGGTTTCGTTCGAGAGTTATCGTGGCGACACATATATACATATATATATATATATATAAATATATATATATATATATATATATATATATATATATATATATATATATATATAAATTTTAGTGAATATCATTTTCGTATTCTAGGGACCTCAAAACACATTTCTGTTATGATCCCGGGCTTAGGTCCCGTCATGACACCTGCTGTAGTAGCGTATTTCCAGTTTCACTTTTGGAAATTCGCTAAAAGAAAAGACGTGAAAATTAACACCTACTATCCAAAACCAGCGCTTGATCTTAAGTGGTGGAATAAGTGTTAATATAAATTTAATCCTCCTAATACAAAATACGTACCCCTAAAATATCAATCCGTTATTTAAAAGCGTTTGGAAAATATTTAGGAAAAAATGGTTTTCGTTTCACCCCTTTAGAGGGATGTATCTTCCGTATTACTGAGTTTTGGAAAAAAGTGTAAATGAGAAGGTACCATTATTTTTGAAAGTACTATCAGCTCTAGCAATTACAGTACATAATTCTGGACCACCTGTATATAGCATATACTATCATGGCCGACCATTTGTGATGAACAACCAACAACTAAAAGTAAATTTATTTATTTTAAGAAAGATTTTGGAATTTTTTGTTCAATAGAACTTTTACACAATTTTTTTTCTATTTAAATTTCACGAGTTGATTAGAAAAACAATGATACTCGTTACGACGTGAGCCTCATCACGGACAGTAACAGACTAAATCAGTAGCGGTGTAAATTGCAACTTACTAACAACAGATTTGTATATGTAGGCTGCTTCTAGTTATTCTGTGATTATAAATGAGTAATTCTCCGATAATAGAGACCACTCAGAAACTCGTATTATTAAATTTTCAATATTCTTCTACTTTTAAGTGTTATGAAGTTGTGGTAGCCCATAAATTGCGAAATACATGCTTGTTTCTGTAGATAAGACATGGATAAAGTGACTCATGTGTGGACGTAATAAAATTAATTTTCATGATTTTCTCCGAGCTAATTGCATGGTAAAAAATTTTATAATCAGAAATTTGAACTCCAATTTTTGAAATTGTTTATAAATCGATTTGCGCATTTTAAATTTCTATCGCTAACTCTTCAAGAACTATCATATTTTGAAATAAAACTAAGGTGATTTGTGTCTTTTTCATTTTTGAAATAATGTGTATTTTATAGAAAATTTTATAAGGTACGTATTACTTCCAAAGTCTCAGAGAAATTGCATAAAATACTTTTAAATTTCAAAATGATAAAAGATAAAAAAAAAATTAAAAATAAATATTGTTATTTTTTTATAAACTATTAACCAACAGAAAAAATTTTGTGATTGCAACTACAGGGGTGGCTGAAGCGAGTATGAACTTTGTAACATTAGGCCTAAACTTTTATTTTATAGACACAAATCACCCTTGTTTTATTTTATGTTGAAATAATCCTTGATGAATGCTACTGACCAAAATTTCAAGCGCGCAAATAAATTTATCAATATTTTAAAAAATTGTTGTTGAAATTTCGGAATGTAAGGTTTTATTACAAAGAAATTATTAGGTTCGGACCAGTAAATTTAGGTATATCACTTACTGATCGAAAGAACTATTGATTGATCTAATTTTTGCCTTTTACATTGTAATTAATTCGGAAAAAATTGGGAAAATTGATTTCAGTATACATAAATTCATAATACATAAAATATGAAAATAACGGAGTTACGAAAATTTAAAACTGAGTTTTTGGGTGGCTCCCATTATTAAAGAATTACCCAAATGTGGAAGTACTTTACTGTTTTACGGAGAAGTTTGGGTGTATATTTATTTAACAATTTTGTGTTTAAATTATATTATAATTTATAATAAACTAATAAATGAATTCTAGGAATACGCTATTATTATTACAACGAACAGATAAAGTCAACTATTTAAGCTATAACAAGGTCAGTAAGTAATGAATAATTGCCAACATTTTTAGAAAAAAAAATGTTAATCAGATAATTTTTTTTATAAGTTGGTATACGCATCATAATGTTTAATTCAATTAAAAACAATCATTATAAAAAATGTGAAAATTTACAGTTCTATTCACGTTTTTAGAGGGCTTATGTTCGAATGAAAGTCGTTAACCACTAGATCAGTTCAGGGTCAAATAAAACTAATGTTGGTGTTGACTTTTCCGTTTTTAATGAGAAGATTTTTAATTATAATTCAATCTGTTCACCTAGTTACTAGTGAATTAAAAATTATTTATTTTGTTTTTATATTTTAAAAATTAAAAAATTTATGACGACCCAACAGATACAAATTTTTATAATTATAATTTGGTTACAAATACAATACGATTTAAAAACACCATTTTTTAGCACACGTAACTACTTAAAGGCGGTTAAATATTGATGACGTCATATAACATTATCCCTCTAAGATATGCACATGTGCGCGTGCACACCGCCTCAAAAGTCGATGTGTATGACCTTAATTGTGGCGCACCTGTCAATAAAAAAAAAAAAAAAAATAGCTCACAAACATAATGCATTCCCTAGCAGTAATGTTCACATTCAAAAAGAACGTACGTTTATGCAATATTTGCCTGTTGATAACTTTTTGAAACTATCAGCGGATATTGTATGAATGGAATCAGTCAACCGTTTTTTCCTACAGGTCATCACATTTTATTATTATAATTCTTATTACAAATTGGAATAAATTGTGTAAATACTTAAGAGGAGGTTAGCATCTAGCTAAAAATGCGATGTTTTGAGGAATTTATTTTCACATAAATATTAAAAGTAAAATATTCGAAATTCAATTTACTTTAAAATAAAATAAAAACCAAGTCGATCCGTTGTCTGATTGAAAAATTATCGTCGATGCTGCTTAAAAGAAATGTAGTTACGTGAAAACGTTTTTAAAATTTTCTTCCTCAAATATTCAAATTTTACATGTTAATGTTTAAATAATTTACCATATAATTTATTTCCTATTCCTGGTGAATGTAACACTTCTTCCTCTACATCGTATTCTTTCATTTGTACCACGTGATTTGCTTTATTTGATGTAGCAATGGCTCTTGTGTGATAAGGTAACCTTAGCTGTCCTATTTTCTTTTTTTATTTCACTAAAATGATTTTAGTAACATATTCGGCATAATTACCTTCCAAAAAACGTAATAATTTTTTTTCTTTTTAGGTCGAACTTAATGAAAACTCCATCTTAAGTATTATGCAAAATCACGCACTAATTGGTTGGATTTTATGAGAATAACACAGAGAAAATATACGACCTACAATTTGTAAAAAGTAGAAAAACGTTAACCAAATTAACCATTAAATTCACTAATGGAATATTAGTAAGGGTGTGATAAATTTCCCATTTCTGCTAGAAAATATCGAGCCATTACCGCCATTTTAGCGTAACCGACAAATATCAAATTTTACAGGAGAAGGATTTTTTAAATATATGTATGGCGCTTGCGATATTTCTGCTGTCTTAATTTTATTACGCCTCAGCGTATTATTCCTATTATTTTATTAACCTTACGATAAAGATGGTTATTGTCGGTTACGCTAAAATGTGAAAATGTGTTGTAACGATAAATTAAGCAGTTGCTATAACTCGTTAATTAACGAATTTTGGAGAAAAACGTTAACACTGCTTGGTCCGTTACAGTTTAAAATGTTGCATGCAATAAAGATCTCAATTTCGATAAAACTGTCGCTTACGATAAATCGGCGGTAATGACTCGATATAAAAATCTAATCTGTAAAAGGCCTGAAGAAATGAATATCCTTTTTAACTAAAACTGGTTGATAATTCAGGAAACTATTGTTTTTTTAATTTGATTTAAAATTGTTCAAAGAGAGAGTAACTAATTATTTCTATTTATCAATTATAGTACATTTTTATATATTTTTGTACATATTTGGATATTTTTTGGTTCTCAGATTGTTCAAAAGTGTTTAATTCAATATAAAAACGAAACTAATCATTAATTTGCATTTCAGTACTGAAATACAGACCGTCGTTCTTAAAGTTTTAATTTAATTTAATTTAAACAGATATTTTGTTTCTTAAAAATTCAAAGGTACGTAGCTGGAATTTATGATACACCATAGTAAAAGATTAATTCAAATAAATAGAGAAATAACAAATAAGTATTGTAATTTTTAGAATCACCTACCATTCGCGTCACCTACATAAAAACACTCAACTGTTTTCTGCTGTACCAGAATTATTTTTTAACAAAATATTTTGTATTTACTAACAATTTACTATATTCTTTACCACTGGCCCCCAAAATGGGAAAGACAGGAATGAAAGGTTGATCCTATCATTATAAATTTAATTGGGTGGTCACAAAAAGTTTGGAGACCGCTATCTTAATAGCATTTACTATTGAATTTATATACAAGCAGGTACCTACTTGTTAGTGCAATTAATATTAATAATTGGTTGCTTTGTTATTTCTTATTTCATATGGATGAAGTTTAACGAGGTTGCTACAAGAAAAAAGGATCGTTCAAAGGAAATCATTAGACATGCATCAATGTAAAACAAACTTTTTTAATAAACTGTACCTTGATCTAACGATGTAATGATATTTTTCCAGTGCTATCTTCTAAGAAAAACTAACCGTTGTATTTATTTTATTTATATTTATTATTTATTATAACAAAATTAATTACAATATAAAGACGAAAGAAAATTTATAATAATAACGTGGTAATTTTAAAATAAAAATCTGTAGCTGTACAGTTGTTTTTTCAACTCTGTTCCCGATCATTAAAAAACGTTATTATATTATATTGTCGTTATTATTTTTGTAAAGACTATAGGAGACTTTTCATTCAGACATTTTTTTATTAGTTGTTACTTTTTGATATCCTTCACTCTTCTTATTTTTTGCATAATATAAGTGATTATAAGATGTAGAATAAACCGAGCATAGATACAGTTCTAAAGTATCAATCATGTTTATATTCTACAAACGTAATTTTTTGGTAGTACGGTCAAAGCCCCTATATCCGAACGCGTTTAATACTCAAACAGTTTTGATATTTTAAATATTAATGAAGTTATTTCAGAAAAAAAGCGATAAATATTAAAACTGTTCGAGTACTGTAGAATCCTGAATTAAAAATATAAAAATTTGGGTTATTTAGGATTTCAGTTTTCATCGATTAAAAAAAAGAAATAGATAAACAATCAATTCTTTCCAGTTATAATCTATATATATATATATATATATATATATATATATATATATATATATATATATATATATATATATATATATATATATATATATATATATATATATAAGAAAGTGGTGTTAGTTACACTACTTATAACTGAAGATCGAATGAACCGATATGGCTGAAAATTGGTGGAGAGGTAGCTTAGAACCAGGAGACGGACATAGGATACTTTTTATCCCGTTCGAACGCGTTTCCGTGAAGTCAGTATAAAACGTGGTATAACAAAAACGCATATGACATAAATCTGAAAATATACATAGACCTGAAATTTTATATTTAGACAATTACGTCACAAATTAGTTCAACCCTTCAAAATGACGTCATATAGATTTTAAACCAATAACTGAATACAAAATTTTTAATACTCCTTAAAAATACTCCTTCTCGATTTAACATTACGAGTTAGAAAAAGATAATATAATAATATAATCCAACCTAATTAAACAAAAACAACTGAAATATTAATGATAATAATATAAAGAGGCTACTTACGTCGTTACCTATTTGTAACCACACTCCAGAAGAAGACGTAATTATAATGAGTTGTCTGTCAAATGTTACTCTTAATAAGATTTTCAAATGTGTTTAATTTTGTACAGTAAGGCTCAACGTAATGGTAAACTAGTAATTAGATTTTACCGTGCAAATGGTTTAAATAATTATAAATTATAGCTATTTAATGACAAACAAATCAACCAAACTTTTCAATCTTATACCTAAACTTTTTCTATCAATAACAACTCACTCATATTTTATTTTAAAAATGCCTACTTTTTTAGCTTATCGTACTTTTTAACTTGACCTAGTAGTGTACTTTTAAATAGTTTTAGAAATCAGTTTACTTATTGCAATTCAAATGTTTGATGAATTTCTGCCAGGAAAATTCAGCTACTACACCATATCTCACCAGGTCACCATAAAAAACGCTTTTATATTCTCCAGCCGCCATATTGAAATCACTGTTGTGTGAGGAAAATTTTGCCACGCATATTTGAAAAATAGAGTCCATAACCTTTAATTTGAGATATTGCAGATCTATTTTAAGCAACACCAATTTTTGAAAGCAGGGTGTCCCGTTCAGAAAGAATGTCCTATATATATATATATATATATATATATATATATATATATATATATATATATATATATATATATATATATATATATATATATATATAATGAAGTGAAGTGCGTGCTGTAATTCGTTTTCTCTGTGCTAAAGGCTTAAAAGCAATTGACATTCATCGTCAAATCAGTGAAGTTTATGGTGAAAACATTATGAGTGAAGGAATGGTGCGGAAATGGGTTAGGGCCTTCAAAGATGGCCGCACAAACGTTCATGATGAGGAACGAAGTGGGCGACCTTCAGTCATTACCGATGATCCCATTCAAAAAGTGGACTGTAAAGTGAAAGAGAACAGACGGTTCACAATTTCGTCCTTAGCTGAAAAATTTCTTGCTGTATCAAGAAGTGTTTTCTACGAAATTGTGTCCGAACGTGATGAAGAAGTAAAAACGTCTGTGCAGCAGTGGTTGTCCAGTATGGCGGCAAGCTTCTTTGACGACGGCATACAAAAGCTGCTCCCAAGATACGACAAGTGCCTTAATAATAATGGAAATTATGTAGAGAAGTAGGGGAAAGAATGCTCTTTCAGATAAATAGTTTTGTTAGAAAAATTTACTTGTTGATTTTTTTATATCAAAACGGTACTTACTTTAAAAACATGCCTCGTATATATATATATATATATATATATATATATATATATATATATATATATATATATATATATTCTTTCTAGGACATTCTTTCTGAACGGGACACCCTGCTTTCAAAAATTGTTGTTGCTTAAAATAGATCTGCAATATCTCAAATTAAAGGTTATGGACTCTATTTTTCAAATATGCGTGGCAAAATTCTCCTCACACAACAATGATTTCAATATGGCGGCTGGAGAATATACAAGCGTTTTTTATGGTGACCTGGTGAGATATGGTGTAGTAGCTGAATTTTCCTGGCAGAAATTCATCAAACATTTGAATTGCAATAAGTAAACTGATTTCTAAAACTATTTAAAAGTACACTACTAGGTCAAGTTAAAAAGTACGATAAGCTAAAAAAGTAGGCATTTTTAAAATAAAATATGAGTGAGTTGTTATTGATAGAAAAAGTTTAGATATAAGATTGAAAAGTTTGGTTGATTTGTTTGTCATTAAATAGCTATAATTTATAACTATTTAAACCATTTGCACGGTAAAATCTAATTACTAGTTTACCATTACGTTGAGCCTTACTGTATAAAATTAAACACATTTGAAAATCTTATTAAGAGTAACATTTGACAGACAACTCATTATAATTACGTCTTCTTCTGGAGTGTGGTTACAAATAGGTAACGACGTAAGTCGCCTCTTTATATTATTATCATTAATATTTCAGTTGTTTTTGTTTAATTAGGTTGGATTATATTATTATATTATCTTTTTCTAACTCGTAATGTTAAATCGAGAAGGTGTATTTTTAAGGAGTATTAAAAATTTTGTATTCAGTTATTGGTTTAAAATCTATATGACGTCATTTTGAAGGGTTGAACTAATTTGTGACGTAATTGTCTAAATATATTACTTCGGGTATACATACGTATGTTTGTTATTGATTTTTGTTTCCATAGTTTCAAAGTATGCATTGGCAAAAATTTAAACATCTTTTACAACTGACATAAATTAATAAAAATTTTTACTGTTTATTTAAATAAATAAATTTAAATTTTACGAGTCGTGCGAGTCGTATGGCGAGCGGAGCGAAGCATTACCTGGAATTAACCTTTTATAGAATTTTGAATTGTTTAGCAAGCGAAGCGAAGCACTTTATAGGCGAGTCATATGGCGAGCGGAGCGAAGCATTATCTGGAATTAACATTCTATAGAATTTTTAAATGTTTAGCGAGCGAAGCGAAGCACTTTATAGGCGAGTCGTATGGCGAGAGGAGCGAAGCATTACATGGAATTAACCTTTTATAGAGTTTTGAACTGTTTAGCGAGCGAAGCGAAGCACTTTATTCTCTCGCCTATTCTCAATCCCATATGACTTAAAATTGGCTAAACTATTTTCAGCTTTATTAGTAAATTGTATGGCGAGCGGAGCGAAGCATTACATTGAATTAACCTTTTATAGATTATTGAACTGCTTAGCGAGCGAAGCGAAGCACTTTATTCTCGCGCATATTCTCAATCCCATATGATTTAAAATTGACTAAACTATTTTCCGCTTTATTAGTAAATATTGATTTGATTGTGTCAAAATGATAAGAAAAAATTAATTCAATCAATTATAACTACTGAGCCACAGCGGCGCGTCGCCGGGCCAGCTAGTTAGATATAAATAATAAACAAATTAAATAATAAAAATAACGCAATGCATACCAACAAAATAGATAAAACAAAATTATTGTACTGTGGATTTTTATCTGCTTTTATTCGGTGTATGAGGTAAAAAGAGTGCATTACAATACCACATGCTCAATTGGTTATAGATAATATGTATAATACGGTATAGATTAATATGAACGACTATACTGAAGAAAGATTGATTCGGATGTAGAGTTCGGATGAGATGCGGAGTTTTTTAAAAGGAAAAATAAGTATCGTCAAATGAGGCTATTTGGTAAAAATATTATCTATTTTTCCTTCTATCTTAATATATTTTAAAAAATTGGGCCAATCTATAGGAACAATTCACATAATACATAATAATTATTAATTTAATCCTTATTTTGGATAATTTAGTAAATATTAAATGATATTTTTTTTCTTATTTTGTGGCCTTTCCAAATAACCCTCGGGGTGGGGCTATTTGATATCGGATAAAAAAGGTTACCAAAAACCGGCTAAAAAAAAGTTTCTTTTTTCAAAACAATTTTAAGGAACGTTTATGATTAAGAAATGGCTATTTCCTAGTAAAACAACGATTTCCTAGTAAAACAGTATTTAACTATTCAATGTAAAACTTATCATTTTAAGAAAATAAAACAAAGTAGTAGCATATAAAAATTATTAAATTTATTTTTTTTCAAACAGTTCAAACGGCTTTAATTAAGAATTTCACTTAAATGATAATAAAATATAATAATAAATTCAACTATAAAATTAGCAAAATTTTTAATTAATAGTGTATAATAATTAATTTTGAATTAATTCCAAATAGCCCATTATTGTATTCCAAAAAGCCCCACTTCCGAAAAAGGGCTTTAAAATATTAAGGCGTCAATATAAACAAATTTTAATGACTTCTAAGTAAAAAGGGGAAAAACTAATAAATAGTGAACAACTTATCATTCAAATAAATACCTTAACTTAAATTTTCCAGTCGAAAGTTTGTACTGCAATAATATTCTGTAATTTTTATGTTGTTATCAATTGACACTTCACAAATGAAATGGAACCACTGAACAAGTTTGTACTAGGTTGTTCACACCTAAGTAGGTTAGTAGTTAGTAGAACAACTTAGTAAAACAACTTAGTAACTTAGTAAAACAACTTAGTAAGTTAGTAGAACAACTTAGTAATAAGTGGAACAGGGAATAAATATAACAATAGGTATTCGTCGCTGTAAAGTAGTAAAAATTCCAGTGGCCACCAAACAATTGTGAATAGAAGTTTGGAAAAAGCAAAAAAAAAAAATAGATTATTTATTTATCGATTTACTGTTTCTTATTTTCTTATTTTAATAAATCACAGTAAAGCAAAATACTATGTTTTATTTTATAAACTCAATTTCATATTTGTAATATAAAATTTAAAATATCCACTTTTATGACTGTGTTGTTAAAAACTAAACTCTGTACAAATGCACTGAATATTGCACGCAGTTATGCACGCAGTAACTAAATTGTAATATTTAGCAGAAAAATTTCTCACCGTAGTTTTTGAAATTCAAATTATTTTAAGATAATTCTATAAATTGATGTAAAGGCACCGACACCGCACGGGAGAAATATTAATTATTTCATATCTAAGAACTTTAGATAAATAAACTTATGTAATAAGATTTTTCAAAAAAGTTCAGAAATAAATTGTAGAATGTGGTTGAGTAATAAAACAATTTATGTACTTATTATCCTATTTTTGAAGAAATTTAACAAAAGTTGAAAAAACTTGTGATAAACATGATTATTTTTATAATCTTTGTTCAAATATTCTAAAAACGAAAATGAGAAAGACGAGAACATTTCATAAAAATGATATTATTTGATAAAAAAAAATTAGCGAATAAAAATTTGATTTAACTTCAAAATCAATATTCTAGCTTATTATTGATAATATGTCACTGATAATATGTACAGCTGGCCCACCGATTAGTAACCACAGATACAATGCTTAGTGTATGTTGTAGGGTGGTTATTCATACTATTCATAATTTTATTTATAACTATAGTAACAACCATACACGTTCTGTACAGTATTATAAGATTACAAAAAAAAATTAATTAAAAAGGCTTAATTTCGGTTAAAAAAATACTTTTCGCAAGAAATACTAAAACCATCAGTTAGATAAAATTGATTTTTAGCCTTTTTCTTTTGTAATTAAAGTTATATTTATAAATGTAATTGGAAAATACATTAACTTTATGTGCAAGTGTACAAGCAATTCTGTAAGACATTACTTTCTATGTTATGTATGGTTGCTTTACGTCCTTCCTTTCGTCACTCACCCGACGAAATCAGGTCCAAATAGTCACGGCACATCTGTATAAATAAACAAAATACATACACTGACTAAATTTTTATCACCTTTTTAGTATTCCATACCAAAACTGACAAAATGGAACACTTATGTAATAAAAATAATTTTACTGTCCATCCGCCTATCAGAGGCGATTTGCTGTGAAACTATTCGACATAACAATTTGAAATTTAGCATAGAGGTAGAAAGTGGTCGCATTGTTAAGAGATAACTTGAAGAGGTATAGAGGTAATACACTTTGTGTGGAATTATTGACGTTCTACAGCGTAGTGTCTGAGTTAGTCATGGTCGTTGGCGCACGTGTTATACCACCAATGACCGGTTTAAAATTAGAGAACTTTAGTCGCGACATCTACATTCTAAAAGTTAATTAGATAATTTTGATTCTGCCATACATACATAAATGGTGCATATGTGGTCTGAGATATAACCTGATAAAAACCATGTCTCTGCCACTTGTTTCCAAAAACGAATTTTTATTGCCACAGTCCGCGACTTGTAGGCAATAGTCCGTATACTAAATACAATTGGGCCATTTTTCATCAAATAAATGTCAAAATTAATTATCATATGTTTGAGTACATAATTATTGTTACTAAGTTATGTGTTAATGAACAATTAAAAATTTTTAATTTAATCATTCTTTCTATGTTGAATTAAATGACTTTTTTCAATATTTTATTTTATTCGAATTTATTTTAGATTAACCTATGATGAAAAATATACAAGATGAATTTTTTTAGTTACCATTAGATTAGAGATTAGATTTTTTGTAATAAATATTTCATCCAGTACATATCATTATTTATTTTTAGTACTTGTAATCAGACCGAGATAAAGATAAGATCGTTTTGAAATCGAAAATTGTAGATTATTTTAGAAATAAAATGTAATCGTCAATAAAAATATTTTATCTATACTTTCATTTATATATTTACATGAGTATTTTACATTTAATGTAGTATTATATATACTACATTAAATTCATAAAAACAAGTGATTGTACGGAATACTCTTTGTGTAAGTACAACTTGCACTTGACGATTTGTTTATTTTTTCCCTAACAATAGCATATTTAATACAAATACATAAAGGTTTATTGCATGCAATATACATATTTTTATTACTTTACACCAACGAATTTCTATTGTTATATTTTTTTCCTGTTGCACTTACTACTAAGTTGTTCTACTAAGCTACTAAGTTGTTTTACTAAGTTACTAAGTTGTTCTACTAACTACTAACTACTAATCTACTAATCTACTTACTTAGGTGTGAACAACCTATTACTGGTCAAAATACTAGTACATTAACATCCCCTATTAAAGACGCATTAACGTTATGAATACGTTCAGAAATCAAACAGATATAAGGGTTTAAATCTTTTTCTTTGTTTTTTTCAAATAGCCCCTCCGATTTCAAATAGCTCCGTTTGACGGTATATTTATAGATAAAAACGAGCCAAAGTATCTGATAATAGCACAGTAATTAAAGTGAATGACTATCAAAATAATAATTGTCTTCAAAACAAAATTAATAAATGTAATAAAATTCTGTTATACCTAACCTTTTCATTCATATACGTACAATTATAAAATAATAAAAATTTCGGAATTGTTCATGTCAATATTTAATTTAATTTTTCATGTACGTAAAAATTAAAGGTCAATTTTTTGATTTAATTATAAAGAAATAAAATAAAATAATAAACTGTCGAAAATAAAATTATACGAATGAATTGCATTTTTAAACCATTTTGTCCATTTGAAATTTGAAACTTTCTCTCTTAATAAAATTTTAGTCTTTTATAATTAAAATTTGAAATCATATTTTTGAAGTACAATTAATGCATATAAAAAACAATTAATAACAGATACACAATACATTTGTAATGTATACCATTAAGTTCATCAAAATATTTCGAATCCAGGAGCTGTGTAAAGAACAAAAAACGAACTCTATGCTACGAGTAAGTAATGCGTTAAATAATGATAGCTAGATTTACAATATTGTTACATAGTTTAATAGTAAACAATACATAATATTATTATAAGTATTTGTACTTTATCTTATCTTGAACGAAAAATTTGGAGGCATGTACATGACGTAAGCCCTATAGTTCTTGAAGAAATAATCCTTAAGTTTAATAGAAAAATGTTTTTAGATAATTTTCTTTTAAACTTAACGATTATTTTCTTCAAGTATCATACTAAAGGGCTTACATTATGTACATCCCCCCAAATTTTTCGGTCAAAATAAGGTAAAGAATACAAGTACGGCAAAAGGTACTGGTTAAGTAGCATTCAAGAATTTTTTTCTCGAAAACTATTCGCTCTAGAGAAAATTTCTAGGAACATTATCTATTTGTTTTACCTTAAAATTTAAATAGATTTTTTTGATAGATTTATTTAATTTTAGCTATTTGTCTAAAAATGACATTGGTCTAAGTGAAACCTCACTACATTTCCAGGAGACCAGTACACTTTCAGATACAGTGGCTTATTCTAAACAAGATAGCGGTCCAGTCCATAACGGATTCCGACCGGTTTATGCAACTGAATGAAGATAATGGACACAAACATTTACCATTTACATTCACACAATATTAAAAGATTGTGTATCTGTACAATTAGATAAAATTATTTTTACCAAATATGAATTTGTGTAATGTATATTACTCTGCCTACTGTATATTCATATTACATTTGTATATAGGTAATTCTTATGATGTAATTTTAAATCACATAATCAGTTAACAGTTTCTAATGCAATAATAATAAATGATTTAAACGCCGTAATCTAATAAAAAATCACTTAATAAAATTATCTATGTATGTAGTTTGTTTTATGTAGTTATTTGAAAAAATTTATTTTTACATCAGTATGACTGTGTAGTTGTTACTGTTAAGTTCATGACTACAATGTTATCATTCATCATTAATAAAAATTATTATGGTATTACACAACTATTCAAACTAACCTACATTTAAAATAGATCGATGTTGATTTTAAAAAAAAATCTTCAAATATAATAGTAGCTACAATAACGCAGATGTCATAAAATTATATATCACATATTTTATATTGACTGGTTTAACATTTTGTATAAGGCTTAGTTCAGAGGAGACGCGAGAACGTTGGAATGACGATACTAGGTATACCCAGGGTCACCATTTACTATTCGCATGGTAACGCAAGAAAAACGCGTGCTAGCAGCGAGCGGTACAATCTTGTTTGTTATACTACGCGTTGCAGGTCTATCTCACTCAATGATTTAAAAACGCCGTGAGCAGCGGAGCCCCATAACGGAAGTCGAATTTTTCCTTTCATCTTCGGTATTGAAGGTCTACAAGCGAAATGTAATTGAAAGTCCACAAGCGATTTGCCATTTTGGTGGTTTCAAAACTGATGATGAGTGTCCGGTTGATCGGGCCTTTAAAAAAAGGTTTTAAGTTTTTAAGGGCTGAATCTCAGTAAATTTCAATTTTGTGCCGATAGAAGTTAACAGGGAAAAAACCAACACAATTCGTACGAGGGCACTCCTACCCATGCTTATCCGCCAATTGCCTTTGTGTTTTATTTTTCAATATTAAAAAAGGAACTTAAATAGTAAACTGGAAGGCTTTTATGAAGATATTTTTTCTTTCCAAAAAAATCCAAAATTTCTATTTCATAAATAATAAAAATCCAAAATTCCTAATTTATAAATAAACAGTGACTTTAATAACATTTTTAAATTACTTAATATGTATGTATTTCATTTGTTATAAAAGTAAATTCACTTTATTTAAAATTTTTTAAAATTACTATTCGCCTACTTGTATTTAGAATAAAAATAATGCATTTAAAACACATTTAACAATAGCATTCAATTCCGATGTAAAAATGGAAGAAGTGGGGGGAAAAGTAATGTGGACTCCCTAAAAGGTACTAGCTGGATACTAACTCAATACACGTACAAAATTTCAGCCCTCTTAGAGTTTCCTTAGAGAGTCTCTAGACGTGTTAGAAAAAATTAAGGAAATGTTGGCGTAAAAATCGTGGTGGTAAGGGTTAAAAGTTGAAACCTCCAACAAACAGTGTCTGGCTATTAGCTTAACTTGTACAAAAAATTTCAGCCCTCTAGGTTCATTTGGGGAGATTTTGACCCGAACGAAACTGTTAAAAAACAAGAAAAATCATGTTCTTTTGGGTATAAAAATGGTGGGGGTGGGGGTTAAAAGTCGAGATCCCAAAAAGGCACCCCCTTGATACTAACTCAATCCGAATACAAAATTTCAGCCCTCTAGGTTTATTCGGGTTACCTGTGCGAGTGGTAAAAACTTCGAAAACGTCAAATAAGCATGAAATTGTAGCTTAAAAATGAGGGGGGTGGGGGTAAAATATTAAAACCTTCAAAAAGCACAACCTAGTTATGAACTCTATCAACACACCAAATTTCAACCCTCTACGTTAATTCTGGACGGCTGGCGGCGTGTTAGATCCAGCGAAAATCGTTTTTTTTCCCCCTACTCCCTCCAAATCATCCTAGAAAACTGAATTTTGGATATGTTGTAGATAATTGACCAAAACATTATTTCCAACCGGTTTGGAAAATTTTTATTTCTTTTCCGCCCCCCACCACCCCCTTAAAAGTTGAGTCGGATCCAAAATTTGTCCAAAATTTGACCCCACTTTGATAGTACTGTTGTGCATCGGAATGAGCCCCATTTACCAAATTTGAGCTCTCAACTTCCATAGGGGGGCCCTACACATATTAAAAGGTATATTAAAAAAAAAATATATATATATATATATATATATATATATATATATATATATATATATATATATATATATATATATATATATATATATATATATCAGAAATTTTTTTCTATATATTCGTGTTCTACGGGTCCGAAAACGGATAGCGCTCCTACTCTCGCCTCTCGCCGTTCTTGTCGTGTAGACTGTATAAGTCTAATTTTTTCAAGGAAAAATTCGACTAAAAAGTACGTATACGTTAACATTATAAGCTGGTAGACGTTTTCGAGGTACGTATTTTTTATTAGCCGATTTTTTCCTTGTAAAAATTAGACTTATACAGCCTATACAATAAGAACGGCGAGAGGCGAGAGTAGGGGCGCTATCCGTTTTCGGACCCGTAGAACACGATTCTGTAGCAGAAATTTGGTAAGTGGGGCTCATTCCGGTGCACAACAATACTATAAAAGTGGGGTCAAATGTTGGGCAAATTTTGGATCCGACACAAAATTTAAGGGGGTGGTGGGAGGCGGTAAAACAATACAACTTTTTCAAACTGGTTAGAAGTACTGTTTAGGTCAAATATCTACAACGTATCCAAAATTCAGCTTCGTAGGATGAATTGGGGGTAGTAAAGGGGGGAAAGACGATTTTGGCTGGATCTAACACGCCCACAGCCCCCCAGAATTAACGTAGAGGGTTGACCGTTGGTGTGTTGATATAGTTCTTACCTAGGTTGTGCATTTTGGAGGTTTTAATATTTTACCCCCACCCCCCTCATTTTTAAGATACAATTTCTTGCCGTTTTGACGTTTTCGAAGTTTGTACCACTCGTACAGGTCACCCAAATAAACCTAGAGGGCTGAAATTTTGTACTCGGATTGAATTAGTATCAAGGGAGTGACATTTAGGGGTCTCAAATTTTAACCCTTACCTCCACCATTTTTATACCAAAAAGAACATGATTTTTCTTGTCTTTTAACAGTTTCGTTCGGGTCAAAATCTCTCCAAATAAATTTTGTGTACAGGTTAAGCTAATAGCCAGCCACTGCTTTTTGGAGGTTTCAACTTTTAACCCTTACCCTCACGATTTTTAAGCCAATATTCCCTTGATTTTTTTGCTTTTTTTCTAAAACGTCTAGAGACTTAAGGAAACCTAGAGGCCTGAAATTTAGTACCTGTATTGAGTTAGTATCCAGCTAGTGCCTTTTAGGGATTCCACCTTACTTTTCCCCTCCATCTGTCCCATTTTTACATCGGAATTCAATGGTATTGTTAAATGTGTTTTAAATGCATTATTTTTATTCTAATACAAGTAGGCGAATAGTAATTTTAAAAAATAAAAAATAAAAAAAAATGAATTTACTTTTATAACAAATGCAATACACAAATATTAAGTAATTTAAAAATGTTATTAAAGTCACTGTTTATTTATAAAGTAGGAATTTTTGATTTTTATTATTTATAAAATAGAAATTTTGGATTTTTTTGGGAAGAAAAAATATCTTCATAAAGGCCTTCCAGTTTACTAATTAACTTCCTTTTTTAATATTTAAAAATAAAACACAAAAGCAACTGGCGGATAAGCATGGGTAGGAATGCCCTCGTACGAATTGTGTTGGCCTTTTTCCTGCTAACTGCTATCGACACAAAATTGAAATTTGCTAAAATTCAGCCCTTAAAAACTTAAAACCTTTTTTTAAAGCCCCGATTAACCGGACACTCATCATCAGTTTTGAAGCCACCAAAATGACAAATCGCTTGTAGACTTTCAATTACATTTCGCTTGTAGACATTCAATACCGAAGATGAAAGGAAAAATGGGGCCCCGCTGCTCACGGCGTTTTTTTAAATGCTAGCTGCCAAGGAGTGGAACGGGGGAGCATTAAAAATGTCACCTCAAATGGATTATTCCTATTTTTGCCAGTAGACCAAATGGACAATGTAACGCGCCAAATTCAAATTATATAATTATCCTCTCTTTTTTTTTTAAATCTGTAAATTTAATATTTTTATACTAAAATGCGAAGAAATGTAAAGAAAAAAATTATTTTTGTTTTTCTCAAATTTTCTTACAACCAGTTGAAAAGTTACATCAATTTTAGTAAAAATTATTAAAATAATTACATTTAAACTAAAAAAATTCGATTATAAAAGTATTGGTCTAAAAATCTTTTACTACATAATTTTCAATACACAGTTAAATATTAAACAAAATTTTGGACAGAAAAATTTAACAAAAACATTATATTATTATATTAGAGAAACAACATCACATATTTTTAAAAATAAATTTAATACGCATTTTAAATTTAAACTGACTACCGCAGTTAAAGAGATTCACAAAACTATTAAATCCCAAATTTATCAATGAAATTATTGTCGGAAATTAAAGTTGATTAATTATGAAATTTATGTTTTGCAAATTTATTTGCTTTCTTTTATATTTTGTCAATTTTTTTTTAAATTTTGCCAAACACGTTCATTGCCAAGCTAGAAATATAAACTTTGTGAGATAGCCAATTATTTTATGTTAAATAAGTAGGTGCTTATATTTGTCCCGCGAAATCGCGTTATTGGCCATATATTAAAGTAGCTGAATCACGCGATATCGCGTGATTAGCAATGAACGTGTTAAATTTAATTTTAAATTTACACTGACAATGAGAAAACTCATTTCACAAAGTAAAAATACCGTAGAACCTCAATAATTCGGCTCTCGATAATCCGAACCCTCCAATAATCCGGCCCGATTCTAAATGTTGTAGTTTTAAGAGAATAACTGGAGACAAATAGTAAATACAATTTTACACACATTTACATTCTATATTTACAGTCAACTAGTACAGTACAAAATAGAATTGTATTATGTTATATACGTTCACTGGGTTTACTTTGTATTTGTGCGGTGATCTGTTTTTGTGTGAGTGACTGGAGGTTTTGGTGGCCGTGCTGTCGCATATATATGACAGTTTTGTGAAGTGCCTATAAACCCAGTACATAGAACAGCAGTGCTTGCTGTTAACTTTTCAGAGAAACTATAAGGGGTCTCAAATTCATTACATTTTAAACGGTCTCTCGATGGTCCGGCTTTTTCGCAAATCCGGTCTACCGGCCGCCCGTTTAAGCCGGATTATCGAGGTCTTACTGTATATATTAAAAAAATGGACCTTCATCTAATATTTAGTATTACTGACATGAATTTTGATACATTTCTCAGTTTTTAAAATTAAATTACATACTAAAATACTGTTGGTAAGTTTTTGTTAATCTTATTCTTTGAGTGTTCCTAAAGTTTTTTAAAATAAGTTTTTTAGAAGATATTTATTTATTCTAAGCTAATTTGTGATTCTAAGTGTTGATTTTCGGTCTTTTCTGGAAATTTTCCCATTAATTGTATGCTAAACAATAATTTTTAATTCAAAATATACTATACTGGCAGAATTAATTCAAATTTTGACATTTTTGTATTACCTATATATTTAAAAATAACTTCCAAAAATCATTCGTTAGACTTGAGAAGTTTAGAATGTGCTAGTGCTACAACCACAATAAACAACATTTTGTAAAATTTTATGCAATTTCATTGAGAGTTTAACCTGCAAATTTTTTGTCGTTATTTCTAAAAATTCCTATAATATTTCCTGCAGTTGGAACATTTGTACAATAAATTGACTTATTACCTAATTGTATTTTTAACGATATTATTAAACGTTAATAGTTAAAAAGGATTCAGAGCAAATATTTTAATGTTTGATTTTTTTTAATACCACTGTGGAAGCTGCTTTACAATCTTCTAAGGTTTACTGAAATTAATATGAGTCATTATTTTTATGTTAATTCTAAACTTGGCTACTTCAATTTTATTTCTCCAGTGCTTCAAGTAGAAATACCGGGTAGCGATGAATTTGGACACGGCGAAGTGAAGTGGACGAAAGAGTAGCTTTTCCGAACAAATACAGAACATATTAGATCTTCGATTCTGAATTTTTTAGATCTTCGAACCATTTTTTACATCTAAAATACAATAACAATTAATTGAATATAATATAGTATAATAACTGGCTTTGTTTATTAACTGTTAGTTATCTGCCGAGACAATGTGAAAAATAGTGCAATTTTCAGCCGCCATTTGGATTCTTGTTCACAATACATTTTCAGACCAAAATATGCATCTGGAACAAAATATTTATTAGATATTAGAAACGTAATTCATAATTATATTAAATTACAATCTTCAATATGGGTATATAGGTACCTATTATTAAATAACGTCACGAGTTATAACTTTCGGCCTGAAATATTTCTAAAAAATTTTTTGTAGATTTTACAGGGTGTTTTTGAAATTACGTCAACGCCACCAGATCGTACCGGAGAACAGAGCCGGATTTACATAAGGGCATTTGGAGCTCGTGCCCCGGGGCTCCTTAAAATCTCTCAAAAGAGAAGTTGAATAGAAAAGATAACCATTCTTTTGTTCACCACGCCTAATATTGGAGAAATTGTGGCAAATTTCGAAAATTCCTTATTATTTTAGCGGGGGCCTTCACAAAAGTACTAAAGGGTTTCCACATATTGAAGCACTTAGGGGCCCACCACATGAAAAATGCCCCCCAGCCTCCACAGTGGTAAATCCGGCCCTACCGAAGAATTCAGTTAAATAATAACTTAATATAATAAATACACCGGTCAATTTAAACATGCAAGGGTACAAAAATTAGGGGAGAGCTGAAAATTAGTATGAATATTCGGAACACCATTACAAATAAGTGTTGAAAAGTCATCATCGATCCTGTACGTGGAAAAAATTTTATTCAAGGTCAAAAGTGTCAAAAATGGGTTTTTCGCGTTTTGCAGTAAAACGAAAAGCTTTATCATAAAATTAGGTCACACAAAAATTATAGATAATATAATTATCTATAAAAAATATCTGAATACTTTTTTCCTAAGAGGCACCGTTTCGGAGATATAACTATTATAAAAGTTGTAATCTTCATAATATGCAACACGATTCCACGCCACATGTGAGGCAGTGTACTAAGCGGTTTTTTTTTTTTTAAAGAGATTCCCCGGTAGGCCTATTCCACGGTCTATGGTGATCCTGTTTAATTGAAAACTATTGAATAATAAAAAAAATATTAGTATTGGGAATGACGAAAGCGGTATATATATAAAAAAAGTGAGGGAAATTATTCGTCAGATTCATAATCGTCTAATATTTCAGCTTCCTCTTCTTCGTGTTCTTCTCCTTCTTGTTCTTGTTTTTCTTCTTCTTCTTGCTCTTATTGTTGGATACAAATAAATTGCCTCAATAGCGATGCATCACATGTCTCCTCGTTGGTATCATACGAATCCTCTTATGTTGATGATTCAACATTAGAGCACGACTGGCCTTGACAACTAGTACATGCCCGAGAACAAAACAATCCGACTTTTTTGCAGCCACATATTGCACTACATCCGTTTTTACAATTACAAAAAATTGTGTTGAGGAGTTTTTTCGACGCAAGTGGGAGATTTTTTATAATAGTTATATCTCAGAAACGGTGACTCTTACACAGAAAAAAAACTCACTGTATATTACAAAAACGTGAATTAATATTACAAAATTTTTACTCCAATAGAACCCTTTAGTAATATTAGAAAACCACTTTTATTAAAAATCTGATTACTAAAACTTTTGTAATTATCACACTTATTTTTGTGAATAAAACTCAATGTATGTTTTGTTGAACATTTAATAACCATTGTTATAATTACTAAATGAAATTTGTAATAGGTATGATTTATTTATTAATAAATACTAAATTTTATAGTAAATTTTACTATATTTTTTTGTCGTACTTACAAATTACCCTTGTAAATATTATTAAGGATATTTGTGAAGGAAAGGAACTTACTGGATACACTTTGATAATTAATCTAAAAAAGAAAACAAATATGACTATAAAATATGTACAAAATTCAAACTTCACATCTATTTTACACTGCATTACATTAATTATCAAAGTACATCCAGTTAGCCCCTGTAAAATAAGAAACATTTTATTTTATATAAATGAATTTATTAATTAATTAATACAAAAAAATAAAAAGTTATGTTAAAATGTATTAACTTACAGGAGATATGGCATGTGCTTTAGAAATAATTTTAACATATTTTTATATTCAGAACTAATATTAAACAAATTTCATTGAAACATATAACTGTAGTCCAATATTCAATTACATCTTCAAAATCCAGTGAAAAGTTTTAAAAAAACAAAACAAAAACAAGCATGTTGTTTATCTGTAAAAGAAGCATATTTTACTAAAATATGAAATATAAAAAATGTCTAACTAAATAATAAAAAACTTACTTGAATTTGAAAAATAATGCTTTTAATTGCTAGTAATTTACTTGATTGAGTTGTTTCACATATAGTCGAATAATGGATTACAGATCCGATTCAGAATCAGATTGAAAAGACGAAAAAAGAGTAGCATGTTTTCAATCTGTAAAAAAATAATACTTTACTAACTAAAAGATGAAGCTTAAAATCATGTCTAACCAAAAAATGAACCTTTACATGAATTTGAAAAGAAATGCATTTAATTTGCTAGTGCTGTATAAATTTCTGAACTGAAGGAACTTTTTTTCGTTATAAAAAAGTTTAATTTAACTGCAAATTTTAAATTATTTTTTCCATAATGTTCAAAATTGCTTTTAGTATCTGAAAAAAAGAGATTAAATGTTAATAGGAATTGTATTAATATATTTATGAGCAAAAAATAATTTATGAAAATTCTTACTAGCCAATATCTATTAGATTTTCGATAGTAAAACCATTAGCAAGTTTTCTTGCCATATTTTTAACGTTCAAAAAATTTTAAATTGAGATTGTATACTATATTTTTCATAAACTCTTGTCAGCTTATTATAAATATTTATGATGATGAACGCTATCAGAGAATGACGTTACAAATGCTACACAACATTCTAAGAATGAAAGAATTCGGTAATATTGCGCTTGCGTCAGTCATTTAATACAAAACTTTTTGTTGTAATTACAAAACTTTGTTTTTAAATGAGAAATTAAACAACTTTGTGACAATCACTAAATTTTATTGTTGTTTAAATTTTTAAATTACTCAAGTAGTTATACTATCAAAATATTTTTTGTTATTAGAAATGTTTTTGTTACATTTGAAAAATTTTGTCTTAAAAATAACAGTAGGAATTAATAAATCGTAGTAGAGGCAAGTTTTGTAACAATATTAAAATTTTAGTTATAACAACAAAAACTAAGTAAGAGAAATAGCTTTGTAAATATTATCAGGGCTTCTTTAATGCATATAAGTATTATAAACATTTACAAAATACCACTTAAACGTATCAGCTTGTCAACTTTGCGCAAGTGTCATTTAATTATTACAAAAATTTTCGTTTTAATTACAAAAGAGATTTTTACTTTAAGCATGCGCATTTTGATTTTTAAAACAGTGTTATAATTATAAATATTTTCTTATATTTATTTAAAATTTTTAATAGAAGTGTAATTAATGTTACAAAAATATACTACTAAATTTTTTTTTGTTATTACAAAAGTTTTTGTAATATTTGCAAAATTTTATATTAGAACTAAGAGTACACATTAATAAAACGCAATTTGTAGTATTAATAAAACTTATATCAATCACTGGAAGCGAGTTTCGTTACAATTACTAAAATTTTAGTTCTCACAACGAAACCTGAATACTAAAAGCGGTTTTGTGAATAAAATCACTGTTTTTTTTTCTGTGTAGGAAAAAAAGTATTGAGACATTTTTTATAGATAATTATATGACCTACAATTTTTGTCTGACCTAATTTTATGATAAAACTTATCGTTTTGCTGAAAAACGCAAAAAACCCATTTTTGACAATTTTGACCTTGAATACAATTTTTTCCACGTACAGGATCGATGAGGACTTTTCAACACTTATTTATAATGGTGTTCGGAACATTTGTACCAATTTTCAGCTCTTCCCTAATTTTTGTATCTTTACTACTATTTTTAGGGCTAAACTGATCGGGTTAAAATTTTGTTAATGTCAAACAGAGATTGCTTTAAATACAATAAAATAATATTTTGCGGTAGAGAACCAATAAAAGAATTTTTTAATCTTATAAACATCCATTTTTAACAAAGTAGTACGATTAAATTTAATTACAAAATACTAAAATATTATATTTACAGTACTTACAGTAAATATAACATAAACAAAAAGACACGATTAACATCATTAGCAACAAATTTACAAAATTCTGAAATAATAGAACGCAAAAAATGGCGTCAAATTTTGACCTCTGCCAGGCTAAAACGCACAGCTAGGAAAACCGCGATATTTGAATTAAATTTTTAATAATTTTTAATAATTAAATTATTTTATACAATTCTTAACATGCACCATTTTAAATAAAAATTATAAAAATAAAAATTATTAATTATTAATTTAAATGGAAATAAACACAAGAACTTTCATATTATAACTTACTTACCTACGTATTTTGACGATTAACATTTAAATAAAAATACCGCTGTCGCAGCGTCCTGCATAACATAGCGAATTTCCGTTTATAAAAGTTAGTTTTTCTCGGAAACTAATTGACATAGAACAATAGTTTAAAGACCTTTTTTATGTAATTTTTTCTCCTCTTTTAAATGGTGTAAAAAAATTTCGCAAAACTTGTTGATTAAGTGGAAATTTTGGCAAAAAACTAATTTTTTGCAAGAACAAAAACCATGTTCCTGGCATCCGACATGTAACATGGCTAACGAACTCATCCAACGGTTTGGGACTTCCAATATTTTGACCAAATTTCGTAAACCTAGCACATTCCGTTCGAGAGTTATCGTGCGGACACATATATATATATATATATATATATATATATATATATATATATATATATATATATATATATATATATATATATATATATATATATATATATACATATATATATATATATAAATTTTAGCGAATATTATTTTCGGTTTCTGGGGACCTAAAAACAAATTTCTGCCATGGTCCCGGGCTCAGGTGGCGTTATGACAGTGGCTGTAATAGCTGAATTCCATTCTGGAAATTCGCTAAAACTGAATCTCTTTTTATATATTATGAACTAAAATAGATTAAAATATATTATGAACTCTTTTTTAACACTTATTTAATTTCTGTTATAGCCGGTCCAGACTACACAAACTTTTGTTTGCACAAACTATTTGCGCAAACACAAGTTTGTGCAAATGGTATGTGTGGATGTGAAGTTTGCGCAAACATTTTGTACAAATCACACAAACTTTTGTTTGAACAAATTGTTTGCACAAACATAAGTTTGGGCAAACGATACGTGTGAACGTGGTGTTTAAAGTTGGTACCAGTGTTTGTGGATTTTTGTATCTCGCATCAAAAGTTGGTATGGACGCCTGAGTTTACAACTACCGTAAATATGACTGAATAGGCACGAATTCAGACTTTACACTGTATTTTTTTTTATATTTCTTTTATGAGTACGTATTCTTTAATATTATATTAATTAATATATTAAAGAACATTCATTTAATATATTAAAAATTTACGCGAGAATGGTCACTTTATTACAGTAAATAAAAATTTTGGAAAATATACCTGGTTTTTAAAAAAATTACAAAAATAATGTAATATCTTCTCTATGGTAATTTGGGGTCAAAAGAGACGATAATAGGGTGAATGGGGATAATCCGTAGGACCGACCAAATTTAGAACAGAAATATAACATAATTTCTATTTTTTTTTTTTTTTTGTATTTGTACATCCAAAAAAGAAATAATACTTCAGAAATTGACAATAAATCTAAAATAAAATTTATAAAGTATAGAAAAGTCATGCTGAATGTTTTTATAAAAATATCGATTGACTTGAAAACCTTGAAAGTGCTGTATTCTATGTTCCAATACATCCTTCATCCGACCCTAATCACCCCACATTCGTCTCTTTATACCTGATATAGCGTTCCTATTAGCGCAGCTACTGTCCCTATTCACTCCTTTTCGGCCTCTATTAACTTAGTCTCAATCATCCTCACTATTTCCTCTTAAAAAAATAAAAACAATTAAAAGTTTGTAGTCTTCGTTTTCTAGATATTATGTTTCAAAATAACTAAAATTTCGATTAAACAAGAATTCTTTCATTATAGCACCAAAATAAGTAGTTTTTAGAAAAAATTTTAAAAACAAAAAGTAAGACTTTTAGAAGACGTTAATTTAAATTGATTTTCTAATATTTTTTAATCAACTTCAACCTTAGTTATTGTTGTTACCCGAAAAAATAATTATTCTATTATATTTTAAGAAAGATATATATTCCGATTTATGTTTAGTGTTTTTAAACCAAGCTCATGAGTAACATTTTTCCTTGTGCCCCTATTCACCCGCCTTTCTCGATTCATTCCAGTCTAGGGTAATGGTCTCTGAAAAACACTGATACTGAATACGTATGTACCATACAATAAATATTTAGTACCAATAAATTAAAAAATATTTATTACCACCGACACTGTAGGTTGTAAAAGGTGTTAACCAATATGCCGATTTGCTTCAAAAAAAAAAAAAAAAAAAATGTTTACTTCATCTAGTGTATGGTACATATATTCTCTATATCAATGGTAACATATATGTTTGTACGAAAGTTTGCTCAAACAAAAGTTTGTGCAAAAATTCCGTCAAACAAAAGTTTGTGTAATGTGGGCGTGCTATTTGTACAAACTTTTGTTTGTGCCGGCTATTAGGTAAAAAATCGGAAAAATTTTATTCTTAGGCTTTATTTTCATTATTTATACTGCATGAATAACATATACGTAGGTATATAACCAAAAAATTTTAAACATGTGGCGGCGTTGTTTATACAATTTTTTTTTTCTAAACGCAAGCGCGCTTATTTTGTTTAATTTCGAATAGATAGCACTAAAATTAGACCTTAGAGATCTTAGACTTTGCGGGGTCCAGTTGCCAAGGGGAAAAGAACGAAAACGGACATACGTACGTTCTAATTTAGTGAAATCCCCATGACGCGTTGTGTGCGTCTATTGAAGTTACAGTAGGTATATACAAATTATTCATACTGTTAATAGTTCTTCATACATCAGTTAAAGATATTTTTCAAAAATGAAAGAATCTATTATTTGTTAAAGAAATTGAAGGAAGGCATGCAGTTTGGAACATTATGAATTCGACTAAATATTCAAATAAAATTTTAAAAATAAACGCCCAGGAAAAAATAGTTAATTTATTTTGCAGGAAAATAATTAAAAAAATTATGCTTCTTTCAACTTGGATATAATATCGCGTATCGGCTTGAAGAAAATATGTTTCTTAAAATTGGATGAATCCAGTATTTCCTATTTCTTTGTCTACGACATCTCATTCTTCGATATTTTTATTCTTGACGCCGACTAACCACAAACTCTGTAAACAGTTACCAAAACGAATGATTTATGTACATATGTGTATGTCTAATTTTGTTCAATAGACTTATTTCTTGATCTGCTTGTACTATCTATACAATTATACATACCAACCTACGTAAATAAAATTGAAGTATAACAATGATTTGAAAAAGCTTAGAAAATGTTGTGAACTTATAGAACACGTCAATGGCGTGCATAATTTTTATGCACATACATAAACTTATTAATATTTATTTACAGTATGAAATGGCACTGAAATACAAGAAGTACCATTTCTTGATACTAACTAAAAATAATATTTTTGGTTCACTTGTCGTCAACAATCGGTCTCAACTATTTTACGCTACCAAAATCAAACGGTTCGAAAAAAAAACAAAAAACAATTAAAGATATAAACTTTTTCGATTCTGTTTACCTTATTCAGTAAAAATTTTTGTCAATTATCTCAATTTTCAACAAAATATTTCAAACATTTTCTAATGTTACTACTAGTTTTCCATTCAAGTGAATCATGACAAAATTTTAAAGAAAAAATTCGTGACACTATTTATTGGCTATGTAAAAATTAATGTAGGCAGTTTTACTAAACAATTAATCATTAACAAAATTTAAATAATGATTATATAATCAAAATCAACGTCCATTAAAATAACTAAACCAAGAAAGAAAGAGATAAATGATTTATTTACCCACACAAAAAATAAAGAAGAACAAAAAGCAGCTAATCAACATCATTGTGAATCTTTTAACATAAATTATCGAAAATTTTGTACTGTTTTACAATATAATAAAATGATAAATAAAATATAAATTTAATTATTTAAACATTATTAAATTTTATAACTAACTGTAACTAAATAAGGAATTGAAGACGTTATTACGGCAGCAATAAAAAAAATGTGCCATTGCTCATTACCTAGAAATAAAAAATATGTAAAGTGCAATAAAAGAAATAATAATAATAAATAAATAATTAACAATAATTTGATAGTGATTCAAATAAGTATTTATGCATTATACTGGGTGATAGTAAATTTTCTGGTTCAAATGCTGATTAAATACGTGAAGTGAAAACTCTTTTAGTGGATGAAACCAGCCCTTAAAGTTAAGGGTTTAGATCATATTTATTAAGATATCTCGAAAACTATAAGAGATAGAGGAAAACTTTAAAATCATTAAATGCTACTTTTCGAAAGACCTATCCATCTTTATATTTTTAATTAGGATTGAATTCACAAGGGGAACTGGAGGGGTGAAAATGAGGCTAATTTTCATGTACAGCCTGAGTGCCCCAATATATCAAATTTTGACTACCATAGATAGAAAGTGTATCAAAAATTATGGGATGCTGGTTTTTATGGTATTCACAACATATAAGAAGAAAAAATAAGGTAGATTACATTTCATTATTATTGATTGCAAATACCTTTTGTAAATTTTAATTTCTCTATTCCTTATATGTTTTGAATAGTTCTTTATCTACTGCATGTAATTTAATTACCAAGATGCACAATTAATAAACCAGTATATAAGAGTTCATTTATGTTTTTAAATATGTAGTTACTATTTCAAAGATATTGCATGTATTGTATTTTATAATATACATGATTAATAATTATCATTCCGTTTACAAAAATAATACTCTATGGCTACAGGCATTTTATAATATTTTTTTCATAATATTTCATCAACGTCAATCACACAGACACCCACTTAATTTGAGAGAAAAAGAGTCAAAATATAATTAGTTAATATCTAATTAACTTCACCCTTAATAAAGGTTATAATTTTAGATTGTTACGTTTTTTGATTCCCACAATTACTTTAGAGCACTTTGTGAATACTTAATTTTAGGTATAATTACAATATATTATGTAGTTATGCATTTAAAATGAATAATAGGTTGAAACTGATAGAAAGTTAATACTTAATAAATGACTGCATTTTAAAACATATGTTTAATTGAAAAAAAAAGAAAAAAACATTTTGTAATTTATAAATAATAAAAACTAAAAAATCAAATTGACCACTGTACCTTGTCGATATATCGCTGCTGCTAATTTTACATTTTGTGTATTTGCTTCTGCCACCTTCAACTCTGACTCCGGGGATATCGATAAGAAACTCCCGGCTCCGATATAACTACAACCCTAACATCACTAGTTGAGAGAGACAAGGTGAAGCAATTTCACATATCCAAAGTAATTTATTACAAAAACTTACTTATAAGCGGTATAGGTTATTAACGAATTTCCGTATCGTTTTATTTACTAGGAAGCCCTAAAATCGTGGTAAGATTTGCTTTGAAATCCTTTAGTTTTTACAAATTTTACGGTACTAGTTTTTTTTTTTTTTTTATAATTATTTGTAAGGAAACACCAGCTGTTATATGGCTACAATTACAACGATTAAAAAATTAAAAATCAATTATGTAATTAGCTATAAAGTAGTCTTTTTATTTCCTGATTCCTGAGTATAAACATTCTACAAGTATAAAATTGACCCAACAAATGATTAATGTTTTATACCGACTTTATAATATTTACCCACTGATAATAAGATTTTTGAGATTGGCAATTTGAACGAGTATTAATCAATACAATTTAAAGCAAGTCGTCAAGTGCAAGTTGTACTTGCGTTAACAGTGTTCCATACACTCAGTTGGTTATATAAATTTTTTGTAACGGAATATGAAAGAGGATGAAATATTTTTTTTCTACTTCTGCTATTAAAAGTAACATTATGCGTAAGGGTAACTATATGTTAAAATTAATAATTGCCCACAGCGCACGAGATATAATATCCCACGGCTTAATATAATAAAAAGTAGGCTATTTCGTTGATTTAATATATAATCTATATAAATAATTCTAAAAATATACATATATGTATGTTGATTATTTATTATTGTTTCCCTAGTTTCAAAGTATGTTTTGGCAAAAATTTAAACATCTTACAACTGACAATATAAATTTAATAATTTTTAACTACTTATTTAAATAAATATTAATGTAAATGAAAAAAATTTGCTCGTAGAAAAAGTATAGTGTAAAATACCTGGAAAAAGTTTATTTCTCACTCATATGAATTGTTGCGCGATGTTCTCATATTCGTGAGAAATAAGTCGCTTTTCCCACTGTACAATATACTATTCTAATGAATTTTACGTCTGTTTACGTTTACCAGAAATGAACAGTGATATTTACTAAACGAAGTAAATGTACTAAGGGTCGCCTTTTTTTCTTTCAATACTAATTATTACCAGTACTATTTATTATAAAAATTGTATTCAAAAATATTTCACTTAAATTAGAAATTTTTTTAAATATTATTATTAATATCTTTGAATAGCTTGGATTTTATTATTTCTATGGATACGTAACAAAATTTTACAAATATTACCTAGATAATATTTAGGTGAAGAGATTGTAATATGTTTTTCGTGTACAGTTTTATCAGCTATTCCTTCTTTTTTAATTTTCACTTTATAAAAAATTACCAAAATACCTGATTAACATTTAATACCTGGTAATATTAATACAGTTAGATACTGATTAATAACATCTTGATCAAAATAAAATATGTCATCAACTTTTCTTTTTTCATACCAAGGAAGTTGTACAAGGAAATTCAGTTCTGATAGTTTTCGCTCAATTTAGACACCATTCTTAATGTTCGTGAATTTTATATATATATATATATATATATATATATATATATATATATATATATATATATATTACTGAATTCGTGCTTTAATAGCCTTTCATTTGATAGCTTACTCGGTGTTCTTAGCCAAAAATTTTGTTTTTAACTTCCAGATTATCCTCTAAAATTAACCCCCAGAATCGAAATTCAACTACACTTCTGAAATTAGGCCACCACACCTTATCTCCGTGTTAAGTTTCAAATTTTCGCGTTGAGTGGTTTCAGAGGAAATTGCCTTTGACACTCGGACAGACACTGAAGTGATTGCATAAGTGTTCGGTTTTGTCAATTTTGGTACGGGACACTAAAAAGTTAAAAGTTTCATTAAATGTTATCATGTAATTCATTTTACTAAATTTATTTTCTAGACCTGCAAACAAATTTTCTTTTATTGTAAATATTACATTTATGGGTTTTTCATCTAAAAGAAAATTTATCTCGCCTTGTACAAAAAAAACCATTAGGTATGTGTTTAATAGCTAAATAACTGTATTTTCACTTTCAATATCTGCAGATTATGTACGCCAATTGCAGATAAAAAAAACTCTATATGCATAATAATACTCGTGGGCAGTGTAATATAACATTTTATAATTCTATCAAATACGTTAGTACAATACATATACATACAATGTAAAATAATAATAATAATTTGTAATAATATTAATGCAATTATGAAATAATTCACTTATTGCTTGAATTGACTTCAGTTTGTAGCACTGACTTTACATGTGTTACGATTGCCAGCCGTCAAATGTTACTCAATAGAAACTAATCATATTAAATTATTATTTTATTTGAAAAATTAACCTTTACACCGCACCCATTCTCGCTGTTTAATATTATCTAATATTATTATGTTAATGTTATTATACTTTTAAGATTTATTAAAATAAAGTGTTTTACAAAATGAAAAATTTTGGAAATTTTTAATTTTGATTTTGAACTCTTTTGATATCGTGTAAATTGTACATGCCTTGTGAAGTTAAAATATTTCGTATCTGATTATCTCGCTTGTAATTCCGGACCCCGTGACATCAAATGTTTCGCTATCGTGGGCTTAAAAAGACATTAGGATGTGACAAACAAAGTGAGTTCCGTATAATGGGACAACGCCTTTCGAAAAATATTTTAATTAAATTAGTTACCATACAAAATTTTTAATTTTTATCGTTATCATGGAAAGTGATGAAATTTATGGTAGGTAGTAGGCAGTATTTTTTTTAACTTATAAAATAAGTGTAACGTTTGCACTGTCCGCGGAAACTGCCAAACTATGATAATCAATCTAAGGACTTCGGTAATAACGAAATTACCCTTTACGAAACAATTTATTCAGGACTTTGAATCCCTAGATATTTCAATGAAAAATGATGCTAAAAATCTGAAATTTTGCATAGCAAGCAGGTAAAGCTGTTTAAGTATATAGGCGAAATTTCAAAATGAATATAAAAGAAGTGTTACTGAAAACAAATTTAATTCTTGGAATAAATGAATTTTTAACCTAGAATCTGGTAACATCTAGCAACGTCGCATTAAGTGCGGTATAGCAGAAGGTTCAAAAATAAAATATTAAGTATTAATAATTATAATTTACAAAATCGCAGCTCAATACAAAAAATTTTTCCAAAAATCACAGATATTTTGCTTACTGTACACAAAAATATTAATTTCTGTACGGACTCAACGTTGTTAATAGATAATAATTAAAACATATTCATTTCAAGTTTGAAGCAATGACATACATAGTAATTATTCATTAATTTAACAATGAATAATAAAGTTGTTCTAACAATGAATAATAAAGTTATTCTAACAATTGCATTAAAAATATTTTTAATTATTTTAAAAATATTTAATGCAATTGTTAAAATAAAAAAACATAATCAAGTTTCGGGCAAAGTATAATTGCAGAACCTTCCCTAGTTCTTGTGACGGTAGACAAGGATTGGCACGGCCGGCATCTGGGCTTGCTTAGGTCGGTGCGGATGTCGGAAGTGTGAGGTAGTGGCGTTCTCGTTGCGAGAAGGGGATTTGGCATCTCGGGTTCAACACATGCGATGGACGTGTGATGCTAAGTACGAATACTACCACTATACCACTCAACCTAAGATGTAAGGCATCGTGTCGAGAGGTGCATAGCACATGGGGAGATGTGTCGCTGACGATCCGTTTGGGGCGCCAGATCGAACCCCATTTTATTATAGACCCTCTGTCAGGGTGTGGACTTTGACAGCGACCTTTTGATCCTAACTTTCCGTGGAAAGACAAATGGAAACAGCAAAAGAAAAAGAAGAAACACATGCATCCGAGCGCTCCACTTGTGGTGCACTCGAGGAGACCGGTGGTGACTCCTTCAGTGGTGCCCCTGAGTCATTACAGGCTAGCGAAGCTAAAGCGGGATTCTCCAAAGAGAAGCCCGCCAACCAGCAAGAAGCCTCTTTGAGAGACCCAACAGAGAATGTTAGCTCTCTTAAGATTAAAAGGAAGAATATGTGGGGGGCCGAAAGAAGGCGCCGTAAGAAAAAGCGCGAGGCGACCGAGTAAGATCCTGGTCACTCGCAGGAGACCACATCGCCTGCTCCTGCTTCAGGTAAGAAACCCAAAATGACTGGGGATACACCTGAGGAAGCAAGAAGTCAGGCAAAGGAAATGAAGAGGGCTGAGTACTCCAAGGTGCTACAGTCTGAGTTCAGGATCGCCATCGTCTGCAAAGGCTATACAGAGGTACAGATGACCATGGAGAACTTGGTCCAAATACAGGGAGCAATCGGCGTACTGGTGGACGACCTTTCCGAAGAGGAGACAATGATCCCGAAATTTGTCGATTGTTACCTGACGAAAGGTGCTGCCGTCGTTGTCTGCGATGATGAGTCGTCGCGGGAATGGCTCACGAAGAAAATACCAGAACTGAAGGCATGGGAGGGCGCTGAACTCAAAGCGATTGACTTCAGTTCCCCCTTAGTTTCAGTAGGATTGTGGCTTGGTTTCCTGGCCCCACCAGTTACAAACGATGTCATCCTGGAGCGCCAGAATTATGGACTCAGGATGGTTAGATGGAGGATATATGAAAGGAAAGAAAAGAAGAATGGAGTCCGCCTCATCAGCAGCATGGAGAAGAGTGAGGCGGATTCCATTATCAAGAAGAAGATCTTTTGCGGAGCTGCCCAGGCCTCGTTTTCGGCGGTGAGTGGGGCGGCCACCAGCAGAAAGAAGGAGAAGGCTCGCAAATAATAAGTAAGTATGATTACTTTTTTACAAGCGAACATTCAACATAGCGTCGCGGCTAGTAGGGTACTTTACAATAGGATCTCTTCTGGTCATGTTGAAATTTGTCTAACACAAGAACCCTGGTTGAGGGGGGATGCATTAAGGGACTTTATGCCGCTGGGTTTACTTTATTCTACGGTAGTGCCACAGAAAAACCCAGGGCCTGTATATTGATGAAGAACATAAACACATGGGTGTTGCCGAATTTTCTCTTAAGAAACTTGGTAGCGGTACTAGTGAAATATAAAGAGGGAAATACTGAAAGGAAACTCGTTGTCTGTTCAGCATATTTCCCTTATGATAGCGAGGTTCCTCCGTCTACGAAGGAATTTGAGGACCTCGTCAATTTTTGTAGAAATGAGGGACTCGAACTGGTGGTTGGGTGCGACGCCAATGCCCATAATCGCCTATGGGGTAGCAACGATACGAATCGCCGAGGAGAGTTACTCTTCGAATTTTTTAACACAACAATCTAGAAATCCTGAATAAACGCGACGAACCCACCTTCTGCAATAGCATTAGACGGGAAGTCATAGATATTATACTAGGGTCAATGAGTATCCTGGGGAGGATAGTGGGTTGGAGGGTTTCAATGGAACCGTCTCTATCAGATCATCCACACACCGAGTTCACGATACAGGGAACTCTCTCAGAAGTCCCCTTTAGGGACCCTAGGAAAACCGAATGGGGCTCCTTCAGGGAACAACTGGCAGGGATGCTGAGCAATGTACCTTTGAGTGAACTCAGCTCTATGGAGGACTAGGAACTCGCAATTGCTTATGTCAGCAAAGCTATTCTAGCCGCAATGGACCCTTGAGTGAACTTAGCTCTATGGAGGACTTGGAACTCGCAATTGCTTATGTTAGCAAAGCTATTCTACCCTCCTAGTACCCACTAATTAAAAGCAGAGCAGTTTACAAAAAAAACTAGAGTGTAGCCCTAGATTGGAGCTTCTAAGAAGGGAAAAATGGAGGCTCTGCAACAGAGCTAGACTAAATAACAACGCCGAGAACTGGAACTGTTATCCGGAGACTCAGCGCAGGTACAAAAAGAGATTAGGAAGGCCTTCAGAACATCTTGTAGAACCTTCTGCCAAAACATAAATGATACACCTGCCCTCTCTCAGTTGTACAGAGTTCTAACACAGGACTCTAAAGCAAAACAAGGGACTCTCTTAACACCTTCTGGAGCAACAACTTCCTCAGAACTAGAGACACTTGAGCTTCTGTTAGGAACTCATTTTCCGGAATAGGAAGTTTGTGAAGAAGACTCGCTGGTATCCATTTACACACCCAAAAACAGAACTGGAAAGTGGCTGCCAGCATAGCAACATACAAAAGAGTACAGTGGGCAATTAACACGTTTGCCCCTTAAAAGAGCCTGGGTTTGGATAGAGTGTTCCCTCCTCGGCTACAGCCCTGCTACATATAGAGGGTGCTTTCAATTTCACTTCTCTGGACTCTATTTATAGAGGACTGAGTCAACATGGGGTCTAAAATACATTGACCAGATGGATAATGACTTCCCTTGCGGCAAGCGGTCGCCTGTTTAAACGACTGCACTCTCAAGGTTAAAACATCAAGGGGCTGCCCACAAGGAGGGGTCCTTTCCCCACTTCTTTGGTGCCTGGTGGTAGATGAGCTAATCATCAGGCTCAGTAATAGCAGCATTTATGCACAGGGATACGCTAATGACATATGTATTATGTCGGTCTAATGTTTTCCTGACACAGTAGCTGGTCTCATAGAGATAGCACTTGGAACGTGGAACGATGGTGCAGAGAGGTCGATTTAACAGTTAATCCTGAGAAGACCGATCTTGTTGTTTTTACAAGGAAGAGGAGGCTCGACGGTATTTTCGAGCTACTCTTTTCTGGAAAATGGTTGACTTTTCGGGATCGGTCAAGTATCTGGGAGTTACTCTCGATGCTCGACTAACCTTGAAGGAGCACATTGAAAACAAGGTAGCTAAGGCGTGTAGCACTCTTTAGGCCTGGCGAAGAGCTATTGGGGCCAGGCGGGGCCTTAAACCAAAAATGGTTTGTTGGCTCTACACAACATTTGTTAGGCCGTCGCTTACCTTTGCTTCCTTGATTTAGTGGCCTCGTACTGAAACAGCCAGTGTTAGGTCAAAACTGAATAAAATTCAAAGATTAGCGTGCTTGGGCATCACGGGGGTGATACGTACAACGCCGCAGACGAGGCTGTGCGCTTACAGACTTTGGAGTAACGGGTGTTGGTCTTTCAAACATCATGAGCACGGGCATTCGGCCCCTTTATCTGGGCTTCAGGAGTCGCTTGTTATCACTCAAATGGTAAGTGACACAATTAAGCCCAGATATAATCTGGATCGCAACTATCATGTGATCATTCCATCCAGGGAGGAGTGGGAAAGCAATACTCTCCCAACAGCTGTTAGAGGACTGGCCTGGTATACCGACGAGTCCAAGACGGCGGAAGGTATAGGTACGGGTATTTTCGGACCCCGAACCCGATTAACCTACCCCTTGGGAAAAGAATCGACGGTTTTCCAGGCTAAAGTGTTTGCCATTTCAGCCTGTGCGAAATTGATACAAAGTAGGCCCGGTTGGAAGGGACATCGCGTAAGCATAGGCCATACGGGAATAAATGGAAATGAGAGAGCAGATGATTTAGCTAAAAGAGGCTCGACTCAACCTTTAATAGGTCCAGGGCCGGCCCTAAGAATATCATTCCAAAGATTGAGGTGTGCTGTGGACGACTGGGCTAAAAGACAACACGCCCATCTCTGGAAAGTGTGTACAACGACCAGACAGGCCCGAGAGCTTATAGTACTGCCCAGATTAAAACAGAGAAAGGAATTGCTATGTCTAATCAGGGTACAGCTGAGCCGGTTATCAGGTATACTCACGGGACATAACGTCCTGAAGAAGCACCTGCATATCATGGGATTAGTGAAAAGTCCTCTCTGCTGAAGGTGCGGCTTGGAGGACGAATCTTCGTCCCATGTTTTATGCTCTTGTGAAGCATTGTCATCCTTGAGATGCAAGTATCTGGGATCTCCAATACTGAGTTCCGAGGACATCAGGATTGCAGACTGCAGTGGAATTCTGAGTTTCTATGAGGGACTGGGCTAGTCGCTCTTGGATGCCGTGGGGTACAATGGGCCCGTATTTGGTGGCCTACGTGCAACGGGAGCTTTGAATCCCGACCCACTTACAGCATTCATAATTACAGAACTTTTCTGCAATTTCCCTAATACATAGGTATATTATTTTTAATCTTAACTTAAACCTAAAATTTATTAGACATTAATCAATTTAACTTTTTTTTTAAATTTATTTATCTTTTTTTAAACACACGGTGCTGCAAAAGTTGTGTGCGTGCAGTGTATCCCATAATTTTACAAATATAGATACAATTTTAAAATAAATAAAATTTTAATGGAAGTGCTTCCGGGCATGTAACATGAGCACAATATAAAAAACCTCTTCTGTTGCGGCGTTCTGCATAACATAGCGAATTTCCGTTTACAAAAATTAACCTTATGTATGTGATTTTTCTCTTCTATCCAATGGTGTAAAAAAATGTCGCAAAAACTTTTGAACTTTGGGAAATTTTGACAAAAACTAATTTTTTTCACGAAAAATGCCCAAAAACTATGTTCCGGGCGTCAGACATGTCTACGTAAAGAACCCATTCAAGGATTTCGGACGTCCAAAATTTTATCGTGTGAAAACATATATACACATACTTTCATTTCATTACTTTCATTCATACTTTTCATTTTCTCTAAAATCTTTTTTATGCAACCTCGAATTGCCGATCCACCGCATACAAAAAGTTTTTGTTTTACAGTCTGAATCGAACTTTTTCTGCCTATTTACTTTCGGAATATTTTTTTAACTATGTATTTAAGAAGTTTTTAAATTTTTTTTATGCGGTCCCTATCCACCGTATAAAAAAAGGTTCGGCTGTATTAATATGAACTCCTTAAACTTTCCAGAGTAAAAATCTCATTCAGTCCCCTTTTTACACAATGCAGTCCCAGTTTGTGTATATGTATTCCGAAAAAATTTTGATTACTTGGGCAAAATTACGTTTGATCAGATAACCAAGCTGCAGAAGTGAATCTTCCGCTACGATAGTTTTACTACACAAACGGTGTTGAAAATAACAAGAACACAAAAAAAAAAATTGAGTTACGTTCGTATTGAATTGTACGATATTATCATGATATATTTATTTCACTGTCACTTTGTGCCCTATGTTAATCTGTGTCTTGTGTATGTATATCAGCTCATTACATACATACATACACATAATGTATAATTCTGTATTCTGCCTGTCTATCTGATTCATCATGCCGACATCAGTCCAGTGTCGGTTACTTGATAATCGTCACAACATCGAACTTGTTTAATAGGATTTCTTGATATCCCTTATTTGTATATTATGTACCGGCAACAGTAGTAAACATTACAAATTTAATTAACATTAATAATACTGAAACAATTGATAACATAATAACCAAAGAAATGTGAAGAATCGAATGGTTTTAATGCTCTTAATTTCGCTATGTAAGACAAAACTACAATTTTTTTTTGTTTTAAAGATATTTTATTTTCAGTTCTTTAAGGGTACTGTTGGTCTTGCAATTTTAGAAAATCATTTTTTTACTTCATTTTACAACATATCTGAAACTTCTTCTCTATACTGTAGGTCGACTTTCCCCTGTAGATAACCATTAACATGAATCCTTCCATCGTTTCTTTTTAGATTTTATAACAATTTTTGTTGCAGGGAATAAATCGGAGAATAACGGAAAAATTCTTAACGGAAATTTTTCTGGAAATTATACGTTTTGAGATACTGTCATCAAACCAGAATTCGATTTGCGTTAAGCCCACCACTCCCAAAGAAAATCCGTTAAAAGGATGGCAGCAATATTCTTTGAAGATATACTGTAATCTAATACAAATAGTTAAAATATTAAGATGCACATACTCTGAATTTTACATTTTTGGGACATAGTGAAACAAAAATACTATATATGTAATAAAAAAATTTTGAAATCTTAGACTAAACAGTGTTCTTTCATTAATTTTGATTAGGTTAGTTTTGAAACATAAATCAGGATGGTTACGATAATAATAAAATTATATATCAACCGAATTTTATTGAACTAGTTGGAATAAAAATTCCTACTTATTTTCAAAATCAAACAATAATCCAAAAACAAAACAAAAAATCATTTTACTCGAGCATTCTATTAATATCCAATTTTTTTATCTGATATTTAAACCCCTAGCAATAGAAAAAAAAGCAGAACAGATTTTTTAATAAAACGTTTATTAAAAAATGTTCTTCAAGCTAAAACATTTCAAAAATGTGATAAAAACCCTGCGATTGAAATGCACCCGTGGGGGTTTCAGGGATGATAAAATGGTTTAACAGCAAAAAAGAAAAAAAAAACGTATAAAATACTTTACTTCACGTACGTATGAACCAACGAACACGAGTATTATTATCAATAAAAAAAAAGAAAATTAAACAAAATTTATTCTGTAATTAAAATTTACTTTAACGTTTTAATACCAGTTCGAAACGTTTATGATTTTCCAATAAAAGGATATTGAACAAATAATGTAATATAAAGTTAGGTATTCGGTCCGTACAAATGAATATAGCACGGTATTTGTGCATATAAATATACAGTTAGCCCTCTTTAACTGCGGCCGTACCTATGAGCTCGAATTAAAATATCTGAAATTATTTATATAAATATTATTTATATATTTATATTTATATATATTTATATATATATATATATATATATATATATATATATTTATTTATTTATGTATATTATTTATATATATATATATATATATATATATATATATATATATATATATATATATATATATATATATATATATATATATATATATATATATATGATATAAAACATACGATAGATATGAGAGGAGAAATGCTCGTGCGAAAAAAACACGTAAATTAAAGTGAATTTATTAACAAAAATTTTCGTAATAAACTACCAACTTTTAAACTAAAAGATAATTTATATTAACCAATGTTTCTAATAAGTACAGATTATTTTTAGCCTTCCATCAAAAACTATTTTTTATTACACGCCGCGCCAATGTGCCCTTTATTACCAACCGTTGCATCAGTCACGTATTTTAACGATAAAAGAAAATCAACTTTAATGCAGCTTTTTGGAAAAAGGAAAAATCTTGCATTACTTATCAAACAACGGTGACCGTAACATTAAAAAAAAAGAAAAAACAGAGCAGAGATCAGTTTGATCGAACGCAACATGTAATGACAGTTGATGTTCACAAATCAGGTAATTGGAAAACAGTGCGGAGAACAGTGCAATAATAAAGTTCCATCAGGCAACTTCTCGCCCAGTCGTCAATTCAAGTTTATCCAATACTAGATACGATTGAGAATACATTGGTTATTAGATCTGGACAATTATGAAAATGTAATGGCACTTACCCGGTCTTTTTATATCAAATCAAAACCATTACTGAAAAATTAAAATTAGAAGAAAACCTGTACAGATTTGTAGATTTACAAGTCGTTTTAAATCATTAAGCATTCTTTTTAGGTACCAAGGAAATTTTTAGATTAAAGATTTAGTCGTGATGATGATTGTCTTGTTTATACATCATTCTTAATATTCATGAAGTTTTTCAGATTTTTCTGAGCAATCCTTATGTTGATAAGGGCTGGGACAGCAATATTTAAGGTTTTCCAGCAAATACCATCTAGACACTACTCGATGCTCTTTGAGAAAAATTTTTTCTCACTCTCCAAGTCGTTCCCTGAAATTAACCTTCATAATCAAAATTCAACTCTAATGCTAACTATACGTGGAGTGGAGACTTAGCTGGAATCTCGAGATTTCATGATTGGAAGCACTAATTTTATCACTTATTAGTACACGAGAGGTTTGTATTTTTTCAAATAAATTTGGGTTTATCTAACAAAAATTTGTTGCCTAGCAATTTAACGAGAAGAACTGTCAACTACCAAAAAAGCGACAGCGTAGTTGAAGCGTTTTTGGGTTAACAGTTCTTCGAGTTGAATGGCTTTTAGGCAAGAAATTTGAGTTGTAGAAAACACAAATTTATTCAGAAAAAGTATAAAACTCAAGTGTAATACGGTAAGATAATTTAACGAATAAAATGAATTAGTATAATTTATATTATTATTTAATACATTGTTACTATGGTTCTAAAATCAGTTAAATTTACCAATAGGAATTTTTGTTTCGTTTTTATCGTGTCTACCGATAGTGAAAAGACCAGTTAAATGTTGGGTACTATTTTTTTCGCTGTAAAAATTTGTCATAACTTTTTTTCCATGGTAAAAATGAAAAAAACTACAATATTTTTATGGGACTTGATATACATGAATTAAATTATCAACGAAAAACTTTGATGTTTGCATAATTCTTAAAATTATTTTTCATTAAAAACTGAGGTCGAACTGTATCATCATATACATGTACCTCGGTGTGATTTTAGATGCATTGTTTAATTAAACTAGTACCTACAAAGGTTTAATATTTTTTAATTTTTTAGAGAAAACCACACAAGACAAATGCATAAAATCAAATGAATTTAAACAATAAAATTTTTTTAAAAATGATACATATTTTCAACAGCATTTATATAACATTTACCTAATCAGACGAACATATGTATCGATTTTCATTAATTTTTATGGAAAGATACTAAAAAGTAATCTAACCGTGAACTACTTCAATGAAGATTATCGAATATTCAATATCTTACTTTGACTACAAACATGTATAACTTATGTAAAACGTAAAAATATCGTTTAAAACATTTTCGCAGCCCTTACTATTAATTGAAATATTTTACACACAGCTAAGTAGATGTAAAAATCGCAAATTACATACCCACAACGTAAGCGAATAAGTGCGGGGGAATAATATCCTACGGTTTACTACAACAAAAAAAAAGGCTGCTATATTTTTTTATAATTTAAATAAATAATTCTGAACATTACAGTATTTTACAACTGTAGATTATTTATTATTTATTGTTTCCATCTACTATTGTTCAAATTTACTAAAATTTGAATATTTTAAAACAGACATAAGTGATTAATAAAAAAAAAAAATTATTTATCTATATAAATATGAATGTAAAATTTATGAAAAAAAATGTGATCGTAGAAAAAGTATAGTGTACTCTACGTGGGAAAGCTTATGTCACCCTGTGGGTTCGAGCAACAGCCTCATATTCCCGATAAATAAGCCACTTTTCCCACTGCTACTTTTCTACGCCTGTGAACTATGAAATTGCTTATCTACTGTACAAAATACTAACTGAAAACTAGCTTTGTTTTACACAGTTGTACAAAATTTTGTTCTTTGCACACAGTCATGTATAAAGAACAAAAACCCCATTTTATTAGGCATTTATTAATATTGTATTAAAGTCTGTTCACAATTTTTACATAACAGTTGCAAGAAACTTCTGTCATTTGTTTCTAATACATTTAAACCACAAACAGCTCTTGACACGGAAGCGTGTTTAAGATATATATCTTATTGATTACGTTTTGACGTGGCGCTGTAATCTCTGTCAAATCATAGAAACTCTATGTGGGAAGAAACAGAAATAAGGATAGCAGTATGTAAATAAAAGATAAAAAATATATTGTTCTAAACGTCAAATAAATGAGTCGATGAGTTTCAAAACCATCTAATTAGCACAACTAAAAATATTCAGGAAACACAAAAAACTGTTTTCTCACTTATAATAATGATTTTTATGTGGTTTTTGCCACTAAATTTTTAGGAAAAATTATACAGTTCTTATAAAGAAATAATAACAACGATACCACTCTTCAATAAATAGTAAATAACGATTAAAAATTTTAATTAACTACTTTTACAGTAGTTTGCTTTAATTAGATCGTTTTGAAACGGTTGATTTTGTATTTAGCTACTTTTGCAGCAGTAAGACTAAAGGGCCCCATACACGGTGAGATCTGTATCGATACCTTGTATCGATACAAATAGCGATACATATATCTGAGATTTGCATCATGTTTATTTAGCACACACACGCTGAGACTGAATCGTAAAACCTCAGTACAGATAAAAAAATTTATTAATAAAGAAATGTGCGATCTACGACGACCTGTGGCACCTGTGCTATTAGCAATTGCAATACAAACATCTTTACATTTTGAATCCCGTAGACATGGGTATAATTTATACATATTAATAAAATCTTCCCAAAAATCTCTATCTGCAGACATGATTATTCAAATAAATAACAATTATTTACTTTATTAACTGTCAAAATAAAAATGAAACCATAGTTACCATGATACTTGAGACAAGCACGATACCTGCTGATACTGATGCAGTGATACCGAGACCGTCACATACACGACGAGATCTGCATCATGATACTGATACCTGTAACATGTAGCGATACAGATCTCATCGTGTATGGGGCCCTTAACAATTAGACACTTTTGCAACAATTTATTATTCTTTCAATAGGTTTTAAATAAAACAACATTCGTACAAATCTATCCATTTACATCGTACAACGTCGTTTTTATTATAATTTATGAAAACTAAGTTATTTACTTATAATTTAGTAGAATATTCTTCCATGAAACAAGTCTCTTTACTGTAATTTAACAGTAAAGCTCAAATCAGAACCACGATGTCAAATCAGAACCACGAACCATGATGCGGATGAATACATCTGCAGCCTGTTATATTTGACAATTCCACAAGTTTCTTTGTATTTTTTTTTTTTTTTTTTTAGTTATTTCAATAGTAAATATTTTCTTAGAGAGAATAATAAAATTATCACATACAATTATTTCATCCTCTGCAGGCTCTGCAGTGCCACATATTGACCACTTAACTAGCTACTTTTGTTCCAGGTTTTTCTAATGACGTCATTTTTATATAAGTAGTAGATAGTTTTGCAACCGGTTTGTGTTGCTTGCAACGAAATGTTTTTTCAATTGGAAAATATTGCAATTAGCTACTTTTGAAACAAAAACAGTTTCGTATTTTTATCATTAAAATTAAAGGGAAAAAAGCTGACTTTGCACCGTCTAGTTGGTATTTTTTGGTGCAGTTTATCCTTCTGAATAATAACCCGTACCTAACTAAATTTTGAAAAAATCGTCAATTAGATGGTTTTGAAACTCAGCGACTCAAATATCAGATTTGCAAAAGTTTTTTTATAAAAAGTTAAAAATTATCATTTATATTAATTACACTGCGTGACACGATTTCGGTACCCGGAAAACTGATTGCTCTTATAGTTTTCTGTTAGCTAGAGTATATTGGCACTGTTTGTCTTTTGTTTCTATCACGTCTTATTTTCGAGGTACACACCGACAACTTCTCTTGAACTATCCTTATTGCGTCCATATTAGTATACTACTGCTTCGATTGTGAGAAAGAAAAATCGTTTGTATTGGTCACACGGATAAGTAACCACAGAGCCGAAAACGCAAAACTCTTAGGCTGCCTGTACACGATCAGTAGTACTGTCAGTATTTACTGACAAAAATAGTGCATCATTATTTTAATTGCATAAATTATATTATACGAATACTTCAGTATTATCAATACACGATCAGTAGTAATGTCAGGATTTTTAAATACTGACAGTATTACTGATCGCATACAGGCAGCCTTTGTGAACAATTTGTGAAATGCATACAACAAAATGGGTTGCCGGATGTCATCCAAAATTCATTTTTTTCATTTCTATTTCTCTTTTCTTACTTAATATATATATATATATATATATATATATATATATATATATATATATATATATATATATATATATATATATAAATCAGTACCATATTTTGTAAAAAATTATTAAATTAAAAAATATTAAATCCTAATGTTATCAACAATATTGGTTCATTGCTGAAATTGAATAGTTGCAATATTGTCTTCAATTATTGTCTAATATTGTCTTCAATTCTTTTTTGAGTTCGCATTGGTGCTTCTTTCTTCACTCGTCAGTCGAAACCAGAATTTACATTCCTTGCCATTTAATACCACAGATTCGCGTGGTTGCAAAAATTTTAAGCAATCGTATCCTAATTTGGTATAATTCATTACTAATTCATTACTGTATGATGATACATCAAAACCGGAATTTATTTTGAATTCACTAAATAATGAAACGTTGTGCGACACGTAACATAATGTAGATGGTTCTCTCAAAATTTTCGTTGTCAGTAAATGTTTTCATGTATCCTTAAAATTAGAAAATTTTAGTAAAATCTATTAAAATATATCTTGTTATTTTTAAAAAATCCTGTAAGTACGTAAGCATTTATTTTTAATTGATTAAGGAAAAAGAAAGCCTTATGCTTTTTGTTAGAGTTGCTAAAAAAACTGCTCAAAAATCAAAATAAAAATTTATTTAAATATATATATATATATATATATATATATATATATATATATATATATATATATATATATATATATATATATATATACCTATATATATACCTATATATATGTATATATATATATATATATATATATATATATATATATATATATATATATATATATATATATATATATAAATTAGTACCATATTTTGTAATAAAATATTAAATTATTACAAGAATTACGATTACAATAATAATTAATATAAATGATAATTTTTAACTTTTTATAATAATTTTTACAAATTTGATATTTATTTGACATTTATAACAACTATTTTTAAAAAATTTTTTTTATTTCCACATTGGTGTCCTTGCTTCTGTTTTTCACGCAGAGATTACAGCGTCACTACAAAATGTACTCAATAAGAGATTTCACTCACTAATGTAAACAGTATAATCGAGCCTGAACCAGTTTATACGACCGTGATTTAAACTTTCCCATTAATTTTAATGTATTACATAATATACATTCTTAGGTAATTTATGTTATTTGTTGCGAATTCCATGTTAGTCGTAAACAAAATATAGTACGAAACTCGGTTGCAAGGTAGATTACACACTCGTGTTTATTTGCTCGTCATTATGCGGCTCTGGTGTAACTTTTTCATTCGTGTGTAACATGTAACTTACAACCTCAATTACGTAGTATACTATTATTTACAACTATACTATGAAATTACTTATTTATTGTGCAAAATATTATCTGAATAAGCTATATCTTAACTGTGCATAATTTTGCACTTCACTCACAACTGTGGGTAAACAAACAAAGCTCACTACACTTTTATTAATCTATATGAAGTATGTTCATATTAAAATCTGCACAAAATGTTTACCTAACAATTGAAAGTTGGCATTCATAGTTTCCTTAACAGGAGAAACGATATCCTTGTAAAATCGCTGTCGTATCCGTCTGTGCCTCGACCACAGAGGTATTTCAAAAATTATGTAACGCAAGAATTTGAAATGTAACATAATATTAAGTACAAATATATTATTATTATTGTACAAAATGACCCACAGTTTTGCTCTTAATATTATAATTATTCAATAATATTAAGTCTCAATGACGCGCAAATATATTATCCGCGCTAATCAACAACTATTCCTTATAATTTTTAATCAAATGGCTTTAATGATATAGTTTAAAATTTGCTAAAAATAACCGTTCCCCTTTGATCTTTTAGATTTCTAAAGCAAAAATTTTGATTTGAATGTGGTTAGTAGATATTGAGTCATAGATTACAGAAAAAGTACCGGTGTTTTCAATAAAAAACATTTAAAATAACAATTTAGGTGAAAGAGAGTGATAAGCAACGTATTCACTAACGTTTCAGTACAATGTGAGACAGTTAATACATTTTTCAGTTCTCACAAGAAAATTTGAAAAGATTTAAATATACATAAGAAAATAAGCTTAATTTTGCTTTGTTGACCGCTCACTGTACGGAATCCTAATTGTGTGAATCCGACCCCCCCCCCCCTTGAGCGAATTTCCTTAATAAATTTCATATAATTTTAATGTACTGTATTCTTACTTAATTTATACTATTTACTGTATATATTATTTATGCTATTTAAAGCATATTACACACTCACGCAATTACTTTTTCGCTTCCGTGTAATATGCAACTTACAACCTCAATTACGTAATATATTATTATTATTATTATTATTATTATACTGCTTCAATATTTCGAAATAATATACAGTAGCATTTGGTGGATGAGTTCTGTTTAACCTGGAAGCTGTGTAGACCAGTTATTAAAATTAAAACTTTATTATAATTAGCATCACTGCTGCAGACTGACAGAAAACACTCTTACTATATTAAATTTACTGCGTTAAGCAGTAATTATTACAAAAGAAAAAAAAACCGTTTCAGTAATATATAGCTACCATTTAATGTATGCGTTTTATTTTTTCGCTACTGTGTATAGTTGATAATTTTTTAGAACAGTAATTACAGTTCGTTTAAAATGCAATTTTAATAAAGAAATATTAACACAGTAAAATTATAGAACATATACATATAATACACCGCGGGTATCAAAGCAATTTACCAAATAAAAAGCTAAAATGAATACAGAGGTACTGAATACCCTAGAAAAATTTAAAAAATATTTTTTCCTAAATTATTCAGGACTCTCAGTTAACTCAAAATTTCGATTTAAGTCGCAACGGGAATAGGTATATCGCTATGAAATATTTTATAAAGGCAGGTATTCACACTAGAAACAAGTATTAAAAACATTATAAATGCATATGCAAATTTATTTCTCTCAGTTATGACTAACACTTCTTCGATCAAAAACAAAAAAAAAAAAAAAAGAAAAAAAATTCTGCCCGCTCAGCGCATATTCCCGCCGATTATATTATCCGAGTTTCATAATGCATTACATCATAATTTAATTAATATTAAAATTATATGGACACTTGTGTTTTCATTATATTCTAACACAGACTTGCTAAAATTACATATTGGTGTAATTTTTGTTACAAGTTTATATGAATAATTCCATTTTAAATTCATTTTTAAATAAGTATCTAGGTAAATAAATTTTTAAAGCAAATATTCTAAGGTTTTATAATTTTTTTTTACAATCATTTAACACTGAGGTGTTAAATTGTACATATTTTAAATCTTTTATGTAGGGTAGGGTCGTGTAAGATGGCGCGGTCGGTAAGAGAGTGCGTTCTCGAAACAGGAACGAAATTTTTAACAAACTTAAATCGTGTTTTGAACTGTTCGGGTATCCGAACTGCTCACCCAAAAATATTTGTTTACGACATAATCCCAATATTCTAGATAAGTTTAAAATTTTTAGTACGATTTTATATTATTTTACTCGAATTTGAATATGTTACTACGGTTTATGTCGAAACAAGTTAAAAGTTATGAATGTTCCTGTGGCTAGTAAAGTTAGTCACGAATTAGCTCCGACTTTAATTTGTGTCAGTACGCGTGGATAGTTACCAGGATGATTTTGTTGACAGTAGACAAGGTGTAAGATGGCGCAGTACAAAGGCGTGGAAACCGGCGCACACAGTCTTACACGACAGTTTCTTTTATCATGTTTTTCTTTAACTTTTCTAAGGAATTCTATACAGTAAACTTTCGTACAATGTAAATTCGTGTAACCCAAGTTTCTACATCAAAAGTTTACGATTACGAAAACTAACGATAACGAAAAGTAGTTTGTTTTAAATATTCTATTACTAATAAAACCAGTGGGATTAGTGGAGCCTAAAATTAACCAATTATAACCAATTTATAAAAAGTAATTCGATACCGATAATTATTGATAACGAGAACTATATTTTAATAATCGTAAAATGTTTAGAATTCCCACAACTTGCTTCACTTAAACCTTCAAAATTTCGTTATTTTTTCGCTACGACGCATCGTTCACGAGATCTTTACGATCAAAAGTTTTCCATTAGGAAAAGTTACGAAAATTATTTTTTTTAAAATGTGTTATCGCTGACCCAATCAATTGGACTAATGGATCCTAAATTAACCAGTTATAATCAATTTATATAAGTAATTCGGTATTGATAAGTTTTGATACCGAAAAATAGGTTTTAACAATCGCAATACGTTTGAGTTGGAGAGCTATGACAGTACGGCGGCACACTACGTCGTCAAAAGTATGGGGACACCCTGGCCCAAGGTGTACCAACATTTTTGACACGGTAGTGTACTATAGCATTAAGTATAGTACGGCGTCAAAAGTGTGGGCACACCTTGAGTCAGGGTATTCCCATACTTTTGACGACATAGGGTGCCGCCGTACTCTCATAGCTCTGCTACTCGTTTGGAAGTGAAACAAGTTACTCCCATAACTTGTTTCACTTAAACCTTCAAAAATTTCGTTATTTTTTTACTACGACTTACCGTTACTTACGATCGAAGTTTAGAATAACGAGAAATATGAAGAAGTGCTGACATGAGAAATTCTCCTGTTGCGTAGGTGCGGGATTGTTTAAATGTGATTTGTGCTAAGTTCCAAGCTCATTAATAAATGCGCCATCTTACCGACCTTTATGCGCACTCTTACACGACCGGTCGTGTAAGAGTGCGCATTTTTTGATTTTTTTTCAATAACTCGGTCGGTATTGAGTTTATAATAAAAATCGTTTATCACAGCGTTAACTAATCATTAAGGTACTAGAATAAATACAATTTACTTCTATAACATTTTACGTTATTTTTTTATAGCCACGTAAATGTTAAGGGGTTAGATGTGTTTCAGAGGTTCAAAAAAAGGGTATTTTTACTTTTTTTTTTTTTTAATATATACAATCCTATATTTTATTTAAACAATTCAGGATATCAAATAGTATAGTCATTTGGTTTAAATAAAAGGGGTTACCTGGAAAGTTTCCCGGGAGTTTTGAAAATTGGTGATTTTATAGATTTTAAGGTGCTCTTTTCGAATTTCCATTTTGCCACCTCGTATCTTTGCCGCTCGCGCCGCCATATTGGAAAAATGGCGTCGATAAACAGTTTTTTGACGATATCTCCATTCCGAGTCATTTTACGAGGAAAATATCTATACAAAGAATTAAACTAGAGAAAATCTACAATTTATGTCTTAACAATTTTTTTCGTAAAATTAATAGTTTCGGCGTACGAGTGCCGCAAAGTGTTAATTAATACGCGTTTTCGCGGAATAACTCGTTTCCACAACACCTTGAGGTGTAGTGAGCGTAGCACACTATCAGGCTGGTCGTCCATTGGTTGCGGACAACTGCGATTTTTGATTCAGACGCACGTTTGTCGTGCGTCCGAAATAATATGTCTACTGTTCGTCTACTAGCTCAATATTCGTCAGTATTTTTCTCTTTAATTTTTTTTTTTTTTTGTAAAATATAGATGATATAAAAATACGTAAAAAAAAATTTGTGGCACGTAATATGCAAAGTTACACAATTCGTTTCAATAAAAATAAAAATCTCATGAAACGGACTTCTTCGCGCGAAAAAATCCAAACAAAATTGGATTTGTTCGCACGTTGTAATTATACCTACGGAAACGGACGAACGAGACGTTTTCAATGGACGAGGATGTATGGCTCCACAGCTGTTTAGATCGCTCGTCCGTTTTCACGCGTATTCGTCCGAATTAAATATCACACGTTTCTGCATCCAAAGGACGACCAGCCTTATTCATCTACGCTAGCACATATTTTTCTTATATTTACGAAATATATACTATGAGTTGTAGGTATAAGGTTACTAGAATGGTAACCTTGGTAGGTACTGTTGAAGACGATGAACCTGTAACACCTGACCCATTAAGAAAATTTAAACGAAGAAGATTACGCTAAATTTCCGAACTATACATGACAAGGGGATTAGGCCTACTGGGCGAATCACACTAAAAAACCTCAAGGTGATGTGGAAACGAGTTACTCCGCAAAAACGCGTATTAAGTAACATTTTGTGGCGCTCGTACGCTGAAACTCTTAATTTTACGATAGAAATTGTTAAGACATAAATTGTAGGAAATTTTCTCTAGTTTAATTTTGTGTATAGGTATTTTCCTCGTAAAATGACTTGGAAAGGAGATATCGTCAGAAAATTGGTTTTCGACGCCATTTTTCCAATATGACGGCGCAAGCGGCAAAGATACAAGGTGGCAAAATGGAAATTCCAAAAGAGCACCTCTAATTCTATAAAATCACCCATTTTTAAAACTCCCGGAAAACTTTCCAGGTAAAACTACCAGATGACTCTACTAAAAGATACATATTTATATAGTATTTTGTGAAATTTTTATTTAAAAATTCCGAAAACTCAGCCCTTGATACCTCATCTCCCTTGACGTCTCAAAAAAAATGCTTTTGCCGTGGACAGCACAACTCATTATTGGTTCATTTGAAATCAAAAAACCAAAAATATTTCGTTAGAACATGGATAAATCTCGTTATTGAACGAAAGAAAAAAAAATTAAAATTTGAATTTTTGACAGACTGAACAAAAAACACATTTTTTGGTAAAATTTTCGCCATGTATTGGCTTGAAAAAATTAGTTTTCAAAGATGTGTGTAAAATTTGAACAAAATCGCTTCATAACTTTTCGAGAAATCATGTCCACCGACTTAAAAAATTGAGTTTTGAGATAAACGCGTTTTAAGTTTACTGCGCTGCGCTGACCTGGCCTTATGGGCGGAACTTCCGAAGGGTCTATTTCTTAGAATTTTACTCGGATCGATTTGAAATTTAAGGGGAATATTTTAAACACATTGTACTATTTAATAAGACAAAAAAATGGATTTTTTGAAATTTTCAAACCCACCTAACCCCTTAAGTGCGCCGTCTTATACGACACTGCCCTAACTCCTAAACGAAGGGAACCTTGTTCCGATTGGTAGTATAAATATGGGCATTCAAGACCCTCCTACCCTCCTGCCAATATTTTGGGCGACCTCGGGAGGAGGTAGCTAACCTATACGGGCCCTCTTGTCCAACCTAATGGAACCCTGGCGAACTTAGCTTAACCTAAGAATTATATTTTTCACTACTAGATGGCGCTGAATACTAGCGAACTTTGTAGTAAATTTGAAGAATTGTTAATAGATGGTGCTGAAAATCCTTTGATAGTTATACTTTCCACTACTAGGTAGTGTTGCTAGTGTGGATACTAGTGAACTCTGTAGTAAATTTAAAAAAATTGTCAATAGATGGCGCTTGGTGTCTAAAATAATTATATATGCTGGCGAGTTTTGAAATGTGTATGATAAAAATATTATTACACTTTATTAATAAGGACCATCAAAATAAAAAAAAATAATCTCAGCGGTCGTATACTTATGGAGGCAACTGTATAAATGATAATTTTTTTTCTTAATAAGCATACCGTCTCAAAGGTACATACATGCTTACAAAGCAATTTTTATTTGCATGTGCGCGGCGTCAGTATGTCACGACATTGAAATATGACTTCCGTTAAATCATAAAAGATGTCACGTACTTTAAGAAAAAAAGAAACGCTGATAGCGTAATATGATATCTCTACGAACATAAAAAATTTTTAATTACCAGTTTCAATTGATATCGTAAAACTAAAAAAAATTAAAAATGTCACGTAGGTAATATGATACATGTACAGTAGAACCTGTTCTGGTTTTTACTTTTTTTTGCATAATACAGTAGAACCTGTCTTAGCGGTAAAATATATCTGAATGCTTAAAACAATTTAAAAAATTTAAGTTAAAAGCAACAATACAATTTCCAACAATAGAACTGTCAAGAACAATGAAAAAATATTGAAAAATCTAAATTTTAAAAAAATTTCATTATTTTTCGTAAAAAATCTTATTATTGTTTACATGTTAAAAGTAATTATTGTATTTCGTCAATTAATAAATTTTTAATAGTTTACCTATTATTTAAACCAGCGGTTCTCAACCCGGGGGACGCGCCCCCCTGGGGGGCGTGGTCAATTCCAGGGGAGGCGTCAACAAATTTAAAAAAATTAAATAAGTGCAGTTTTTGAAACAGTTGTTTTTGCATGTATATTTACAACAACAAAAATTTGAATTTGATGCTGGACACAAACACACAATCATTGAAATTTCTTTATAGCTATTAACTCAATAAAATTTAAATGAGCGTCTGGCCAGGCGTGAGAAACTAGCTGACTTGTGATTTTTTCGATGATTTGTGTAATAAAAATTTGTATTTGAAGAAATATAATTTTATATTCCTTACCAGAGTATGTCTAGCCTAAGTTCAAACACACTTTACTCAAACATAATGTAAGTAGATTTATCACATATAAGTCTAAATTAACTTAATCCGTAAAGGGAGGCGTGACCTCACACCAAAGTATGAAAGAGGGCTCAGAGTCTGAAAGGTTGAGAACCCCTGATTTAAACTATACTTAATAAAAAAATTTTTAAAAGAAAAAAAAAACCGATCATTTTTATTTACACCCATCCCTAAAAAATAAATCAAACTAATTTTTAATAGTATACCTTAAACTTGATTCAAATATAAAAATTCACATAATTTTTGTTGTGCTCAATTAATTAACCCTTATGTAATTTAATTGCCTATACTAAGGCGCCTGTAGGAACATTACCTATTTTTAATAGCTCAGAAAATACACATTACATAACCTTATATAGTACAACCAGAGCTGAATTGACGCAAAGTAAAGCCAACACCAAAAAGACACCAAATAACACCAAAAACACACCAAATGACACGAAAAAATCCACCAAATAACACTAAAAATACACCAAATGACACCAAAAATACACCAAATTACACCAAATAACACCAAAAATACACCAAAAATACACCAAATTACACCAAAAATACACCAAATTACACCAAATAACACCAAAAATACACCAAATTACACCAAATAACACCAAAAATACACCAAATTACACCAAATAACACCAAAAATACACCAAGCTGAGTTCGCTAGTATCCAGACTAGCAACGCTACCTAGTAGTGAAAAGTATAACTACCAAAGGATTTTCAGGACCATCTATTAACAATTTTTCAAATTTACTACAAGGTTCTTTAGTGTTCAGCGTCATCTAGTAGTCAAAAGTATAATTATCAAAGGTTTTTGAGCGCCATCTATGGAAAATTTTTTTAACTTACAGGATTCGCTAGTATTCAGCTCCATCTAGTAGTGAAAAATATAACTCTTAGGTTAAGCTAAGTTCGCCAGGGTTCCATTAGGTTGGGCACGAGGACCCGCATAGGTTATCTACCTCCTCCCGAGGTCGCTCAAAAAATCGGCAGGAGGGTAGGAGGGTCTCGAATGCCCATATTTCTACTACTCCGATTATTTAAGTCTTCAGTCTTCTTTAATACAATATCGGTACCAGTACCAGTCACTAACAATGAAACGACGGGAATATTTTAACCAAAAGTAGCACCCCTATTTGTACATCGTATTTAATTCTTCGGAAACCTCCAAAATTTAATTCTTAGCTCTCTCAATATAGTATCCACGTCTAATTTTACCGACAACAAGCATAATAATAACTCTTCGTTCAGTAATGAAATTCTACATTTTGTGAATGGCGGATTGGGGAAGTCGCGTTTCAGTGTTTAATTTTCCATTCTCTCAATACTGTCACTTCTATTATCGTAAGTAATAGGCACAAAATTTCTTCTTACAGTAATAGTCAGGGGCGTAGCTACCGCCATATCAGCCGTATCGATGATACGGGGCCCTTCGGGCTACAGAGGCCCCTAATGTGTGTAAGCAATAATTAGTAAAATGTTATCCATAATGTCACTTAATCTCGTGCTTCCCGGGAAAAAAATGTAACCAAAAAACTGCCATACCTGCCTACAGAGTTTTCACTTCAGAAATGACAAAAGTCAAAAAAGCAATCTATTTTTTTCCCGGGTTAATTGCTCGGAAAACATGCTTAAAATCTGAAATTCAAAAAATTCATTCCATTAAGGACTCATGGAATTATTGCTGATAAAATTCAATATCCTTGCATCCAGTTTTCCGGAGGTAATAACAGCATGCTTTCTATTCTTGACCCTTCCAGTTACAACCACAACAGTTGAAAGAAGTTTTTCAAAATTAAAACTATTAAAAAATTATCTATGGACTTCGATGGGGCAGGAACGGCTATCAGACTTGTCACTATTGTCTACAGAGGCAGAAATTTTAGGAAAACTGAAACCGTCTTCAGCTATAGATGATTTAATAAATCAATTTGCCGAAAGAAGAAGGGTATATTTGGTTTGAATTGTTTGGCTGGCTCAAATTCTAGGAGGAAGCGATAACTTCTAATCAGTAAATATTTATTTTAGTTTAATGCAAGCATTTTTGTTTCTTTTGTGAGAAATCTTTACCCTTCATTTGAGCCCCGCAACTAATTTTGATACAGGGCCCCTCTAAGGCGCGCTACACCACTCGTAATAGTAATATATATTTTATAAACAGCGGCACTAGAAGCGTCTATATATCGTAAATCATGATAGCATCGGAAACTGGTACTGTATTAACACTAAATTATTGTAACATAGGATTGATGCGGACATCTGCATTAGTATTTACAAATGCGAAACATCTACATCAATTTTTTTTACATTCACACCCGCAGCCGCATCCAAATGCGGATGGAAATATCTGCATCATGAGCGAACCTTCGAAGTTATAGCCCGATCATAAAACTAATTACAGTTCTAATAATCGGTCCGATTATCACTGGTTACCAGAAGCATATGATACTAACGAAATTGCAATTGTATTCTTACTAACAAAATTACAATTAGGCACGAAAAGCCATGTATGATAAAATTTATAGAGCTAAAATTGCAGTTATTTTTTACAAAAGATAATTTTTAAGGTTTCAATTTCCAGAACAGCAAATAATGAAAATTTATCAGATCTTAGGTATGTATATGCAAATAATATTGTATATTTTTTTTTCAGTAACTTAAAAGCCCCTATACTGGAACACTATTTTTAGGTGTGTAGTTAAACTGGCTTATAAAAGCTGACAAATAAATTAAACATTCATTTTTTTTTCTTAATAAGCATGAAAGAAAGTTTTTTTACTCCAATGAATATGTTTTTAAAAAAATATAACCCAAAAATTTTTATTAATGTTTTTTACAAACTGTAAATTTTTTACAAACTGTAATTTCTTTTACAAACTGTGAGTACACATATCGGAACCAAAGAAAATTATTTACACTAGAAGTTCGGAGCCTATAAGCAAACACACGCTTAATATGACACATAGAGTGACATCTAGACGTCAAAGTAAGAAACATAGAATGGTTTAAGTATTAGACGTAAATAAAGGATAAAAATACTGTATTTTCTACAAAATAAGGTTTCGCCATCTAGTGATCTTGTAAAAAACGACAGTGGAATTTCTTTTAGTTCAGTTATTAAAACTAATATGTCAAAATGGCCACCATTTTACATTTATAGCAAAATTTTACAATTTCAAATCAATATTTTTTTATTTATCAATTAATAATACGCTCCGAAATAAAAAGAATATTAAAGATTTTACGATTTTAAAGCAGCAAGTAAATATTTTAGACCCAAAAATAAATTAAAAATATTTATAATATAAATATTTAGTTATTTTACGTACATTACATACGTTAGATACCCAAGGTTATATTTATACTGACTGTAATACACCTATATAAATAATATTTAAACAATATAAAAAGGTGATTTAGCTCTTATAATCTCTTAACTGGATTAATAACAATTATTTGTATATTTTTATTATGCTAACTTGAAAATTTAACTGGGAAATCGCCAAAAAGTTGAGGACCATATCTAATCGTACTACATATGTTTTTTGGTCCTAAACTTTTTGGCGATTTTACATGTCTTTATAAAAATAGTGTTTTATGTTTAAGTTCCTGCATTTTACGCAAAACAAACGAGACAGCATTGATTTTAATACAGAGTGAAAGCTTAGGATTTCTACTTTCAGAAACTTTCCTTAAAAATTTTTTATGTTTTACTGTTTTTGTTTTATGGTTAAAAAAAATAAAAAAGAACTTGATATAAAAATTTAAAATGGAATTTTTACGTTCAAAGCTCACTATTAGTTCAAAGAATTCTTTTTCAATTAATTTTAATATTATATTCAAAAAGATCACTTTTTTTCCTTTAATTTCGTTTTTTTTTCATCGCTGTACGACAATTTTTAACCGAGTTATAGAAATTCAAAGAGTAGAGCATTAAACTTTGACTGTTCATAACTTCGTAACTAATTGTACGGAAATTTTTTGGTGGTCGTTAGAAAGCTAAAAATGTATTATTTAATATGATAGAAACGTTAATTCAGAAAAAACAATTTTTATCTATTTAAAAAATTATATTTCAATTTTTAAAAAATTAGAGAATATGCACTTTCACACTTTGACGTGACGTGATCGTCAAAGAAATGCCTAAATAATCTAAACAAGTGCATAGATTGGAAGCCAAATGTGTAGTCAAATCGTATACACAACGTTGTTTAAATTAAAGTTTTCATTGCATAGATAAAACCATTTTAAGAAAAAAATTTGAAGTGGGCTTAAATTTTGTGACGGGAGTGAATAAATGTCAAAACTGTCCGGACATATGATCGCGTTCCGGTATAGAGGCTTTTACGTTACTAAAATAATTATGTTTTTGCACAAGTGTTTATACAAATTTTATTGTCATGAACACTGACTGAAAATCTTTATTAGTAATTCTAATCATAGCATATGGGCGTGTTTAATTTTTGACCGCAGGATGCAATCCGTGTATTTTTATGGCACCCTGAAGAGATTAAATATTTTACTGACCGCCGCGCCGAATACAATTCATGTATTTCGCATCATCATCTATAATAATCTATATTAAAATATATTAAAAAATAAATTTCTTGATTTTCAATCTAATCAAGAAGCCGATGGTACTGTTAGTTAATTAGGGCTATAAACTAGAATTTTAATCTCTTAAAAAATACCTCCAGATTTTTGCAACACTCCTTACTAATATTAAATTATATATTTTAAACGAAATTCAAAATTTTTTTGGTTTTTTTCTTTTTTGAGAAACTGTTTATTGTAATGAAAAAAAATTTTTTTGCATTAAAGTATATTATACTTATAATTAAGTGCATCTTGAATTTTTTTTCTTTTTGTCTGGCCTCCCATCTGCTCTTGTACGTATATTTGGAAAGAATATTATCAAAAAAAATTGTGAAGATTTCAAAATTGATTAATTTACACTACATGTTAAAGTAACGATAACGAAATTTCATGGTACCCATCTAGAAATAACAAAAAATAATATTGGTAGACTTTTAAAAATTTTACGATAACGCCAAAAATTTGGCTCTAAATAAAGTAAAGTATACTTCTTTTAAATTTCTTGTAAAGGAAAAGTAAAATTAACTATTAAATTTTTTTTTTCATTTGATATCTATATATTGTATGTAATTTTTTCTTTTTTAAATAGGTTAAAATTAAAGAAATCCGCAACCGCATCCACATCTGCAGTTGTATTAAAATATATCACATCTGAACAAGCTTGATTGTAACGTTAAAGTAATGAAACAATTACATATACATATATGTACATTACATATTTTGTATAGAACGTTATGATAAATTGATAAGGTAATTAACTAATTATGTTTATTAATCATAACAACACCATTGAGCGAATGAATGAAACGAGTGACACGTGTCACTTGTGTCATTTGATAATTTTGTATCTCAAGAGACTAGTAATTTACTGATAGGAAATTTATCTTATTATATTTCTTTTATTTTTAAATCAATAATTTTATAATATATTAATTTATACGATTGTGTATGTACGGCTATTTATTAATCAATTAATTTTTCCATAAAAGTCATTTCGAAATTTACAGTAACTCAAGTAATAATAGAAGTAGAATATATTATCAATGAATGACGTTGGATCATCCGTGTATAATTAACGTATATTATTATTTAAAATTCTGTATATTAAAAATTCAATTCAAACTTATTAAATATTTGCTTAGAAATATGTATTTACTTACACTGTCAATTTGATTATATGAATAAATTCTACATTTCATGCAGAATTGTAGTCATCATCATATGCGTTATCTTTATTAGCATTTTTATAGTAGTACATTAAAACCTCAATTTTGATGCATACATTCATTCAGTGATTCGAACAATTCATAGTTAAACAAAACTAAAACAGGAATGTATTTACTGTGAGTGGTACAGGAAAGTTAAAATAGTTCTAAATTCTAGCAAACAACATTTTTAGAAATAGAGTGTGGTGGTGTGAAACTGCGCGGACGGAAAGACTGCGCACATCAATTTTCCCTAAATAGGGAGAAAGTTACGAACTTTCCCGAACCTGATTCAATCCAGTTTTGAAGTGTTAGGATATCTGTAATTGTTCCCCCAAAAATATTGATTTACAGCATAATTCCGAGACTCCAGATAAGTTTAAAATTTTTAGCACAATTTAAAATTATTTTCTTTGAGCTTAAAGAGGTTGCTACGTTTATTTTTAAACAAGTCAAAAGCTATAAATATTTCTGTAATTAGTGAAGTTAGTCATAAACTAGCTTTGATCACTTTAATTCAGGCGTAGATAAATGGTTTCCACAGAATTATTTTGTCGATAATAAGCAGTTATGCAAGATTGCGCAGTACAAAAGTGTATAAAACTACGAGCGCAGTCTTACACGTCAGTTTCTCTTATTATGTATATTTGAAGCGAAAACTTCTAGATAGCAACGGTAACACTACGCGAAACTATACTGAAATCTGCAATGCGAAAGTGTAATGAAATCTGTAACATTGGAGTATAATAATGAAATCTGTAATGACGGAAAGTAGAAACGGTAATGATTTGACTGTAATGAAATTTATAGAGTGGTTAATTGATCGTTGCTAAGTAATTGATATTTTATAATTTGTTCAAATGATTTAATTTATCCAAAACATTCTTTCTATCTCATATTGAATTATTTAATCTTATATTAAATTCATATTCAATAAATTTTTTCTTTAATAAGAAAAATAATATTTTAATAGTAATAATGTAAATAAATATACAGACACTTTATAGTCAATTTCACTTAAATTTAATCATGCTTTATCAAATAATAAACAAATATTTTACTTTGCAAAATACCACTTTTATTTTTGAAACTGTGACAATATTGTTTCGAACCGTTAGTTCATTTTCAAACAGAATAAATATTACATTCGTTACATGCCTTCGTTACATTCCTTACAAATATGGAATACCATAAAGTAACGCTCAAATCTATTAATATCATACTTTATCACTTATGAGTTTAAATAATTTCCGTTCCCTTGGCTTTATCTCTTTCATTATTGCACTTACGTAAATTTTAAAATTGCAGTTTGTTTTTATAAAAGAATAGAAGATTGATTTGTTTTCAATAGAAGGATTATTTAATTTTTTAACTTTGACTCATGATCAATTGTATTTGAAATAGGGTATACTAAGAGCATTCTTACGATTGAATTAATATTTCTGTTCACTAAAAATTAAATAAAAATAACTTCAGTTTACTTTTATTATCATTACCTATTAATTAATTTATGTCCTTTTCAGGCTACTAAAATTCAACAAATCTATATGCAAACCAAAATAAATTTTAAAATCAAAAAAATTGAAATCTCGTTTAATACGAATTTAACTGATTTCAAATGTATTTTGTATTTGAGTTATTTCGAATTCAACGTTCTAACATAAATTATATTTTGGTACAATTAAAATAATTATATATTACTTTAACTGATCAGGCCTGACGAGAGGGTGGGGTAGCCGGGGTTGTAGCCCCGGGGCCCGAGCTGAAGCTGAGGGCCCATAGCAGTCGGGAGGGGTCCGGAAAAAAGTAAAACAAGCTTTTTTGTTATTTTTTGCTCACCACTTATTATTTTGGTGAAAAATTTTTAAGAAATGTGCTTTATTCCCGTCATTTGGGACCGTCGTTGGGGGCCCGTCATTTCTCTCCACGGCCCTGTAACTGATAAGAAATATAAAGATAGAGACATAGAATATAAAGGCATAGACTTGAGCAACATCGTTGGAATGTCCAACGTGAGGACACCAGTTCTGGCCTAGCACAACATTCATGACATGACAACCATCGTTTTGATTTTGAAAACACCACGGTAATACAAACTGAAGTACATTCTAGAAAAATATTTTTTCTAGAACATTGCTGGGATATGTTCCATACATACTAAGGCTAACCTAGCAACCGACTTGTACTAACTTGATAACCACTACAGTCACACTTTCAAGAAATTCGCGCCCAACATTTTCCAGAAACATACATATAAACCCTTCAACTTCTTTAAGTTGTCATTTCGTCCGGCAACACTGTAATCTACGGAACATTTTTATTAATATTTTACATTATTTTCAAAAACTTTTTTCTTTTTTCACAATGTAATCAAAAAACAGAACACAGACGCACAGTCACACACACACACAAATATATATATATATATATATATATATATATATATATATATATATATATATATATATATATATATATATATATATATATATATATATATACTGTACTAGAGTCTAACACCAGGGGCCTATTTCATAAAAGTACAAGTTACAATTTTACAATTTTACAATTACAGGTGCTTGTAATGCACTACTTACAATTTTAGGTGTTGCATAAATAATTCTTACAAATTCTTAACTTTTTTACAATTGTAAATGATATCCATAGAAACGTATCAATAAAATTAATACCTTTTTTGCCAGTTAATATTATATTTTAAATTTCATAATTATGTTGAAAACGAATATATTAATGTTAACAAGCTGAATTTTGTCCGCAGAGATGCGGAGTCCGGTCTTTGATCGAAGATAGTTGAAGCGGACATTTTTTTAGGTTTATAGATGTTTATTGTGTTCCCAATTTCTCTTAAAGGTTTGACCGAAGAGATGGACCAAACCTTTCCCCAAGAGACAAAAGGCAATTTTTCTGTCTTTTCTGTGCCTACGTAAAAGATAATTAATTTGACCATACGCCTTATTTGTTCTTTTGTACCGAGCTAAGCCTTGGTAAACTAAAGTGTTCGGTTAGAGACAACAATTAATTCACCACAGCGATTATAAGCAAAATATGGGCATTAAACTGTAGCTAAGTTGTAGTTGATTTGGTAAATTTACCATAATATAGTTAATTCTGTTTAGAATGGTAACCCGTATCGGTCGTATCGGTGAAACAATTACTGCAAAACCAATTTGCATATATTTCCGCGAAATGCGGTACCTATACTCATTTTTATCAAAAATTAGGATAGGTTCCTTCCATTATATGAATATAGAAAATGCAAAGGATGATTATATATGAAAGAAAAATTAGAGCGCAAAGTAGAAATATGTTTAAAATATTTAGAAAATACGAAACTATTATTTGAAATAGTTTTCAAGAACGAATGCTCACAAAATAGTCAAAAATTAAGACTTGTTAAAAAATTACAGAACTTAAAAGGTGCGTAAGATCGTAATAACAATTTTACAAGCTATGTAAGATTTTAATCTGTACTTTGTAAAACATCAACTGAATTGCCTGTAAAATTGTCAAAGAAATGTCTGTAAAATTGTAGAATTGATCGGTACTTACAAATTTGTAATAATTTTTTATACAACACCTGTAACTTAAATATTTACATATTTGTAAAAAAAATACCTGTAAATTGTAAATTGTACTTTTATGAAATAGGGCCCAGAACGAGTTCAACTCCCACACAGAATGATGCCGATCAAAATAAATCCCTTTCTGTCCCAGACAATTTAAGAAAACAATTTCGCGATCTTCTCGATACCAATTTAGACTTTGACAAACGACCACGTCCCAAACACCGACGGACGTATGTAAAGGGCGAACAGCTGACCCTACTAAACGAAATTTTGAACGATCATCTATCCCCATCCAGTGATCTCACCGACGTCGACAATGCAGTATGTGCAGCGATGCGTGTCCTGACTCCCTGTACTAAGCAGCAAAAGACTGCAGAGGAGAAGGCACGGATTCGTATTAAACAAATTGACACCAAGGTGAGGGCGTAGTGCCATCTGTCGTAGATGGTATCGCGTATCCAATGTGTGATAGAATATATTCAGACCAACAGGCATTTTACGCGAAAGGTACGGGCTTTTGCCAGAGAACTAAGGTACCGCTATCACACAATAAATTTGGGCAATCTGTTGACGATAAAACAGACACATTTGGATAAGCTACGCGCATTGGCCCTGGCCAAGAAGAAAGTAGCCCGGCGTGAACGGGGTATTCGGGAAAATAAGATCTTTAACTCGAACCCTTCACGCCTGTTCGCATCTAAAAGCCCTGTCGTGGAGCAACCGCCGACGATCGACGCAATAGAGGATTATTGGCGGGGGATATATGAGACGACTAAAGAGACTGACTTGGACTGTATTCCCATCAGCCAGTTTAGATGGTACTGCAAACAACAGCTTGGCAAAGTGCCATCTCATACCATTATAACATCTGTTGATAAAGAGGAAGTCGAACTTGCTTTCAAAGGCAAGAAGAACTATTCGGCTCCGGGCATTGATGGAATAACGAATTTTTGGTGGCAGAAGCTCACTAGTACCCACCGCCACCTTGCCCGTATATTTTCAAATTGGTTATTTAACTGTGAGCCAATACCATCGTGGCTCGCTGAGTGAAGAACGGTCCTAATACCGAAAAAAGGAGACCTATCACAACCACAGAACTGCAGACCGGTAACGTGCCTGAACACTGTGTATAAAGCGTTCACTTCCATCCTATATGAACGCATCTTAAAGGCGACATACAAACGAGGCGTATACCAAGGAGACAGCCTCAGCCCACTTTTGTTTTGCATCTCGTTGTTGCCCCTGTCAATCAGCCTGTGGGAGGAACCCGGCTACTTGTGTGGCCCGGTAGGAAATCGCGAGCATAAAGTCACACATTTATTTTATATGGATGACTTGAAACTGTATGCTTCGTCAGAGAGTGATCTCAACTGCGCTCTAAAATTAACACACGAATACACGCACGCAATCGGTATGGAGTTCGGACTGGACAAATGCGCGGTGGTGCACTGTCAGCATGGTGTAGTTCCGAATTTTGATTCACACGCCCAATTAGTGGATGGAAGCATCATAGAACATCTTGATGAAGGAGCGACCTATACGTACCTTGGTGTTGGCGAAAGTCACATCCAGGACGTGAAGAACCTGAAGGCCGCCTTAAGTAGTAGATATAAGCGCCTTCTCCGACAAATTTGGAGTTCTGAATTGTCGGCGAAGAATAAGACCAGCGCTACAAATATGTTAGCCATACCCATCCTTTTATATACTTTTGGCTCAATTAAGTGGAATGTGAATGAATTGGAGGAACTAGACCGAGACACGCGAAAAATAATGAATATCAACCGTAGTTTGCACCCACGCGCATCGACATAACGACTTTACCTCCCACGAGACCAGGGGGGAGGGGGCTCCTGTCAGTCGAACGTTTACATGATCGTATAGTCTTAGGTACAGCTTGTCGTGTACTTAACAGTTCAGACCCGTTATTAGAACTCGTCAGGGACCACGAGCTTGCTGGCGTAGGCGCATTTTTATTCACAGCAGCGCAACGTGCCGCCGATATCTTGGGCTTAGCCTTCGATCCGCGTAATCGCGATGGTGATGATAACATCCTTTCACTATCACATTCGCGCCAAAAGTCGCCAATCAAGAGAGCCCAGCAACAACATCTGTTCAATCAGCATCGCGACAATGTTCACCAGGGTATGCTCTACCATCATCCTGACAAACTTGGCCTTTCGAACTCACTTGGGCTTTCTTGAGAGCTAATGGACTTAAATCGGAAACGAAGTGCTTTATCACTGCAGCTCAAGTTGGAGTGTGGAACACCATAACACACCAAAAATATGTGATGGGTAATAAAGGGGTTTCGAGTACCTCGTGTCGGGCATGCAAAGCATACCCGGAAACTTTAATGCACTTAACTTCAGGTTGTTCTTATTATGCTAAATCCACCTATATCCATCGCCATAATGCAGCGTTGCGTGTGCTCTACTTTTATCTTCGTCATCATTACGAAGTTGACAAAACACCAGTCTTGCCCTACGATCCTGCGGAAGTAGAATCCTTTGTTGCCAACCAAAAGTGCAAGATCTTTTGGAATATGCCGGTTGCAACTACCAGGCAATTGAACGCTAATAAGCCTGATGTTGTGCTCCAAGATTTAACATCTCAGACTATGTATGTTATCGAGTTCTCTGCTCCGGCGGAAACTAACATAGTCGAAAAGGAGGAGCAAAAAAGGATTAAATATCAAGATCTAATATATGAACTGCGACAACTGTACCCGGGCTATACTGTTCACTTGGTCGTACTTATAATCGGATGTCTGGGGGGTATGCATAACTCCTTTGTGCGCAATCTTAACATCATTCCGGCTTGTAGATCTCACGCGAACATGTTAGCGGCGTCAATGCAAAAAGCAGTTATTATCGGGACGCTCCGCATGCTTCGGTCGCACGAGACGACTTTTTCCGGGAGTTCATGAACACCTTTGAACCCCATACCCCGCTTAGAGCGGGTCCTCGAACATCCATTGGACCTGCCCTCGAATCTCCCACTGTTACGGTTTTGCAGCGAGGTTCGGGGATTTATTAGGTAGGGAAGACCAAGAAGGGGATGCTGTATGACGGACATTACGTACCTGACCTGGTACGCTGCACGGACACTTTTTCCTCCGCCTGGGGGTTTTTAAAGTGCAGTCGCGTTTATTTCGTTAAAGCTTAAAATAATAATAATAATAATAATAATAATAATAATAATAATAATAATAAACGCCCTGTGGGTGGGGGCTTCACTTTGCAGAATTTCCCCACAGTAAGTCCTGCTTGTCGTAAAAGGCGACTAAAAGGACAACCCATTAGGATGGAGAATTTAAGGAAAAAAAAGCCTCGGAAAAATGCCGCTGCCGGCGGAGCGACCGGGCGCATCAGGGTCACCACTGACAGTGACAGCTTAGATCGCGCTGACGACAGGCTGGGTTCTAGGCAGCCACCTGTCAGCTGTAACAACACCTTCAGCCAAAATGCTACTGCCCTACTTACGGAGCCCCCAACACCTTTGGCTCAGCCGACTTTAAGTGTTTCCTCGGAGCATCCTTTGGGGACCACTAAAGCTGGTAAGAAGCGTGTGCGTATGCAATGGACAGATGAACTGAATGAATTCATCGTACGCACATACTTCCAAGTTACTAAACTTGAAACGGACAAAACTGGTTACCGTACAAAATTACATCAAGAGTTGGCGCGCAGCTACCCTCACCTAAGTCGCGTTACTGAACAGAGACTGGCAGACCAAAAACGTGTCATTTTTACCAATAACCTTATCCCTTCCTCCCTCATAAACACCATTAAAACACAAGTCGCACATCAATTTGCTTAAAATGAAGAAAGTGAGGCCGACGGCCTACCAGAAATGGGAAGCCCCACACAAAACGACATTCAACAACTTGTCGAGAATGAGCCTAACCACCATGAGACAGCAGTAAATAACACACTACTGCAAGAGATCGAACTGGAATTTAACACAGCGCTTACTGAATTTGAAGGGACGGACCCTACACATAGGTACTTGTTGCCTAAACAACACACCACGTAGATTGGCTGAGATCGTTGAGATATTAAACAATACAATACTGCCTAAACACTTAACAATTGACAAACACATGACAAACATGTGACAATTTTATCGAGTTACACACAGCTATTTACTGTGGAGCCGTTCCCGCTATACGTTGTAACGGTTCCGATGTAACACCACCTGTAGCGTACAACTCGAAGGAACACAAAACTCCTGCTTGGGAAACACGATCGAATAAACGCATCAACAACATCCGATGCAACCTCGGCAGGATCACCCAATACCAACAGGGTACGAGGTCCAAACGGCTCAACAAATACATACACGACATATTACACAAACACACAGTACACACACAATACGAGGAACCCAATAAAACACTCACAGAGATCAGAGATACGCTTCACCAAAAATTAACAGCACTAGCGAAGCGCTTACGAAGGTATAAGACCAGTACTGAAGGCAAGCGACAAAACCAAGCGTTCAGCAGAAACGAGAGACGATTTTATCAGTCTCTAACGAACACGGTAACTGACAGTAATGGTCTACCGGAGAAGAACGCACTCCATAGTTTTTGGGCGAATATATGGTCCAACACCATTGACCATAATGACAAAGCCAGCTGGATCGATACAGAGAACAGGAATAACGAACATCTTCCGGAGATGCCCTATATGGACATTACTACAGAGGACGTCACCAGAGCTTTACAGAGATCGCATAACTGGAAGGCACCGGGCATCGACAACATACAAAATTACTGGCTCAAACACTTTACATCAGGGGTGGCCAACCCAAATGATCTCGCGGGCCACTTTGGAAGCGTATCATAACTCCGCGGGCCGCATATAAAATTATGTAATTAAAATTTTTGAATATATGGATGCACATGTAATGTATTTTTTTAATACATTGCTTTTCATTACCGACCAACTGCCGCACTATCACTGTTACCGCTCTGGTGCACAATCCTCCCCAACCCAATAACACATAAGGTCCGTCAGCCTCTGTACCATCTAAACGCGCAATTCCAGGAATACCCGATCTTAATGAGCAATTTGATGAACCAGAACAAATTTACACCAAGAAACGTAAAATAGAACGACACATCCACACACATACACGAACACACACACAAACACAAGCAGTCTTTTTCCTTTCCTCTGTCCCTAATCCTACCTATCCTCTGAGGACACGAAAACGAACCAGATTATCACAGCCGTCTGTCATTGAACCAACATCTACGCTACTACAAAAGTCTCGTCGTACGACCCAGTGTACACCAAAATAGACGCGTAACACCTCGTTTCAAGCAACAATAACAACAATATAAGGAGTGATGTGACAAACCCGTCCGTGAATGTACTATGGTACTTTTACGGATTGGTTTGGCACATTCCCCTTCCACAGTGCCTAATACCTTGCATAATGCGGGTATAGGTGAATGTTACCCAGTACTGTCCTACTGAGTAGAGAGCGCCAGGTTGGCGTAAAATTCTATAATAATAATAATAATAATCTAAACGCTGGGCTAAAATGCAACCTTTACGTCCCCGTTCGTGCCCGGCGGGCAACTGTTAGCTTCGGCTAGCAGACTGACGAGGCTCTGGTACTGTGTTTCGACAAGGATGATCGTGTGGAGGGGACGATGTCTTATCCCCCGAGTGAGTGTTATGCCTGCGTCAGCCTGAGTTTCATTAATAGTACCTTCACCGGAATTCAAAACGTCGCCAGTGCTGCATACTCCAGTGGGCGTGATCTTCGGAGTCCGACGATACCGTTCGGATGTGTCGAAAAGGTGATATTGCGTCTGCGATTTATGTAAAAATTGTGATCTGTGTCTGTGATAGTTGTTATGCCACCTTGGGTTCTCATGCCTGCGGTGGTACTTTTTAATTGTTACTCCTACTGTGATGTTTCCCTGGCCTTGTTCTTGTCATTTCGATGGTTAGGAATGCGGCTCCCGACGCACTCCTTCTCATCGGCCACACGTACGAGTCGACGTCTGCCCGAACAGCTTGAGAGAGCTCGCCCAGTAAGGAGACGTCGTCGTCCCTCGTACGGATGCGTTCGTGAGCGTTGATATGGCGACTTCCGCCCCGTCGAAGGGATACGAAGACAGGTCAGATGTTGGCTTTGTGATACTCTGTGGCATTGTCCCGTTCTCTGTAGCCTCGACTCGGACGAACGTGGCTTAGTCGTCGTACCGGTCTCCCGTGTAGGTTGACTCCGACATCTGACAGAACGGCACATGTACCCAGTAATCAGTTATCTGACAGAACAGTACATGTTGCTCAGTAATCAGATGTCACTGTCCCTATACGTGTGAGTTCCTAGATGTTGACGAAGCCATTTCGGAATTGTTGAGACTATGGGGAGCGGAATCGTGCCACAGAGCAAGAAATTTTTTTAAAATCTGTGATATTGTTGTTTTTATTTTTTAATAAGATTGTTTTAACCTGTTTTGTTTTAACGATGTACCACTGAGGGCCTTTTCCACCCGAGGTGTTACATCATCTTTTTATTCTTATCTGCGATATTTTGTTGTGGCGCTGTGGGCTTGCTGTTGCGGCCCTTCAGCGGTTTTGTTTTTAATTACTTATTGCGGCACTGGTCGGCCTGTGGCTCCCCAGTGACGTAATAAGATTTTCCTCTTATTTTTTTTTCCTGTGATATTACTGTGATTTTGTGATCTTGTTATATTTTTATGCAGTATTCTTCACTCCGAGGCCCTTTACACCTCGGAGTTTCATCGTTGGTTTTCAGTCCTTGGTGACCGGACGTTCTGGCTAGTATTTAGCGTACCGCCACCAAGGACTGTCCGTTCTTTACGAAGCCCTGGGATGGCAGAGCCCATCGATGGATTTTATTATGTGTATGTTTTGTCCGTTGTCTACTGCATTTATGTGTTCCTGTCTGTTTTGTGTATGTTTTTATTTTCATCGTGTTTGGCGGCGCATGCCCTTCATTGACGATGCCGCCGGGTGCTGCTGACCGCGCCCTCCACCGGCAGCAGTAACCCAATATTAATCAAAAAAAAAAAATCTAAACGCGCAATTCTAGGAACACCCGATCTTAATGAGCAATTTGGTGAACCAGAACACATTTACACCAAGAAACATAAAATAGAATGACACATCCACACACATACACGAACACACACACAAACACAAACAGTCCTTTCCCTTCCCTCTGTCCCTAATCCTTCCTATCCTCTGAGGACACGAAAACCTCGTTTCAAGCAACAATAACAACAATATAAGGAGTGATGTGACAAGCCCCTCCGTGAATGTACTACGGTACTTTTGCGGAATGGTTTGGCACATTACCCTTCCACAGAGCCTAATACCTTGCATAATGCCGGTATAGGTGCATGTTACCCAATACTGTCCTACTGAGTAGTGGGCGCCAGGTTGGCGTAAAAGTCCACAATAATAATAGTAGTATAAATAAATAAAATGGATTATATAATTCAATTTATACAGATAAAAATTATATGAGAATTTTCTGTTATTTAATTTTTTATTTAAAATTTTTCTCGTTCCAATAAAAATATTCCTATTGTCATTAAAAACGCAACTTATTTTTATTAAAAAAAAATCATTCAAGTGAATTAGCTAAATTCTAAATAATTAACAACACATTTTTTAACACCTTTCACGTATTATTGTATTAACAAGAAATTTTATCTAAAATCTAGTACAATATTACTCTTGTATTTAAATTAGCACTCTGTGAATAAAATCATATCGTGTACATCTCTATGATACGATGATTCTAGCATACATAGCTTATAGTCAGTAATAGCGTTCGGTATACATCGCATACATATTTTCACCCTTCTCTCAAGAACATGGAAAGTGAGACAGGAATATACCTCAAAAGTAAGGCAAAAGCACTTCAAAACAAGTGTAATGTACTTAAAAGTAAGAGCAAGTCACTTTGGTTAACTGCGAGACGAATGCGCCCATTACTATTTTGAGGTTCGTGTTCAGCTCCGTGAAACAAGATAAAAACGATCCGAATTGTGGAAGAACAAGTCGTGGATACTTCACCATGAGAACGCATTGGCTCACATTGCATTGTCTGGCAAGATATTTCTAGCCCAGTATAACATGCCAGTATTAGACTTTTATCTGTTTCGTAAGGTCAAATCAGCATTAAGAGGAACTAGATTTCAGACTGTTCAAGCTGTGAAAGGAAAAACGGCACGCGCCATGTTTTGGCACTGGTATCAACCATGAGTGAATCCCAGTGTTTTTCTATGATTAAAAAGGACCTCGGGAAATAGATTTTTTGGTGCGTTTGCGGACAAGTATAAAAATAGTGTATATTAGAAAAAAAAATAATATATCTACATTATAATAATATGTAGATAAAAAAAATATATATATACTGACTCACCGTAATGGTTAAGTTATTAGCGATATAGCAAATTCTGGAAGCACGGAATTCCAGGGATAAGGATATAGATGGTATAATACGGAAAGAAAAATGGAACGTGCTCACCAGTTTATATAAATTTTGTGATGTCAGCTACTGGTGCAGTGCAATTTCACAAAAGGTTTATAGAGTTCAATATACTAAAGGTTTGATTTCACTCACAAAAAAAAAAACTAGCTAATGATTAATTAATTCTAGAATCACAATTTTACTAAAATAGGTAACAATGATGTTAACTCTACGGTTACTAGCAAAAAAGACTCCGGTTTATACTCGTCCAGGTTATTTTTCTACAAAGGACTATTTGCAATCAAAAAAAATAGATTATATAATATGTTTGCCTCTTTAAAAATTAAAAATATGATTTTGGAACTAACCATATCCCCTCCGGCATTGAAAACTCAGTTTTCAATCGGAAGATTAGACTATTAGATAAGACCAAAATATGGTAATAATATTAAATTTGTTATATGGACATGTTTACATATAGGTTTTACTATAAATGATGTATAGATTTTTGTTATTTAATTAGGTTTTACTATAAAATTTGGTATAAGCAATGACATAATTATGAAACATTGCGTATAAACAACTAAAGATAATTTCTAGAGAAGATTACTAAGTAAAGATAGGTTTATATACTAAATTGACCTATATATTTTAAGGTAATGCTACTACGTTTTGATAGTAGATTTCTAATTACTAATACTCAACTAATACTATAGGTGAATTTGCTAAATATTGATTTATTTTTCGAGTATTGTGTCGGTAGTGGACACAGTTTAACGACCGGTCCATTATAAAGGCCAATTTTGGTTCGAACAGAGGCGACTCTAACTATGTGGTCTTTACCGGGGAAAGTTTCTACAACAACTCCTAAAGGCCATTGTAACGGCGGCACATTTTCATTAATAATAAGTACTACGGTTTCCACACGTAGTGGTTGTTCAAAAGTGTTCCATTTTTGTCGATTTTGGAGAGTGGTAAGGTACTCAATTCGCTCGCCATCTCTTCCAATATGACTGTACAATTTTATCTAATAATTGTTTTCTACTAGCTAAATTAGATGGTACACTCGAAAGATCTGGTACTGGTAAAGATTCTAAAGGTGCGGTATGTAGAAAATGAGCCGGCGTTAAAGCCACGGGATCAGAAGGATCTGAACTAAGATTATACAAGAGTCTCGAATTTAAAATTGCTTCAACTTGTGTTAATACCGTGTTTAACTCTTCATACAGTCAAGATTTGTTCACTAGTGGTTTTTGATAAGATAGACTTGTAAGATTTAATATTGCTTTCCCACAATCCACCAATATGTGGTGCATGCGGAGGGTTTAATCTCCAGGCAATTCTATTTTTCAGTAATTCTTGTTTTAAATTATCATTGTAATTTGAATTTTTTAAAAATTCATAGATTTCTTTGAGTTCGGTTTTTGCGCCTAAATAGTTTGAGCCGCAGTCACGGTACACCACACTTACTGGCCCACGGCGGGAAAGAAAACGTTTAAATGCTGCCATAAATACCGCAGTAGATAAGTCCGAACATAATTCTAGTTGTATGGCCTTTGTGGTCAAACATACAAACAGACAAAGATAAGCCTTTGAGTACGATTGCCTCTGTGACGGGAGATGGTGATAAGAAAGGGACCGGCGAAGTCTGTACCAGTATGAAGAAAAGCTTTGGTTTCGTTTACGCGAGGGGCCGGTAAGTCAGTCATGATCGGATATGATGGTTTTGGTTTATGTCGAAAACAAAAATTACAAGAGCTTATTATTTTACGGGTAAGGTTTCTACTTCCAATTATCCAAAAACGTTGTCTTAATAAAGACGATAAGGTGAAAGTCCCTACGTGAAGGTATCTTTGGTGATAATACATGATCAATAATTTTACAAAATGACTTTTATTAGGTAATAATAGTGGATGTTGCTGATCATTTTTAGATACTTAATTCAGTTTCTCTTCTTTTTTTAGGTACTTAATCTATTTTCTCTTTTCTTTTTTAGGCACTTAATTTTCTCTTTTCTCTTTAAGGTACTTAATTTATTTTCTCTTCTTTTTTAGGTACGTAACTAATAATTTTTTATTTCAGCAAAAAACTACTGAAGAGGATCTCAAAAGTGATCGAAACCGGTCTAGTAAGAAAAACGAAGAAAAGAAGAAAAAACAATTTTTTGTGGGAAAGGGGTACAAAAATATTATTATTGTATAAAATAGCCCACAGTTTTCGCTCTTAATATTATAATCATTCATTTACAACGACTACACAAATTTTTTGATTTGCAAAAAATTATTTTATGATGGGGATTTAAACAATTTAGGCACAAATTTTTCCCTTTGACCATTTTATATCGATCATTAGGTTAAATTTTCAAACAGGTGGTACATTGCGACACAGGATGAAAACTATTATTACAAATGACACAATTATTGGAATTAGAATTAGATTTATTTATATTATTTGTTGCGATATTTGTTTTGAATTTTGAATGAAAAAGGTTTTATTATTTTTTGAATAATTATTAGTCGTGATGGGACTTGAGCGCGAAAATCGAGATTTGTTTTCGGTTTTAACAACAGTAGTTTTACTTTGTTTTCTAATGAATTGAACCAGTTCATCGTACGTAGGCAAATCTTGACTGTTTCTAACAAGTTCGAATGAATTGACGAAATCGATGGGTAGTTTGGATAAAGCTAAATAAGTGATTGTATAATCTAATAGGTCAGCAAGTTTCAAACGTTTTAAAGCTACTATCGTAGTATGAAATCTTTCTTTGCAAAATCTTTGCAAATAATTTTGATTAGTACTAGTGTTTAATCTAAATGAAAATAGGCGATCTAAATGAAGGTTAGCAAGATATTTTTGATCTTGATAAGTATCTTCCAAAAGTTTCCACATTAAATTATAATTATCAGGGACGGGCTCAATTGCACTACAGGTTTTCAAAGCCTTCCCTGTTAAACTACTTAATAGATATTGAAGTTTTTTAGCGTTTGAAAATTCGGTTTTTATGTGTACAAAATGTTTGAAATTTTCGTAAAATAACGGCCATAAAGTTAAATCTTCACCATCGAATTTCATCAATTCAATTTTGGGCATTTGTATACGCTCTTGAGTTATAGTTTTTTCAGAACTAGGATTTTTTTGTGAATCTGTGTTTCTAAGAAATAAATTTGCATAATATTCTACGTAATCACACAGATCCTCAAAAGATTCTAACATTTGATAAGATGGCGTCTCTGCGGGGTCAACTTTTTGTTTTACCGTAACTATTTGATGAACAATATCTTTATAATCTATTACGGTTTTGGTATATTGAGCATAGCGAATTTGAAAATTTTCAAGTTTCTTCTGATCGTTTTGATTACGATGCAAGTCAACCCCCGCATCATAGCACATTTGTGCCCTTCTAAATAACATTTCTTTACGCGCAGTTAGCCTATTTAATTCTAATTCAAGTTGTACCATGGTTTATTTATTACAAAGCAACAATGTAAACTAAGACGTAGAGGATAAGCTAAAATTCATCGACTCAAAATAATTTTGTAAAAATAAATCGATACGGCAATAACACACTAATTTTGGTTTATGTCTCTCGTGTGGCTTCACATTTTAGGAGTGTAATAAAAAAAAAAAAAATTGACCTTTTTCAAGACCGTAATAAATTTTATGACTTATTTTGGTAAAAATATTTTATCCTTTTAAATTTTTCAGTATTTTTAAATTGTGTTAAAAAAAAGTTTAAGTTCTATATGGGTTTATATGTAACTTAACTAAAAATTAATATCTTATAATATTATAAATGTGAAAGTTTGGATATTTGTTCTCAATCACACAGAAACGGTTGGATCGATTTTGATAAAATTTTATATGCACACTCCTTATACTCTAGATTAACACATGGGCTAAATTTTATCCCGGTTGCAAGTTCTTGAGGGGTACAACAACAATTATTCAAACACACCCCAAAAAACAAAACTCAATTCGATGAAATTTGGTACACTGGCATTATTTATCCTGAGTTAACGAATAGAATAGTCTTATCCCGACTAAAGGTTCCTGTGGCATGATTGAACCGAATTCGATTAAATATAATATAGAGACACTATTTACTATGAACACATGTAGCTAGAATTTTAATAACACGTAGAATAGTTTTATCCCGATTGAATGTTCCCAGGGGATGCAAAAGAAATTCCAAAGTCATGTCCAAATAATTAAACCGAATTTGATAAAATTTGGTACACAGACATGATTAATCCTGAGTTAACGCATAGGCTAATCTTATCCTGATTAAAGGTTCCTGTAGGATGACTGAATCGAATTTGATAAAATTTAATATACAAACGTTAGTTACTATGAACACATATAGTAATAACTTTGAAATAGTTTTAGTCGGGATAGTTTAATCCCGATTGAAGGTTTCCGGAGGAAGAAGGGGAGACACAAAGGGGGGGAGGTTAATTCAATTTAGGGAGGACTTAGTTATAAAAATGTGTTGAAATGGTTATGGAAAATCATAGTGAATGCAATAGCAATAATAATACATAGGATAGTTTTATCCCGATTGAAGGTTCCCAGTGGAAATAAAATCAACTGCTAAATCACATCCAACTAAGTAAATCGAAGCCGATGAAATTTAGTACACACAGAGACACTATTTACCCTGATCTAACACATGGTGTAATTTTATCCCGATTAAATGTTCCTGTGGGATTCAATATTATTTAATTATAATAACAGCAAAAAATCACAGATCCTTGAAATGTTTACTAAATTGCTTACTTTGACTACTAGAACTTGTTGAAAATTTCAAAATGCAAACTAGATTATGAGCTTTTAAAAGTGTAATTGTTTACAAATGCATACATACATACAATTTATTCATTATTTTATGTACCTAAAATAATTTTCAAAAATAATTTTTGAAAATTTGAAAAACTTGTAGTACGATTTTAAACTATTTTTGAACAATTTACATAGCCATATTTTCAAAACGGGGGTGGGGCAGAATTTAATTAATAATATTTGATATTTTCGTAACTATATAGTTAATTAAATTCCCAAAGAATGAATGTAGTAATTATTTATTGTCCTATAACTGGATTAAAATTGGATTTTTCCGCTATATTCAAATTCTCAGAAAAATATTACCTGAAACTATACATATAAGTATACTTCGTTTTTAGGGATTTGCAATTGTCTGTAATAATTACCTACAGTGTGGACTTGAAAATTTCGGAAGTAAAAAAAACATATGAATTGCATCCCGCAATCACAGGGTACATCTGTCCTCACTGAAGGTCCCTAGTTTGCATTTTGAAATTCCGAACTTTAATGCAAGCAATATCAAGGATCTATGATTTTTTGCTGTTATTAATTAACTGATATTGAATTCACACAGGAACATTTAACCGGAATAAGATTACACCATGTGTTAACTCAGAGTAAATAGTGTCTCTCTGTGTACGAAATTTAGTTGGATGTGAAAATTTATATTATAAAAATAAAATTAAATAAAAAAGAAAACTAAATTTATAATTTAATATTTTGGAATCCTATTAATTGTGTCTTCAAGAAAAATACAGAGGAACATAAGAATCGTTCCAGTATGATATACGTACGTCATTTTGAAGACCTCTGGTGCATCCAAAATGTATGTATGTAATAATTATTTATTATTATTTAAATAAAGATATTCAAATCTATGTAGGGATATTAAAAAAAAATGTTATAGTATTATTAGAAAAATATTCATTAATCAACAAGCTTAGAAGTAATGAAATTAACATAAATAGTTAAACCGTTAGGGTGACGTATCTCATACTTACGTCAGTGGTTAAGGGTTAAGAAACTACTAATTAATTATATAATTAAGAAAATATCAAATATAATTAATTAAATTCTGGTAAAAAGTAAATGGCTTAAAATCGCACTAAATTTTCAAAAATTATTTTTGAAAATTGTTTTAGGTATATATACAATAAAATAATTGAATAAATTGTATGCATGTATGTGTTTGTACTCGTAACATAATATGTGTTGTAACCACATCCATAAAGCAATAAAATATTGACCACGGGATGCTATTCGTGTGTTTCCCTTTTTAGTTTTGTGTTGAGTTGCAATTTTAAGGTCGGGTCGATCTTTTTCAACCGCGGGATGTAAATCATGACCAGCCGAAAAATAAATCAGCCCATAATCTAATTGGCATTTTCAAATTCCCAACTTTAATGCAAGCCATATCAAGGATCTATGATTTTTTGCTTCGTTACATATAAATCCATATAGAACTTAAACTTTTTTTTAACACAATTTAAAAATACTGAAAAATTTAAAAGGATAAAATATTTTTACCAAAATAAGTCATAAAATTTATTACGGTCTCGAAAAAGGTCAATTTTTTTTTTTTTATTACACTTTTAAAATGTGAAGCCAGACGAGAGACAGAAGCCCTAATTTTAAATTTTATAAAATAACAACCCAAAAATTTTAAGTAAAGTCAAGATTACGCAACGTATCAAAATACCTATTTTAATTAATTGTTATATAAATAATATTGATATTCAAAAAAGGTTGTAAATATGTCCATAAGTAAATTCAATAGAAGTTTTAATAATGATAAAATAATAGTAAAGTAACGTTATAAATAATCCTGAATCCCGATAGGTTCCTGCTCGGGCGCCAAATTATGTTGGCACTGGTATCAACCGTGAGTGAATCCCAGTGTTTTTCTATGATTAAAAGGGACCTCGGGAAATAGATTTTTTGGTGCGTTTGCGGACAAGTATAAAAATAGTGTCTTTATATTAGAAAAAAAAATAATATATCTATATTATAATATGTAGATAAAATATATATATATATATATATATATATATATATATATATATATATATATATATATATATATATATATATATATATATATACTGACTCACCGTAATGGTTAAGTTGTCAGCGATATAGCAAATTCTGGAAGCACGGAATTCCAGGGATAAGGATATAAATGGTATAATACGGAAAGAAAAATGGAACGTGCTCACCAGTTTATATAAATTTTGTGATGTCAGCTACTGGTGCAGTGCAATTTCACAAAAGGTTTATAGATTTCAATATACTAAAGGTTTGATTTCACTCACAAAGAAAAAACTAGCTAATGATTAATTAATTCTAGAATTACAATTTTACTAAAATAGATAACAATGATGTTAACTCTACGGTTACTAGCAAAAAAGACTCCGGTTTATACTCGTCCAGGTTATTTTTCTACAAAGGACTATTTGCAATAAAAAAAAATAGATTATATAATATGTTTGCCTCTTTAAAAATTAAAAATATGATTTTGGGACTAACCACCATGAAGGAGTTCACAGAAAAAGACTTCCAGCGCTGTTTCGGGCAATGGAAAATTCGGATAGAGCCTTGCAGGGCTAGAGGAGGGGTATATATTGAAGGAGATAATAACTAAATATGCATCAATTTAAAGTAAAATGTTTTACAATATTAGTTGCGTTATTTTATATAGTCATACCTCGTATAGCGTAAATATAAAATATGCTTTAATATTTCTATAAACTTGAATACACTTAAAATTTGCAAGGATTAAGATAGAATACTAACTTTTTAGCAACGTTAATTAACGTACTTTTACCTAGACTTTTATTTAAGCATTTTCATTTCTAACATAGAAAACAAAAAATTCTTTCTTTAGACAGTTAATAATTAATTTTTATTATAATTATTTTCTTAAAGCAAGCCAGTAAGTAAGTACAGCTTTTATTAATATTCATATCAAACAAATTATGAATAAAAAATGCACAATAAAGTGGATTTTCTTGAATAATCTCTTTTCTGATGTTATAAATTGACGCCCATATACTTTTTCCTCTAATGGAGATCATATTATTAAAAAAATAACTCTATTTTGCCCATAATTTAAGAAATAATTTTTATAATATAATTATGTGAAACGATGTATTTTTACAGTATTTTTTTCTTCTATACGTGCGAATTTATATCGGCAAGAGTATGTCACTGCACAAAACTGAAATTACTTGTCAAAAATTATAGTTTTGCATTTTACTAAATGAAAACTTTTATGTACGACTGAATCATAGAAGCCTATTTTATTACATTGTTAGTAATAGTATGGGAGATAGCGTTGTATTTTCATTAGTGATTTTATACCGAATGAATTTTACTTTAAATAATAAATTAGTACCTGATAATCATCAAAACGGACGTCAGTCGTTGTATGCGGTGGACCTAAAAGTGGCAGCGAGTTTAATTTCTGCTATTTTTTGACACTTAGGACTGTCAAATATTGTCCACTGACTTTACATTACAAAAAAATTATTATTGTAATTTTTAATTTCCATAGTTATGTTTGAATAGCATAGAACAACCAATCAAAATATAGCTAAAAAATTATTTTTTTTTACTAAATTTTTTCAAGTTTTGATTATTTTTAAAAAATTTTATAAATAACTTATATAAATTTATAAAATAACAATGGAAATTTAAAATTACAAGAACAATTTTTGTAATGTGAAATTAATGGATAATATTTGACAGTTCTAAATGTCAAAAAGTAGCTTAAAATTAAACCCGCCGCCCCTTTTAGGTCCACCGCGGATGCGACGACTGACGCCCGTTCTGATGATTATCAGTTACTAATCTATTATTTAAAGTAGAATTCATTCGGTATAAAATCACTAATGAAAACGCAACGCTACCTCCCGTACTATAATGTAAAAGGTTCTACTCTGTGGCACTAGACTAGTTGCATAGTGAAAAACAAAAAAGACTTGTGCCATAACAAACAGTCTACTTCGTAAATTTTAATTTGACAATAAATAGAAAACATGCTAACTTTATTTTTTGTATAAAGTAAAAGCCCCCATTATGGAACGCGATCCAATACTAGAACAGTTTTGACATTTACATATTAATGAAGTTATTTCTGAAAGAAACGTCTGACATCCAAAATTATTATTAATAGAATGATTGTTTTCCAATTTAAATTCACCTCGCATTTAATATTTCCTTACTTAATTAAAGAAATATATATATATATATATATATATATATATATATATATATATATATATATATATATATTAAACAGTTTTTGCTGAATGTGTCTTTTTGCGTTTGATCAATGCTTATTTAAAGAAACACATGCCTTAAAAATTTCAACATGTTCCAGTTAATTTTCGAAGTTAGCGCAATAAAACTATACAAATAATTTTTATTAGTCCAGTTAAGAGATTATAAGAGCTAAATCACTATATATATATATATATATATATATATATATATATATATATATATATATATATATATATGTGTGTGTGTGTGTGTGTGTGTGTGTGTGTGTGTGTGTGTGTGTGTGTATTTCCATGGAGTACAGATATAGGTAACCTTTGTATGTAACTAAAACCATGTACGTAAAATAACCAAAAATTTATACTATAAATAGTTTTATAAATAGTTATTATAAATAGTTTTACTTTCTTTTTGAGTCTAAAATATTTACTTACTGCTCTAACGGGAAAATTCCCATTTTGGTAATTATTGGGCATTTTCCCGGGGAGATTCCCAAAACCTGTATAAAAAAGATTACTGTAATATTTTACAAATGCCTTCTTAATTTTATACATATATTTACCAGTCCCTTAAATTACGTGAATATCCGTTCCACGGGGATTCAGTTTACACGGATAAAAATCGTGTAAATTGAATCCGTCATTATAAAAGGAAAAATACTGGAAATAAAAGCTACCAACAATTTTACAGAATTTTATAATTCAAATTGATAACGAATATGTCGAAAATTACATACTAAAATTTTAAAAATATCGTTATTTTCGATATCGATAATTTTCGATAACGGTAGGTTTTGTAGGTTTTGATAGTCCTAATATGAGTTATTTTTGAGCTACGACGCACGGTTTAGGAGATATTTACGATTAAAATTTTCGACAGCGGAAGTTAACGAAAAGTAGTTTTTAAAAAAATTCTTCTGTTACTGATCAGATCAATGGGACTAACAGAGCCTAAATTAACTAGTTATAACCAATTTATGACAAGTTACTCGGTCTTGATAATTTTCGATAACGAAAAGTAGGTTTTGACAGTCGCAATACGTTCGGAATACCCATAACTTGCTTCGCTTAAGCCTTCAAAAATTTACGTTTTTACAATCAAAAGTTTGCTTTTTCGAAAAGTATCGAAAACTAATTTTTTTGGAAATATTCTGTTGCTGACCAAATCAATGGGAGTAATGGAGCATAAATTAAGCCATTATAATTAATTTATAATAATTTGTCAGTAAAAGTATTTAAACATATTTAACTGAAAATATTATGTTACTCTTCTTTTTGTCTGGCCTAGCTTGTGTAATTATACAGTAACCTTAGTTTAAAGATTATTTATTTACATTTAGCAAATATTCTTTATTAAGCAGTGGTTTTGATAGTTTAAATCCAAAATAATACGCTAAATAGTAAATTAAAATAAATTTCCACTTTTCGGGGATTTTCCCGGGAATTTACCTCGTTTTTACCCACTTTGGGAATTTTCCCGGGAAATTTCCGGGTAGAATCCCATCTCTTTTCACTTTATACATATCAAAGTGAACTACATGTAGTTGACTATACGTGAAAAGAGGGCAGAAGATGTATGTGATACATATATCTCATGTACGTTACATACGTGCTCTTTTAGCGAATTTCCAGAAATTCAGCTATTCCAGTAGGTCTCATGACACGACTTGAGCCCGGGAATATGGCAGAAATTTGTTTTGAGGTCCCTAGAAACCAAAAATAATATTCACTAAAATTTATATATATATATATATATATATGTGTATGTATTTATGTATCAGCACGATAACTCTCGAACGAAATGTCCTAGGTTTACCAAATTTGGTGAGAACGTTGGAAATCCAAAAATCTTGGATGAGTTCTTCAGCCAGACACGTCGGATGCCAGGAACATTGTTTTTGTTCTTGCAAAAAATTAGTTTTTTGCCAAAATTTGCTATAATTTACAAGTTTTTGCCACATTTTTTTACACCATTGCAAAGACGGAAAAAAATCACAAAAAAAAGGTTTTTGAACTATTATTCTAGGTTAGGTAGTTTTTGAGAAAATAAGAAAAAAAGGTCAGTAGGGGAATTGGACAGTTCTGGACCCTCCATCCGATTTTTTTGAGCGGAGGAGGTATCACTTCAAAAAATGAAATACACTAGATATGATAATTTTCAGGTCATTGACACTTCAAAATATTACGAACGCACTATATATATATATATATATATATATATATATATATATATATATATATATATATATATATATATATATATATATATATATCCGCACGATAACTCAAGAACGAAACATCTTAATTCCGGACGGAAAAAAGTCACATAAAAAAGGTTTTTGAATTATTATTCTAGGTTAATTAGTTTATTGCTTGAAACCAATAAGCAATAAAGTTCTAAACAAGGTTATTAGCATAGAACACTAGAAGCCAACTAATATCAAAAAAGTGTAATTCACTTGGAGCCATTTGTAGGCCTGTCACAGCTTAAGGCATGTAGTGAGTCGGTGTCCGTCGCCAAACGCAGAGTGCATTGTAATACATTGTTAGACATTGTTACTTGAATTGGACCGGTTGGTCTGTCCTATAATACGTGTTTTGTAGTAGTGTGTGTGAATACGCACACAGAAGCAAACAACAAACTAACACAATTGCAAACAGTGTGTACCTACACAACATAGTGGAGAGATTTTACGTCACCCACTGATTACAAGTGGAACAGAGACGTAGACATTCTAGTCTGACCCCTTGGTTATTAGCTATGTAGGGTAAATGGTATAGTTATTGGACAGTTAAGAAAAATTTTCAAAACAAAGTACAGAAAAAGTACGTGTTGTAGCTTTATTTTTAACGAAAAAATTCATAAATAAAGTAAGACCTGTCTATTTTAATGTACCATATAAAACTTTCATATTACATATTGGTAAGTCTCTGAAAAAAAAAATACCCCTGTCGCAGCATCCTGCATAACATAGCGAATTTCCATTTACAAAAGTACGTTTTTCTCGGAAACTAGTTGATATAGAGTAATTGTAAATAAAAACACCTTCTTTATGTGATTTTTCCGCCTCATTCCGCCAAATTTTTTTCACGAAAAATGTCCAAAACACCGTAAACGTTTTCACGAAATTTCTTAAAAATAAGATGTTTCGTTCTTGAGTTATCGTGCGGACACTTAGTAAACATATATATAAATGTGTCCGCACGATAACTCAAGAACGAAACATCTTATTTTTAAGAAATTTCGTGAAAACGTTTACGGGGTTTTGGACATTTTTCGTGAAAAAAATTTGGCGGAATGAGGCGGAAAAATCACATAAAGAAGGTGTTTTTATTTACAATTACTCTATATCAACTAGTTTCCGAGAAAAACGTACTTTTGTAAATGGAAATTCGCTATGTTATGCAGGATGCTGCGACAGGGGTATTTTAGTTGTCCGTGCTGATCTTTTAAAGGTGTTAATATATTCTGTCTGTTTTTTTATAGATGGCAACAAATTATAAAACAAAAACATTAATAAATCAAAATTTTTGAGTTATATTTTCTTAAAAACATATTCACTGGATTAAAAACAACTTGATTTCATGCTTATTAAGAAAAAAAATGGGTGTTTAAATTAATTATTAATTTTTATAAGCTACTTTAATGACACCTAAAAATAGTTTTGCGTAATAGGGGCTTTTACCCTACCGTTTTTACAAATATATATATAATTAATACAAATTAATTGCACAATTTGTACTATTAGTATAATTTTATTAAAGGGACTTTTTAATTAACACTATGAGGCCCGAGCACTTTCATAATAAACTTCCCCGGAAGCCGGCAATATTTAAAAAAAAAAAAAAAAAACTTTATATAAACAAATTCATAAAATAAGATGATTCAAACACTGAATAGATTCAACACAGTTCAACCTGTATGTGTAAAACTGTAAACATACTTTGATATACAAATCAATTTTATTTAAAAATATAAATTATATTTTTATGTATTTTTTATTTATTTTAAAATGTTTTATATATAGAAACCAAAAGAGTACATAGTGTGTGTTGGTATGTATTTGTGTGAGTAGGAACACATCCGTGTGATGAGTGATGATAAACATCATAAACATCGCACACATAATGCGTAACCAACTAATCAATTAATCATTTATCGCGGTCGGCCTCTGGGGATGTTTTGTTTGGTTTCGGATGCCGAAGCCATGGGACTGAAAGTGTTAATATTAACAATAATTTTTAATCATGAATGTTCTAAAAAAATTTCTCAGTGTTTTATTAGCTTCAGATAAAAAATAATTCCAACCAAACCATCCTTTAAGGCAGGGGTGGCCAACCCAAATGATCTTGCCGGCCACTTTGGAAGCGCATCATAACTCAGAGGGCCACATATAAAATCATGTGTTCCCATATATTAGGTATTTTTTTAATACATTGGTTTACACAACCTTGGTTATTATAAAATAAATATATTTTGTATAAGTGTGATGAATCTCGCGGGCCACATAAAGTTCAAGACGGGCCACATGCGGGCCGCGGGTTAGCCACCCCTGCTTTAAGGCATAATAAATTATATTCTATGCAGACTGTATAAAATAAATTTTTTATCTAAAATATAAATGTCAAATTTATTAATTCGATTTTTATCGATGATAATTAGGAATTTTACCGATCGAACATAAAACTTTGTATGCATCTTGTAGGTACATAATTTGACTCTATGAACTCGCCCTTTTTATTAATGAACCTCGTACACAAAGCTCTTCATTATGTACTTATTGTACAAATAGTAGCTATATTGTTATAATGCAGAAAAAGAAAACCACCTTCTGTTAAAGAGTTTTGATGGAAAACAACTTGTAAATGAGTCGCTTATTTCCGTATGTCAGTTTCGTTATTTTTTACAATAATTTTAAAGAAGTGTGTTCTTACAATTTATGAATTCACAGTTGCGTTAGTGTTGCCCCAAAAGTGTAATATAATTTTCAGACGCTTTACGAAAAATAGATTTAAGTAAAATATGTAGATTTTTTGTAGATGAAATACAAGTTGTTAATGCTATATACGGAGAACTATACTTTAAAGTACGATTTGTTTCAAACTTTCTCACTTATTGTTAGTTCTTCATGGTCAATCTCTAATAAAATCTTCAAATTTAATCTAACAAAATTATATTTAAAAAAAAAAATAATAATAAACTGGATAATACATCAAAAATAATACTATTTACATACAACATAATTCGTTAACGGGTCACTGTTTTATAAGTGACAAGAAATGAAATATGTAGTGAATTTAAACCTCATTTAAAGTCATATCACGTCCACCTATGCCTGAAGAATAAACCACAGTTCCTTCTACAATAAACAATCTACCAAACATCTCTTGTATAAGGCCCTTATCATCTTTTACTTTGAATTGAAATCTGTTAAATAAATAAACACAATCATTCCATATATGTATGTATGTGCGCTACGCGTATATCTTGCTACAAACGTAGTACGTCTTAGCCGCTTGTTTTATTATAATTTTAAATTTTTATCTGAACGAATGAAAAAAAAAAATGGTTTTTCCTCTTGTGACATTTGATATGAATGATTTTATGGATTGTTTTGTAAGATTTTGTATCAGAACGCGCGTACACACTTATGTAGTTATGTGTGTTCTGTTGTATTATGTATCTTAAAAAAAATGGTTTTGTAAAAATTGTTAAATAAAACATCACACATTGATGCTGTGTTTCGTAAAGAGTAATTAATTTAATTAGTTAATTTAATTCCAATGATTTATTGGTCTCTTGAGTAAATATATATGTAATTAATTATGGTTGTACTGATGTATCTATAATCAAATATGGGAAAAATATTTGTTGTTAATCTTGTGTCCAAGGTGAGTTTTTCTAAAACTATTTGGTAAAAAGCAGTTTAAATTATTTGTCACAAATTAGGCGAAAATAGAAAATTAACCTTCGATATACACTCAATGATACCAATAAAAATTCCGAAAACCAAATCAATGATCTAGACTAGAGATTCACGCAATTATTTGTAGAAATAAAATACCTCAACTTGGACGTGAGAGACTTGAAGTCATTAATCATACAAAAACCAACACTTTTCCAGTTGATATGAAAAATATATACAAATTATCTACATAGTAAATAAATCTGAAAATTTTAATTTTGTTTACAAGGAAGTCTTTTTTTTAGTAAATAGGTATATAAAATTGAGACAAACCCATCAGTAGTTAAATGACAGCAGGTGAAGTTTTAGGGTGGGTCTTTTGTCTATACTAGCTGTTATTTTATATACTTAATTACCATAATATAAATAGTGTGACATTTCTGGAAAATATAATTTATTTTACCAGTTTTTCATACGCTTTCGATAAAATGTACGTAATTTTTGTTGCTACTAATTTAGAAAATGGCATTTAACATATATGCAATGGGGGCTACGAAAACCTGATCTTCCTTCACTCCTAATAGTAGGGGAGCCCAGGCGGAAATTTTGAGATTTGATGAAGCTCGACAGATTAATATAAGGGGGGATACCTTGCACCCTGTTTAGTACCTCCACCATATATGAAACCTATATATGAATATGGCCGACGGCCTAGGATAGCGGATCAGAATAGTAAAAAAAAGTCTATCGTTAAAAATAATCGAGCGCGTCAGATTAAGGTAAGGTGAGCTAATCACATGCTTAAAAGTGTGCATTTAAATAACCTGACGATTTTAGCTTGACGTAAGAGAGTGGGAGGGTTACTAACTTGAAGAAAAAAAACGTCATCTCGACATTCTCGAGCGTGGTCGAGGTTTTTTTCTTTTCGAAGGAAATAATTTAAGGATCATGGGAAAAATATAATATGACGACCTCCACAAGCCGAAATAACAAAAATCGTAAATAAAGTTTAGTTCGTGCAGTTTGAGCGAAGCAATGTTTGCAGCCAAAAATACAGGAGGCTTTGAAACTTATATCTATTAATAAATAATTTTGTCTAGCTAGCTTGTATTAGACAAAACGTTGTGCAACTAAATCGGTTAAATAGTTAAATTTTAGCGCTTTTGGGCCCCCAGGACCCTGACGGATCTCATATAGTACCTATAACATATATGAATTTAATTAATTTAACTTTTAAAAGGTAAAAAAATTTTCAAAATCGGTTGGGTAGTTTTACTTTTAGTGTTTTTGGGACCCCCGGACACTGACAGATCTCATATAACATAACTTATGTGCATCTGAAATAGTTTAGCTCTCTAACAGTGAACAAATTTTCAAAATCGGTGATGACACGTTCTTGCAAAGTTAGTTTATTTTTATTTTGAAAAGTGAAACAGATATAAATATTGTTATTGTAATGATAATAACGGTGCAAAGCATTTATTGTAAAGGAATTCAGAGAGCGAGAAAAAAATATTAATTTTTTTTGGCACACCTTATTGGAACATACACTAGATTTTAGCATACAATTGAAATTTTAATATGGCTAAATAAGTTTCGGTTTCGGTTTCGGCCGAAACTGAGACAGAGGCCGAAGTTTCGTTTCCATGAAAATCCTGTTTCGGTCGGACACTACAAAATGGACATTTTATTTTAAAAAAAAGAAAAAAAACGTGTCTATGACACATACTTTAAAGAATATTATAGAAATATTTTTACCAAATGAAAATGATTTCATGCGATAGGAATGCACGTAAGACAGCACAGCAGACAAGCTTGTAATATAGCTATCTCTTACAAGATCTAGTACCTAATATATTGAAAAAGGATAGTAAAAATTATAATAACTTTGATAAATGACAAAATTTCATTTTTACATTCAAACTATATGAAACACATTTGCATTTTGTATAAATGTGAGTATAGCAATTGTAATAATAATGATCACTTATCATTTTATAAAGTAATATAGCAGAAATATTTTCCTATTCGTATATTTTAGTTAAAAGAAAATTTAATTTCATTACAAATTTATTCATTTTCGTTGAATGACATATTTATGTACAGATATCATTTTATTACATATTCAGTGTCATTTGCAGAATTTTTTTTTTAATTAATTAGATTTCATCGTGAAATTTATTTAAATTGATGTCATCAATTGTTTTGAATCTGCGTATATTATTTACGCATTTATGTTGCCAGGGTAGAGTTTTTTTGGAAAGTTACCACAGAACAATATTATAAATATTATATATTATTGTATTATCTATATTATCCTCCACAGATAATTATTACACATTCAGTTGTAATGGATTTACTTAAATTAAATAAGGATGGAAAATCTATAAATTAACTTGTGAGCAAATGCTTAGAATAATTAATAAATTTGCATAATTTATTATCAGGGAAGTTTATTTGCATACCAATTTGTATACAATCACAAGTGATTTGTGCTATTTTTATAATAATAATAATAATAATAATAATAATAATAATAATAATAATAATAATAATAATAATAATAATAATAATAATAATAAAAAAATGCCGCTGCCGGTGGAGCGACCGGGCGCATCAGGGTCACCACTGAATGTGACAGCTTAGATCGCGGTGACGACAGGCTGGGTTCTAGGCAGCCACCTGTCAGCTGTAACAACACCTTCAGCCAAAATGCTACTGCCCTACTTACGGAGCCCCCAACACCTTTGGCTCAGCCGACTTTAAGTGTTTCCTCAGAGCATCCTTTGGGGACCACTAAAGCTGGTAAGAAGCGTGTGCGTATGCAATGGACAGATGAACTGAATGAATTCATCGTACGCACATACTTCCAAGTTACTAGACTTGAAACGGACAAAACTGGTTACCGTACGAAATTACATCAAGAGTTCGCGCGCACCTACCCTCACCTTAGTCGCGTCACTGAACAGAGACTGGCAGACCAAAAACGTGTCATTTTTACCAATAACCTTATCCCTTCCTCCCTCATAAACACGATTAAAACACAAGTCACACATCAAATTGCTCAAAGTGAAGAAAGTCAGGCCGACGACGGCCCACCAGAAATGGGGAGCCCCACACAAAACGACACTCAACAACTTGTCGATAATGGGCCTGACCTCCATGAAACAGCAGTAAACGACACCCTACTGCAAAAGATCGAACTGGAATTTAACACAGCGCTTACTGAATTTGAAGGGACGGACCCCACACATAGGTACTTGTTGCCTAAACAACACACCTCACGTAGATTGGCTGAGATCGTTGAGATATTGAACAATACAATACTGCCTAAACACTTAGAAACATGTGACAATTTTATCGAGTTACACACAGCTATCTATTGTGGAGCCGTTGCAGCTATACGTTGTAACGGGTCCGATGTAACACCACCTGTAGCGCACAACTCGAAGGAACACAAAACTCCTGCCTGGGAAACACGATTGAATAAACGCATCAGCAACATCCGATGCAACCTCGGCAGGATCACCCAATACCAACAGGGTACGAGGTCCAAACGACTCAACAAATACATACACGACATATTACACAAACACACAGTACACACACAATACGAGGAACCCAATAAAACACTCACAGAGATCAGAGATACGCTTCACCAAAAATTAACAGCACTAGCGAAGCGCTTACGAAGATATAAGACCAGTACTGAACGCAGACGACAAAACCAAGCGTTCAGCAGAAACGAGAGACGGTTTTATCAGTCTCTAACGAACACGGTAACTGACAGTAATGGTCTACCGGAGAAGAACGCACTCCATAGTTTCTGGGCGAATATATGGTCCAACAACATTGACCATAACGACAAAGCCAGCTGGATCGATACAGAGTACAGGAATAACGAACATCTTCCGGAGATGCTCTATACGGACATTACTACAGAGGACGTCTCCAGAGCTTTACAGAGATCGCATAACTGGAAGGCACCTGGCATCGACAACATACAAAACTACTGGCTCAAACACTTTACATCAACACACAAGTATCTCGCTGAACACTTTACACTATTTATAAAAACACCAAACCTGACACCGAAGTTCCTAACGCAGGGTATCACATACATGAAATCTAAAAACAGTGATACAAAAAATCCTGCGAATTATAGGCCTATCACCTGCTTGCCTACAGTGTATAAGATTTTGACGTCCTGTCTGGCAGAAAAGATCAATGAGCATTGTCAGATTAACACCATACTGACAGAAGAACAAAAGGGATGTCGAAAGAGGTCACAAGGCTGCAAAGAGCAGCTTCTGATTGACTCCGTAGTACTGGAACAAGCGAAAGGGAGAAAACGTAACCTGTACACAGCGTTTATTGATTATAAAAAGGCATTTGATTCGGTCCCGCACTCCTGGTTGCGGAGAGTATTGGAGCTGTACAAAATACACCCAAGTATCGTGAACTTCCTTGGAACGATCATGTCCGACTGGCGAACGACCTTACATTTGAGTATTGGTAATGAAAAAACAACAAGCGACCTTATTCAAGTAAGACGCGGCATATTCCAAGGCGACTCATTGAGTCCATTATGGTTTTGTCTCGCAATGAATCCACTTTCTCGCCTGTTAAATGAAACCAAATACGGTTACAATGTAGGTACGCAAACAAATTCGCGCCATACCATTTCACATCTAATGTACATGGATGATATTAAGATCTATGCAGCTACTAAACATCAATTACAGCAGCTGCTGGGACTTTCCAACGAGGTTTCGCGAGACCTCTGTATGGAGTTCGGAATCGATAAATGTCGAACACAATGTCGTTCTGGAGGAAAACGAGATGCGGTCGCATTCGAACTCGAACCAGAGTCTGTTATGCAGCCCATGGACGAGCGAGAGTCGTACCGGTATCTCGGATTCAATCAGGACGAACGTATAGATCACAGCGCTGTAAAACGACACCTGATGCAGCAATACCTAACGCGTGTACGGAGATTACTGAGCACCCACCTTGATGGAAAAAAAACCATCAAAGCAATTAACACCTACGCAGTTCCGGTGCTAACATACTCATTTGGGGTAATCAAATGGACGCCTACGGACTTGACAAACATCGAGATCAAGACCCGCGTCCTTATGACCAAATACAGAATTCATCATCCCAAAGCAGCGATAGAACGATTGACGTTGCCAAGAGCCGAAGGGGGTCGAGGTCTTATAGACATAAGGAACACGCATAATAAACAGGTTCATAACTTGCGAGAATACTTTTACACCAAAACACACACATCACACTTACACAATGTAATAATCCAAGCCGACAAGGCATACACACCATTAAACCTCTCACACACAGAAATGCCAGATAGTTTTTGCCGTTTGGTCACGAAGGAGGACAAAATTCAGCAATGGATTCGGAAGCCTTTACATGGGAGACATCCACATGATCTTAATCAGAGTAACGTCGACAAAGCAGCGTCGCACGCCTGGTTGAGTCAAGGAAGTCTTTTCCCGGAGACTGAAGGATTCATGCTAGCTATACAAGATCAAGTAATTCATACAAAGAATTACTCAAAATACATACTTCGTGACTCGTCAATAACATCTGACTCATGCCGGAGATGCCATTCCAAACCTGAAACGATCCAACACATCACAGCTGCCTGTACTCAGCTCGCTCAGTCCGAATACAAACACCGTCACGACCAGGTTGGCAAAATCATATACCAGAAACTAGCGGTCAAGCACCACCTTATAACCGATAAAACACCTTACTACAAGCTCACACCAAAAGTAGTAGCGGAGAATGACTCCTGTAGACTTTACTGGGATCGGTCGATTATTACAGATAAGACCATAAATCATAATCGACCAGATATCACCTTCGTAATGAAAAACACTAAGACAACCTATCTGATCGATATTGCGGTTCCAAATACACACAACTTACAAAAAACACACGCAGTTAAATTGGATAAATACACTGACCTCGCAGCCGAAATAAAACAACAATGGCGAATGGAACATGTCCACATCGTTCCAATAGTGCTCAGTGCCACCGGGGTCATTCCACACACACTACATAATAGTTTGAGCCTCTTGGGTCTCCCAAAATACACATATGTCACTATGCAAAAGGCAGTGATCATAAACACGTGTCGTATAGTACGGAAGTTCCTCAGTAATACGAATCCGACTGCGATATGTGAAAGCACAAGACCTGCTTCTACTCCATCTGAGCCATCTACAGTGAGCGAACAATACACTGACACTCATCCTACTGACACACAACACACATACATAAACACACAATACACTAACACTGAAAGACAAACACTTAACACACATACAGATCCAGATTCGTCTGATGGAGAGGGGGGATCGAACAACTGCCGCACTGTCACTGTTACCGCTCTGGTGCACAATCCTCCCCAATTCAATAACACACAAGGTCCGTCAACCTCTGTACCATCTAAACGCGCAGTTCCAGGAACACCCGATCTTAATGAGCAATTTGATGAACCAGAAAACATCTACACCAAGAAACGTAAAATAGAAAGACACATCCACACACATACACAAACACACACACAAACACAAACAGCCCTTTCCCTTCCCTCTGTCCCTACTCCTACCTACCATCTGAGGACACGAAAACGAACTAGGCTTTCACAGCCCTCTGTCATTGAGCCAACATCTACGCTCCCACAAAAGTCTCGTCGTACGAACCAGTATACACCAAAATAGACGCATAACACCTCGTTTCAAGCAACAACAACAACAATATAAGGAGTGATGTGACAAACCCGTCCGTGAATGTACTACGGTACTTTTACGGATTGGTTTGGCACATTACCCTTCCACAGAGCCTAATACCTTGCATAATGCCGGTATAGGTGAATGTTACCCAGTACTGTCCTACTGAGTAGTGAGCGCCAGGTTGGCGTAAAAGTCTATAATAATAATAATAATAATAATAATAATAATAATGGTGGTGAGGACACCTATAGCAGCTGCCCTTGGCACCCGTGAGGGATATTTATCCCCCATTGGTGTCAAGGAGGCTAAGGGTTCCAGGGGTAGTTTATGCGCAATACAGTAATCTCCGGATTCCATTAGCCTCTGACTACCCAAGATCGGCACCGTTCCTTCTCGAGGTACCACCGTTTTCACGAAAGGTGTCGGATCGACAGTTCATTTTTTAACCTATCTTTTTATTTCGTTTCGTTTTTATTGTTTTTTGTTTTCGTTATTTTTATTTCTTTTTGTTTCAGATTTTCTTTTATTTTTTGTTCCTTTTTGTTTCTGGTTTTGTTTTGTTTTCGTTTTTTCAATGTTGTCCCAACTTAAAGTCATCTTCGGGACCCACACTAGCTCGTGTGTGGCTTAGCGGCGTTGCTTGGAAAAGGGGATCCTGGTGACTGAGGGAAGCCGTTACTTGCGAGTACGGCGGAACAACACGTCACTTTGGCCCTGGCTTCAGGCATAGACCGTGGCTGCGGTTATGCACCGGCCGCAGTAAATTCGAGCGCCCCGGGGTCGTGCGTGTCACTGGGGCAATGGGCTTCGTCCCTAGGGCCCCTCATTCCCGTATCCCTGGCGTGGGAGTCCCACGTCCCTTATGAGGCTCCGTGGAGGGTGGGGAGCGGGGTGGGGGTTTTTTTTGTACTACACTGTATGGAAAACGCAAACTTAATTAAAAAGGGCGAGTCCGGGCCCTCCAAACCGGACGCGAACCTTGCTCCACCGTTGTCATCTGGTGGGAGCACTGGTAGCGAGACACGTCCCGCTGCCGCGTCCGCTGTACCTGCTCCACAATCCAGTGGAGTGAGTACTCAAGCGAAAAGGGGTAACCCTCCCCAAACCAAAAAAGGGAAAAATCGTGGGAATCCAATTCATTTGGATTCCCCAAGAATGCAAGCTGTTAACTATATGAAGTATATTGTTGTTAAGCCAAAGGAGGGCGATTTTGGTAAAATCAGCCCCTTCCTTTTGGCCAAAATAGTGAAAGAAGGAATTGGGCAGGTTAAAGATGCCAAACTATCGGGCAAAGGGTTGCTCATAGAGGCATTCTCACCGGCACAATCTGAAAAAATTTTAAGCTTAAAAGAATTAGGTCAGTACGCGGTTGAGGTAGCGCCCCATGGTATTCTAAACTACTCAAGGGGCGTAATCATGCACCCCTCCTTAGCGTACTGCACCCTGGATGAGATAGTGTCGGAGATGTCTCCACAGGGGGTAATTGAAGCGAAAAGGCTGAGATACAACAGGGGGAACAAACATCCTGAGTCCCCCTTAATACTGTTAACATTTAATAAGGTAACTCTACCGAAAGAAGTTGTAATCGGCCTTTTCACCAAAGTGGACGTACGTCCGTACATTCCAGCACCGATGAGGTGTTACCACTGTCAACGGTACGGACACGTTTCACAACGATGTAATGTTGAGCAACAGATATGTGTGTGTGGTAAGCCGTTGCACGAAGGACAACCGTGCGGCGAACCAATAAAATGCGTAAACTGTGGGGGCAATCACTCGGCTAAGTCGAGGAATTGCCCCATTTTCAAACAAGAGTCAGCCATCCAAGAGCTGAGAGCCCTGGAAAAACTAACATATCCAGAGGCACGACGTAAGCTTCTGGGCAATACGCCCCGTCGCTCGGCCTTGGATGGGTACGCACGCGCTGTTGCCGCCCCCGCCCCTTCAGCGGCTGATAAAAATCATGAAATTAAAGAACTAAGGGATACAATGAAAAGCATGCAACAAACAATGCAGAGAATGCAAGAGAGCCTTATGCGTTCTGTGGGTGTAGCTAGTTCTACACCTACCACAGCCGCTGCTGCGCCAGCCGGGGTCCCTGAGACCAAAAGGGTTATTAAGACAACCCCTCAGGGACCAGTTATCAGAACAGTGACGTCTTCTCCCAAGAAGACTTCACCGAAAAAATCATCCCCGGAGAGAAGACGTCATAGCGAGGGGGAAAAGGAGGTGGCCAAATCCCGGTCCCCCAAAAAGGGACCTGCCACCTCACAACTGGCTCCACCATTGACGGCTCCGCTACCACAGCGGCCGTCCAGACCGGGCACACCAACACGCCCGGTCACCCCCCTCCCGAGTCACAATACACCTCAACAAAGTGACTCGGACATGTCAACGGCGTCGGTACGGACGGGTGTCAAACGCCCGACGTCCGACGCTTATACAAATACCTCGGCTACGGAGTCTGATAACTCCGACGCCGAGGTTCAAGTAATTAAAAAAAAGAAAGGCTGGCCAAAGGGGAAACCTAGGAAGTAGCCACACTTCCTAGGGAGCAACCCTTAGTAGTAACAGAAATGGCTATCGTACAGTGGAACTGTAATGGTGTTAAGCACCATTACTGTGAATTGCAGATGCTTCTGGCTGAGCACACGCCTATGTGCGTGTGCCTCCAAGAGACACATTTACGGCCGGCGGAACAATTTTCAATAAAAAATTATCATATCCGCCGGCATAATGTACAGCCAGACATCCGGGCGAGGGGGGGTGTTGCCATCTTAATAAAAGATGGCGTTCCTTTCCGGGACCATCCATTAAACACTCCCCTACAAGCTATCGCAATTCGTTTAATGAAACCGCCCCAGTTCACAGTATGCTCGGTCTACCTACCAGACTTCGACTGGAATGTCGAATCCTTGACCGAGCTTACCTTACAGTTACCACGTCCATTTTTGTTACTAGGAGATTTCAATGCTCTCAGCCCTATGTGGGGCTGTAGCACAAGAGACGCCCGTGGAAGACTCATCGAACGTTTTCTAGATGAGTCCGAAACGGTCTTGTTGAATTCCGGTGAAGGTACTTTTATTAATGCAAGAACCGGTGAGTTGTCGGCTATTGACTTATCACTCTGCTCACCGGTCATGGCACACCGTTATGAGTGGACGCTGGCGTCTGACTCATACGGTAGTGACCATATTCCCATTATATTGAATAGTACCACGCCGATGACTCCACAATCATCTTCGCCGAGATGGCGTCTCCGTCAAGCTGATTGGGAAATGTACGCTGATTCATTCCGTACACCCGAGCTGACTGGAGACGTAGAAGATGATGTGGAGAAAATGTCCTCCAGTGTCAATGAAGCAGCATATAAGAGTATTCCAAAGTTGTCCAACACTCCACCCAAACGTCGTGTACCATGGTGGAATGAAGTCGTGAGTGTAGCAGTTGCAGAGAAAAAGCGGGCGTACAACGAACTCAGACGTCGCCCCACGCAGGAAAATGTGATAGCCTACAAGCGTGCGCAAGCACGCTGTAAGCGAACTATTAAAGAACAGAAGAGGCTATCATGGGAGCAATATGTTTCGGCCATTAATACCTCCACCACCACCTCAGAGGTATGGAGAAGAGTGAGGGCCATTACAGGGAAATCCTCCCGTTCACCAATGCCCTCCCTTCTCATCGTCGACGGTCGGAACATCACTGACCGCGCAGAAATAGCTAATTGTTTAGCTAAACACTTTGAGCGCGTCAGTGGCTCCCAAAACTATGACCCGGACTTCCTGCGGATCAAGATCGAACACGAACTAAACGATCTTGATTTTTTCTCAGATGAATCCCTCCAGTATAACCAACCGTTTTCTATGCAAGAATTACTGGAGGCGCTTCGGGGATCTGGGGACACATCCCCTGGACCTGATGAGATCCCCTACGCCATGATCCGGAACCTGCCTTATCCTGGTAAGTGTAGGTTACTGGATCTTTACAACGAAATATTTAGGCAAGGCGTTTACCCTCCGCAGTGGCGGGAAGCTACCATCATTCCGCTGCTAAAAGAGGGTAAAGATTCATCGCAACTATCTAGCTACCGTCCAATATCCTTGACTTGCTGTTTCAGCAAGGTATTGGAAAAAATGGTGAACAACCGTCTCGTCTGGTGGCTGGAATCCCACAGTCTCATTCCTAAACATCAATGTGGGTTCCGCCGATACCATTCGACTACGGACCATCTTGTTCGCCTCGAGAATGCCATTCAAGACGCCTTTCTCCAACGAAAACACCTTGTGGCAGTGTTCTTCGATTTGGAGAAAGCTTATGATATGACCTGGAGGTATGGCATTCTCAAGAAGCTGCACGACTGGGGTTTAAGAGGTAACCTCCCTCAGTTCGTTAAAAGTTTTCTGACTGACCGTTCTTTTCGTGTCCGGGTAGGTGACACTGAGTCTGAGGCCCACTCCCAGGAGAATGGTGTTCCTCAAGGCTCCACCATTAGTGTCACCTTGTTTTCCATCGCAGTCAGTCATATTGCAGCTTCAGCCCCAATTCGTCGTTGCTTGTACGTTGATGACCTCACAATTTTTTATGCAGCCGATTCCATTGAGGATATCCAACAACGGCTGCAACAAGGCATCAACGAAGTGGTGACTTCTGCAGAAGCTCTTGGTTTTCGTTTCTCACCACAAAAAACATCGGTGGTTCACTTCTGCAGAAAGCGTAACGCACATCCGGATCCTGTTCTGACATTGAAAGGATCCAACCTTCAGTGCGTTGATAGCGTCAGGTTTCTAGGACTCATATTCGACAAACAACTTACGTGGCGTCCACACCTCCAAGCCTTAGCTGCGAGTTGTCGTAGGACAATAAACATGCTTAAGTGCTTGGCTGGTGCATCGTGGAGTGCGGGCCGGGAGTCGTTGCTTCGCCTGTATCAATCGCTAGTTCTGACTAGGATTGATTACGGCAGCATTGCTTACTCCTCCGCCCGGGCGTCTGCGCTTCTACTCCTAGATCCTGTTCACCATGCAGGCATACGACTGGCTACGGGAGCATTTCGAACGAGCCCTTCTATGAGCCTCTGCGTAGAGTCGGGCCTTCCTCCGCTGCGACTGAGACGTGAGCGTCTCTTGCTCAATTATGCAGCGGGGGTATATGCAACACCTACACATATAAACTACCCGACTCTGTTCAGATACCGTTTACAGGGGCTCTACGGTCGACGTCCCACCATAAGTCGACCAGTGGCCGTTCGAACGCAGGAGTTATTAGAGAGTCTACACTTACAGTTCGCCAAGGTACTTCCCAAACGTCCTATGGAAGTACCTCCTTGGCTGATCCCTAACGTAAGGTGTCGTTTCGACCTGACTGGTCTCAACAAGGAGGAGACCAGTTCATTCGAATATCGATCCCGCTTTTATGAGATCATTAGCGAACTTGACTCTCTCTGCATATACACAGATGGTTCCAAAACAGCTACGGGTGTTGGAAGTGCCATCGTCATTCGTGACGATCCTCACGCTTGGTCACTTCCTCCCCCGGCCTCTGTGTATACTGCAGAATTATTTGCTATTCTGCAAGCCCTGCGATTCTGTCAAACATCCGAAGACAGCGCATTCCTCATTTGTTCCGACTCGTTGAGCGCGTTGCAAGCGATCTGCCACTCTCATACCATCGATCCACTGGTGCAGAACATCCGAACGTGTCTCTACATGCTCCGCCAAAAGTCTATCACCTTCTTTTGGATTCCCGGACATGTAGGGATACCTGGCAATGAACTCGCCGACCAAGCAGCACGTCATGCAGCCGAAGTTGGTGAGCCACAGGACATTGCCATACGCCCAGAGGATCTGAGAGTGTGCATTAGATCCGCGATCGATCAGAAATGGCAACGTGAGTGGAACAACCTCACGGCTAAGCTCAGACAGGTGAAACCTGAGGTCCGAAGAACTCCGGCACCTGTAAATCTGAGCCGGCGAGAGAGTGTGGCCCTGACGCGTTTACGCTTGGGCCACACGGCGTTAACACATCGTCATCTTCTCGCCGGTGAGGATCAGCCAAGGTGCGCCGCCTGCGGGACGGCGCTGACCGTGAGGCATATAGTTGAGGAATGTGTAACCTTTGAGCCATTGCGCCAGAGGTTGCAGCTCCCAGGTAGTGTAGCCGAAGCTTTAGCTTATGATGCAGTCTCTGAAAGAAAGATGCTTGGATTTCTCAGAAATTCGAACCTTCTTCAGAGACTGTAGGGGCTTTACATCTCAGATTTTACAAGTCGTCTCGTTTTGTCTCCCCCGATATTTTAAACTTTATTTTTAGCTTTGTTTTAATTTAATTTTGTGTTCAAAATGCTTTGTGTGCGTCTTATTTATTTATTTATTTATTTATTGCCTATACCCTGCTCCAGCTGGTCTGGCAGGGTACTTTTAGTATTGTTGTTATGCCACTAAGGGCCTTTTACACCCTTAGTAGTACTTCGTTATTTATACCTTGTTATTTGTTTTCGTTATTGTTTTTTATCGATGTACCACCGAAGGCCTTTTACACCCGAGGTGGTACATCATTTGTTTTTACTTTCTGTGATATTTTGTTATGCCGCTGTAGGCCTGTTGTTATGGCTCTACAGCGGTATTGTTTTAACCCCTTATTGCGTCACTGGTGGGCCTTTGGCTCCCCAGCGATGCAATAAGTTTTTCTGTGATACTTACCTGTGATATTTTCTCTAGTCGTTTTCTGTGTATTGTCTAGTCAGGTTCCTCCACTCCGGGGTCCTTTGCGCCTCGGAAGGAGTTCCAGCGATGGCTTCCAGGCCTTGGTGACCGGACGCTCTGTCTAGTACTTATCGTACCGTCACCAAGGACTGTCCGCTCCCTTTAAGCCCTGGGATGGCAGGGCCCATCGATGGATTTTATTATGTGTATGTTAGTCCGTTGTCTAGTGCATTTATGTGTCCCTGTCTTTATGTGTTGTTTTTATTTATATTGTGTTTGGCGGCGCATGCCCTTAGTTGGCGATGCCGCCGGACACTGCTGACCGCGCCATCCACCGGCAGCAGTGTCCCAATTTTAATCAAAAAAAAAAAAAAAAAAAAAAAAAATAATAATAATAATAATAATAATAACTACCCCTAACAAGTTTTTTACTAGTTCCTAACGCTAATAGAACTAGGAAGGCTGGTCGTGCCGCGGGTCTCTCGGATGGGCCCGCACAAAAAGGCGGAACCAGTCAAAACTCATCTTTTCGTCTCGTTCGACTGGAGTGGACGGACAGCTTGAGACGCGATCTGCTCACGTGCCGCGCACAAAGTGAGCCAAATAAGAGAGGGTACATGGCAAGGATGCACGCCATATGGTGCCATATGCATCCCGAACACTCAAATTTAACGCCACAAAATCTGCGTGACCATGTAGCCCGAATTATAAAATTGAAAATACCTACCGGACATGACGATAATCGAGAAGCTCGCGAAGAAGCGAATAATAATAATAAACGCCCTGTGGGTGGGGGCTTCACTTTGCAGAATTTCCCCACAGTAAGTCCTGCTTGTCGTAAAGGGCGACTAAAAGGACACCCCATTAGGATGGTGAACAAACGAAAAAAGCCTCGGAAAAATGCCGCTGCCGGTGGAGCGACCGGGCGCATCAGGGTCACCACTGAATGTGACAGCTTAGATCGCGGTGACGACAGGCTGGGTTCTAGGCAGCCACCTGTCAGCTGTAACAACACCTTCAGCCAAAATGCTACTGCCCTACTTACGGAGCCCCCAACACCTTTGGCTCAGCCGACTTTAAGTGTTTCCTCGGAGCATCCTTTGGGGACCACTAAAGCTGGTAAGAAGCGTGTGCGTATGCAATGGACAGATGAACTGAATGAATTCATCGTACGCACATACTTCAAAGTTACTAGACTTGAAACGGACAAAACTGGTTACCGTACAAAATTACATCAAGAGTTCGCGCACAGCTACCCTCACCTAAGTCGCGTTACTGAACAGAGTCTGGCAGACCAAAAACGTATCATTTTTACCAAAAACCTCATCCCTTCCTCCCTCATAAACACCATTAAAACACAAGTCACACATCAATTTGCTCAAAAGGAAGAAAGTCAGGACGACGGCCCACCAGAAATGGAGAGCCCCACACAAAACGACACTCAACAACTTGTCGAGAATGAGCCTGACCACCATGAGACAGCAGTAAATGACACCCTACTGCAAAAGATCGAACTGGAATTTAACACAGCGCTTACTGAATTTGAAGGGACGGACCCCACACATAGGTACTTGTTGCCTAAACAACACACCTCACGTAGATTGGCTGAGATCGTTGAGATATTAAACAATACAATACTGCCTAAACACTTGGAAACATGTGACAATTTTATCGAGTTACACACAGCTATCTATTGTGGAGCCGTTGCAGCTATACGTTGTAACGGGTCCGATGTAACACCACCTGTAGCGCACAACTCGAAGGAACAAAAAAATCCTGCCTGGGAAACACGATTGAATAAACGCATCAGCAACATCCGATGCAACCTCGGCAGGGTCACCCAATACCAACAGGGTACGAGGTCGAAACGGCTCAGCAAATACATACACGACATATTACGCAAACACACAGTACACACACAATACGAGGAACCCAATAAAACACTCACAGAGATCAGAGATACGCTTCACCAAAAATTAACAGCACTAGCGAAGCGCTTACGAAAATAGAAGACCAGTACTGAACGCAGACGACAAAACCAAGCGTTCAGCAGAAACGAGAGACGGTTTTATCAGTCTCTAACGAACACGGAAACTGACAGTAATGGCCTACCGGAGAAGAACGCACTCCATAGTTTCTGGGCGAATATATGGTCCAACACCATTGACCATAATGACAAAGCCAGCTGGATCGATACAGAGTGCAGTAATAACGAACATCTTCCGGAGATGCCCTATACGGACATTACTACAGAGGACGTCTCCAGAGCTTTACAGAGATAGCATAACTGGAAGGCACCTGGCATCGACAACATACAAAACTACTGGCTCAAACACTTTACATCAACACACAAGTATCTCGCTGAACACTTTACACTATTTATAAGAACACCAAACCTGACACCGAAGTTCCTAACGCAGGGTATCACATACATGAAATCTAAAAACAGTGATACAAAAAATCCTGCGAATTATAGGCCTATCACCTGCTTGCCTACAGTGTATAAGATTTTGACGTGCTGTCTGGCAGAAAAGATCAATGAGCATTGTCAAATTAACACCATACTGACAGAAGAACAAAAGGGATGTCGAAAGAGGTCACAAGGCTGCAAAGAGCAGCTTCTGATTGACTCCGTAGTATTGGAACAAGCGAAAGGGAGAAAACGTAACCTGTACACAGCGTTTATTGATTATAAAAAGGCATTTGATTCGGTCCCGCACTCCTGGTTGCGGAGAGTATTGGAGCTGTACAAAATACACCCAAGTATCGTGAACTTCCTTGGAACGGTCATGTCCGACTGGCGAACGACCTTACATTTGAGTATTGGTAATGAAAAAACAACAAGCAACCTTATTCAAGTAAGACGCGGCATATTCCAAGGCGACTCATTGAGTCCATTATGGTTTTGTCTCGCAATGAATCCACTTTCTCGCCTGTTAAAGCGATCTCCCACTCTCATACCATCGATCCACTGGTGCAGAACATCTTGACGTATCTCTACATGCTCCGCCAAAAGTCTATCACTTTCTTTTGGATTCCCGGACATGTGGGGATACCTGGCAATGAACTCGCCGACCAGGCAGCACGTCATGCAGCCGAAGTCGGTGAGCCACAGGACATTGCCATACGCCCAGAGGGTCTGAGAGTGTGCATTAGATCGACGATCGATCAGAAATGGCAACGTGAGTGGAATAACCTCACGGCGAAGCTCAAATAGGTGAAACCTGATGTCAGAAGAACTCCGGCACCTGTAAATCTGAGCCGGCGAGAGAGTGTGGCCCTGACGCGTTTACGCTTGGGCCACACGGCGTTAACACATCGTCATCTTCTCGCCGGTGAGGATCAGCCAAGGTGCGCCGCTTGCGGGACGGCGCTGACCGTGAGGCATATAGTTGAGGAATGTGTAACCTTTGAGCCATTGCGCCAGAGGTTGCAGCTCCCGAATAATGTAGCCGAAGCTTTAGCTTACGATGCAGTCTCTGAAAGAAAGATGCTTGAATTTCTCCGAAATTCGCATTTTCTTCAGAGACTTTAGGGATTACATCTCTGAATTTTATACAAGCCGTCTCTTGTTTCTCCCCCGACAGTTAATTTTATCTCCCAGCGTTTTTAATTTATGTTTTTCAAAAATTTTTGTGATTGTCTTAATTTATTTATTTATTAACTATACCCTGTTCCAGCTGGTCTGGCAGGGTACTTTTAGTCTTTCGTTATGCCCCTAAGGGCCTTTTACACCCTTAGTGGTACTGTTGTTATTTATACATGTTTCTTGTTGTTGTTATTTCTTTTTAACGATGTACCACCGAAGGCCTTTTACACCCGAGGTGGTACATCACTTGTTTTTATTTATCTGTGATATTTTGTTATGCCGCTGTGGGCCTGTTGTTATGGCTCCACAGCGGTATTGTTTTAACTCAGGAGGCCTGTGGCCTCCCAGCGACGTAATAAGTTTTTTCTGTAATAACATTGTGATTATTTTCTAGTCTTGTTTTTTGAGTGTTTCTAGTCGGTTCTCTCCACTCTGGGGTCCTTTACACCTCGGAGGGAGTTCCAGCGATGGCTTCCAGGCCTTGGTGACCGGACGCTCTGTCTAGCACTTATCGTACCGTCACCAAGAACTGTCCGCTCTTTTTAAGCCCTGGGATGGCAAGGCCCATCGATGGATTTTATTATGTGTATGTTTTGTCCCTTGGCTATCGCATTTATGTGTTCCTGTCTGTTTTGTGTATGTTTTTATCTTTACCGTTTATGGCGGCGCATGCCCTCTGTTGGCGATGCCGCCGGGTGCTGCTGACCGTGCCAGCCACCGGCAGCAGTACCCCAATTTTAATAAAAAAAAAAATAATGGTGGCTACTTATAGCACCTGCCTTTGGCACTCGTGAGGGATATTTATCCCCCATTGGTGTCAAGGAGGCTAAGGGTCCCAGGGGTAGTTTATGCGCAATACAGTAATCTTCGGGTTCCATTAGCCTCTGACTACCCAAAATCGGCACCGTTCCTTCTCGAGGTACCACTGTTTTCACGAAAGGTGCCGGATTTAGAGGAGAAATCCTCGATCGTTCATTAATTAACCTTTTTATTATTTCGTTTCGTTTTTATTGTTTTTTGTTCTCGTTATTTTTATTTCTTTTTGTTTCAGGTTTTCTTCTTTCTTTTGTTTCCTTTTTGTTTTTATTTTTGTTTTGTTTTCGTTCTTCTTTGTTGTCCCAGCTTCATGTCATCTTCGGGACCCACACTAGCTCGTGTGTGGCTTAGCGGCGTTGCCTGGAAAAGGGGATCCTGGTGACTGAGGGAAGCCGTTACTTGCGAGTACGGCGGAACAACACTTCACTTCGGCCCTGGCTTCAGGTATAGACCGTGGCTGCGGTTATGCACCGGCCGCAGTAAATTCGAGCGCCCCGGGGTCGTGCGTGTCACTGGGGCAATGGGCTTGTCCCTAGGGCCCCTAATTCCCGTATCCCTAGCGTGGGAGTCTCACGTCCCTTATGAGGTTCCGTGGAGGGTGGGGAGCGGGGTGGGGGATTTTTTGTATAACATTATATGGAAGACGTAAACCTAATTAAAAAGGGCGAGTCCGGGCCCTCCAAACCGGACGCGAACGAAGCTCCCCGGCCGTCATCTGGCGTGAGCTAAAATAGCGAGGCTGGTCCTGTTACCGCGTCTATTGTACCCGCTCCACAATCCAGTGGAGTGAGTACAAACTCTAAACGGGGTAACCCTCCCCCTAAAAAAAGGAAACGTCGTGGGCGTTAAGTTTTAAGCTCAACCGAAGAATGCAAACGTCTTATATTAAATACATTGTTATTAAACCAAAGGAAGGTGATTTTAGCAAAATCAGCCCCTTCCTTCTGGCAAAATTAGTGAACAGCTATATCGGCCAAGTTAAAGATGCCAAAATCTCGGGCAAAGGGTTGCTCGTGGAGGCACTCTCACCGGCACAGTGGAATAGAATACAAGGCTTAGAAAAGTTAGGGCAGTACGCTGTGGAAGTCACACCTCACGGTGTCTTAAATTACTCCAGGGGAGTAATAATGCACCCCTCCCTAGCGTACTGCTCCCTAGATGAGATAGTGTCGGAGATGTCTGCACAAGGGGTCATTGAGGCCAGAAGGCTGAAGTACAATAGGGGGAACAAACACCCAGAGCCCCCCTTAATATTACTAACATTTAACAGTACCAGTCTGCCCAAGCAAGCTGTCATCGGCCTCTTCAACAAAGTGGACGTTCGCCCGTATATCCCCGCACCAATGAGGTGCTACCACTGTCAGAGGTACGGGCACGTTTCACAGCGTTACAATGTTGAACAGCAGGTCTGCGTGTGCGGTAAGCCGTTACACGAAGGACGACCGTGCGGCGAACCGATTAAGTGCGTGAAGTGTGGTGGGAATCACTCGGCCAAATCGAGGAATTGCCCCATATTCAAACAAGAGTCAGCCATCCAAGAGCTGAGAGCCCTGGAACGACTATCGTATCCCGAGGCACGGCGAAAATTGCTCGGCAATATGCCTCGTCGTTCCGCCTTGGATGGCTATGCACGCGCTGCTGCGGCCCCCGCCCCTACAGCGGCTAAAGAACACAACGAAATTAAAGAACTAAAGGAGACAATGCGAAAGATGCAAGAATGTATGCAAACAATGCAAGAAAGCCTATTGCGCTCAGTGGGTGTACCTGTGTCTACACCCACCTTAGCCGCTGTTGTGCCAGCCAAGGCCCCTGAGGCCAAGAGGGTGATTATGACCACCCCCCAGGGACCTGTCATTAGAACTGTGACTTCTTCTCCAAAGAAGGCTTCGTGACCGCGAAAATCACCGTCGCAGAAGACGTCGCAGTGAGGGGGAAAAGGAGGTGGTCCAACAACGGTCCCCGAGAAAGGGACCGACCACCTCAACATCGGAGGCAGAGTCAATGCTGCCTCCACAAACGACGGCTCCGCTGCCCCAGCGGCAAAAGGGGCCGTCCCGACCGGGCACACCTGAACGCCCGGTCACCCCCCTCCCGAGTCGCTCAATATCAACACCAGTGAGCGACGCGGATATGTCGACCGCGTCGGTGCGGACGGGCGTTAAACGCCCTACGACCAACGCATACACGAACACCTCGGCCACCGAATCCGACTATTCGGACGCCGAGGTGCGACAGACAAAGAAAAAGAAAGGCTGGCTACAGGGGAAACCTAGGAAGTAGCCACACTTCCTAGAGCAACCCAAGTAGTAGCAAAAATGGCTCTCATACAATGCAACTGTAATGGTGTAAAACATCATTACTGTGAATTGCAGATGCTTCTGGCTGAGCACACGCCTATGTGCGTGTGCCTTCAAGAGACACACCTAAGGCCGGCGGAACAATTTTCAATAAAAAGTTCGCCGGCACATCCGCCGGCACAATGTACAGCCAGATATCCGGGCGAGGGGGGGTGTTGCCGTCCTAATTGAAGATGGCGTCCCATTCCGGGACCATGAGTTAAACACCCCCCTACAAGCAGTTGCAGTACAGTTTCTAAAACCGCCACAATTCACAGTATGCTCGGTCTATTTACCAGACTTCGACTGGAATGTTGAAACCCTGACCGAGCTTACCTTACAGTTACCACGTTCATTTTTGTTACTAGGAGATTTCAATGCTCACAGCCCCATGTGGGGCTGTAGCACAAGAGACGCCCGTGGAAGACTCATAGAAAGGTTTCTAGACGAGTCAGAAGCGGTCTTGTTGAATTCCGGTGAAGGTATTTATATCAATACAAGAACCGGTGAATTGCCGGCTATCGACTTATCACCGGTCATGGCACACCGTTTTGAGTGGACGCTGGCGTCACACTCACACGGTAGTGACCATATACCTAATATTTTAAATAGTACCACGCCGATGGCTCCACAATCGTCTTCGCCGAGATGGCGTCTCCGTCAAGCTGACTGGGACATGTACGTTGATTCATTCCGTACACCCGAGCTGACTGGAAACGTAGAAGATGATGTGGAGCAAACGTCCTCCAGTGTCATTGAAGCAGCACATAAGAGTATACCAATGTCGTCCAACATTCCACCTAAACGTCGACTACCATGGTGGAATGAAGTCGTGAGAGTAGCAGTTGCCGAGAAAAAGCGGGCGTACAACGGACTCAGACGTCGCCCCACGCAGGAAAATGTGATAGCCTACAAGCGTGCGCAATCACGCTGTAAACGCACTATAAAGGAACAGAAGAGGCTATCATGGGAGCAATACGCTTCGACCATTAATACCTCCACGACCACCTCAGAGGTATGGAGAAGAGTGAGGGCCATTACTGGGAAATATTCCCGTTCACCTATGCCCTCCCTTCTCGTCGTCGACGGTCGGAACATCACTGAACACGCGGGAATAGCTAATTGCTTAGCTAAGCACTTTGAGCGCGTCAGTGGCTCCCAGATTTATGACCCGGACTTCTGCGGATCAAGATCGAACACGAACAAAACGATCTTGATTTTTTTCTTTGAGATGAATCCCTCCAGTATAACCAACCGTTTTCTATGCAAGAATTACTGGAGGCGCTTCGGAGATCTAGGGACACCTCCCCTGGACCTGATGAGATCCCCTACGCCATGATCCGGAACCTGCCTTATCCTGGTAAGTGTAGGTTACTGGATCTTTACAACGAAATTTTTAGGCAAGGCGTTTACCCTCCACACACAAAATACAACTCTCTCTTTATTTTTACTAGCTGTGGTCTTAATCATATCCAATTTAATTTTTATCTTGTAATTTAAATCTATATTAGTGTCTTGTAACTCCTTTTCTAACCAGTAATTCGATATATACAATGCATCCAAGTTTTCGAATTGTAAAATATAACGTATTTTGTTTCTATGACTAATTTGCTTTATTCCTTTAATAATCAGCTCGGTTCCTTCCTCCAATTCTTCCAAGCGTCGACACTGTGTAACTTTAATTTTACCTTTTATTTCTTGGATGGTAATATCGCTGATTTGCTCTATTTCGTCGTCATTATTAGCTAAATTAATAATATTTTCCCATATTTCCGAGTAAACTGTCACTTCCTCTATTTTTGCAAATGAGTGATCATTAAATGTAGTAACTCCATTAGTTTTAAATGTCATAATCGGCTCTTCTGTTTGTAAAAGGATTAAATCCATTCCATTGTATGGAATAATAAAGTATCCATTGTCTTTAAGTTTTTCTCTGGTGTCGTAAATATTTATAAACCAATTTTTTAAGTATGCTTTTAAGAAATAAATGCTTTTATTTCCATCTTTTTCTGCGAGAACTCCCACATATGGGTATTTTCTTTTTTTATTAACAGTAAATGTATAAATATTATAAATTCCAGTTATATCCAAATTCTTCCGTTATTTTTTAAAATAATTTATTATTTTTTCTTTTAGTTCTGTTAACTTACGTTCTCTTTCTAGCAAATGTTTATATTCTTCTTTTATAGCGACGGTTCTTGTCAAATACTCTATTTTTCTTTTCTTCAAATCTATTTCTTCCAACTCTAATTTTCGTTTCCTTGCTGATATTACATAAACTGGTAGTAGCGGTTCTATTTCCTTAATTGTATATGGAGTCAATTTGTTAGTTATATTGGTCCTTTTCCTTAGGACTTGCGGAATTACATTATTAGTTTTGATCAATCCAGTGTACTCGATACTTATATCTTTCGAGATCGTGGAAAAAACTGTCCTGGAGTTAGAGAAAAATGTTTCTCAATTTTTAATATAACATTTTTGTATAATACGTATGTTACTTTTGTCAGTAGCATCTTCGACAATTTCTATATAATTAATAGGTAAGCAATTAAAGCTGAACGCAGAGATGCAGTAATTAATTACTTTATTTCTAAATCCCGAATTATGTGGTAGTTTAATTTGTAATCCAGTCAATTTTTTGGTGTTTTTGTTTCCCCAGTATACATACTGCAAAAGATTATTAAACACGAGGCAACAGCTGTTCTGTAGACTTTCCATTAATTTTGTCCACATTTTGGCAATCGAAACAGAATATATTGGCGCATTTTGGAAGTAGCGTTTATTATCTTCTAATAACATTAAGCAATCTTCTAATGGATTAAATGTATTTTCCATCTTATAATAATTTCCAATATTATAGTTATATATTGTTGCTTCCAATCTTGTAACTCCGTGTTCCTTAGCCAAAACAGATGAAAATGTTACGTTTAATCGCATATCTGGACAGCTGATAAAGTCAATGATGTGATTACCAATTTGTTTATTGACTCCAGGACTTGTTATTTGGCAGACCAATTTGTTATATATTTTAATTTTAGCATTGGAATTTAGCCATGTTAAGCTATCAATTCCAACTGTTTTATCATTATCCACAATTACATTGCAATTCTCTTTGTACTCTCCTTGGTAACAGAAGTTACAATTATTCGTTAAAAATTGACACATTTCTATCTTGTTAAATATTCCCGCAAAATCCTGTGTTATGTCCAAATCTAAAAGATAGTAGTCGTCCACTTTAAGTTGATTTAAAATGTTTGGCAGTTCCTCCAGTAGAGTCTCCACCTTAACGTCCGCTAGTTTCACTTTATACGGAATACATATTGGATTTATATATTTTTTATTAATATTTTCCATTTCTTCCTTTCCAATAATTTCTTTAACTCCTTTTGCCATTTTATTTTCACTTTGTAAAAGAAAAGGTAGTTTTGCTTTTACTGCATGTCTTGCAGAAATAAATTTAGAAAATTTTCCTCGTAAGTAACTATTAAATCACCACATATTTCTTTTTTCACAATAAAACTGTTTTCCCTTAGCACTCATTTTTCACAATTCCGAATATCACTTATTTTTACAAGCATTATATTTTTACAAAAAGGTTCTGCAATTGGTGTTAGCAGTTTTAAATTGCTGCTGGACAATAGCTTTGGTTCTTCTGTATAATTTATATTCTCAATATCAGTAATCAGATTGTTGTTATCCAAATTTTCCAACAATAACCACAATCCAAACCTGTCGTAAGTTGGTTTTAATTTCAGTCAGGTCAGGTTCCTCCACCCCGAGATCCTTTACACCTGGGGGGGAGTTTCATCGTTGGTTTTCAGTCCTAGGTGCCCGGATGTTCTGGTTAGTACTTAGCGTACCGCCACCAAGGACTTTCCGCTCTTTATGAAGCCCTGGGATGGCAGGGCTCATCGGTGAATGTCTAGTGCATTTATGTGTCCCTGTCTTTACGTGTTGTTTTTATCTATATCGTGTGTGGCGGCGCATGCCCTCAGTTGGCGATGCCGCCGGGTGCTGCTGACCGCGCCATCCACCGGCAGCAGTATCCCAATTTTAACTAAAATAATAATAATAATAATAATAATAATAATAATAATAATAATAATAATATTAATAATAATAATAATAATAATACATAATAATAATAATAATAATGGTGGTGAGGACACCTATAGCAGCTGCCCTTGGCACCCGTGAGGGATATTTATCCCCCATTGGTGTCAAGGAGGCTAAGGGTTCCAGGGGTAGTTTATGCGCAATACAGTAATCTTCGGATTCCATTAGCCTCTGACTACCCAAGATCGGCACCTTTCCTTCTCGAGGTACCACTGTTTTCACAAAAGATGCCGGATCAAAATTTTCGACAAGGATGAATGTCGTAGGATCGACAGTGTAGCATTCCCGTATTGAGCGAAACTTCACCGAACGTACAGATTGTGTTTTGTTGCGAATTGGGGCTGACATATACTCAATGACTGACGGATGGGAATGTAGTAGCTGGTATGGGCATGTTTGCGTTTGTTCGTGAATCGCGTCAGACGAGTCGAAAAGCGTGATATTTTATCTGTGATTTCCGGTTTTGCTGATCTGTGATTATGTTATATCTGTGATATTTGTTATGCCAACTAGGGTTTTCACGCCTTCGTTGGTATTATTTTAATTTTTTGTTGCTGTGATATTTCCCTGGCCTTGTTCTTGTCATTTCGATGGGTAGGAATGCGGCTCTCGACGCACTCGTTCTCATCGGCCACGCGTGCGAGTCGACGTCTGCCCGAACAGCTTGAGCGAGCTCGCCCAGTAAGGAGACATCGTTGTCCCTCGTACGGATGCGTTCGTGGACGTTGATATGGCGGCTTCCGCCCCGTCGAAGTGATACGAACACAGGTCAGATGTTGGCTCTGTGATACTCTGTGGCATTGTCCCGTTCTCTGTAGCCTCGACTCGGACGAACGTGGCCTAGTCATCGTACCGGTCTCCCGTGTAGGTTGACCCCGACATCTGACAGAACGGCACATGTACCCTGTAATCAGTTATCTGACAGAACAGTACATGTTGCTCAGTAATCAGATGTCACTGTCCCTACACATGTGAGTTCCTAGGTGTTGACGAAGCCATTTCGGAACTGTCGAGACTATGGGGAGCGGAATCGTGTCACAGAGCAAGAAATTTTTGAAATCTGTGATATTGTTGTTTTTATTTTTTAATTAGATTGTGTTTAATCCGTTTTGTTTTAACGATGTACCACTGAGGGCCTTTTCCACCCGCGGTGGTACATCATTTCTTTCTATTCTTATCTGTGATATTTTATAAGCTGTGGGCTTGCCGTTGTGGCCCCTCAGCGGTTTTGTTTTTAACTACTTATTGCGGCACTGGTCGGCCTGTGGCGACCAGTGCCGCAATAAGTGACGTAATAAGATTTTCCTCTTATTTTCTTTTTTTGTGATATCATTGTGATGTTGTTTTATTGTGATATTTTTACTCAGATTTCTCCACTCCGAGGCCCTTTACACCTCGGAGTTTCATCGTTGGTTTTCAGTCCTTGGTGACCGGACGTTCTGGCTAGTACTTAGCGTACCGCCACCAAGGACTGTCCGCTCGTTATGAAGGCCTGGGATGGCAGGGCTCATCGGTGAATTTTATCATGTGTATGTTTGTCCGTTGTCTAATGCATTTATGTGTTCCTGTCTGTTTTGTGTGTTTTATTTTTACCGTGTATGGCGGCGCATGCCCTTAGTAGGCGATGCCGCCGGGTGCTGCTGACCGCGCCATCCACCGGCAGCAGTACCCCAATTTTAATTAAAAAAATAATAATAATAATAATAATAATAAGGTGGTTTGGGGTACCGCGTATCCAAATCACTAAGGTGGTTTGAGGTACCTATAACTGTTCCCCTTGGCACCCGTGGGGGAGAATATCCCTCATTGGTGTCGAGGATGCTAAAAGGGTCCCCAGGGGTAAGTTATGCGCAATATAGGAATCTACGGGTTCCCTTAGCCTCTGACTACCCAAGATCGGTATCCGCAGAGTCGCATCCGTCTCGAGGTGCCACCGTTGTTAACAAAAGATGCCGCTCTAAAGGAGTAAACCTCGATAATAAATCCGTTTGTGTTCCAGGGGTTTGTTATAACACCCGGTTGCCTCGGTGGTCAGTTGCCATGACAATACGGGAAGTGGCGCTCCCGGGCTCCTCGAGCTAAGGCCTGGGGCTGCCTAAGTACCAACCCCTATGCGTGTGAGTCAACCAGCGCTAAATGGTTGTCCCTGCGACCGGGCTAAATACCCCCCAGCAGGTATCTACTAGTTCCAAACGGTAACAGAACTAGGAAGGCTGGTCGTGCCGCGGGTCTCTCGGATGGGCCCGACAAAAAGGCGGAACCAGTCAAAATTCATCTTCTCGTCTCGTGCTTCTGGAGTGGACGGGCAGCTTGAGGAGAGATTTGCTCACGTTCCGCACACAAAGTGAGCCAAATAAGAGAGGGTACATGGCAAGGATGCACGCCAAATGGTGCCAGATGCATCCCGAACACTCTAATTTAACGCCACAAAATCTACGTGACCATGTAGCCCGAATCATTAAATTAAACATACCTACCGGACATGACGATAATCGAGAAGCTCGCGAAGAAGCTAGGGTTGCTGAAACTGCGGTGGTGGAAGTTGAACAGGATTCTGCGGTCAACGGTGAGAGCTCGACCAATAACATCATAGAGCGAGATCAACCGGTAACTTATGGTGAGAGGATAGTTACTGAGGCACAGACGGTCTTGTTAAATCAAGCCAACACAGATATTGTGCTAGAGTCTAACACCAGAAAGAGTTCAACTCGCACACAGAATGATGCCGATCTAAATAAATCCCTTTCTGTCTCAGACAATTTAAAAAAACAATTTCACGGCCGTCTCGATACCGATTTAGACTTTGACAAACGACCACGTTCCAAACCCCGGTGGACGTATGTAAAGGGCGAACAACTGACCCTACTAAACGAAATTTTGGACGATCATCTATCCCCATCCAGTGATCTCACCGACGTCGACAACGCAGTATATGCAGTGATGTTTGTCCTGACCCCATGTACTAAGCAGCAAAAGACTGCAGAGGAGAAGGCACGTATTCGTATTAAACAAATTGACACGAAGGTAAGGGCACTACGACAGCTGGTATCGCGTATCCAATGTGTGATAGAATATATACAGATCAACAGGCGTTTTACGCGAAAGGTACGGGCTTTTGTCAGAGAACTAAGGTACCGCTATCACACAATAAATTTGGGCAATCTGTTGACCATCAAACAGATACAATTGGATAAGATACGCGCATTGGCCCTGGCCAAGAAGAAAGTAGTCCGGCGTGAACGGTTCATTCGGGAAAATAAGCTCTTTAACTCGAACCCTTCACGCCTGTTGGCATTTAAAAGCCCTGTCGTGGAGCAACCGCCGCCGGTCGACGCAATAGAAGATTATTGGCGGGGGATATATGAGACGACTAAATAGACTGACTTGGACTGTATTACCATCAGTTTAGATGGTACTGCAAACAACAGCTTGGCAAAGTGCCATCTCACACCATTATAACATCTGTTAATAAAGAGGAAGTCGAACTTGCTTTCAAAGGCAAGAAGAACTATTCGCCTCCGGGCATTGATGGAATAACGAAATTTTGGTGGAAGAAGCTCACTAGTACCCACCGCCACCTTGCCCGTATATTTTCAAATTGCTTATTTAACTGTGAGCCAATACCATCGTGGATCGCTGAGGGAAGAACGGTCCTAAAAAAAGGAGACCTATCACAACCACAGAACTACAGACCGATAACGTGCCTGAACACTGTGTATAAAGCGTTCACTTCCATTCTATATGAACGCATCTTGAAGGCGATTGAACCAGTGTGGAGTTCGATCTATGAACAACGAGGTTCAAAAAGAGGAATGTCGGGTTGCAAAGACAACTTGCTGGTCGACAGATGTATCTGTCAGGACGCTAGACAGCACAAACGCAACCTGAGTCTGATTTTCTCCATTGTTTGCGAGTCCACCCCGACATTATTAAATGTATTGAACACCTGTTGCCGCTCTGGAAAATAAGATTTACAATAACATCCGGTGAACACGTTGTGACAACGGAGTTGGTGACATACAAACGTGGCGTATACCAAGGAGACAGCCTCAGCCCACTTTTGTTTTGCATCTCGTTGTTGCCCCTGTCAATCAGCCTGAGAGAGGAACCCGGCTACTTGTGTGGCCCGGTAGGAAATCCCGAGCATAAAGTCACAGATTGATTTTATAAAAATGACTTAAAACTGAATGCCTCGTCGGAGAGTGATTAACAACCTTGGCCTTTCGAGCGAACTCACTTGGGCTTTCTTGAGAGCTAATGGACTTAATCGGAAACGGAGGGCTTTATCATGGCAGCTCAAGATGGAGTGTGGAACACTTTAACACACCAAAAATATGTGATGGATAATAAAGGGGTTTCGAGTACCTCGTGTCGGGCATGCAAAGCATACTCGGAAACCTTAATGCACCTGACTTCAGGTTGTTCTTATTATGCTAAATCCACCTATATCCATCGCCATAATGCAGCGTTGTGTATGCTCTACTTTTATCTTCGTCATCATTACGAAGTTGACAAAACACCAGTCTTGCCCTACGATCCTGCGGAAGTAGAATCCTTTGTTGCCAACCAAAAGTGCAAGATCTTTTGGAATATGCCGGTTGAAACTACCAGGCAACTGAACGCTAATAAGCCTGACGTTGTGCTCCAAGATTTAACATCTCAGACTATGTATGTTATCGAGTTCTCTGCTCCGGCGGAAACTAACATAGTCGAAAAGGAGGAGAAAAAAAGGATTAAATATCAAGATCTAATACATGGACTGCGAAAACTGTGCCCGGGCTATACTGTCCACTTGGTCGTACCTGTAATCGGATGTCTGGGGGGTATGCATAACTCCGTTGTGCGCAATCTTAACATCATTCCGGCTTGTAGATCTCACGCCAACATGTTAGCGGCGTCAATGCAAAAAGCAGTTATTATCGGGACGCTCCGCACGCTCCGGTCGCACGAGACCACTTTTTCCGGAAGTTCATGAACACCTTTGAATGCCCATACCCCGTTTAGAGCGCGTCATCGAACATCCATTGGACCTGCCCTCGAATCTCCCACTGTCATGGTTTTGCAGCGAGGTTCGGAGATTTATTAGGTAGGGAAGACCAGGAAGGGGATGCTGTATGACGAACATTACGTACCTGACCTAGAAATACCTGACCTGGTACGCTGCACGGACACTTTTTCCTCCGCCTGAGGGTTTTTGAAGTGCAGTCGCGTTTTTCGTTAATCTTTCATAATAATAATAATAATCAGTTATGTACAGAACACGTCAAAAAAACAAAAAAACAAAAAACTAGGATGGGTTCAATAAGGATTTGGAAGGTAATGCGGCTATGGCCGACTTTATTTGTAACTATTCTGGAATTTGCCTGTAATTTATGAGAAACCATAGAAAAGCATAAATAGGATAGCCGGCACCCAAAAGGATACCTCCCGAATATTATTCCAATAATGGAACATCTCGGTCAGGAAAGAATAAAAAAATATACAGTTACAGCCAGCCACACTCGCACTCGCATAGCAACACACTCACTCACATGACAAAATTCAAACCAAATGGACTCCCACAATTCTCCACAAATTTGACCCCCCCCGCCTATAATATTATTATTTGGATCCTCCACCTCCCATACAAGCCAAAAAATCACATTAAGCGTTTTTTAAAAAAAATTCTCTAAGAAAAATATTATGCATGCAATCCGTATCAACATGTCCAACGCCACATTCGCATTCGTACATCCCAAAATTTGATAAATATCCCTATACGCTTCAAAAATGAACTACTCCACTTTCAAATCCAGAAGCACATTCACGCGAGCATGCACCCCTATTCCAAACAAACACAAAATTTAACAATCCCCAAGGTCAAATTTTTGTTTAATTTGCCGAAAAAAATAAATAAACTTCAACGGAATTCAAGAAACCGACCACCGATCCATGCTACAAAAACAAACTCCCACAGAAAGTCCTTAAACCACTTAAATAATAAGTAAACGAATATCCCATATTCAATATGTCATAAAGGACAACCAACAGGATAATAAACTAGAAAACAGCTCCTGAAATATGGACAAAAAATACTACATCCCACTGTAAACTCTCACTTTCTAATGAAAAAATTACCAAAAATCCACCAAAAGGCGATAGAATGGCCAGGACTAAGTGAAAGGACTACTCAGGAAAGTACCTTCGTCCTAGAAAAACTTCTCGCGCTATCGAAAGGTGTGATATTAACCGTAGGCATGTACGCAGCAAGCAACATAAATAAAGAAACTTATACTGCTCTAAAACTCAGGAAAATAAGGATTTAAGGACAAGGTTAGTGATGAAAATATTTAATTTTACGTTTATCTGTGAATATTTTGTTACATAGAGATTCAGAATTCTTATTTGCCCAGTTTCCAGAACAATCCATCTATCCTTGTTTATATATGTCACTCACACACATTTTTTCCCACAGCATACATCACGTCTTCCAACAACGCGAGAAACTCTTTCAGTCCGAAAACTTTTTGCCATGCAATCCCCCACCCCATCCCGACCATCCGAAGGCTCCTCGGCGGACCCTTGCCAACTCATTCATCCAAAAATGGCAATTTAGAACAAGATGCAGTATCCCCCATCCACACTTCAAGAGCCATTCTCTAATACACCATCCTGTTTACCGCCCTCCATAACACACCAAGTGTCAAACAGTTGCCCACCTACAATTTAAGCACCCTCTGCAGAATTCACTCCGATAGCACAGATCAACAATCGACCTCCTGGACACCACCGAAATTCCTTTAATTTTCCAGCAAATATATGAAAAAACCGACCCCGAGGATTACTAAATTTTATGTTTATTCAAAGGCACATACCCACGCAAATACAGTTCCAAATCTGAAAACAAAACGATTCATTCCTGAAACATAAAAATATTTATCAAATTGCAGGGTGTACGAATACGAATGTCGCGTTGGACATGCTGGTACAAACCGAACGCATAACACTCTCCCCAGAGAAGCCCCATTAGAAACCATTAATGTAACCTTCCCAATCTATATAGGAAGCAGAAGATCCAAATAATAATATTACAAACAAAAAAGCTCAAATCTGTCGAAGACTACGGGAGTACGGGAATCCACCCGGTCCATATCCCGTTATATCAGGAAACACGCCGCTGCACGAAACACGAGTGCGGCCGACTGTATGTATATATAACAATAAAATAACAATGTCGATATTACTCAAATGCTAAATATTTAGCAATTGGTATGTACAAGGTGGGAGACATCAGTCAATTCTTATGTATTGCCTATATGGTAAGAACGGAAAGAGGCGAGAGTAGGGGCGCTATCCGTTTTCGGATCCGTAGAAGACGATTCTGAAGAAAAAAATGTCATATATATATATATATATATATATATATATATATATATATATATATATATATATATATATATATATATATATATATATATATATATATACTCCAGCTATCCGTTATCCAGCTATCTATATACATACTGCAGCTACCTGTGTAGGCCCTCCCCCTATGGTAGGCAAGAGCTGAAAATTGGTAAGATTGGTAAGTAGGGCTCATTTCCGATGCACATCAATACTATCAAAGTGGGTCAAATTTTGGACCTAACCCAACCTTTAAGGAGGTAGTGGGGGGGCAACAAAATAATGGAACTTTTCCAAACCGGTTGGAAATAATGTTTCGGTCACTTATCTACAACATATGCAAAATTCAGCTTCCTAGAATGATTTGGAGGGAGTAGAGGGGGAAACAATTATTTTGACTGGATCTAACACGCCCACAGCCCCCCAGAATTAACGAAGAGGGTAGAAATTTGGTATGTTGATAGAGTTCGTACCTAGGGTCAGCTTTTTGGAGATTTTAATATTTTATCCCCACCCCCACCCCCATTTTAAAGCCAAAAACTTCATGCTTTTTCGAAGTTTGTACCACTCGCACAGGTCATCCAAATAAACCTAGAGGGCTGAAATTTTGCATTCGGATTGAGTTAGTATCCTTTGGGGGATCCTTAGGTGCCTTTTGCGGATCTTAACTTTTAACCCTAACCCCACCATTTTTATACCAAAAAGAACATGATTTTTCTTGTTTTTTAACAGTTTCGTTGGGATCAAAATCTCCCCAAATAAACCTAGAGAGCTGAAATTTTGTGTACAGAATAAGTTGATAGCCAGCCACTGCTTTTTGAAGGTTTCAACTTTTAACCCTTACCCGCACGATTTTTACGCCAATATTTCCTTGATATTTTTGCTTTTTTTGTACCACGTCTAGAGACTCTCTATAGAAACCTAGAGGGCTGAAATTTTGTGCGTATATTGAGTTAGTATCCAGCTAGCGCCTTTTAGGGATTCAACATTACGTTTCCCCCCACTTCTCCCATTTTTACATCGGAATTCAATGGTATTGTTAAATGTGTTTTAAATGTTTTATTTTTATTCTAATACAAGTAGGCGTAGGTATAGTAATTTTAAAAGTTTAAAAAAATGCACTTACTTTTATAACAAATACAATACATAAATATTAAGTAATTTAAAAATGTTATTAAAGCCACTGTTTATTTATAAAGTAGGAATTTTGGATTTTTATTTATAATATAGAAATTTTTTTTTTGAAAGAAAAAATATCTTCACAAAGGCCTTCCAGTTTACTATTTAAGGCCCCTTTTTAATATTTAAAAATAAAACACAAAGGCAATCGGCGGACAAGCAAGCGTAGGAATGCCCTTGTACGAATTGTGTTTGCTTTTTTCCTGCTAACTGCTGTCGGCAGAAAATTGAAATTTACTGAGAGATTCAGCCCTTAAAAACTTAAAACCTTTTTTTAAAGCCCCGATAAGCCGGACACTCATCATCAGTTTTGAAACCACCAAAATGACAAATCGCTTGTAGACTTTCAATCACATTTCGCTTGTAGATATTCGATACCGAAGATGAACGAAAAAATTAGACTTCCGTGATGGTGCCCCGCTGCTCACGGCGTTTTTTGTTTTTGCTCGTCAGTTATTTTTTTGTAAGGAAAAGTTTTGTAGATTTTTTCTTTTTAAGTAAAAGGCAGAGGGGCATTTTTCACGGTGCCTAGGAAGGCACTTAGGGTAAATTTTGCCCTGCTTATCACAGCCAACAGGCATGGTTTTTTTTTCTTTACTATAGCAGAGAATTGAACTACAAAGGTTTCGTAACTAACATTCAGACGACCTTTCTAAATCTATTCTACTGTTACTTGGTCAGTGCTCTTTGGAAGAAATGTGAACAAGGAAAAATTAATTTTAAGCTCATTTACCGCAAAGACATAAGTTTGATTCATATGGAGAAAACATAAAGAAATATTTTTGTACACCACAGTAAAAATAATAGATTACTTTTTCGTTCTCGACATTTATTCAAAAAAAAAAAAAAAATGTTTTTTGTAAATATTCTTTGATAAGAAACGAACGACTGATTCAATTCTATTTTTGGACATATGTATTGAAATATTTCAAAAGCTATTGTCAGATATGTATTTCTACAAATATAAAATATCAGCTCCAAATAAAATATAAATAATAAAAAAATAAAAAAAAGTATTTATGAAAAATTGTTTTTGTATGGAAATCGATACAAACAAAACGAAAATTGTGATGTGGCACCCGATTCAGGCCGGACTGTGCCTCATTCAATAAAATGTACATTTGTACAAAATAGATGTAACAGTCCAGCACTCAACAGTCAACAGTGTACATTTTTTGAATATAAAGGGTCCGTGGAATGGGGATGGATATTGATAGAACCGGGAAGATCTGCAGTTGTTATATATTTGACTAAAGGAATATTTGGCAAGTGATATATTATTGATATGTGTCGAATATCTCTAAGGCATTACACATACATACACACACACACACACACACACACACACACGAAACATAAGCAAATCTACAATCAAGCCCTAAGCGTGTTTGTAGAAAACTGTGGATAGCAGTGTGCCAGTGTGTGCTTGATACCGCTTAAGGCATTTAGTTAGTCGGTATCGATCACTCAATGCACAACGCATTATTATGTATTGTTGGACCATTGTTAACTTAGACCCCACCTTGCTCCGTCCGACAATACGTGTTTTGTAATTGTGTGTGTTTCAACTGACACAGTTGCAAAGATCAAACTAACACCACTACACACAGTGTGTATCTACACAACATAGTGGTGGGAAATAGAGGGGATTTTTTGTCTACATTGGTATCACTAGTGCAGAGATAGCAACTTGGCTTCTGATTATTCTGTGTCTACAATATTCCTCATTGGATCAGTCAACAGTAATCGACAGCAGGGGCTCCTATATTCAAATACAACGAATAACACGAAGTGTGTATCATCGAATATACAGTGTGCCGGATCCTAACAAATACATCTCAACGTTTCTGTACTAAATATTTCCATTCAATTTACACTAGCAGCTCGCCTTAGATCGTGACCGTACTATTCTTTATAGATTATAATTACAAAATTTGGATGACAGGTAAGGAATATGGTCAAGGGCTAGAATTTAACTAAAAGCAATTTAGCTATACCGATATTCGTATAAAATTATGAAGAGAATCTACAGAAAAATTGAAAAAAAATACAGTCGGTTACTTGGTTGGTCTAACAATATGTCCGAAGTGCTCATTCTTAGGACTCCGAAGAAGAAATTTCAGTACCCTTATAATTTTGTTATATCCGTTTGTCAGTCTGTCTGTGGTTAAATTTAGAAGGTGGCCAGTTGGTCTGAGTGCCGAAAAGCTGACCGTAATGCTCTTATCGATACCATGGAGGCCGAGATGCCTTGTGCTCGGCTCGGTCATTTCGGTTTGGTTACGTGGTGGCAGCGGTTAAAAGCCCAAGTTCGCGGTTGACAGATACATGATTGTGTATCTCAACGGGTGAGCTGTGTTCGGCTCGGATGCTAGTCTGTTCAGTTAGAAGTGTATTAGATAGCACGCGGCCTGACCAATGGTGCGGTGGGACTTGAACCCCCAGAGTAAACTGGCAGCCTAGGGCTAGTCTAGTCTTATGCGCCCCGGCTGGGCGTATCCCAATCTCCGCCTAATGGCGACCATGGTATTATGCTCCCAGGATGGTGCACCATCTAAATCACACTCGACATTATCAGTCTGATATATCGCATTCATAATTCTTACATTTTTAACACTTAATTTTTAACAGTAATAATAATTTTCAAAATTACTCAGGTTGAAAAAATCCAATTTTTGTTCAATTTTTAGACTCAATTTTTTTACTTCTGTATACGAATATAGGTACTTCAGGCAAATCAAATATAAATTTTTATAATATAACAGTAATATTTTTGAATTTTTTCAAATTAAACACACTGTATCGTATGTATACCTAACAATTGCTACACACTGTATAAGAATTGGATATTAATAGGTTTGATAAAGGGAACTTTACTGGAATGTTTCTTGTGATACAATATCAAAGTAGCAAATTCAACTGAAATTGTTCGTATACCTCTGTCACAGCATCCTGCACAACCTACTAAATTTTCCAAGATTCTAAGTGAATTACGGTCAGTCAGGATTAATTTGACATTGAAGCGTTTCGGAACGATTTTTTTTAATTCCTCGAATAGAGATTTTTGCGTCTGATCAGAATATTTTGCACGCTGACCAAAATCCAGAGACAACTTATAACTTTAATCTTCAAATCTTATTAAATCTGCCCCTAAGAGGTTTTATTTTGTGCTGAATATTATTTTATATTTTTCAGTATCATATTTTTTAAAAAAAAATTATTTGTATTCTTTGGATACCTATTGAAGTCTATAAGAATAACTATACACAGACATATTTAAAGTTAATGTTTATTACAGCCGTCCTCTTCACAATGTTTATATGTTTTATTATCATTTTCAAGAAATTTGGACAGGTGTCTGGACAATTACCACCATTAACAATCACCACCAGTTTTATATTTTCGATGGTTGAAGAAGGGGTATCCTGTCAATAACCACTACTGACAATCACCATCACTGACAATCGCTACCAGTTTTATAATTTTAGGTCGATGTAGAAAAAAACTAGAGATAATATCCGATCCAATGTTATTTTTATAGGGTTCCAATTGAGTGACCACTTCAAAAACAATTTAGTAACTGTGCCTTAATGAACTTAATTACTGCACCAAGTTTCATCAAAATTCAAGGAGTACAACATGATAAAAAAAAATATTTTTAATTTCAAATCTGCTGAACCGCCCCTCGAGTGGGTCCGACCTTGGGATTATATACATCAATCGAAAGTACTTTAAAAATAAAGTGTTGTTTCTAATAAAGGGTTTTTTCCTATCTTCTATAGTTTTGGAGATAATCAAGAATAATCGAGAGAGGTATATTAAGATATATACTATCTGCCCCTGACAGAAAGTGCAAATAGTAACTGTATTATCGTTTATGTGACACTGCAGGTACTTCAATACAGGCTGGTCCAGAATCATGTACCGTAATTGCTAGAGCTGATAGTACTTTCAAAAATAATGGTACCTTTTGATCTACACTTTTTTCCAAAACTCAATAATAAGGGAGATACATCCCTGTAAAAGGGTGAAACGAAAAGCAACTTTTCCTAACTATTTTCCAAACGCTGTTGAATAACACAGATTGATATTTTAGGAGTACGAATCTTGGATTAGGAGGATTAAATTTCTATTAACACTTATTCCGCCACGTATGATTAAGCAATGTTTTTGGGTGACAGGTGTGAGTTGTCACGTCTTTTCTTTTGTAATTTGCAGTTATTTAAACAAATTTCTTAACAATATGATTTCTCAAACGATTCCACGCAGAAAAGGTATATTTGTTACATTTCGATAAATGATACCGTTTTCGAGTAATTTAAAGTAGAAGTATCTATTTCCAAATATGAATCAATTATCCAAAAGCGCCTAAAAAATTTAAAAAAAGAGGTCAGTTTTGTTTCACCCCTCTGTATTTTACCCGTCTACTTTATCTCCCTGATTACTGAGTTTTCGAAAAAAGTGTAGATGAAAAGGTACCATTATTTTTGAACGTACTATCAGTACTAGTAATTACGGTACATAATTCTGGCCCAACTTGTATATAACTTTCCAAGATCTAAAGAAAACCGTTGTGGAAATATAATACAAAATTTTTAAAAAATGTGCTGTAATAGGATTTTTTAACATGTAGAATATTAAAATTCAATGAGCATTATATTCTACATGTTAAAAAAGCCTACTATACCACATTTTTGACAATTTTCTATTATATTTCTACAATGGCCTTGTTTTGAATTAAGAAAGTTATATATATGAAGTACCTGCAGTGTCACAAACGAAAATACAGTTACTATTTAGACTTTTCATCAGAGGCAGATAACCTATATCTTAATATACCTCTCTCGATTACTCTTGATTATCTCGAAAACTGTAGGAGATAGGAAAAAACACTTTATTAGACACAACACTTTATTTATAAAGTACTTTCGATTGATGCATATAATTCCAGGGTCGAACCCACTGGAGGGGTGGTTCAGCAAATTTGAAATTAAAATATTTTTTTCCATCATGTTGTACCCCCTGAATTTTGATGAGACTTGGTGCAGTAATTAAGTGCATTAAGGTACAGTCAACAAATTTTTTTTGAAGTGGTCACTCAGTTGGAACCCTATAAAAATAATATTGGATCGGATATTATCCTTGTTATTATCCGTAATAACGAGGACTGGTACGATAATAAACATGTCTAATATTCTTGAGAGTATTTTCCTTCATATGGATTTGAAGCTATTTTCCTATGTTGAGCAGTTGCCAAGAAAAAATTTTTGTTATTTTTAAATTTTTTTTAGTTATCTCCATAGTTACTCAATTTTGGCCACCAAAATTGTAAATATCAATTACTTACAGCCTCACCATACCGTTAATATAGTTATTAATATAATTCGCTTCCGGGGCCGATTCACCTGTACTTATCCGGCTATACCCTTTGCAAAAATTATCTACAACCACTGAGTACACTAGAAAAAGCGACTAGCAACGGCTGGTTGATAGCATAAACACTACGACAGTCAGATTAACAATGACAGAAAAACGGCTTTCGGCTTTCTCAGTATTTTAAATACGAGTACACTTTTATTATTAATTTATTTTGTTCTCTTGTAAAACTTCCTTATAAAATTTTATTTCTTTTACCTAGTTTAATATCTGGGTAGTACCTTTAAGATCTTAGCCATAAAAAAAATAGAGAAGGCCATTTAGTAGATTTCATGCGACTAAAATGTTGGCAAATTATCATAAATTCGGTATCTGCAGATCAGCAGCGCGGTTTCATATTAAAACCAATATTTTTTTGCGGATTACTGGAGCCAGACAGAAAAAAATGTATCCTTCATCACGAAATTAAATTGTTTATAACTTGAAAATACCCCTGTCGCAGCATCTGCATAACATAGCGAATTTCCAAATCTTGGGCACTGGCGGATCTCATCTAAGACCTGTACCTATTTAAAATAGTTTAGCTTTCTAAGAGTAAAAGAATTTTTAAAATCGGCTGGGTAATTAGTTTTGGTATTTTTAGGGACCCAAGAACCCGAACAAATTTTGTGCAGCATAGTTGTATCCATCTAAAACAATTTAGTTCTCTAGCAGTGAGAAATTTTTTAGCATCGGTTCGATAGCTTATTACTGGCGTTTTCGGATCTGCAAGATCCCGGTGGACCTCATTAAAAAAAAAGCTCGACCGTATATTCTAGGCGGACTTTATTATATATATATATATATATATATATATATATATATATATATATATATATATATATATATATATATTCAAAACCCGTTGTGTAGCATTCTACGCCGCATTTGCATCCGCAGAACAGTTGTGGATCTCAGATAACACAACCTGTACCTATCTAAAAAAGTTTACCTCGGTAATAGTAAAAAAGTTTCAAAATCGGTCAGTTATTTTATTTTTGACACTTTTAGGTCCTACTGACACTGTCAGACCTTACATAACGTAATCTATATGTATCTAAAATAGCTTAGCTCCCCAACAGTGAAAAAATTTTCAAAATCGGTCGGTTAGTTTATTTTTGACACTTTTGGATCCGATGGACCCTGGCAGACTTTACATAACGTAATCTATATTTATCTAAAATAGTTTAGCTCTGTAACAGTGAAAAAATTTTCAAAATCGGTCGGTTAGTTTATTTTTTCAGCTTTTGGCTCCCATGGACCCTGGCGGACCCTAAATAACGTAATGTATGTCTATCTAAAATAGATTAGTTCGCCAACAGTGAAAAAATTTTCGAAATCGGTCGGTTAGTTTATTTTTGACACTTTTGGATCCCATGGACCCTGGCAGACCTTATATAACGTAATCTATATTTATCTAAAATAGTTTAGCTCTGTAACAGTGAAAAAATTTTCAAAATCGGTCAGTTAGTTTATTTTTGACACTTTTGGGTTCTATAGACTCTGGCAGACCTTACGTAACGGAATCTATATTTATCTAAAACAGTTTCGCTCTGTAACAGTGAAAGAATTTTCAAAATCGATCAGGCAGTTTATTTTTGACACTTTTGGGTCCTATGAACCCAAGCGGACCTTACATAACGTAATCGATATTTATCTAAAATAGTTTAGCTCTGTAACAGTGAAAAAATTTTCAAAATTGGTCAGTTAGTTTATTTTTGACACTTTTGGGTCCTGCGGACCCTGGCGGACCTTACATAATGTATTCTAAATCTATCTAAAATAGTTTAGCTCTGTAACAGTGAAGACATTTTTAAAATTGGTCGTTTAGTTTATTTTTTACAATTATGGGATCAGTAAATCCTGGCGAAACTCATACAAGTCTAGTACTCTAACAGTAAGAAAAGGGTTCTAAGGATCTCATATAACTTATGGCAGTCCGTAAGCTTCTTGCAGACATCATTTAATTAATTAATTCAAATACTTTAACTTACTAACTGTGAAAAAATTTTTAAAATCGATTGGTTAATTAATTTCTGGACTTTTTAGGTCCCGAAAACCTTGACCTCACATAAAATACCTTAAATCAATTTGAAATGGTTTAATTTTTTAACATTATTAATTATTAGTGAAAAAATTTTCAAAATCGATTCAAAATATTTTTCCGTGCATACATATGTACATTGTACATATTTTGTTTTGTATCATATTTAATAATATTATATCATAACATAATCTATATAATCTAGATAAGTAAATAATTTCTTGTTTACTTAAAAATTCAATAAAAAAAAAAATTCTTCATTACATTAGCTTACGAAAATCTGTTTAATTTACATTTTTTAACATGAGATAGAACCATGCTAATTATAATGCAATAAACGAGAAACAAAACTCTATACATGTATGTGTGTTATAACACATGTATGTGAATAGACTTCACTTGTTCTCACAAAATTCTTTAATAAAAAAGTGAAATATTTTTATACCTCATAAAGAACTGAGATATAAATATAAATTACTTATTAGACTAACAAAGAAAGGAAACTAATAATATAATGGTGAAAATTTACATTTTCTCGAAAAATATAATACTTAAAATAGAAAGAAAATTATAAGAATATTTTCTTCATAATTTTTTTTCCTTTTCAACGATGTAAAAATCGAACTGTCTTATGATAGGATCGAATGATAAAAAATGGCCAGAAAACCTGCTTCTGGGCATCCGACGTGTCTGGCTAACGAATTTAGCCGAGCGAATTCAGAATCCAGTCCGCACACAAAATTTCATAAGCATTAGACGTTTCGTTCGAGAGTTATCGTGGCGACACATATATATATATATATATATATATATATATATATATATATATATATATATATATATATATATATATAAAATATATATAAATTTTAGTGAATATCATTTTCGTATTCTAGGGACCTCAAAACACATTTCTGTTATGATCCCGGGCTTAGGTCCCGTCATGACACCTACTGTAATAGCGTATTTCCAGTTTCACTTTTGGAAATTCGCTAAAATTAAAAGAAATTTAAATGGATATTTGCATTTATCATAAAATAATCTCAACTCTAATCAGTCTTAGACATTTGGTCTTTATAATCTGGTAACAATTTTATATATTCCTATAAAAATTAAAATTTGTCCCCTTCGTCACATTTTCACCTTTAGAACTTCGTATAAATCAAATTTTTTCATCTGTATAAATATTTATTGAAAGAGCAGTATTACCCACTAAAATCCAAGTTTTGCACAGCATAAAATGAATTACAAAAAGAGTTCATGCTTGCATTTTCGTTACATAATAGCAATTTTTATAAGAGGACGAGATCAAACTCATCGTTACAAAGGCGACATAAATGTGACGAAGTAGACATTTAACAATCAATCTTACTTAAAAACTAATGAGTATCTCATCATTAACTACAGACAAAACAAGTTTATTACTAAAATTAATAATTAAAAATGTGAGTAAATTTGCCAAAAACTTACGTAAATACGAACTAAATAAAATAAATTAAGGAAAATAAATCACATTTCAAAAACTCTGATTTACTAAAGGAATACAAAACTCGTATGCCTCTTTTAATAATCAGAGGTTTTTTTTAATATTCGTAACATATCATTTAAGTGCACAAAGGGCACGTCATTTTGATTAAGACGAAATAACGTCTTTGTGTGACGAAGGATACAATTTTCCAACAAAATCGTTACTAATCGTGAACAACGATCATTTAGACTTCCTTAGAAAACTTTATTAATTTATCGTAAAGCTTAGATTATTACAAATAATATTTACGTGAAAACGATTTGAAATTCGTTAAATAGATACCAGAAAAAGCTGTGACGAAGGATACATTCAATAAACACACGCTGCCGATCTTCTTGCTTGATGTAAAATAAATGACAAACTGTCAATGTCAATCACTTGATTTAACTTTCGTTTTATGGTCTATGATCTTTGGCGTTTTGTTTCATCAAACAACATGACCCTTTCATCTATTTTTTTTTAAACTTATAGCAATATTTGGCAGTTGTGACAAAGGGTACTCAAACTTTCGCAACAATTTTTTGTCAAGATAAAAAAAAAAAAAAAATTCTGCATATAAATAAAATTTAACTTTCTAGTTACCACGCGTAAAAATTTAACTGTCTTTTTTGTCGAATTTTCTCCGAAAAATTAGACTTATACAGTCTATACGATAAGAGCTGCGAGAGGCGAGAGTAGGGGCGCTATCCGTTTTCGGACCCGTAGAACACGAATATGTAGAAAAAAACGCCGTGAGCAGCGGGGCCCCATCACGGTAGTCGAATTTTCCCCTTCATCTTCGGTATTGAATGTCTACAAGCGAAATGTGATTGAAAGTCTACAACCGAATTGTCATTTTGTTGGTTTCAAAACTGGTGATGAGTGTTCGGCTGATCGAGGCTTTAAAAAAAGGTTTTAAGTATTTAAGGGCTGTATCTCAGTAAATTTCAATTTTGTGCCGAAAACAGGTAGCAGAAAAAAAACCAACACAATTCGTACGAGGACATTCCTGCCCATGTTTATCCGCTAATTGCCTTTATGTTTTAGTTTTAAATATTAAAAAAGGACCTTAAATAGTAAACTGGAAGGCCTTTATAAAGATATTTTTTCTTTCCAAAAAAATCCAAAATTTTTATTTTATAAATACTAAAAATCCAAAATTCCTAATTTATAAATAAACAGTGACTTTAATAACATTTTTAAATTACTTAATATGTATGTATTTCATTTGTCATAAAAGTAAGTTCACTTTTTTTTAAATTTTTTAAAATTACTATTCGCCTACTTGTATTTAGAATAAACATAATGCTTTTAAAACACATTTAACAATAGCATTCAATTCCGATGTAAAAATGGGAGAAGTGGGGGGAAAAGTGATGCGGACTCCCTACAAGGTACTAGCTGGATACTAACTGAATACACGTACAAAATTTCAGCCCTCTAGGTTTCCTTATGGAGTCTCTAGACGTGTTAGAAAACAAGCAAAAAAATTAAGGAAATATTGGCGTAAAAATCGTGGGGGTAAGGGTTAAAAGTTGAAACCTCCAAAAAACAGTGTCTGGCTACTAGCTTAACCTGTACACCAAATTTCAGCCCTCTAGGTTTATTTGGGGAGATTTTGACCCGAACGAAACTGTTAAAAAACAAGAAAAATCATGTTCTTTTGGGTATAAAAATGGTGGGGGTGGGGGTTAAAAGTCGAGACCCCCAAAAGGCACCCCCTTGATGCTAACTCAATCCGAATACAAAATTTCAGCCCTCTAGGTTTATTCGGGTGACCTGTGCGAGTGGTACAAACTTCGAAAACGTCGAAAATGCATGAAATTGTAGTTTAAAAATGAGGGGAGTGGGGGTAAAATATTAAAACCTCCAAAAAGCACAACCTAGGTACGAACTTTATCAACACACAAAATTTCAACCCTCTACGTTAATTCTGGGGGGTTGGGGGCCTGTTAGATCCAGCGAAAATCGTTTTTCCCCCCTCTACTCCCACCAAATCATCCTAGGAGGCTGAATTTTGGATATGTTGTAGATAATTGACCGAAACATTATTTAAAACCGGTTTGGAAAAGTTTTATTGCTTTTCCGCCCCCCACCACCCCCTTAAAAGTCGGGTCAGAAAAAAAATTTGCCCAAAATTTGACCCCACTTTGATAGTATGAGGTGCCTCGAAAATGAGCCCCATTTACCAAATTTCATCTCTTAACTTCCATAGGGGGGCCCTACACAAATTAAAAGGTGGCGGGAAAATATATATATATATATATATATATATATATATATATATATATATATATATATATATATATATATATATATATATATATATATATATATATATATATATATATATATATATATATCAGACATTCTTTTTTTCTACATATTCGTGTTCTACGGGTCCGAAAACGGATAGCGCCCCTACTCTCGCCTCTCGCAGCTCTTATCGTATAGACTGTATAAGTCTAATTTTTCGGAGAAAATTCGACTAAAAAATGTCTGATATATATATATATATATATATATATATATATATATATATATATATATATATATATATATATATATATTCCCGCCACCTTTTAATTTGTGTAGGGCCCCCCTATGGAAGTTAAGAGATGAAATTTGGTAAATGGGGCTCATTTTCGAGGCACCTCATACTATCAAAGTGGGGTCAAATTTTGGGCAAATTTTTTTTCTGACCCGATCTTTAAGGGGGTGGTGGGGGGCGGAAAAGCAATAAAACTTTTCCAAACCGGTTTTAAATAATGTTTCGGTCAATTATCTACAACATATCCAAAATTCAGCTTCCTAGGCGGATCTGGTGGGAGTAGAGGGGGGAAAAACGATTTTCGCTGGATCTAACAGGCCCCCAGCGCCCCAGAATTAACGTAGAGGGTTGAAATTTGGTGTGTTGATAAAGTTCGTACCTAGGTTGTGCTTTTTGGAGGTTTTAATACTTTACCCCCACCCCCCTCATTTTTAAGCTACAATTTCATGCATTTTCGACGTTTTCGAAGTTTGTACCACTCGCACAGGTCACCCAAATAAACCTAGAGGGCTGAAATTTTGTATTCGGATTGAGTTAGTATCAAGGGGGTGCCTTTTGGGGGTCTCGACGTTTAACCCCTACCCCCACCATTTTTATACCTAATAAAACATGATTTTTCTTGTTTTTTAACAGTTTCGTTCGGGTCAAAATCTCACCAAATAAACCTAGAGGGCTGAAATTTTGTGTACAGGTTAAGCTAATAGCCAGACACTGTTTTTTGGGGGTTTCAACTTTTAACCCTTACCCCCACGATTTTTACGCCAATATTTCCTTAATTTTTTTGCTTGTTTTCTAACACGTCTAGAGACTCTCTAAGGAAACCTAGAGGGCTGAAATTTTGTACGTGTATTCAGTTAGTATCCAGCTAGTACCTTTTAGGGAGTCCACATTACTTTTCCCCCCACTTCTTCCATTTTTACTTCGGAATTGAATGCTATTGTTAAATGTGTTTTAAATGTATTTCTTTTATTCTAAATACAAGTAGGCGAATAGTAATTTTAAAAAAAACGCCGTGAGCAGCGGGGCCCCATCACGGTAGTCGAATTTTCCCCTTCATCTTCGGTATTGAGTATCTACAAGCGAAATGTGATTGAAAGTCTACAACCGAATTGTCATTTTGTTGGTTTCAAAACTGGTGATGAGTGTTCGGCTGATCGAGGCTTTAAAAAAAGGTTTTAAGTATTTAAGGGCTGTATCTCAGTAAATTTCAATTTTGTGCCGAAAACAGGTAGCAGAAAAAAAGCCAACACAATTCGTACGAAGACATTCCTGCCCATGTTTATCCGCTAAATGCCTTTATGTTTTAGTTTTAAAAATTAAAAAAGGACCTTAAATAGTAAACTGGAAGGCCTTTATAAAGATATTTTTTCTTTCCAAAAAAATCCAAAATTTCTATTTTATAAATACTAAAAATCCAAAATTCCTAATTTATAAATAAACAGTGACTTTAATAACATTTGCAAATTACTTAATATATATGTATTTCATTTGTTAAAAAATTGTATTCACTTTTTTTTAAATTTTTTAAAATTACTATTCGCCTACTTGTATTTAGAATAAACATAATGCTTTTAAAACACATTTAACAATAGCATTCAATTCCGATGTAAAAATGGGAGAAGTGGGGGGAAAAGTGATGCGGACTCCCTACAAGGTACTAGCTGGATACTAACTGAATACACGTACAAAATTTCAGCCCTCTAGGTTTCCTTATGGAGTCTCTAGACATGTTAGAAAACAAGCAAAAAAATTAAGGAAATATTGGCGTAAAAATCGTGGGGGTAAGGGTTAAAAGTTGAAACCTCCAAAAAACAGTGTCTGGCTATTAGCTTAACCTGTACACCAAATTTCAGCCCTCTAGGTTTATTTGGGGAGATTTTGACCCGAACGAAACTGTTAAAAAACAAGAAAAATCATGTTCTTTTGGGTATAAAAATGGTGGGGGTAGGGGTTAAAAGTCGAGACCCCCAAAAGGCACCCCCTTGATACTAACTCAATCCGAATACAAAATTTCAGCCCTCTAGGTTTATTCGGGTGACCTGTGCGAGTGGTACAAACTTCGAAAACGTCGAAAATGCATGAAATTGTAGTTTAAAAATGAGGGGGGTGGGGGTAAAATATTAAAACCTCCAAAAAGCACAACCTAGGTACGAACTTTATCAACACACAAAATTTCAACCCTCTACGTTAATTCTGGGGGGTTGGGGGCCTGTTAGATCCAGCGAAAATCGTTTTTCCCCCCTCTACTCCCACCAAATCATCCTAGGAGGCTGAATTTTGGATATGTTGTAGACAATTGACCGAAACATTATTTAAAACCGGTTTGGAAAAGTTTTATTGCTTTTCCGCCCCCCACCACCCCCTTAAAAGTCGGGTCAGAAAAAAAATTTGCCCAAAATTTGACCCCACTTTGATAGTATGAGGTGCCTCGAAAATGAGCCCCATTTACCAAATTTCATCTCTTAACTTCCATAGGGGGGCCCTACACATATTAAAAGGTTGCGGGAAAATATATATATATATATATATATATATATATATATATATATATATATATATATATATATATATATATATATATATATATATATCAGACATCTTTTTTTTTACATAATCGTGTTCTACGGGTCCGAAAACGGATAGCGCCCCTAGTCTCGCCTCTCGCAGCTCTTATCGTATAGACTGTATAAGTCTAATTTTTCGGAGAAAATTCGACTAAAAAGTTAAAAAAAGTGAATACAATTTTTTAACAAGTGAAATACATACATATTAAGTAATTTGAAAATGTTATTAAAGTCACTGTTTATTTATAAATTAGGAATTTTGAATTTTTATTATTTATAAAATAGAAATTTTGGATTTTTTTGGAAAGAAAAAATACCTTCATAAAGGCCTTTTAGTCTACTATTTAAGGTCCTTTTTTAATACTTAAAAATAAAACATAAAGGCAATTGGCGGATAAGCATGGGTAGGAATGCTTTCGTACGAATTGTGTTGGCTTTTTTCCTGCTAACTGCTATCGGTATAAAATTGAAATTTAGGGGAGAGCGGGGCTATACCGTACAGCGAGGCTAAACCGTACACTCATTTTTCGTGTCTAGATTTCAAGCTAGACAAGTCCAATCGTTGTCGCAACCTAGCGCCTGACCGCGGAAAATCACAGGATTGAGTTCGTTCCGCTGTGCGTATAAATGCCAATATGACGGTGAAAAAACTTGTTTTTATTATTTCTCTTATAATTTTTGGGGCACTGCCAAATAAGAGTTGGGTGGAGAACTTTTACTTATGAGCTAATAGCGATAAGATCATGGGAAATTACTTTTCTTAAGCTCTCTCTTGATCACTAGTGAAGACTAGTTAGGCGACGGAATTTGAGGTTAGGTTATGAAACTCCCACAAGCTACAGGATGGGGCTAAACCGTACAGAAGTGTACGACTTAGCCCGAAATGGTTTAATATGGTAACATTAATAAATTGTAGTTGATGCAGGAAATACAATAAAGTTTGCCGAGTCCGCAAATAATTTTACTTGTGATTTTTGTTTAAATGTATAAACATTAAATAAAATACTTTCGTTCTCTAAAATTTATCACTTTTTTTGATAAAAGTTAACCTAACACTTTTTATACTTTTATAAGCTGAACTAAATATACCGATAATACAAGTTACGTTATTTTGTTTCTTAGTTGAGTCGACAATAAATAATAAAATGTATTTTCTACAATAATTTATTGCATTACTCTTATTTACTTAACAAGATGATTTTTTTACAATAATTTATTGCATTACTCTTATTTACTTCCTTAACAAGATGATTTTTTTACTGTACGGTATAGCCCCTCCTACCGTACGGAATAGTTCCGACCCCCGGGGCTATTTCGTACTTTTTTGTAATTTAATTTAAATATGTAAACAGTGGAATAATTCAAATTTCTTTGTCTGAAATCAGCAGCCAATTGTCCAAATTATATATTGCTAATTTTCTTATAATTTTATACTCGATATTAGATGAACAATAACAGCTCTCCCTTAAGTGTACGGCATAGCCCCGTTCTCCCCTACTGAGATTCAGCCCTTAAAAACTTAAAACCTTTTTTTAAAGCCCCGATCAACCGGACACTCATCATCAGTTTTGAAACCATCAAAATGGCAAATCGCTTGTGGACTTTCAATTACATTTCGCTTGTAGACATTCAATACCGAAGATGAAAGGAAAAATTCGACTTCCGTGATGGGGCTCCGCTGCTCACGGCGTTTCTTTTTTTATTTTATTATTTATAAAATTGTGTGGTTTCAGTAAACTTACTTAAAAACGAAAACTATATTTGTCCATCTTGAGTGCTGTAGTCGATTTTTGTATCCCCTCCAGGCAAAATCTCACAGCAAATGCATATCTTTAAAATATCCTATTGATTTTTGTAACTCAATCATAAGAAATAAAATCTCCGTAAAAAATGTAATTGACCTGTTTTTTCTCAATTTTCTAGCATTAAGTCTAGGGGTGGTTAACTAGGGGGATTATGTCGACATTTTAATGTAAAATATAGTAATTGTAACAGTTTTCAAAAGAAAGTTTCGATTTTAACAATAAAAAATTTAAAAGGGTTTTAGTTCTGACAGAATTGCCAAAAAGGGACTGAAATGTTTTTTTGCGATTCCGGGACTAAAAGACATGATTTAGTCTCTCATAACAGGGAGTAAAATGCCACTTTTAGTCCCAAAGGACTAAAAAATTATTTTGCTACCACTTTTAAGCCAATCAGCAAACTTAATTTATAGAATGGCACCAGTCAGTAAGTTTAATTTATAGACCACAGCACTTATGAATTTATTAATTAATTTAAACTTATTATATAGACAAAGGATAACAAAACAGATATATGTATGTCTTGAGGAAATTTTATTTAGAATTAATGTTTACATATATATTAGCGAATTTCCAAAACTGGAAATTCAGCTTTTACGCCAGGTGTCATGGTGCGACCTAAGCCCGGGACCATATTAGAAATATGTTTTGAGGTCCCTAGAATACGAAAATGATATTCACTAAAATTCATATATATATATATATATATATATATATATATATATATATATATATATATATATATATATATATATATATCCGCGCGATAACTCTCGAACGAAACGTTTAATGCTTATGAAATTTTGTGTGCGAATTCGATTTTCCAAATCGTTGGATGAGTTCGTTAGCCAGACACGTCGGATGCCCAGAAGTAGGTTTTCCGGGCGTTTTTTGTCAACAAAATGAGTTTTTTGCCAGAATTAAACAATTTTTCAAATTTTTTTTTACACCAAGCCATAGTAAAAGGTAAAATGCATAAAAAATGTTTTTATTCCGTTGCTCTAAATTACTTACTTTTCGAGAAAAACTAGGAAATATGTCGTTCTCCATTTCACTCGCACTCGCATTCTTTTTTTTTCTGTCTCATTTTTTACGAGCTAAATTCGAAAAAAACCGCTTTATAAGTAGCGTGTCATGATTTTTTTAATCCAATTTAACGATTCGGCTATATTCTTTTTCTTTGTCAGTTAAAAGTTTTTATAATGTATCTCTATTCCATTTTTTTTTTAGATAAAAAATCACGGCGCAGTTTTTTATGTGATATGATCAGAATTTAGATGATGTTTACACCTTCCTAAAATTAATAAGAGCTTGCTACAATCGCATAAAAATTACGTTAAATCATATTCAAACAATAATATTTTTACGTAATTTTCTATCCAAATGACAATACTACGTTATAATTATATGTATAAACCCATCATTTTAGTGGTAAATAAATTTGCACATTCAGTTTTTTTTTTCTTTTGACAACAAAACAAATAATTTTAAATTTTGACAAGTTGTATCATACATTTTTGAAAATATTAAATATTTTAAGGCAAAAATGTATTAAAGAACTGAAATTTGTTTAACAAAAACCATACATCTGCTCGTTTTACCTTAAAAATCTCGGAAAATAGAATATTTTTCAATAATTAACTCAGAAAAAGCATATATGAGGAAATTTTCATGATATTTTTTTGAAAATTTCAAAATAGTAGGGTTACAATGTTTTTTTTTTAATTATTTTGTAGAATTTGGTAAACACACATCGTAAAAAGTACTCGCATTGAAAAAATCAAACAAGTATTTAAAAAAAAAAAATACTATTTCTTAAAGAAAATATTAAAATTATGTACAAATGCCGTCCTGACCAACTGATATATTGGAACCGATTTTGAGCAGCTGGATTTACTACAGGCGAAAGCTCATAGTGAATACACACATTTTTTAACATCCTTTGAATTTTGTAATTCAACCATTACAAATAAAATCTAAATAAAAAAAATCTATATGACCTGTTTTTTCTCAAGTTTCTAGCATCAAATCTAGCGATAATTAACTAGCGGGTGATTGTATTTTAATGTAAAATATATGACATTTTAATGTAAAATATATTAATTTTAACCGGCTTCAAAATAACGTTTCGATTTTAACAACAAAAATATTTAAAAAAGTGTTTAAGTTCTGGCAAGATTTTCAAAAAGGTACGTATTATCATATAAACACATTTGGTTTGCAATTTTTTAATAATTAGTTTCTACGCTACTGAAATTATCTATCCATTTGAAAATTGGGATCCAGTGATGTACATTGGCACTACAAAAGTGTGGGTGAAAAATTTCATTTTCACTTTTACTGAAATTATGTCATAAATTCATATTTTCAGAATTTATTCATTTGACAGAAAAATTCTAAATTATTAAAAAAGCCAAATAATTAATAACAATTAAAATAAAAAAAAAAAAAACAGAAAACATTTATTTATATTTGCATTTTTATAAAAACCTGTAGGTATTATATTGGGCATACCTAACAGTGATAGTAACAATTGTGGAAATATTGCCTTTTGTTTCAAGTACAAAATGGAAATTAAGTTAATTAAAAGTGAATGGTTTCACTTACTATAATCAAAAATGTTTAAATAGTGGAGAAATCTTTTGGCGATGCACAAAAAAGAGATGTCATTCGAAAGTATTTACCGTCCATCTGACCACCTTATAACTCGTAACGAACTTTCACACAACCATGTACGCGACGACACCAAGACAAATCGAAAAATTATTGTAAAAGCGTGTAAAATAAAAGCACAAGAAGATATACCTATCGGAAAAACTGTTGAAAATAATTCGACGTGAATTAGCAAAAGAGTTGCCTGAAACAATAAGTAAACAAGATGTAGATTACATAAGAAGAAATATGTGTAACTATTGACGGAAATTATTACCAATGCCGCTACCTAAAAGTGTATATACCATAATATTATGTAATTGTCTTTTCAGTATTAAAATATATAGTACATCATTATTTTATTGTCGTTTTCTTCAAAATAATCCTTTTTAATTTTATTGTTGGTGTGGAGTTTACACATAGGATTAAGACATCCGAGCGGGGTTGATGTGGAATATACCTGTAAACTTAACTCAGCGGGTGGCTCAGTGTGGAATTTACTATTTCCCATTATATTTTATATGCACTTTAACTAAAATGTCAAATTTCACACGTTGTTAATTTTCAATTTCACTCATAATATGCTTAAAAATCAAAACTTAAAGTTTATAACATTCACAATCCGTGTAGAGTGTCCATACGTCTTGGTTTTCCCGGATTTGTCACGGTTCTAGCTCCGGTGTCCCGACAGACTTTTGACTTCGATTTGTTCCGGTTTTTCAAACTACTAATTTTTTATTTTCATCATCTAATAAGTACACAATTTTTCATTTTAAATAATGAATAGTTCAGTATCATATTAAAAGATCAACAGTAGATTCATTTACAACCAAACCTAAAAATATTTTAAAAAAATTAATTACTAATTAAATTTTCCAAGTTTTTTCGATTTTACCTTAAACACGAACTTCCAAAAAAACATTTTCTTTTCTTAACTTTCCATCATATATGTATCTACATAAATAAATTGTAATATTATTTTGCTTGCTTCTATGATACTGAAGTTCCTGAACAATTAAAAATTAAAATGACTGGAATTTTATTCGAACTTTTAAATAAAGTAGTTAACCAACGCGGACAACTGATAGCGCCACAATACAGAAATTGCCAACATTTAAATGTTCATGTTTTAATACATTTTCTTGAAAATAAAATTGTCTAAGAAGCTCACTTCCATAAGAAATTTTATAAAAATTTAAAAAATATATATTTCCTAGAACAGGGGGCGATTTATTTTGAAAAAACAATTAATATTTTATATAAAGAGCCATTAATAGGTAATCTATAGATATAATACAAATGTAACGAGACCGTTTCTGTATAGGGAATATTTTTTAAAAATTGTGTAGATACTGTAAATAGTTATCGATGTAGATATCAAAACAGCGATTTTTTAAATTTTTGTCTGTCTGTCTGTCTGTCTGTTCGTCTGTTCACGCATCAAACAAAAACTACTGGATGGATTTTAATGAAATTTGGTGTGCTGACAACTTATTACCCGGATCAACATCTAAGATACTTTCTACTTTCTACTTCGAGAAAATGTCTCATTCCCACGGGAAAATGGAAAAACCATGTTGAGCATGTGCATACAGTACGCAAAAACTATTGAACGGATTTTGATGCAATTTGGTGTGGTGATAACTTATTACCTGAGTCAGCATCTCAGATACTTTTTATTTCGGGAAAGTGGCTCATTCCCACAGGAAAATAAAAAAACTTTTTGAGCATGTGCACATATTACGCGAAAACTATTGAACGGATTTTTATGAAATCTGGTGTAGTGATAACTTATTACCTGCGTCAACATTTAGGATACTTTTTATTACGGGAAAATATTTCCTTCCTTCAGGAAAATTCAAAAATTATTTTGCTTATGTGCATGTATACTTAAAACTATTGTTCTATGCGAATGCTTTATAATTACTATACTTATATACTTGTCATTTATTAAATTAAATTTACCATAATACAAAATTTCTGGAGACTAACTCTATTTTAAATTAATTTAGAAATTTCGAAAATTTAAGTGCCTATATTTCCGAGAAATTCATTTTGGATGAAACTTGTTATATTTATAGGATAGATACTAGTTTGGGATGCAAATATAATAAAACAATAAAACGTTGGAAGTCCAAAAATTTTTTATGAGTTCTCCAGTCAGACACGTCCAATTCCAAAAACCTCAAAAAAATGAGTTTTTTGCAAACAATTTGCCAAAATTTAAAAGTTTTTCCAATTTTTTTTACATTGTGGAAAGAACCAAGAAAGACACAGAAAATACATTTTGAACCATTATTCTAGGTAAGCGGGTTTTCGAAAAAAAGTAACTTTTATGATTGGAAATTCGCTATGTTATGCAGATGCTGCGACAGGGGTATTTATATTACTGCTACTCGATATTTTAAATAAATCATTATTTAATTTGGAAGATTCATTTCCATTAAGGGTTAATTCAGAAGTCGATTTCACATCCTTTTGTCTGATTATTTTGTCTGCTATATCTTTTAGCGAATTTCGAAAACTCGAAATTCAGCTATTACAGTAGGTGTCACGACGCAACCTCCGGCGGAGGTCAAAACAGAAATATGTTTTGAGGTCCCTAGAATACGAAAATGATGTTCACTAAAATTATATATATATATATATATATATATATATATATATATATATATATATATGTGTGTCGCCACGATAACTTTCGAACGAAACGTTTAATGCTTATGAAATTTCGTATGGAGACTCGATTTTGATCTGGCTTGGCTAAGTTCTTTAGCCAGGCACATCGGATGCCCAGAAGTAGGTTTTCTGGCCATTTTTTATCATTCGATCTTATCATTAGTCAGTTCGATTTTTACATGGTTAAAAAGCCAAAAAAAATTATGAAGAAAATATTCTTATAATTTTCTTTCTATTTTAAGTATTTTTCGAGAAAATGTAAATTTTCACTTTTATATTAGTTTTCTTTCTTTGTTAGTCTAATAAGTAATTTATATTTATATCTCAGTTCTTTATGAAGTATAAAAATATTTCACTTTTTTATTAAAGAATTTTGTGAAAACAACTGAAGTCTATTCAAACACATGTGTTATAACACATACATGTATAGAGTTTTGTTTCTCATTTATTGCATTATAATTAGCATGGTTCTATCTCATGTTGAAAAATATAAATTAAACAGATTTTCTAAGCTAATGTAATGAAGAATTTTTTTTTTATTGAATTTTTAAATAAACAAGAAACTGAAGATTATGTTATGATATAATATTATTAAATATGAAACAAAACAACATAATATGTACAATGTACATATGTATGCACGGAAAAATATTTTGAATCGATTTTGAAAATTTTTTCACTAGTAATTAATAATGTTAAAAAATTAAACCATTTCAAATGGATTTAAGGTATTTTATGTGAGGTCAAGGTTTTCGGGACCTAAAAAGGCCAAAAATTAATTATCCAATCGATTTTAAAAATTTTTTCACAGTTAGTAAGTTAAAGTATTTGAATTAATTAATTAAATGATGTCCGCAAGAAGCTTACGGACTGCCGTAAGTTATATGAGATCCTTAGAACCCTTTTCTTACTGTTAGAGTACTAGAGATGTATGAGTTTCGCCAGGGTTTACTGATCCCATAATTGTAAAAAATAAACTAAACGACGAATTTTAAAAATTTCTACACTGTTACAGAGCTAAACTATTTTAGATAGATATAGAATACATTATGTAAGGTCCGCCAGGGTCCACAGGACCCAAAAGTGTCAAAAATAAACTAACTGACCGATTTTGAAAATTTTTTCACTGTTACAGAGCTAAACTATTTTAGATAAATATAGATTACGTTATGTAAGGTCTGCCAGGGTCCGTAGGATCCAAAAGTGTCAAAAATAAACTAACCGACAGATTTTGAAAATTTTTTCACTGTTGGGGAGCTAAGCTATTTTAGATAGATATACATTACGTTATTTAGGGTCCGCCAGGGTCCATGGGACCCAAAAGTGGTAAAAATAAACTAACCGGCCGATTTTGAAAATTTTTTCACTGTTACAGAGCTAAACTATTTTAGATAAATATAAATTACGTTATGTAAGGTCCGACAGTGTCAGTGGGACCTAACAGTGTCAAAAATAAAATAATTGACCAATTTTGAAAATTTTCTTACTATTACCGAGGTAAACTATTTTAGATAGGTACAGGTTGTGTTATCTGAGATCCACAACTGTCCTGCGGATGCAAATGCGGCGTAGAATGCTACACAACGGGTTTTGAATATATATATATTTATATATATATATATATATATATATATATATATATATATATATATATATATATATATATATATATATATATATATATATATAAGTAGTAGGAATATAGCGGTTCTGGAACCTCCTTCCCTCCTGCCGACTTTTTGAGCGACCTCGGCAGGAGGCAAAACTACCGAGGCGGTTTTAGAAGCCTCCGGCGGTGGGTGGAGCAAAACTTGGTCTCCAACCTAACGATATCTAGTGAAATTTTTTTCTAACCTAACAGAACCCAACGGAACTTGACCCAACCTAACAGAACCTAAGGAAATTTGGTGTAACCTAACAAATTTTTTTCTAACCTAAGAATTCCCTAATAGATGGCGCAGCCACCTTCGAGCCCTGTGAATTCGCTACTAGATGGCGCAGCCACCTTCGAGCCTGTGAATTCGCTACTAGATGGCGTTGCTAGTCTGGATTCCTGTGTGTAAGTTTGAAAAATTTTCAATATATGGCATCGAAAAATTTTTTTTTTGATAGTTAAACTAGCCATTAAAAGATGGCCTTGCTTTCATAATTTTATAATATTTTTATCTGAAAACAGGCTTAGATTGTCAGCTGACGTCACTAAAGGTAAACTGATATCAAACAGCGAAGATTTCTCTCTAATATGCAAAAATGAATTTTATCATATGATTGTATATTTTTATCTGAAAACAAGTTTAAACTTGTATAAATTGCCAGCTGACGTCACTAAAGGTAAACTGATATCAAATAGCGAAGATTTCTGTCTAATATGCGAAAATGAAGCAGCAGGTTTTAACCTGTATGGCTACATAAAGTGTGACAGCTGACGTCACCATACTATTTTTTCTGCTATAAAAAGGGCGCGACAGAATTTCATCAGTTACAATTTTGTTCGAAACTTTAGTGAAAAAAAACATTAAACCTTATTGTTGTGAATTTTCAATTGTTGTGTGTTAAGAGTTAATTGTTGCCAACAATGGAATCCATTACTGCTGGTGCTTCATCTGGAAACAGAGACTTAATTCAAAAAATGGCTGGAAATTTTGTGGATGTATTGAATCATCTTGGCGCTGTTAAACGATGGATTAAACTTTCTGATATGGAAATTGGAAAAGTATATAAAATAATGGGAGCCAGTCAACTACCATCGAAATTCGATTCATCGAAAATGAAGACAATATTGGAATTGGAAATTGGATACATTTCGTTACCAGCGAGATTTGACAATTTGAACGAGCAGATGCTGGCATGGTTGCAAAGCAATCCAAAACTTGGTATTATGAATAATGGACCCATTGGACTAACTCATAAATTGCAATTCAAAACGTTGGATCTTCTTGAAATCGTGGAGGATGCTGAATGGCGAATTTTGTAATTTATTCTCTTCAAAAATGTATTATTTAATTGTACTATGTATTTTAAAAATTTCAATATTGTATAAATTTTTATATATATTTAATAAAAAAAATTATAAAAATTATAAAAAAAAAAAAAAAAAAAAAAACAAAACAAAAAAACAAAAAAAATCGATTTTTTTTCAATACCCATCGCTAGACATTGATTTATATTCTAGTTTTGATTATGCCAGATTAATAAATAAACATTATTTGGTGTTGAATAAAAAATTTAAAAAATCGATTTTTCAATTCAGGTCTCGTCTCTAAATCACAATTTTTGAACTAAGTATAAATCAATAATACATATGAGTAATATTTGATATGCATCGTATTATTAGGTTTTATCGTGAATAATTATAAAACAAAAAAAAGATTTAATATCCCCTGAAAACGAAAAATTTAATTTTTCACATGCTTAATAAAAATTATTTTTCAAGTTTAATAAAAATTATTCTTTATAAAATTGTCTATCAAATATTAGCTTTGCACATATAAGAAATGCTGATTTGCTAAAATATAAATCTTGGAATGTGGATACATAATGTTATAAGTCCAATACGTTCATACATATGTATATATGAATATTACATTGTAATACAGGTATTCGCTATATCTATATGAATTGTGTTTAAAAGCCAAATTTATTTTCCTGAATTTTTCAAAGCTAATTTTCATTTTTAGTTATATATTTTAAAGTTTAATATTTTAGTTTTTTGTCTTAATATAATATTTAAAATTCATCTTAAATACGAAATTATTTTATCAATGCTAAATAAGCTTTTTTTTCTCATATTATCATACTCCAATATATTGTATATTATTATAATTTATAAAAATGTGTTTTATTTATTAAAAAATTTAGCAAAATTTTAAATAATATCGCGTCAAAATAATATTCAGAAGTCAATAAAAGACAATAGCAGTAAATTTATTAAGATAACTATAAATAAATATTAATCTAATGTTGAAATATTTATTAACATATAGTACTACTTAGTAGAAAATTAGGCACCTATTTTTTTTGTTTTTCAAATTTACCTTTTTGCAATTAAAGAAAATTTTAGTAACTATCGATACCTATATAAAACGATACCCATAAAAGACAAGCATGCTCTGATCTCAACAATTTTTTCCCATGTTAAATTCGTATGTTCTTACTTCGCTGAAACTTATTATGTTTATATATTCCCCCAATATTTTCTACCATAAACAATAGTTATAGCAAGCTAGGTAGGTATTGAATAAGTATTTTTTGTTTGTTAATTTATTGATGATTGAGAAAAAAAATTTATGTTTTTATAGACAGTGAAATACTTTTAAACTATTTTTTGCAGTTTAATTTTGTAAAAACACCTAAAAATTATCAGTCACAGACAAATATTTCTAAGCAAACGAATTGAAAATGTAATTTTATATCATAAGAATAAATGCGTATATATAGGGTGGACAGTAAATAACTCTCATAATTTTTAAAGAGCAGATGAAAACTTTAATTTTGGATTACGAAATTTTATTTTTTTTTCCGGAGTTAAGCTGCATTCAATTAATTAACCCTTTCCTGCTCAGCAGTTTTACATCATTACTGTTCAAACGATACTTCAAATTAGCAAATCATTAATAACATGGGTGAATACTTATTAGCAAGGATTACATAGTTTACACATATGTTCTATCGCGCCAGAATGTTAATAGGACAATGCGATTTAATTGCCTATATTCAGGAGCAAGCAAAAACATTACCTATTTTAATAGCTTAGAAAATACACATTACATAGTTTGTTGTAAGAACAATCATTTCGGTGATCTTTTTTAACGAATTACTAGAATTAAGGACTGTGGTATGTAAGAAATAACAACACTCACATAATTTTAAAAAATAATTAACATATAGCTATTATTTATACCAAAATTTATACCAAAATTACACCAAAAATACACCGAATTACACCAAAATTACACCAAATAACACCAAAAATACACCAAATAACATCTTAATTACACCAAAAATACCCCAAATAACACCAAAAATACACCAAATTACACCAAATTTACACCAAAATTACACCAAAAATGCACCAAATTACACCAACATTACACCAAATGACACCTAATTTACACCAAAATTACACCAAAAATACACCAAAATTACACCAAAAATACACCAAATGACACCAAATGATTCCAAGTTAAATCAAAAATACGCCATAAAGGCATCAAATTACACCAAAAACAAATTCTAAAATGCACCAGTTTCTGTGCTGCTTTACTGTTGGCGTTACTTTACCTCAATTCTGCTCTGGTTGTACTATATAAGATCATGTCGATATAAAAACTAATCAGTGTTATGTTATAAATCGAACTATTCACATCTATCAAAATGTTTAATTGTATACGTTGTGACAAGACATTTTCGCGGAGAAGTTCTCTTTTACGTCATATGAAAAGAAGAGTGCATTCTCAGGAACATCAAACAAACAATAATGACCAGATCGCAAATAATCAGTTTGAATATACCACGGTAAATAATGGGACACAAGTGAACAGCGCGGAGAACAGGAGACAAAGTGAATCGTCAAAATCTAATGATGAAAATGATGATAATGAAACCGAATATAGTTTTGAAGCAAGAAATGAAGAAAAGGAAGATAAAGCACCAGTATTTCAAAATCAACACGAAAATGATACAGATCTATCTAAAAGAAACTTGAATACTTTTGATGAAAGTATGATGGCTGCAGCAGAAGCAATCAGAAGTAAATTCCATGCTTTAAAAAACTCGCATAATATTCTACAATCGGTAAATGTCGAAGATAATCGATCTAATGAACAAAAGCATTTACCATCGCCTGATAACTACAAAGAAACAAGTTTTACTCCAAAGATAGCTGGTCTCTTACAAACTGCTCTAGACATATTAATGGTCAAAGATCTTCAGAACGCATGCGCAAAGGGCGAAGAACAAGAAAATAAAAATTCAGGAGAAAAGGAACAACCTTCGACATCTAACTCAACAAATGGCGGAGCTAAACGTTTCAAATATGATGATGGAAATGCTAACCTTCATAATGGCCATTCGAAACCTGTTGATGAAGAAGAATATTTTGATGACCCGAACCATTTAGTTGATGAATTAAGAAGTTTAGCGAGTCAGACGCAAATTGGAGAAGAAATGGTTAATACTATATGTAATTTAATGGAAAGGAGTCATATTATAAATCCCAGCTTTGCGGATTATATCGAAAACGAGAAAAAACGAAGCCATTTTAATAATTTAAAGGAAAGTGACATTGGAAAGCGGATTATCTCAATAACCAGGGAATTGGAAAAGCATGATATTATTGAACCAGTGTTAAAATATGTATCCAATGATGATGAAAAAACATCTGCTAGCGATAGCGAAGATACTGCGAGCGAAGGAGAAGCTGATGATGACGAGAATACAGTCGCCAACGATGGTGATGAAAAAATTTCGGGTGAAGGGTTATACTTAAGGCCCTATAGGAGATATTAAAATAAGCTATCAGCATTTTAATAAGTTGTTAAAAAAAATCTTTGTAACTTTTCCAATAGCTATATGTTAATTATTTTTTAAAATTAAGTGAGTGTTGTTATTTCTTACATACCACAGTCCTTAATTCTAGTAATTCGTTAAAAAAGATCACCGAAATGATTGTTCTTACAACAAACTATGTAATGTGTATTTTCTAAGCTATTAAAATAGGTAATGTTTTTGCTTGCTCCTGAATATAGGCAATTAAATCGCATTGTCCTATTAACATTCTGGCGCGATAGAACATATGTGTAAACTATGTAATTCTTGCTAATAAGTATTCACCCATGTTATTAATGATTTGCTAATTTGAAGTATCGTTTGAACAGTAATGATGTAAAACTGCTGAGCAGGAAAGGGTTAATTAATTGAATGCAGCTTAACTCCGGAAAAAAAAATAAAATTTCGTAATCCAAAATTAAAGTTTTCATCTGCTCTTTAAAAATTATGAGAGTTATTTACTGTCCACCCTATATATACGCATTTATTCTTATGATATAAAATTACATTTTCAATTCGTTTGCTTAGAAATATTTGTCTGTGACTGATAATTTTTAGGTGTTTTTACAAAATTAAACTGCAAAAAATAGTTTAAAAGTATTTCACTGTCTATAAAAACATAAATTTTTTTTCTCTATCATCAATAAATTAACAAACAAAAAATACTTATTCAATACCTACCTAGCTTGCTATAACTATTGTTTATGGTAGAAAATATTGGGGGAATATATAAACATAATAAGTTTCAGCGAAGTAAGAACATACGAATTTAACATGGGAAAAAATTGTTGAGATCAGAGCATGCTTGTCTTTTATGGGTATCGTTTTATATAGGTATCGATAGTTACTAAAATTTTCTTTAATTGCAAAAAGGTAAATTTGAAAAACAAAACAATAGGTGCCTAATTTTCTACTAAGCAGTACTATTTGTTAATAAATATTTCAACATTAGATTAATATTTATTTATAGTTATCTTAATAAATTTACTGCTATTGTCTTTTATTGACTTCTGAATATTATTTTGACGCGATATTATTTAAAATTTTGCTAAATTTTTTAATAAATAAAACACATTTTTATAAATTATAATAATATACAATATATTGGAGTATGATAATATGAGAAAAAAACGCTTATTTAGCATTGATAAAATAATTTCGTATTTAAGATGAATTTTAAATATTATATTAAGACAAAAAACTAAAATATTAAACTTTAAAATATATAACTAAAAATGAAAATTAGCTTTGAAAAATTCAGGAAAATAAATTTGGCTTTTAAACACAATTCATATAGATATAGCGAATACCTGTATTACAATGTAATATTCATATATACATATGTATGAACGTACTGGACTTATAACATTATGTATCCACATTCCAAGATTTATATTTTAGCAAATCAGCATTTCTTATATATGCAAAGCTAATATTTGATAGACAATTTTATAAAGAATAATTTTTATTAAACTTGAAAAATAATTTTTATTAAGCATGTGAAAAATTAAATTTTTCGTTTTCAGGGGATATTAAATCTTTTTTTTGTTTTATAATTATTCACCATAAAACCTAATAATACGATGCATATCAAATATTACTCATATGTATTATTGATTTATACTTAGTTCAAAAATTGTGATTTAGAGACGAGACCTGAATTGAAAAATCGATTTTTTAAATTTTTTATTCAACACCAAATAATGTTTATTTATTAATCTGGCATAATCAAAACTAGAATATAAATCAATGTCTAGCGATGGGTATTGAAAAAAAATCGATTTTTTTTTGTTTTTTTGTTTTGTTTTTTTTTTTTTTTTTTTTTTTTTTTTTTATAATTTTTATAATTTTTTTTATTAAATATATATAAAAATTTATACAATATTGAAATTTTTAAAATACATAGTACAATTAAATAATACATTTTTGAAGAGAATAAATTACAAAATTCGCCATTCAGCATCCTCCACGATTTCAAGAAGATCCAACGTTTTGAATTGCAATTTATGAGTTAGTCCAATGGGTCCATTATTCATAATACCAAGTTTTGGATTGCTTTGCAACCATGCCAGCATCTGCTCGTTCAAATTGTCAAATCTCGCTGGTAACGAAATGTATCCAATTTCCAATTCCAATATTGTCTTCATTTTCGATGAATCGAATTTCGATGGTAGTTGACTGGCTCCCATTATTTTATATACTTTTCCAATTTCCATATCAGAAAGTTTAATCCATCGTTTAACAGCGCCAAGATGATTCAATTCATCCACAAAATTTCCAGCCATTTTTTGAATTAAGTCTCTGTTTCCAGATGAAGCACCAGCAGTAATGGATTCCATTGTTGGCAACAATTAACTCTTAACACACAACAATTGAAAATTCACAACAATAAGGTTTAATGTTTTTTTTCACTAAAGTTTCGAACAAAATTGTAACTGATGAAATTCTGTCGCGCCCTTTTTATAGCAGAAAAAATAGTATGGTGACGTCAGCTGTCACACTTTATGTAGCCATACAGGTTAAAACCTGCTGCTTCATTTTCGCATATTAGACAGAAATCTTCGCTATTTGATATCAGTTTACCTTTAGTGACGTCAGCTGGCAATTTATACAAGTTTAAACCTGTTTTCAGATAAAAATATACAATCATATGATAAACTTCATTTTTGCATATTAGAGAGAAATCTTCGCTGTTTGATATCAGTTTACCTTTAGTGACGTCAGCTGACAATTTAAGCCTGTTTTCAGATAAAAATATTATAAAATTATGAAAGCAAGGCCATCTTTTAATGGCTAGTTTAACTATCAAAAAAAAAAGTTTTTCGATGCCATATATTGACAATTTTTCAAACTTACACACAGGAATCCAGACTAGCAACGCCATCTAGTAGCGAATTCACAGGCTCGAAGGTGGCTGCGCCATCTAGTAGCGAATTCACAGGGCTCGAAGGTGGCTGCGCCATCTATTAGGGAATTCTTAGGTTAGAAAAAAATTTGTTAGGTTACACCAAATTTCCTTAGGTTCTGTTAGGTTGGGTCAAGTTCCGTTGGGTTCTGTTAGGTTAGAAAAAAATTTCACTAGATATCGTTAGGTTGGAGACCAAGTTTTGCTCCACCCACCGCCGGAGGCTTCTAGAACCGCCTCGGTAGTTTTGCCTCCTGCCGAGGTCGCTCAAAAAGTCGGCAGGAGGGAAGGAGGTTCCAGAACCGCTATATTCCTACTACTTATATATATATATATATATATATATATATATATATATATATATATATATATATTATATATATATATATATATATATATATATATATATATATATATATATATATATATATATATATATATATGTATATATATTACATAAAGTCCGCCTAGAATATACGGTCGAGCTGATTGTTTAATGAGGTCCACTGGGATCTTGCAGATCCGAAAACGCCAGTAATAAGCTACCGAAACGATTCTAAAAAATTTCTCACTGCTAGAGAACTAAATTATTTTAGATGGATACAACTATGCCGCACAAAATCCGTTCGGGTTCTTGGGTCCCCAAAAATACCAAAACTAATTACCCAGCCGATTTTAAAAATTCTTTTACTCTTAGAAAGCTTAACTATTTTAAATAGGTACAGGTCTTAGATGAGATCCGCCAGTGCCCAATATTTGGAAATTCGCTATGTTATGCAGATGCTGCGACAGGGGTATTTTATTGTTAATTGAATTTTCAACATAGCCTTTTGCCACTGTCGAAGATTTACACCCCCCCCCCATTGTCGTTTGACAATGTCGATGTTTGCCCCCAAATCTGCTAATAAATATGCAGATGTACGCTTGAAACAATGCCCAGTGTATGAGAATGGATTCTCCAGTTTTAAGAACGTGGCTACATTTTGAGGCAGTTTGGCAAATGCACTTTCACTGTACGAAATTATCCACTTGATCGAAATTATCCATTTTTTTTCTTTTCTTTTTTTAAATTTAAATCAAAAAGTAATAATTTGAAGTTTTACATGCAAAATTTCTAATGCAAATGGCTAAAATTCTAAAGTAAATAAATTTTGTTGACAAACGTTGCTACGCAATTTAAATATCTTATAGTCCATGCGTATAATAATATGGTTAATTACTTCAAAGTATACTTGATTCATATAATATTATCATATAGTATAAACAACGTTTTAATAATTTTTTTTATTTTTATTTGATATTAAATTTGTAACTTGAAATAATCTGAAATTGCAAAAAATAGTATATACTGCACGGGACTAAAGTGTTTATTTTGATCCTTCCTGTGAATTGTTGCCCTCGGACCTTACAGGCCCTCGGGCAACAAACTTCACACTCGGGATTAAAACTCACACTTTAGCCCCTAACATTCTATTAGATGTTGATATATACATAAAATATTAATGTGTTAAATACTTGCTAGACTAACAGGTTTTATGTGTGGTTTTTTTTTTTTTTAGTAGGATACCTTTTTATAGGTATATGTGGTGAGTTGGGTTGCCACCGTTTTTTAAGAAAGTAATTTTAAGATTTTGTGCAAAAAAACAAAGTACAATTAAGATTTTGTGCAAAAAGAAAAAGTACGCGTTCCCACTTTTTTGGATTTTGTAGTACAAGAAAATCCTTATAAATTCGCATTTATCAGCTTACTCCCACTTGACCGCTTTTAACGAGTCAAAGTCAGATCTTACGCAATTTAATAAACAGTGTCCTTTTGATTCTTTTAAACTCATTTAAGATATTTATTGCTAGTGATGTTAGCGAATTTCCAGAATGGAATTCAGCTATTACAGCCACTGTCATGACGCGACCTGAACCCGGGACCATGGCAGAAATTTGTTTTGAGGTCCCTAGGAACCGAAAATAATATTCACTCAAATTTATATATATATATATATATATATATATATATATATATATATATATATATATATATATATATATATATATATATGTGTGTGTGTCCGCACGATAACTCTCGAACGAAATGTTCTAGGTTTACGAAATTTGGTGAGAACGTTGAAAGTCCAAAAATCTTGGATGAGTTTTTCAGCCAGACACGTCGGATGCCAGAAACATGGTTTTTGTTCTTGCAAAAAATTAGTTTTTTACCAAAATTTCCACTTATTCAAAAATTTTTGCGAAATTTTTTTACACCATTTAAAAGAGGAGAAAAAATTACATAAAAAAGGTCTTTAAACTTTTTTCTATGTCAACTAGTTTCCGAGAAAAACTATCTTACTTAGACTGTGACCCTTTCTTCGTATAAAGTGTGAAGTTAGTTACATACCAAGTACATATTCGACACAATATGTATACATTTAGGGTTCCGTTAGTAGCGGGTCCGTTAGTAGCCACTTGAGGGGAAGTGATTGGAGGGGAGATGTTAACACCTTATGGTAATCCCCACCAGCAGGTAGTCAGTGGCGGTTCAATAACTTTTAATTAACCCTAGAATCATGCGTTGGTCTACGAGTCAAGTTAATCATACATCGGCGTCGTTTCGACGAATGGACTTTTTATGGGGAGTTTTAGAGTTTATTTGCAAAAAATATTTTTTTTACATAACATACTACAAAAGCGAACAAAATATTTAAAAAAATTTGATTTGGAAAAATTTATTAATATAAATATTTATTAATTTTTTTAATCTTTTTATCAAAGCGTATTTTCACTATAAAAATTTAAAAATAGACAAATGCATCAATTGTATCATAAAACATGTCTTTCAAATAATTAATTTATGAACTATTATGAGTCAGTGGACATGTGTGACTTTATAGAATGTGAAACTTCTCAGTCATAGATATTCCTATAGATATGTAGTTATTATTTCTCCATTAGGCACATTTGTAAATTTTCTAAAATTTGTTAGTAATTTTTAGAATAAGATCTCAAAAAATAATAAAAATTAAAATATTTTCCACAAAATAAATTGTTAACCTTTTATTAAGTCACTTGAAACGCATTCTTTAGTTTTCGATTCAATATATTAAAACTTCAGTATTATGTCGTCTCTATAAGTCAAACAGCTGTAATCATCTTTCACATTATCATAATCATTGAATAAATTAATTATAACATCCATATCTTTAATAAATTTTAGAAAAATTAGGAAAACTTTTATATGTGAAGTACAAAATCTTCAAAAAAAAAAATATAGGTTAATCATACATCGTCGTTCTTTTGACGCACACTGTTTCAGTATAAAAAAACGACAATAGCTATAAACAAAATTTATACGTCTTATGTGTTATAATAGCAAATAAATTAGATAACAGAAGTTTCACAGCAAGCAAGCACCGACAAGTTGTAGTATTGGAGCAGGTAGAGAAGTTCGTTCGTCGTTTTGACGAGTACTTATGATTCTAGGGTTAAATACACTTAATTACTTTTCCTTGTGCAAGTCCACGCATATGCATGCATCTCTGTACATATACACACTTGGCTACATCCATACATAAACAAACGCATTTGTGCATACATATGCGTACATATATACTCGTTTACGCTTTTATATACACATGTGCTTACAAACAATTACAAACATTTATTCGTACGTCTTGCACATATTAATGCGCCCTTATACACGCATATTATACCATTCATATGTCTACACAAACGTACTTTTTCACATCTATAGTGCATTCTAGCACACACTACGTCGTCAAAAGTATGGGGACACCTTGACCCAGAGGGTGCCCACACTTTTGACGCGGCACTGTACTTAATATTGTGGTACACTACCGTGTCAAAAATGTGGGCACCCCTGGGCCAAGGTGTCCCCGTACTTTTTATATCGTAGTGTGTGCTAGAATCCACAATAAAAAATTGGTCCCCCTTAGGAACACGTTTGAACGGATCAATGTCCCCACTCTATCTATGTGAATACACATATACATTTGCATTTGTACACACATAATATAGGTACGTGTCCATACGAATTTATATGTACATTTGCATATAAAGGGTACAATTTGACAAAAATTAAAAATTGCTATAATTTAAAAGTTTTTGCCACATTTTTTTACACCATTGCAAAGACGGAAAAAAATCGCATAAAAAAGGTTTTTGAACTATTATTCTAGGTTAGCTAGTTTTTGAGAAAATAAGAAAAAAAAGTCAATTTGTTATTTTATGGAGATATCTATAAAAATGGAGCCAAGTACTTTTTGTGTTGAGGCTTCGATATTTATTTAAAATACCCCTGTCGCGGCATCCTGCATAACATAGCGAATTTCCATTTACAAAAGTACGTTTTTCTCGGAAACTAGTTGATATAGAGTAATTGTAAATAAAAAAAACCTTCTTTATGTGATTTTTCCGCCTCATTTCGCCAAATTTTTTTCACGAAAAATTTCATTTCAAACTAGTTTCCGAGAAAAACGTACTTTTGCAAATCGAAATTCGCTATGTTATGCAGGATGCTGCGACAGGGGTATTTTTTAATTATTTTCTTCACTAATAAATTAAATTCTGTACACTGATGATTTTGTAGTAAAAAAAAATTCTAAGTGACATGACGTCTGTATTAGACAAAAGTGTGAAAAACGGACGTAGAATTTCACTGTTATTAACTTTTTTGTCTTGTAATCTTGAAAAATTATTTTTTGAACTAAAATAAGTTAATAGGAGGAAATTCGCTATGTTATGCAGATGCTGCGACAGGGGTATTTAAAATCACTATTCGCCTACTTTGTATTAGAATAAAAATAATGTATTTAAAACACATTTAACAATACCATTGAATTCCAATGTAAAAATGGGAGAGATGGGGGGAAAAGTATTGTGGAATCCCAAAAAGGCACTAGCTGCATACTAACTCAAAACACGTACAAAATTTCAGCCCTCTAGGTTTCCTTAGACAGTTTCTAGACGTATTAGAAAAAAAGCAAAAAAATCAAGGAAATATTGACCTAAAAATCGTGGGGGTAAGAGTTAAAAGTTGAAACCTCCAAAGAGCAGTGGCTGGCTATTAGCTTAACCTGTACACAAAATGTCACAACCTGTACACATATGTGTAGGGCCCCCCTATGGAAGTTAAAAGCTCAAATTTGGTAAATGGGGCTCATTCAGATGCACAACGATACTATCAAAGTGGGGTCAAATTTTGGGAAAATTTTGGATCTGACCCAACCATTAAGGGGGTGGTGGGGCGCGGTAAAACAATAAAACTTTTCCAAACCGGTTGGAAATAATGTTTCGGTCAATTATCTACAACACATCCAAAATTCAGCTTCCTAGGATGACTTGGAGGGAGTAGAGGGGAGAAAAAGGATTTTGGCTGGATCTAACACACCCACAGCCCCCCAGAATTAACGTAGAGTGTTAAAATTTGATGTGTTGATAAAGCTCGTACCTAGGTTGTGACTTTTGGAGGTTTTAGTATTTTACCCCCACCCCCCCTCATTTTTAAGCTACAATTTCATGCCTTTTCAACGTTTTCGAAGTTTGTACCACTCGCACAGGTCACCAAAATAAACCTAGAGGGCTGAAATTTGGTATTCGGAGTGAGTTGGTATCGAGGTGGTGCCTTTTGGGGTCTCGACTTTTAACCCCTACGCCTACCATTTTTATACCAAAAAGAACGTGATTTTTCTTGTTTTTTAACAGTTTCGTTCGAGTCAAAATCTCCCCAAATAAACCTAGAGGGCTGAAATTTTGTGTACATGTTAAACTAATAGCCAGACACTGCTTTTTGGAGGTTTCAACTTTTAACCCTTACTCCCACGATTTTTACGCTAATATTACGCTAATATTTTTTTGCTTGTTTTCTAACACAACTAGAGACTCTCTAAGGAAACCTAGAGGGCTGAAATTTTGTACGTGTATTCAGTTAGTATCCAGCTAGTACCATTTAGGGAGTCCACATTACTTTTCCCCCCAGTTCTCCCATTTTTGCATCGGAATTCAATGCTGTTGTTAAATGTGTTTTAAATGCATTATTTTTATTCTAAATACAAGTAGGCGAATAGTAATTTTAAAAAATTAAAAAAAAAAGTGAACTTACTTTTATAACAAATGAAATACATACATATTAAGTAATTTAAAAATGTTATTAAAGTCACTGTTTATTTATAAATTAGGAATTTTGGATTTTTATTACTTTTTTTTTTATTTATTTTAGGACGCTCGACTTTAAATGTCATTTGCGTCCCCTATAAGTTTAACTACTACAATTAAGTTTTCCAACATGTTTTTAAGTCTTATTAGTTAGATTTTATCATACAATTTACAGTCCTTTAAGTATTGGATCACTCTTTTAACACAATCCTGATTATCTTGGAGAATTTCTCTTATTGTTAGGTATGGATACAATGTATTGTATCGTTGTACGTTGTACTTTATGCAGTCCTCTAATATGTGTTTAACTGATATGGGGTTTTCACATATATTACACATAGGAACGTCTTCTTTGCGTAAAATTAGCCGTGGGTCAAAAGAATATGACCGATTCTTAGTCTGCAAATTACTGTTTCATCGGAGCAGTCATCCAAATGAGATTTCTTCCAACTTGCTAGATCCGTTTTGATGTCGCTCAGCTTATTGTTTTCCACATTATTCCAGAAATTTGTTCTGTTTTCACGTAATTTTGCCTCCAGAAGGACTATAATATCCTCTGGTGTTACTGGCGTGTTGGTAAGATCAATTGCCCCCTCTAATCTTTTCGTCGCCCAATCTGCTCTTTCATTCCCACTAATTTGTGAATGACCCGGGATCCACATAAACTTTATTGTATGTGAATAAGGTATTTTGGCAAGGTCATTTTGTATATCAGCTACTATACTGTTCTTCGTTGCGCTGTTTTTATTATTTATAAACCAGAAATTTTGGATTTTTTTGGAAAGAAAAAATATTTTCATAAAGGCCTTCCAGTTTACTATTTAAGTTCCCTTTTTAATATTTAAAAATAAAACACAAAGGCCATTGGCGGATAAACATTGGTAAGAACGCCCTCGTACGAATTGTGTTAGCTTTTTCCCTGCTAACTGCTATCGGCACAAAATTGAAAGTTACTGATATTCAGCCCTTAAAAACTTGAAACCCTTTTTTAAAGCCCCAATCAATCGGACACTCATCATCGGTTTTGAAACCACCAAAATGACAAATCGGTTGTGGACTTTCAATTACAATTCGCTTGTAGACATTCAATACGGAAGATGAAAGGAAAAATTCGACTTCCGTGATGGGGCTCCGCTGCTCACGGCGTTTTTTTATTTTAATATTTAAAAACAAAACACAAAAGCAATTGGCGGATAAGCATGGGTAGGAGTGCCCTCGTACGAAATGTGTTGGCTTTTTTCCTGCTAACTGCTATCGACATAAAATTGAAATTTTCTGAAATTCAGCCCTTAAAATCTTAACTCTCTTTTTAAAGCCCCGATCAGTCGGACATTTATCAGCAGTTTTGAAAACACCAAAATGACAATCCGCCAATATCCTTTCAACCACGTTTAGATATCGTGAAAATACCGAAGATCTAGCGAAAAATTCGACTTCCGTAATGACCGATGGGGCCCCGCTGCTTACGGCGTTTTTTTTTTTTTTAATATTTCTTGAAAATTAGTATACATAAGCTAATTGCTTGGAAATCTATCGTATGTAATTTTTTCCACTATTTATGAAGTAGCAATAAATATTCTGAAAAACATTCATGGAACTAATTTTTTTGCCAAAGAAGGCTAAAATTTTCGATTCCGGGTAGGGGTACTTAGACAAATGAGGTTTTGTCTAACTGACAAACTTATTCAAGGACTTGGTACTTTTGCTATTTCGCCCACTGTAATTATTGATTATACTCTATGGTATATTTCAAAATGCTCTAGCACGTTTTACCTAATCAAAAAATTGTTCAAATAACTTTACGTACATAATTATTCTTTATTCATAAATTCTTAATTTCGAGAAAATAAATTTTACATTGAATTTATTTTTTCGTCTAACTAATTTATTTTCGTTTATAAATAAAAACCTATTAATTTATTTTTTTTCCATTTTCAAAATAAACTTATCTATCAATGAAAATGAATTGAACACTCAGAAATGAACGTGGCGCTTTTCCACTTATAAGAAAATTTCATCATCATTTATTAACTTGTTAAAATAATTAATTTTCAAAAACAAGTGAAAAAATGAAATGATGGAAAATATTAATTTCCTACATCAAACATCTTGACACATAAGTTTACATAATCTTTCAATTTACGAACCACTTATGATATTAAAATGTTATTTTTAGAAATTAATTCAAGGTTTTGCACCGAAAGGAAAATAAAATTATTGTACTCGGCTCACTATAACACTGAATATGAAAAATATTGTGCGAGAAAAATGGTTATGATTAAATATATTGAAATTTTTCTCTTTTTTATGCCATTAACATGACTTTGTTTTGTTACATATCGTTTTACGCACACACATTTTATAAGTGGTTGTGAACAGTCAAAATTTTTACTATTAAATTATTGTAAATAGGTATATCCTAAAAATATTCTCTAAAAATTTCGAACTGACTCCGTGAATATTGATGGAGAAAAAAAGTATCAGTTTTCTTGCAGAAGTGTAGCTGGATAAACGGGAAACACTCGAAAAGAACAAATGCTTCATTAACGGAATCAAATTTATAGTTTAGTAATGTCAGGATCGTCATTCGTTAAATGAACCATGTAGACTACATTTTTCTCAAATTTTAAAAATCGGTAATAGGCTAGTTAATTTATGAAAAAAAAATTCGAGTTAGTGGAAATTTTAGTCACAATCTTAATAACCTTTATTCTTTATGTTTCCTGGGTCGCTGAACACGAATTTGAGGTTCACTGACAGATATTTTGCCCGGAACGTTGATTATTTTGCGAAAAAAGTCAAATTTTTGTTAATTTATTAGGTTTTTGACCTTCATCTTGGTAAATATGCATTTTCTCGAAAAAGTTTTAACTATTTTAAGTCTTCCAAATTATTTCCTCTAATGTATCTCAGTGACCTCTATTACATACATTTTTTTCAGCAAAATCTTGTTGAAATCACTATATTCACTCATAACAATCTAACAAAAATAAATAGGAAATGATACGCTCGCGTCAGTTTTCTCTCTTCTTATTGTACTATTCCTTATTCCTGATTGTCTTAGCAGGAGCCTTCACAAAAATACTAAGGGGTCCCCGCATGAGAAGTGCCCCGCGACTTCCACGGAAGTAAATCCGGCTCTGGAAAAACGGCCCTTTCTTGTATGTGGACCAGAGAGGAAAGAGACATCTAAGAAAACATAATTATAGGATAAATTTTTGACTTAGAGGGCAAACAACTGTATTTTTTTAGCGAATTTTCAGAATGAGAATTCAGCTATTACAGCAGCTCTTATGGTAAGACCTAAGCCCGGGACTATGGCAGAAATTTGTTTTGGAGCCTCTAGAACTCGAAAATCTACTTCACTAAAATTTATATATATATATATATATATATATATATATATATATATATATATATATATATATATATGTATTTATGTGTGTACGGGATAGCTGTCGAACGAAGCATTTAATTGTTACGAAATTTGGTAAAATCGTTAATTGTTCAAAACGCTTGGATAAGTTTGTTAGCCAGACACATCCGATGCCACAGACCGGATATTTTGGGCTTTAAAGTCTTTTTTTTGTGTTTTTGATCAGAATTTAAAACTTTTTCAAAAATTTTATTACATTATCAAAAATATCGTAAGAAGTTATATCAGAGAGCTTTTTATACTTTTCTTCTATATAACGTCGTTCTTAAGAAAAATCAAAAATAATCTCTTTTTAAAAGTCTCTTTTTATTTGTTATTTCACTCTACCTCGTTTGATTTTTCTATTTAATATATATTGTGTTTATAAATGTGTCTAAGGGTGTTTCGTCACTAGTTATTTCTATTACCTAAATATATGTCAGATTTCTTTAATTAAATATTATGAATAATGTCTTAATAAATTTATAAAGTTATATTATAAATGTTAATCAATTAAACTGTACTATTTATTTGATTAAATAAACTTTTGACATATCTTTTTTGTGGTGTTGAATGGCCCTTAGCTATTTGTAAACGAAGTACAAATTTTGATAATGTTAGTTTTTTGTTTTGTTTTTTTATAACAATCTGTCAAATGGAATCATTTTTAAATATATGCATATAATATGCATGCATGTATATAACCTAATTATAAATATTTTTGTTTTAACACATTATATTTATTATTTTGAAAATTTTCTTATTTAATTTTAAATAAGATGAACTAAATTAGAAAAAACTGATTGATGGTAACGAAATTTTATAAAAAAAAATATATATTTGACAATATTTTGATGACATATAATTGGTATACTTTGGAATTAAAAACAAAGTGAATGGGTACAATATAGTGTTTTTAACAGAAAATAAAGTTTTTGGAGCAACTAAACAGTGCCGGAACAACTAAATTAGCCATGTAGCAGGAGCCAGCAGTTACGAGCCTCGCGCTTGTATCCAAAAAAAACAATACAAATTCATACAACATGAGATATTTAACAAAAAAAAAAAAAAAAAAAAAAAATACGAGTTTTGGCTCAACTTACATTTGAATGTTAAATCAAATCTACATAAGTGGCATTTTTGACAGAATTGACTTTTTGCTAAAATAGTAAAGTATGAAAATATATGCAAACGGATTGTTTGGTGTAAAAAGCACACAAAAAGAACTTGTAAAAACACCAATAAAATTATGTATCATTTAATTAAAAATAAATTTTAATCTTTCTTAAAATATTTTACATTGTTACACATATAATTTAATTTCCATTAATAATTGTTAATGAATTTTAACCTCTTTACACACGACAGTTAGCTATTCAAACATTTTTACATTTCTGATTAAGTGTTGTTGAAAACATTCATCACAAAAGATTGGAAATTTCTTTACTGTCAAGTAGATTATTTGTCTACAATTTAATTGAAATACTCATAAAACAATCTAAAAAATAAAAAAATACATTAATTAATTATTAAATTTTTTGAAATATTTAACATCTTACCTGAATGGGGTTATAAGTTCCAAAATATATTACAACCATGTTACAAGTTATAAGTTCCAAAATATTATAATATAACCAGGTTATAAGTTCCAAAATATATTACAACCTTTCAAAATGTTGAACAATAATCCTGTTTCAAATTTCAAATTTGTAATTCAATATCGACTAGATAAAATGTTTACAAATGAAAATGATTTCTACACACTAACTAAAAAAGTAATAGCCCATTTTCCGAACAAAGGAATAGACATTAAAGTATCCATTAGAGATTAAATATTAATTTTGTAGACAACCCAGCAGAGGGCAACAAGTTACAAACAACAAAGCAAATTCCTCAAAGCGGCAAATTTAAATAATAAATAAATAATTATAATTTTTTGTTTAGTCTATTTAAGAAAATAATTAGTCAATTAAATAAGTGTTAATTTATAATTTATTGAAGTAATAATTTTGATTACTAAAATCTAAATCTTTTTAACAATGATTTATTATTAAATAATCAATATATAGATATATAATACAATTAGAAAAAATGTTATAAAATTTTGTGAAAAGCACACAGCCAAGGTTACTTAACGGATTTCGATTAGTGAAGTGTCTATGAATAGAGCATCATATCAGGGGTGGCACAAGAGAGCCTGAATTTTCAAATTTAGTTTCATTATTAGTTGTTATCGTTAGTTACGGAGCCACAAATTTTAATTTTTTTCCAAAGCAATTACACGTAAAGTAAAATAAATTGTTTATTCATTTCTCTTATAGAAATGGATAAACGGATCTCAGGTAACTGTACTATTATTATTTAAATTAAGATGATTTTGTTAGTATACAGTCGGACTCATGTATTTTCAACACCATCTATTTTCAACTGATTTTACTCACGTATTTTCAAGTTTTTGGTCCCCACTTCTCACGCAGTACTTTAATACAGAAAAATAACTGTCAGATTAATCGATTGACCACTGGTGGCTTTATCCTACAATATATGGTTTTATTTCATTTGCAATTGTTTAAAAAATAATTTTATTACAAGTTTATTACACTTTTTTCATGTTTCACTTTTTTGTTTATCATATGTTACTTGACAATTTGTCATTTTAAGGTTATTCACTGGGGAAGTACACGTGGCTACTGTGTAAAGATTTGCGCGGGATTTTTGTGATTGGTTCTATGTCTTTCACGTGGCTCTATGATTGCCATAGAGTGAGGATAAAGGAGAAGTTGAAAATACCTGAGCGGATTAGTTCCGACAGGTTGAAAATACATGAGTTCGACTGTAAGTGAGGGCAAAATTATCACCCAGGACCTTGGGACCCCAAAAAAACATCTTCATACTAAACAGCTGGGCGGATCTCAAGAAGATGTTGCGAAAATTAGATATGCTACTGAAATATGAATATTACTTGCTTTTATAGTATTAATTATTTAAGTAAAATTTCAGAATAGCGAATTAAAAAGTGAAGTAAGGTTAAGATTGTTCTCCAGAACCTTCTAATAGGGATCACATTAAATAGCTGAATGGTGCGGACAATTAAATCGATCCCCAAGTTACCCTTCAAACACTATTGGAATTCCAGAAAAAGATGAAAGTAGCATTAAAATTGTTATTCTTCAAGAAGGGTCTAAAACTGAAGAATATCTAAAACTATTATTACGGATATCAGAGCAAAGGTCTCAAACAAAAGCTACAAAATACAAAAATGTATTCCATTGCACGAAATTATATAAATCAAAATTAAAACAAAAATAAAACAAAAGAGACACCTGAGTGAAGCTGCAGGACGGAAAGCAGAAAAAAATTATAAATTTTTCTGTTACTTAAGTAAAAATTCATTTAACTATTAAATTATTATTTTAAGCGACTTTCCATTTTGGAACTTAATTTATGACGGAGAATGTCAGAGAAAGACCCGCGTTCGGGACTATATGGCAGAAATTTGTTTAAAAACATATATATATATATATATATATATATATATATATATATATATATATATATATATGTATATATATATATTATATATATATATATATATATATATATATATATATACAGGGTGTAAAACAAATAACTCTCGTCCTTTTGTGGAGGGCGACTCCTAGCAAACTGTAGACATTAAAACCGCAGGAATTTTTTCGAAATTAACAGTCGCGTCACCCCTCAAACGGATAAGAGTCATTTCCTTTACACCCTGTATATAATATATATACACACCTACATATACATATATATATATATATATATATATGTAGGTGTGTATATATATTATATACAGGGTGTAAAGGAAATAATTCTTATTTCCTATATCGAGGAGTGACGCGACTGTTAATTCCGAAAAAATTCCTGCGGTTTTAGTGTCTACAGTGTGCAAAGAGTCACCCCACAAAAGGACGAGAGTTATTTGTTTATATATATATATATATATATATATATATATATATATATATATATATATATATATATATATATATATATTTGTGTGTGTGTCTGCGCGATAACTCTCGAATGAAGCATTCAATCTTTATGAAATTTTGTTAGAAGTTCAAAAGTCTCAAAAGCTGGGACGAGTTCGTTAGCTGATATGTCCGATTTTTAGAAGCCATTTTTCACCATTTTTAGTGATTTTTTGGTTAAACTTATTTAAATGCATATGTGCTATACATTATGTGATCCGCCAGGGACTCAAAAGTAAAAAATTAACTACTCAACCGATTTCGAAAATCTTATCACTGTTATAGAGTTAAACTATTTTAGATGGATACAAGTTGTTATATGAGACCCGTCAGTGTCCTATCTTTGAAAATTCGCTATGTTATGCAGGTGCTGCGACAGGGGTATTTTTTTTTATAAATATACTGAAATGGACATACCTTGGGTTTGGCCTTTTTCCAGTGCGCTCTAGCGGCGTAATGGTTGGTCGTAGAAAGAATTGTTATGTACAAAACTTGTAGAAAATTTTGTCTAATTTAATTTTGTAAAGAACAACTTTTTCGAGAAAATGAATATTTGCCAAGATTAGGATCAAAAACCCAATAAATTAACAAAAGTTTGACTTTTTTCACAAAATAATCAATGTTCCGGGAAAAATATCTATTAGGAAACCTCAAATTTGTGTTCAGCGACCCACAAGACATAAAGAACAAAGGTTATTAGGACTGTGACTAAACTTTCCCTTAACATTCCTAATATGCTTAGAGTATAACCACTATCTTTTTAAAATACTGCGTAAATTGAAATTTTATGGCGCTTCTAAATAGATTTTTTCATTTTCAATGTCGCAAATTATACCTTATACCTATTTGTCAGTGTCGGACATTTCAGTACCGTTAATAATTTTTTTTTTCGAGAATGATTCGAAAAGTATAAGTTTAACTAGAAAATTAACCAATTTCTCTTAATTTCTAATAAACCGTTTTCAAGCTCTAGTGGTGACAGCAAAACAACGTTTAAAAGCACACCGTGTGCTATCTATTATAACCTTTTGCAACATTCTTTTTAATGACATTTTCACTGTCAATTCATAAAGTATAATTTAATTTACAAGTTCAGAAAAAATCGATACAATTTTTACTTTTTAAAAATAATTTTTACTTTTTAAGAAGAAAAACTAACCCTTAAATTTTACAAAAAAAAAAAAAATTATTGCAAGTTTACTATAAAAAACGCCGTGAGCAGCGGGGCCCCATTACGGAAGTCAAATTTTTCTCTTCATCTTCGGTATTGAATGTCTACAAGCGAAATGTGATTGAAAGTCTACAAGCGATTTGTCATTTTGGTGGTTTTAAAACTGATGATGAGTGTCCGGCTGATCGGGGCTTTAAAAAAAGTTTTAATTTTTAAGGACTGAATCTCAGTAAACTTCAATTTGGTGCCGATAGCAGTTAGCAGGAAAAAAGCCAACACAATTCGTACGAGGGAATTCCTACCCATGCTTATCCGCCAATTGCTATTGTGTTTTATTTTTAAATATTAAAAAAGGACCTTAAAAAAATCCAAAATTTCTATTTTATAAATAAAAATCCAAAATTAATAATTTATAAATAAACACTAATAACATTTTAAATTACTTAATATGTATGTATTGCATTTGCTATAAAAGTAGGTTCATTTTTTTAAATTTTTAAATTTACTATTCACCTACTTGTCTTATAGTATAAATATAAAGCATTTTAAACACATTTAGAAAATAATATCATTGAATTCCGATGTAAAAATGGTAGAAGTGGGGGGAAGAGTAATGTGGGATCCCTAAAAGACACTAATTGGATATTAATACATGTACAAAATTTCAGCTCTCTACGGTTTACTCAGAGAATCTCTAGGCGTGTTAGAAAAAAGGCAAAAAAATCAAGGAAATATTGGCATAAAAATCGTGGGGGTAAGGGTTAAAACTTGAAACCTCCAAAAAGCAGTGGCTGGCTATTAGCTTAACCTGTACACAAAATTTTAGCTCTCTAGGTTTATTTGGGGAGATTTTGACCCGAACGAAACTGTTAAAAAGCAAGAAAAATCATGTTTTTTTGGTATAAAAATGGTGGGGGTAAGGGCTAAAAGTTCAGACCCCCAAAAGGCACCCCCTTGGTACTAACTCAATCCGAGTACAAAATGTCAGCCCTCTAGATTTAGTTGGGTGACCTGTGCGAGTGGTACAAACTTCAAAAACGTCAAAAAAGCATGAAATTGTAGCTTAAAAATGGTGGGGGTGGGGGTAAGATATTAAAACCTCCAAAAACGACCGAACTCTATCAACATACCAAATTTCAACCCTCTAAGTTAATTCTGGGGGACTGTGGGCGCGTAAGATCTGGCAAAAATCATCTTTTCCCCCTCTACTCCCTCCAAATCATCCTAGGAAGCTGAATTTTGAATATGTTGTAGGTAACTGACCGTAACATTATTTACAACCGGTTTAGAAAAGTTTTATTGTTTTGTTGCCCCCCACCACCCCCCTAAAAGTTTGGTCGGATCCAAAATTTGCCCGAAATTTGACCCCATTTTGATAGTATGAGGTGCCCCGGAATTGAGCCCCACTTACCAAATTTCAGCTCTTAACTTCCCCATACACATATTAAAAGGTAGCGGGAATATATATATATATATATATATATATATATATATACTATATATATATATATATATATATATATATATATATATATATATATATATATATATATATATATATATATATATATATATATATATAAGTCTAATTTTTTCAGTTGAAAAATTGGACTAATTAAAATCAGTCACTAGACTTGCTTACTGTACATGTGTCCAGGGCCGTAGCTAGAGCTGAATTTAAGGTAGGGCAGCTGTTGTTATATGTAGGGCAGAAGTAAAAATTTTATTTGATTTGATCTAGTGAATCGATTTTTCTCGTACTTTTGCGTATGTGTAAGTGAGATAGTACTTAATTGTCAAGAGGGGGTGACAGATAGATAAGAGCAAAGCAGTTATGTATTCAAATTTATATATAATTTCTTCAAACATATTGTATTCAGTTCGATAATAATTAGTCCTTCCTTAAAACAGCTGAATTTTTTTTAGATTCGCCATATTATTAAAAATGCGAAGAACTTCATCCAGATCAATTAACTTCGTTCTTTTCTTTTCAAAGGCCAAAAATACCATGCCTGCCATTCTTTCGTGACCCATTGACAGTCGCTGAGGCCTATTGATTGCAGTCAAAGTTGAAAACGTAGATTCGCACACAGCAGTGCTACATCCTATGGTCGCCACAGATGCAAAAAGTTCATATGTATCTTTGAACGCCTCTCGCTGCCTGTACAGAACTTTTATTGTGTTTTCCATTGTATTCTCGCTACGACTCAAATAAGCTTTGACTACGGTAGCCTCTTCTCTTGATGGAACGTGTATTCAAACAAATTTTGAAATAAACCTTGTTCTTTTTCTTCTTCTAAAATATAATTTCCACGCAAAGCTAATTCGTTTACAACTAGAAATTGTATTACTTCAATAATAGACTTCACGTAATACCTGTTTTTTTCTAATATTGTTTGATGTATTAACGTTTCAACACTACTAGTTGTAGATATTCTATGTAATTTTTCCTGCCACATAGCCATGGCTTGTGTTTGAGAAATGGATTTTTCGTGTTTTGGAAACCCAGTTTTCGAATCAGTGGCATTTTTCCAGTTTCTGAATCCTGTAGAAGTGTACGAAGTCTGTTTGCTTCCATGAGGTAAAAATTGCTGACAAGGATAGCAAAAAGCAGCATCCTTTTCGACAGAATATTGTAACCATTTAAATCTTTTGAACCAGTCCGCTACAAAGGCCCTATTATTTTGTTTTGAATATGTGTCTAAAATAACTTGCTTTATCGGTTCTCCGATTTGTGCAATGTCAGAAGGAATACCATGGCTAACAATACCAATGTGTTTCATTGAATTTGTTTTCATAGGACTAGGTGTAGCAATTGTATCTTGTACTTCCATCTGTTTTGAGGAATGAGGCTCTTCGTGATCAATTTTTTCTTCAATTCTTCGTTTTTTGCCAAAGAAAGCCCGTATATCCATCGCAAGATCAATTAATTTTCAGTTAACACTAATAAACAAACAACTGTGTCGATAACTAACTGCCACGCTGTGCTGTACACTACACTACTTATAAATTATAATTTATTAAACATGGGATCGTTGCTTTGTCACTTTTCACAGGAAAATTGTAGAAAAACACGAGTCGACTTTCGGCTTTTACACCATCGTCAGGTGAAAAACATAACTAAAAATTATTCTTTTAGGCGAAAAGTATTTATAATACAAACTGAAGTAAATAATGTATTGGTGGGGGATGTTAGAGGCAGATATAATCAAACCAAATGTAAGGGAATTCCCAAGTTGAACAATTTTGATAAAACTAAAAATGTATTATTTGCAAAGGCTCCCGCAGCGAATTTTATTTTAAAACCAGTTAAGTGTAATATAATTAAAATGGCTAGAGTATGTTGGGGAAAACCAGAAACATGAAATAGTGGTGAACATTAATTGCAAGAAAAAAGAGAATAAAATATACAGGTATCTATCTGTGTTAATTTGTCAAAATAGAGAAATGTGTTGATTTACAAGAAAAGTTACACCCCCAGGTAGTTGCTTTTGTTAGACTGAAAGGATTGTAAAATCAGAAATATTGCATAAAAACTATTTAGAAATATTAATTACCAGGAATCAATAAAATTTTTAAAAATGGGTGCCTGTCAGCTAAAACTATTCGAAAAACGTGAGATGCATCGTGTTATAAATTTAACAAAGGCGATTTGTTTAGATCAATTTGGTCATTTAAGATGACAAATTGCTGACAAAATATTACACATTTGTAAAAAAGGCCGCAAACTCAACATTTTGGAAGCCCTGAAAATCAACAAATTGAACAAAGACCCAAACCACGTCATCTTAAATGACCAAATTGATCTAAACAAATCGCCTTTGTTAAATTTATAACACGATGCATCTCACGTTTTTCGAATACGATCCTATGTTTAATATGGATTTTCACAAAGTAAACCTTTCTAATATTAATTATTTATAATTTATTATTTTATTATTATATGAAAATATAATAAATAAACACATACATATACTTTAAATAAATAAGCTTTACTGTTTTCGTAAAATGCTGACTTATTTAATTCTTAAGTGCCCTGTAAACGATCAAATTGTTTGTCAAATTTTACGTGTTTGTCAAATTATTTGATAGTATGCAGCTTTGTTTGACACGTTTGTCAAACAATCTACGTGTTTGACGTGTTTGATGAAAATCTTGATTGATCAACTTGTTTGACGTGTTTGACCAACAAGTTTGAAGGTTTGCGGCGGTGTTTGTTGTGTTTGTCAAACAAGCTCTATTAAATTGCCCCGAAATGAATAGCAAATATGACAAAATTTTTGCAAATCTCTGTACGAGCAATCTTTTTTCCGTAATTTTCATTATTTATTCTATGTTTGGCCAAGTTTTATCTAATAAAACTATTTTATGGGGATCACTAGTGTGACAAACTACGGGCAAGTTTGTCAAATTTGTTTGAGTTTTGGTTTGATCGTTTAAGCTCTTGTTTGATGAAAACGTGAAGTTTGACAAACAAATTTGTCAAACAAATTTGATCGTTTACAGGGCACTTTACATTAACATTTGATCAATGATCAGAAAGTTGAGTCACTGTATTTAACTGTTAGTACCAAGATACATTTCGGTTTTATTTGCTAATTTGAAAATGATTGTTAGCTTTTGCCGTTGTCTTAAAATACGGTATTGTACATTTAAATTTTATTGGTTGATTTGAAACTGATTGTTATGTTTAATTATTACTAATATGGACAACAAATATATTTAAATTTAATTAAGGAAAATCTCCAAATTCCCTCTAGTGTTACTACGCTAGTGTAATAAATTATTTTTTTCCCATCATCTCATACTATAAACAAATAATTTTCTTAGCATATTATCGTACTTTTTAAGGTAGGGCATTGATATTTTAAGGTAGGGCATTGCCCCATGATGCCCCCCCCCCTAGCTACGGCTCTGCATGTGTCAAAGATACAGTTTCGGAAGAGCATATGCTTCCGTTTTCAGGCGATTCCTTTAATTAAAAATAAATATAAAAATACAATGCATATTTATAAAATTATTGGTAAACAAACAAATAATTTTCAAAAACACTGAAAAATTGTCAAATAATTGTCAAAAACATGGATACTTACATGGAAAAATATGTCACAAAAAATTTTTTATATAAAATTGGAATTAAAATTTAAAAATTTAAAACATTGTTGTACAAAAGAAAAAAACGAGAAAGAAATTTAAGTTATTTGTTTTTTTTTTTTTTATAATTACATTGTGAAACAATATTTTAGATATAAAATTAGCCAAAAGTTATCACGTAGGTTACAGTGTTGGCAAACGAAATGACAACGTGCAAAAAAGTTGACGGTTTATATATGTTTCGGAAACGATGTGAGCGCGAATTTCTTGAAGGTGTAGCTGTAGTGGTTTTCAAGTTGTGACGAGTCCGTGGCTAGATTGGCGTTAGGGTATATGGAACATATTCTAGAAATAAAACATATTCAATGTTCTAGAAAAATCTTTTTCTAGAAGGTGCTTCCGCTTGTATTATTGTGGTGTTTTCAAAATCAAAGCGATGATTGTTATGCCATGAATGTTGTGCTAGGCCGGAGCTGGCCTAGCTGGCAGAGCTGGCCACGAGCAACCGTCAAAATGTGGTTTATACGATCAGTTATCGGGATTGTGATGTAGCCTATATCGGAAACACCAAACAAAAACTGTCGCATAGACTTGACCAACATCGTCGGAATATCCAACGTGGCGACACCAACTCCGGCCTAGCACAATATCTAAAATATTGTTTCACAAAGTAATTATAAAAAATAAAAAAAACAAAAACATTTCTTTCTCGTTTTTTTCTTTTGTACAAAAATGTTTCAAGTTTTTAAATTTTTAAATTTTAATTTCAATTGTATATAAAAAAAAAAAAATTTTATGACATATTTTTCCATGTAAGTAGTTGCATGTTTTTGACAATTATTTGTTCGTTTACCAATAATTTTATAAATATGTGTTGCATTTTATATTTATTTTTAATTAAAGAAATCGCCTGAAGACGGAAGCATATGCTCTTCCAAAACCGGTAGCGCAATTTTTAAATGAATCTTTTATTTTACTTTTTTTCCTGATGACTTATAACTCCTAATGTTCCCTTTATTCTTGAAACATATTTTTACATCATCTTTACTAAAACTACTGACACAAGCATTATTGCTTTAAAATTACCGGAAAAACCATATGGTCAAACTGCATGGAAAAATATAAATAAACGAAGGGGTGAAGTGATATATGTAGATATGTAGATGAGTTTCAAAATACTGTATATGTATGAGGAGAGTAAGACTATTCTAATATTCAAAATATTACATCTAAATACGTATGTATCTCATTATATTGATATATGTAATATATCGGTTTGCTGCAAAGTATATATATATATATATATATATATATATATATATATATATATATATATATATATATATATATATATATATATATATAGTCTGTTTCAACGAAGTAAGAACATACAAAATTTAGCATGGGAAAAAATTGTTGGGATCGTAGTATGCTTGCTTTTTATGAGTATTATTTTTATATAGGTATCCATAGTTATTAAAATTTTCTTTAATTGCAAAAAAATAAATTTGAAAACAAAACAACAGGTGTCCAATTTTTCTATTAAGCAGTATGAGTTGTTAATAAATATTTTGACATTAGATTAAGATTTATTTATAGTTATCTCAATAGATTTACTGCTATTGTCTTTTAATTACTTTTAAACATTAGTTTGACGCGACATTATTTAAAGTTTTGCTAAATATTTAATAATAATAAAATAAAGCACCCCTTGATCTTAAAAAATTTTCCCTATGTTAAAATTTATATGTTCTTAGTTGCTTGAAACACCCTATATATATATATATATATATATATATATATATATATATATATATATATATATATATATATATATATGTACAAATTAATTGCTTGTAGATTTTCAATGTTGATAACAAGGTTTCTATTTGATTGACTGTCAGTATTTGACGACGTCAGGTAACCTTATCCATTTATAAGTTACAGCACTAATTTTCTGCTTGTAATTTTGGTTTAAATTACAGTTTGTACAGATATGTAAATATAAAACAATTGAATTTGTAGATCTCTATACATTTGTGTAAATAAACGTACAAGTAATAAATGTATACGTATACATTTCGTTCTCATACTATTCATAACGAATAGTTACAGCATGTTTCAGTTATGTTTATTGTATTATGCTACCTTTTAGCGAGTTTCCAGAATGGATACACGCTATTGCAGCCGCTGTCATAACGCGATCTGAGCCCGGGACTATGGCAGAAATTTGTTTTGAGGTCCCTAGAACCCGAAAATAACCTTCACTAAAATTTATATATATATATATATATATATATATATATATATATATATATATATATATATATATATGTATATATATATATATATAATATATATATATATATATATATATATATATATATATATATATATATGTATATATATATATTTATATATATATATATATATATATATATATATATATATATATATATATATATATATATATATATATATATATATATATATGTGTCCGCACGATAACTCTCGAACGAAATGTCCTAGGATTACGAAATTTGGTGAGAACGTTGGAAGTCCAAAAATCTTGGATGAGTTCTTCAGCCAGACGTGTCTGACGTCTGGAACATGGTTTTTCAATAAGGAGATATTTGATATGGATTATCCATATACTATATTTCGTTACTGAAGTCAAATAACGACTTATAGAGTTAATATGTACATACATATATATGTATGTAGTAAGATACTATATACATATTCCTCAAAGACCTATGCATGTACCATTGATATATGAATACTATTCATATATCTATGGCATGTACATTACTACGAAATAAAAAAGTCGCCAAGTGCAAGTTGTACTTGCGCCAATAGTGTTCCGTACAAGCAGTGATTATTATAGATTTAATGTAATATGTAGCATATAAAATACCTCTGTCGCAGCATCCTACATAACATAACGAATTTCCGTTTACAAAAATTAGTTTTTGTCGGAAATTAGTTGACAGAATAATTATTGTTCAAAAACCGTTTTTATGTGATTTTTTCAATGGTGTAAAAAAATGTTACAAAAATTTTTGAATTTGGGGAAATTTTTGCAAAATTTAATTTTTTTCACGAAAAATGCCCAAAAAACCATGTTCCGAGCATCACATTTATGGCAAGATTTTTGGAGAATTTCCAGAATGGAATTCAGCTATTACAGCCACTGTCATGACGCGACTTGAGTCCGGGACTATGGCAAAAATTTCGTAAAAATAGGACATTTCATTCGAGAGTTATCGTGCGAAAACACACACACACACATATATATATATATATATATATATATATATATATATATATATATATATATATATATGTGTGTGTGTGTGTGTGTGTTTTCGCACGATAACTCTCGAATGAAATGTCCTATTTTTACGAAATTTGGTGAAAATGTTGGAAATTCGTTAGTCAGACACGTCTGATGCCGTAAGCATGTTTTTTTGAGCATTTTTCGTGAAAAAAATTTCTTTTTGCTAAAATTTTCCCAATTTCAAAAATTTTTGCAACATTTTTTTACACCATTAGAAAGAGGAGAAAAATCAGATAAAAAAGATTTTAAACCATCATTGTGTATAAACTGGTTACCGAGAAAAACTAATTTTTATAATCGGAAACTCGCTATGTTATGCAGGATGCTGCGACAGGGGTATTTTAAATTTTTGCCCTGAAAACAAAATGTAGGACAGCCATTTAAAAAAGTAAATAAATTATTTCAATTATTAAATATTTACCACCTATTTAGCAGTGAATGCTAAAACAGCTATTAAAGACTCTAGCCGTACTCCCATGGTGAAACCAACCCCCAATAGCAACTCATATTAATGACTGTAGTAACGGAATGGTGAGGCTACAAGTAATTGATATCTACCATATTCCCGGTCAAAACCAATTATAGAGAAAACAACGACAACTGCAAATGACTCATTCTCATAAATTTATGTTTTTGACCAAATTGTAATATTATATCAATCTCTCACAAGATCTACTATCTTATATATATTGAAAAACGATAGTCGAAAATCGAAATTATAATATCTTTTATATGTTACAAAACTTTATTTTTGTCTTTTATATGACAAAACTTTATTTTTGAAATGAGTCATTTTCTTTATATATAAATTTGACTTTAGTTACAAAGATAATTAAAAAAATAAAAAATTACTTTCTTCAAAAATTTTTTTCTCGGTATCTATATACATAAATACAAGTATTTACTATTTAAATAAATTATATATATGGAAGAAAGGTGTTACTAAACGTCTTTTTTCGGAAATCGAAAATAACTTCGTCTTGAGAAAAGTGAATTCACGAATATTTACACACTTCAACACAACATTTGTCTTCCAATTTTTAAATTATGGTTTCTACCTAGTTGAACGTCACTGACAAAATATATGAAACTTTCTACAAAATATAATTTTCTACAAAAACATGCCTGGTTTTTATTTGTACAGGAAATAGAAAATTGCGAAGCGTCACCTTTAAATGTTAATATTAAGAGCTCATATTTTAACGGGTTTTATCTAGAGATACTCTGTCGATTTTTTAATGTTCTTTGAAAATCTTTCGATTTTTTTTGAAACAATCTAATTAATGGACTGTAGTTGGACTTGGACTGTAGTTTAGTTTAATAAATATCGTAATTTTTAATTAATAAACGTCATAAAAAGCCTATGATTTCCTATAAACTTTATTGTCGTAATAATATACAAATAAAATACAAATCATACATGGTAAATACTGTAACTAAATATAAATCATAAATAAATACCAAAGTAATATTACAGTCAATAATACTATGATAAGAAATTTCAAAACAATTTCAGTTATTAATTAAAATTGTTAATTTGTTCCAGTATTTTTATACTATTTAATGTTGATTATAACCATATACAATCAACAAATTTAAATCTGTGATATTCCTAATTTAGATGATTGAGAAATAGCGTACTTACGAACTTTACTATTAATTTTTTTTTTAAGTTTTTATAATAAAGCTGTAAAATTGATCAAAGACGTAGATTTAAAAGAAATTTCCGCACTCTGATAACAGAAATAGAAAATTTACTCCAAAACTACTAACGTTTAACAAAATCTTCTAAAAAATCTGAGTTTGGTTCTTGTAACTGTTTTATCCGAAGGTTCCTCTCTTTTTCACATAACTAATAATTTTAAGTGTTTAGAAAGTCTAGAACCTATTTTCAAAAAAATTGTAAAAATACTGAATTTTTACCAGTAAATTCATATGAAGGCATTTGCATATCATAAGCAGATCTCTTAAACTGGGAAACTTTAACACTTGAGTAATAATGTTTAATTTTCATAGTACACAGTACACATACCAAATATACACATTTTACTACATTTTGACCAATACTGTATGTAGGTAAATTTGACATATTATTAATATTTTAAAAAGTAATTAACTCTATTTTTAATTAAAAATTCCAGTCATTTTTTGTAAAAATATTTCTAAAATTTAATTATTTTAAACAAACTGAATATAACTGATAATTTTTATTGAATTTGTAGTGATAATAATGTTTCAATACAAGGTGTTTAAAAAAGTTCAGTTGAGTTCAATAAACGCATAATATTCACTTACTGTGCTTTTATTTAAAACGGTCTCCAGAAATTAGTCAAAGTGTTCATATGTGAAGTTTGATCTATTAAAGATACTTTTATTTATGAGGTGCATGTGAAAAAGATTGCTGCAAATCTTTCACTAAAATCAAACTTTTTGTATTTATTTACCTAGGGGCTATCAATATACTGCAAAGTTCATGCAATTTTGATCCCCCCCCCCCCTTGTCAAAGTTATTACTGATAATTTTTACAAATATTGGTAATAAACAAAAATTGTGTCTAAACAATTTCATTAAATCATAGAATTTTGGTGCAATAAAAAAAATTGTTATTCTTTGGTGGTCTACTACACTTCTACACTAGCTATTAAATTAAAAATTAATGCAGAAAAATCAAATTCGATGAAGGTATTTCTACCATAACGTCACTTTACGTTTATTCGAAATAACTCCCCCCCCCCGCCGTTACATAACCTTACACTAAATAATACTCCTACTCTTTGTAGATGTATTTTTTGAAAGCCTCGAACTTTTTTATTCTGCTCGATTCGCCCACTACATAGACTAAAGGAAAAATATAACCAAAAAAGAAACTAACAAATTCAATAAACTAAAATTACTTAGAAGGAAAAAGGTGTCAATTTTAAGAAAGTATCTTGTTGAAGTATAATTCTTTTTACAATTTAACAATGCATTATGAATAAATGGATGCATTTGCGCACTAGACCACTGCACTGGTACCTCTTTTAACTTTTTCCATAGATGATGGATGGCCAGACATTTTAAGCATTATAATAATTCCATTATTCGTGTTGGCGTAATAGTAATTTTATATCCATGTGTAACATATAATATTCAAGCGCATTCGAAAGTGAATGTACCCATACCCAGTCCCCAACCAATTATTTTACGTCTGCATTACACAAAAACTAAATGTTTAATTTTTTTTCATATTTACTGATGTGTTGTCATGTTTATTTTGAATTAGGTTTCCATAAAATAATTTTTTATGTAGGGGTATATGTATATGTTCACATACATAGATGCGTGCTGCCCTGATATACAGGCGATTAAAAAGAATATTAGCAAATGATTTGCTCTGGTGTCGCACAATTTTTATCGTCTCTTTAGTTGAAGTATTTTAAGACATCTATTATTACTTGCATTCTTTGCAGAACTAAATATTAAGACCAACAATCTTACCATACATTATTTTCATGTATCTCTAGTCAAAATTTCGCCGATATTGTATTTTATATATGGATATTGTATGTATAAATTTACTTTTGAATCGCCGAAAACTATACTTGTAAGAGAAAAATCCAAATTTTTCTACTAGACGTCTGATACTGGACTATTATTTTCGATAGCAAATTTCAACTCTTCTATGTATGGTTCATTTCAGTTAAATTTAACCATGCTTCGTCACTTTGAATTTAAATAATTTCCGTTTTTTTGGCTTTATCTCTTTTTTTATTGCATTTATGTAAATTTTAAATTTGCAGTTTATTTTTAGAAAAGAATAGAAGATTGATTTGTTTCGAATATAAGAATTATTTAATTTTTTATCGATAACTCAAGATCAATTGTATCTGAAATGTGGTATACATCAAACAGCCTTTAAAAGACGTCTATGATAGACTGACAGACCGACACCAAGTGGCCAATAGTGATGTTCTGCTCTATTCATTTGGTAGGGTACGTTAATAAAAATTATATTCAAAACGATTTAATAGTATAGCTATGTTATCTTTCTACAGAACTGAAACCATTCTTGTAAAAATAGGAATTATAAAATCAACTCTATAAACGAAGAACACAAATGTTTTGAAGGACGTTGCATGGGGTGGATATAAACTAACAAGTGTAGCTTCTCCACATATTATGACTGTATACGATTCTAAATGCACCTGAACATTTATTTCTATAAATATAATAATATTCATCCAACCTAGCGAAGGGAATATTCAAGGCTAAAGGCCATCATCATACAGACCTGATCAACCACTCTTCAGCAAGAACCAGGTACACAATATCTACCTATACCGTATAATCGTACATGATACAAGCCAGTCTATCTATATGTACGCACATCAGGTAATCAACAGAGGAACATTATTTCATTTTTATCTGTTTTCACGTATAAAAATATATTATTTAAAATAAAAAGTTACAGGGCAATAACGACAACCGATAAAACGTTTTAACACGTGCATATTTAAACAAAGAGATATTATATCCATTTCTTAAATGGTTCAACTGGATAAAACAGCGGATAAAAAGATAACATGACTTCTTACGTATCATTTCATTGTAACAGGGATTATACATATTTTTTTATCATTCGTTAATATAACTTATAACAGTGAATATAAGCTGAAGCAAATGTGTTAGGTAGGTTTTCCTTAGTTTAAACTTTTTATTTTAAATTCCATATCAAATATCTGTCACATAAGTAATCTCTATAATGAATTTTGCAATAAGTCTTTGGAAGTCTGCCTAGCCTGAAAATTCAGTAATTTATACCAGAGGTTTAGCTGATAATTAATCAGTCACACTTAGGTACCTATTTAAAAATCTTTGAAACTAAAAAAAAAATGCCAAGAATTGAAAGTAACATTTATGAAACAACAAGAAAAAATCTTCTGAATGAAGGGACAATTATTTATTTATTTATTGATTCTAAGAAATGAAATTGGTAAAATTAAAATTAAGAGTATTTTACTACGTAGTACGCACAGAAGTTGCCATAACCAGAGTCGTACCTAGGGACCCTCAGAACTGAAATCTATACTCATAAAAAATAAATAATCAAGTAAATAATATCCCAAACAGTTAAACCCCATCAATGAAAATGTAAAGACAGTAATTGATACAAATTAGAAAAAAATTCTCTTTGAAATTAGCAGCACATAACTGAACGTGTTAATACTAAAATCCTGTTGAGGTCGTTTTTTCTTCCAAAAATCCAAAATTCCAATTTTGTGATTAAAAATAATATTTTTTAAATTGGTTGTTCCTTACATTTGTGATACCAATTAATTCTAAATGTTTTTTAGCCCTAAATCATACGTTGGTCTACGAGTCAAGTTAATCATATATCGGCGTCGTTTCGACGAATGGACTTTTTACGGGGAGTTTTAGAGTTTATTTGCAAAAAACATTTTTTTACATAACAATACTACAAAAGCGAACAAAATAATTAAAAAAATTGGGTTTGGAAAAATTTCTTAATATAAATATTTCTAAATTTTTTTAATCTTTTTATCAAAGCATATTTTCACTATAAAAATTGAAAAATAGATAAATACATCAATTGTATCATAAAACATGTCTTTCAAGTAATTAACTTATGAACTATTATGAGTCAGTGGACATATATGACTTTACAGAATGTGAAATTTTTCAGTCATAAATATTCCTATAGATATGTAGTTATTTTCCCATTAGGCACATTTGTAAATTTTCTAAACTTTGTTAGTAATTTTTAGAATAAGATCTCAAAAAATAATAAAAATTAAAATATTTTCCACAAAATAAATTGTTAACCTTTTATTAAGTCACTTGAAACGCATTCTTTAGTTTTCAATTCAATATATTAAAACTTCAATATTATGTCGTCTCTGTATGTCAAACAGCTGTAATCATCTTTCACATTATCATAATCATTGAATAAATTAATTATGACATCCATTAAAATATCTATAAATTTAAGAAAAATTAGGAAAACTTTTAAATGTGAAGTACAAAATCTTTAAAAAAAATATAGGTTAATCATACATCGTCGTCCTTTTGACGCACACTATTTCAGTATAAAAAAAACGACAATAGCTATAAACAAAATTTATACGTCTTATGTGTTATAATAACAAATAAATTAGATAACAGAAGTTTCACAGCAAGCGGGCACCGACAAGTTGTAGTATTGGAGTATTGAAGTTCGTTCGTCGTTTTGACGAGTACGTATGATTCTAGGGTTAGTCGAATATTCATCGAGCAAATTGGACTATTGCACTGTATCCGAGGGCAGTGGATCCAAGCGAGAGTGGATTTTAAATCAGTTTCAGAACCTGTAGAACACAATTATAGTACACAAAGCCTGATATACATATACCTATACAGTCGACGACAAAATTGAGTGGACAGGACAAAAATAAATTATAAAATTTTCAGTTATGGATTTATAAACACAAATGCAGGGCCGGATTTACCATCAATGCCGCTCTACGCACCGTTGGAAATGCCACTCCTAGAAAAAAATTACATCAAATTTTCCAGTAAATAAAGAAATAAGATTTGTATTGATATTAGCAAAGCATGGGGGGGGGGGGGGCAGTGTATTTTTTCTTTCTAAAACTTTAATGTATATCGTAAGCTTGTAACAATTCATTACTAAAATACGAGACTTTTTGACCCTATTTTTGCTTATTATTAAATCAAAAGGTTAAAATTTTTCCCAAGTTAATATTAGCAAAGGGTGTATTTATATAAAAAGAAATAAACTGATGTGATGTGAAATATATTAATTAAAAATTCTATTATTTACACATAACAGCCTTCTCTTTTACTAAAATATACCTGATAAAATTAGGGTTTGGGGGTGGGGGATGAAGCCCCAATGATTTTATAACTTTAATTTTGGTATCATAATAAAGATCTTAAAGTTTCATTTACAAATATATATAATTTCCATACCAAAGCTCTTACCATTTTCAAAATATTTAAGAAAATTGAAAAAAACTTAAATTTTCGGGGGTGAATTTCACTCCCTTAAGCCGCTTATGGGCACAAACGAAATATGGCTCGTGATTACTTTTAGTAAGATCTACAATCCACCAAAGTTTCAAAAATTTTTGAGAGATATAGTTGGATACCTTTCCTTGTTAGTTCATTGTACGTAAGTAAGAAAAATATATCACTGTAGATGCAGTATAGATTGTGAATCACTAACAATAAGTGTCTGAATCACCTGGTTACGAGGTTGATCAGCAATTAACGTCAGTGAAAGGGGCGAAAGGTATGGAGTACTTTCCGAGGATTTACAGGTAAATACTGGTAAATGGGTAAATGGCTATGCTAAAATAGATTAATTTTCTACATAACTTGATGGCTGTTTCTTACAATAAATACTTTTTTTGCGTATACATACAATTCTCCGTATTAGTCTAGTTCTGCGATGCAAACTAAATTTTAGGTAATAATATGTACAGTATCAACTGTACGATACGAAATTTCAAAACCAACTTTATCCATTAGCTAAATAAAATTATATTAAGAGTAATTTTATGTATTATAATGTGCTACTGAACATTTTCTTTTATCGGTAATGCACCGCTATAATTCATCACATCATGAGGAAGGGCCATTTCTTTTCCTTTAGCTATGTGTTCTTTCATCTATATTCACTAACACAACAGCAGCAGACCCAAACGTGTATATTTTGTACTAACACTATTTGAACAATGTGTTGTTGAGTGGAAGGAATACTCATAAATCTTTTAAAAAGCAGAAATTACTACAGGCACAAACAGGTAGACAAATAAATGGCTGTTGTATTTAAAAGTGAACATCCCTACTAATAAATATTTCGTAGAAATAAATACCCAATTCTTAGATAAGCTACAAAAATTCCTGGTACAAATATGCATAGAGTGGGTACATTCTTTTCAAAATAAATGTAGTATAGATACGTATGCACAACATCTTATCTTATATATATAAGAAAACTGTAACGAGACCATTTCTGTACATGGAATACTTTTTGGAAATCGTACTGGTACTATAAATAATTATCGATGTAAATATCAAAACAGCGATTTTTAAAATTTTTGTCCTTCTCTGTGTGTCTGTCTGTCTGTCTGTCTTTCTGTGTATCTGTCTGTTCACGCACCACATAAAAACTACTGGACGGATTTTAATAAAATTTTGTGTGATGATAACTTATTATCTGGGTCAACATCTAAGATACTTTTTGCTCCGGGAAAATGTCTCATTCCCACCGGAAAACAGAAAAACCATTTTTAAAATGTACCTACACACATTATGCAAAAACTATTGAACAGATTTTTATGAAACTTGGTGTGGTAATAACTTATTACCTGCACCAACAATTAGAATACTTTTTATTACGGTAAAAGGTTTGCTTCCCTCGAGTATACATAAGAACCATTTTGAGCATGTGCATGCATTACACAAAACTATTGTTCTATGCAAATGCTTTAAAATTATTATACTTATATACTTCTCACTGAAATATGCGCGAACGACGTCGCGGGTACAGCTAGTCATAAATATAGGTAGGTAAAATTAGAGCATGAAATAGGATTTTGCATGTACCTCGTATACGTGTGTTCAGTCTAGAAATCATCTGTGAAAGTATTTTGAATCTAATTTTAGATAACTTAATTAGTATTAGGGATGTTAAACAATAATTAATAAATTATCAATAAGTTAACCAAAATATCTAATTTACAAAATGAGGCTGTAATAACAAACATAATTTTTTTGAGATTCAATAAATTAAAGAGTTCCTATTGCTTTAATTGCATGAAAAATTATCAAAGCAATATCAAAAATCTATTAGCATCAGGCCCGACGAGAGAAGGGAGCAGCCGGGTCCATAACCCGGGACAGAAAAATGAGCCCAGAATAATTCGTTAAGCGACCGAGCAAAAGAGCAATTATTTTTTTTTTTTAATCGTCAGTTCGTTTTTCTCTTCTATTTTTTTTTTTTTTTATTATAATTTTTTATTTTCGGTACTAGCAATTTTGCGGAAAAATTTTGAAAATTTTGTTTTTTGGAGGCTGGTCATTCCTCTCCACCACCTTAATTAGTAGTCGCAAAGTTTGGATTTGGCTTAAGTAGTATATGTAATAGTAATAATGTGTTTACCGTCCGTTTTTGAGACCCTTGAGAACAGAGGCCAACCACAAAAGTATTTGTATCTTTATTTATTATTTTAATATTTTTTTAAAATATTCTTATTCATTATACTATTATGATGTGGGTGGAGGACAAGGAAAGTAGTGTGAGTACTAGGATTTGGTAGGAATGCGTCTGCAGCCGTTTTCTTAAGAAACAGTGCCGATATTCATCTGGACTCGTGAACGGAAACTGCAGAAAACCTTCACAAGCATAGCCGGCCGCCGGATTTGAACCATAGACCTTGCCAGTGCACAGTTATATATATATATATATATATATATATATATATATATATATATATATATATATATATATATATATATATATGTATATATATATATATATGTAAATATATATATATATATATACCCTGTATATATACATATATATATATATATATATATATATATATATATATATATATATATATATATATATATGCCGTACCATATTTATAAATGCTGTATCATGATTTTTTTAATCCAAGTTGGCGATTGAACTATATTTTATTTCTTTCAATTTAATAAGCTTATATATATATATATATATATATATATATATATATATATATATATATATATATATATATATATATATATATATACATATATATATATATATATATATACATATATATATATATATATATATATATATATATATATATATATATATATATATATATATATATATATCTGTTTCATTTTTTTTTCTTGACAAAAATTATCAAAAAACACATGTCACAGGCGATAGATTATGTTACCACGGAATTAAAACTATTAACATTTTCGTACAATTGCATAAAACTTACGTTAAACCACATTGAAACAATAACACTTTTAATGTAAATTTATACGCGTTTGAAGAGAGTCTTAATAATTTTGTACAATGTATGCACAATATACTCAATTTTAATACTACTGCACATTCAATTTATTTGACAAATTAAATTAAAATGGATGCATACATAGATAGTTATACATAAAAATTTGAACACATTTTTTTATACACGTTACTTCTTTTGAAAAATATTTGCAAATAAATAAAAATAATGAAATACTAAAAGCAAATTTAGTAAGTTAGTTGGTAAAATTTCGTACCTCGCATATTGCGGTGAAAATTTTACAATTTTTTGGAAATATTTGTGATAATTTTTCAGGAATTACAAAAAACATGTAAAATTAAAATTGACATAGTGTCTGAAAAATTACCAAACTGGATCGGCTGGGACTCGAACCCGGATCTCTTGGTTACCAGCCAAGCGCCTTACCAACTAGGCCACCGATCACTTGTTCGAGTGCCACTCCAATTCAGTAATCAATCAAACACAACCTCTCTCTAATGCGAGACGCAGTTTTTATACTTTTAATTTCAAATGTTATCGAGTGCCTGTGAAACATTATTAGTGTATGGCGGATTTTTATCCGTATTTAAATATACACCAATATTCATATGTTCACTCAATGTCCAGCTTTGGCTGATACTTGAACACTCGATGTACTTTGGCAAATGGCCAATTCATTATGTTAATTAAACCCGGATCTACTAGTTGGTAAGGCGCTTGGCTGGTAACCAGGAGATCCGGGTTCGAGTCCCAGCCGATCCAGTTTGGTAATTTTTCAGACACTATGTCAATTTTAATTAACATAATGAATTGGCCATTTGCCAAAGTACATCGAGTGTTCAAGTATCAGCCAAAGCTGGACATTGAGTGAACATATGAATATTGGTGTATGTTTAAATACGGATAAAAATCCGCCATACACTAATAATGTTTCACAGGCACTCGATAACATTTGAAATTAAAAGTATAAAAACATGTAAAATGTTTATTACTGAAAGTATTAGTTTTCAAATAATTTTGCATAATTTTCAAACATCGTTAAAAAAATTTGAACTAGCCTTCAAGTGGATTGCATTCATACCAAACCAGTCATGAAACAAACAAATGTAAAATACGAGTTTTGTTACAACTTACATATGAAAATAAAGAAACATTTATTTTATATTAGTGTTACAGACTTTATTACAGAAACTCATTTTTTTATATAAATTTTGACTGTCAAATATTATTTTGCACAACACATTAGTGCCACTGAACTTTCTTGAATTGAAAATTACAAAACTTGAATATTTCTTCACGAAAAATATGATTAAAAATCAAAAGACAATCCAATGTTGATACAATTCGTAATGTCAGATTCCACAAATGGTTTTCAATTTAATTGAAATAGTAAGAAACCAAAAACAAAATTTAAAAAAAAATTAATTATTTATAAAATTTTCTTAATGTATATATTTCACCTCGTTTTTTGAAATTTGTAGCCATAAAAATTACCCAAAAAATTGTTTACTTTTATTCAGTTTTGTTGAAGAAATAATTCCTTTCCTTATTCTTACGTTTCTAACAATGAAAATTCAAATATTATTTGAATTAATCAGCATTGCCAACATTGCAGTGTTATTAATGTTTTTTTTTATTTTTTAATGTTTTGTTAATTAAAGAAAAAATCGTTTGGAATACAAGGCAAGTTAATTTGAAAAAATTTAACACTACCAATATAAGGAGTCGATAATCTCCAACAGATGACTCCATAGTACTAAACGTGCCCTACTTATATAATAAATAGAGTCGTGATATGTCTTCCATTTTCTTTCCAAAACAGAGCGGGAAGCTTCAAAATTAATTATTGCATGTTGTAAATATTTTTGAGTACATAACTATGGTTAGTACCAGCGGCGGCTCGTGAGCTTTAAGATTGGGTATGCGCTTTCAGAAAAGATAAACCACACTTAGTGTGTAAAGAAGTACTAAAGAGAAAGCGGAATGATATTTTCGAATTTTTACTAAATATCGTAAAGTCTAATACTAACAAATACTCTTTTACTAAAAAATATCGTAAAGTATTGTACGTAAATAATTCCTACTCTATCAGGAGTGGCCAACCCGCGGGCCGTGAGATTCATCACACTTATACAAAATATATTTATTTTATAAAGACCATGGTAGTGAAAACCAATGTATCAAAAAAAAAAAAAAAAAAGAAAAAAAAATACGTAATATATTATGGGAACATATAATTTTATATGCAGCCCGTGGAGTTATGATGTGCTTCCAAAGTGGCCCGCAGGATCATTTGGGTTGGCCACCCCTGCTCTAAATTTACACTTTTCTGCGAAAATACATTGAACACAAAGATGGATAAAAAGGACTAACTGCATGTAGAAATTAAAAAAAAAAATTAATAAACGAATAATTAAGAAATAAAAAAAAAAATTAATTTTACTCAGCACGTTAGATTTTAACTGTAATATTTCAGGAAAGCTTTGTTCAATATAAATTAACTTAAACTGCTTTCATCTTTCATCTTTCATCGTATTCTTAGAATGTTCCTAGAAAACGAATGTGAGTTTTCTAAATGACCATTATCAAACAAGTAAGGTAAATGCAGTAAACTAAATGAAAGTTTAATTTTTCATCATATCAAAATAGTAAATTTACAAATAGTATGTAAATTCCTGAATTTGATAATTCTGAGAATTCGTCAGGTCAACGAAATACAAGATCTTGCATAGCCAAAAAATATACAGCATCAGTTAAGCGTTTCATGAGACCCTTAGTGATTTTTTGTTATGCTTTGAAGAAATAAATATTTTCTTTACTGCATCAATTATTACAAAACCAAATACATTCAATGAAATACATGCTTGCATATGAGCGTGACTCCATTCATGTTTTTTGGCAACATTGGGAAAATTTTCGCACCTAGCAGTTGCCCATACAATTTTGTTCACAGAGAATAGACAAGAGAAAAGCTTTTTTGATATCAAACAACAATTTAACCTAGAATATTCAAAAAAAACTTTATTAAAACTGATGTACAAATGCTTTTTCTGAATTATCAACCCTTAAAATAAGGATAAATTAGCAATGATCTATCACTCGAAAAAATCATATTTTTTCACTTAATATTACACGAGAGATTTGTATTTGTTGTAATAAATTTATGTTTATATAATATAAAAAATATTTATTGTCAAAAATATTTCTGCTTCGCTGTCGTATTTTTGCTAGTTGACAATTCTTCGAGTTAAATTACTTTAGGTAACAAATTAAAATTGTAGAAAACACAAATTTATTTAAAAAAATATAAAATATCGGTTCTAACTTTTTTTTTTCACAGCAAAAGTAAAAAACCGATAATATTTTTATGGGATTAAATATGCATAAGTTAAATTATCTTTAATATACCTACTCAAAAAAATTCTTTTCCTCAATATTCCTTTAAAAAAATGTTTTTTAATACTTTATTGTAGTATGTCATTTTAAAAAAAGACAGTTAATAATAAAATAACAATCAAACCACAACGGAACAGCAACGATAAATTTACAAGAGGTATACAAGAAGCATGCTAAAAACCCTAAAACCTGATATGACTAGAACACAAATTAAGTTTTGATTAGTTCGGCTGTAATCGTATGTACGGTAGTCACCGAAAAAATCGCCTACTCTGTGAAAGTACCAACAGGGTTTATAAACAACTAATACAGCTACATAATATATACAAACATATACAGGTTCAGTACACACGGATATGCTCTGCTCAGAGAGCCTACCATGGTAGGTATCGTAGGTATGGTAACTGTGCAGTGTGCATGTGGAATAATATTGTTGTATGTATAGCTGGATAAAGTGGCTATAGATATGCTATAGTAGTATAGTGTATATCGTGTATATAATGGGTATATGTACGTTCTATGGACAATATTACAATATTTATGCATTTTATAATTATGTATATTCTAATATGCAATATATGTAATAATGTGCAATATTATCAAAGTAAATCTTATTGAAATTGTGTATTTAAATTATTTTGTAAACAATGTTACGTTCTTGTTATGAATTTATTTCAGTTTTTTAGAAATAGCTGGGGTAGGCGGCGCCTACCCCGCATACCTGGAATAACCGCCACTGGTTAGTACGTTATGAATTAATGAACAATTAAAAATTTTTAATTTAATTATTCTTTTGAGGTTAAAAGAAAGGGTTCGTGTTAAATATTTAATTTATTTCCAATTTTATTTAGTAAACTTTGGACAGAAAATACCGAATCCGATGAGCGTTCAAGACACATGTCACGACTCTATGAATATAATAGTAGTTCCCTCATTATGACTACGGAGCCATAGAAAAAATTCAGATAATCATATTAACTATTAATAAATTAAGTGCTAATTTTAATATTCAATGTAAGAAAGAAATATTTTATTGCGAAAATTATAATTAACTCCATTTACTGATAACGAAATAATCTTGCCTTAATGTGTTTTGTAGCACGCATTTGGAATTTTTTTTGGTTAGTGTAAACATAATGGATCCATATAGATTGACTGTAATAAAATATTAAACATTGATCCCTAATCCCAGCAAGAGTCCATTTTTTTTTAACGAAAAAGGTCCTTTTTAAAATACTTATACACAAGTAAGTGCATACTTATTTTTCTGTGTGTACCAGATGTTACAAATTATTCAACCGGTAAAAATTAAATTACTGAAATTAATATATTTGTAATAAATTTAATGTACCTACATGATTGTTTTACTTAAATTAGTTGTATCTTTATAAGTAAAAAAATGCTAAAATCAAATTAATTTAAATTGTTGCTAATAATTTGGCAAAGCAGTTATTTTATTTGTTAAAAGAGCTAATACTATTTTTAAACTGAATTAGTATTTTTGAATTCTTAGTTGAATTTTTCTGAAATATACCTACATGGGATGGACGCAGACAAGAATAAATAATTTGTTGTTAATAAATTAAATAAATAATAAGGTAATTTATAATATTTCAATATATAAGGATCATATTTAAAATATTTATTATTTTTAACTCAGAATATGGAAATTCGTAATATAGAACATACCCTGTACCAGCCACCAACCATATAAATATGATACATATGTAAAAGTAATTCTATGCATCAAATTATTGTAGTTAGCGGCTCGTAGAGCCTTGTCAATTTTCCAAAGAATATGAGAATAATCAATGAATAATAGGATAAGTAAATGTAGGTAGAAATAAATGAATAGATAATAAGGTAGTACGGTAGTGATAGTAATAAGGTAATACGGTAATTAAACAGGATAAGAGTAATTAACTGCTTTACTAACAATTGAATCAGAAAATAGCGAGTCATTTGTGGTATGAAGACGTCTCCATATCCGTGGCGTGGCGAGGAGGGTGCAAGGGGTACTATCATGACCCGGGCGCCACTTTGAGAGGGGCGCCCAAAGCTAATAAGAGGAGCGTAAAAAGCTAATAGGAGGGCCGCTACTACTTTAAATTTTTTTTTTTGTGTTTGTCATTAGAATTTTGTTACGTGAAAGTATAGGGAAATTGCGAAATTACTTCCAGGTTATGACTTCAAATATACAGATACACAAACAAAGCACTAGTGAGCAAAAAAAACGTCGCTAAGGTAACTTTTAGGGAAAAATTTTGAAATACAAATTTATGCGAAAGAATTTTTTCCGAAATTTTGAAGACACCGTTCCACTACTTAAAATTTTTACAATTTTAGAAGTTAAGGGGGGCGCAAATAAAGTGTCACGCACAATAAATGCTCACTACGCCTCTGCTCCATATGTATTCAATTAAAATGGTTTCAATTTTAGAACTAGACATTCTTCCAATCCTTTGTCTCATATCCCTCTTAATTTTTTACCAATTTGCTTCAGTATACGTATTTTGAGTATGAATATTGGGATTAAGAGGGTTCCCAAAATTTGGCTTTACCCTAGAATATTGGGGCACTTTATGGTTATCATAAAATCTTTGACAAATTTTTATAAACGAAAAAAAGGTTATTTATGATGGTTTTATTGACATGGGTACTTATATATTATGTTCGCATATATACCAGGTGTTACAAGTTGTTCATTCATTAAAAAAATAAAATATTTCTAGTCTTTATGTTTAGTCAATTTTTTAGTGATATGATTATAACTAAGCATTGTAAACTATTATAAGTATTTCATTTAATTAAATATTTCAAGTACTTGATTTAATTAAAATATTAACCAATTTATCATTGACCTGAATACGTCTTATGAATCATTTTTACAAAATTAAGTAAAATGCGTTAGGAAAGTAGGGAAGATTTTAACCCTATTATATAAGTATTTTTAATTTTGTGTAATATTTCCTGTTTACCATTATCTGTTAATAAAAATTAACTTACAATACCCGTTTTACGCGAAATTTGTGGCAAGTAGACACCATTTGTGAGTACAAAAGTTGGAATTTCCACTTTGGGAGCAGTAATAAAATATTATCAATCCTTTTATGATATGCAACAGGTATAGATATCTTTATTTGAATATTTTAATAAAGGGTACATTTTAGTATTGATCTTTGTGGTGTTAACATTACTAACGAATTATTAAGAAAAAATGCAATTTTTACGAAGTTTGGGAGATTGTAAAAATTATTTAAAACAAATTGGTTTAATTAATTTTTTGTTGACCTATCGGTTAATATATGCAAAGATTGCAGATCCTGTGGGAAAAATCAGATAATGACAAATTCAATCAAACGGTGAGTTTTAATAATTCAATTATTATACCTTAAAATACATTTTTAATAATAATTTCAAATAATATCCTTGTTTTATTGTTTTTTGTAAATTTAAAATGTATAAATAATATAAATAAAAGCTTATTGACGTAATTTTTTTTTTAAGTTACTATATTAAGATTTTTTAATAACCAAAAAACTTTAACAAACTTTGAAAAAAATTTTTTGCACCGATTTAAGTTTTGTAACAATTTTTATTGTTGTCGTTTTATATTAGGTAAAAGACATTACATTCATAGATGTGCAAACAAGAATTGTCGAAAAAAGGAATCAATTCGGAGTGGAACTCTTTTCAACGGAATGAAAATTCCGATTGAAAAGGTAATATTTGTTCTAGTTTGTTGGTTACTTAAGTATCCCACCAGGACAATAAAACTAGAAGCAGGAGTCAGTGATGAGACACTAAGAAAAATATTGGATACTTTTAGAAAACTTTTAGTTATATGGCTAATAGAAACGAGTTCCAAACTAGGCGGAGATAATAAAATCGTCGAAATAGACGAAAGTGCATTTGGGAAACGAAAATTCAACAGAGGTCACTTGATAAAAACAAAATGGATAGTGGGTGGGATTGAAAGAAGGTCAAAAAAGTGCTTTTTAAGGGTACTGGAGAAGCGGGATTCTACTACATTAACTAATATTATTTTGGATTCTGTTGAACCCGGAACTACTTTAATAACTGATTGCTGGAGAGGCTATAATACAACTATTTTAGAAGCGTCAGGATTCAGTCATTTTACAGTTAACCACCGACAAAATTTTGTGAATCCTGACCATTCAGGTACTCATACACAAAACATTGAGTCCAACTGGTCCAAGAATTAAAAGGGATATGAGAATAGGCAGGATGTCGAATTCAAGAATCGAAAACTATCTAGTTGAATGTATGTGGCGAAGCCTTCACGGCACTGAAGAGGAGCTATTTCTGGATTTTATTAATGCAATTAATTACTTTTATCCTGTTTAAATTTTATCATATCTTGTATAACCTATTTCCATTTATTACCTGTATCTACCTAATTCTTTCCCTGTCCTATTATACGTTAATTATTATAGAATATTTTTTTTAAATACTTTCTAATATGGACAAGACTCTCTGAGCCGCTAATTATGCTAATTTGGTGCACTGAATTATATTTACACGTGTATCATATTTATGTGGTTGGTGGCATAGAGTACATTCTACATAAAGTACACGCATGCAGAAAGTACTTAATTTTCTGAACAAACTGATAAATACTTATTTTTTATATTGCAGTCCTTTTAGAGAGTATTTTTTACAACAAAAAATTATTAGGTACCTACTTAAAAATAATTTAAATACTAACTTAACACTATGAGGCCCGAGCACTTTCACAGTAAACTTCCCCGGAAGCCGACAATATTTTTAAACAAATTTATGTAAACAAGTACATAAAATGATTCCACAGAACACTAAATGCTTCAACATGTACGTGTTAGGCAGGTCAAAAAATGAGTACATACATAGTTATTATTTTTGATAAAATACACATATACATACAAACATACAATACACACATTCATAATCATAGCCTCATAGGTATGTGGATACAAATATTATTTGTAAATAAAAGAGGCAGACTAGATATTTTGATAATATCTAGTCTGCCTCTCATAAAACATATTGATTGTTATGTATATTTATTTATACATATGTACAAAAAATGAAAAGTGTCCGGTACGTAGTAATAAATTATTTTTATTAGAATAACATAAAATCCTTTTTATAAGTATGTATTTTTAAGTGTTTTGTTTATTATTCTAAATATTGATCGCGGTCGGCCTCTGAGGATGTTTTGTTTGGTTTCGGATGTCGAAGCCATGGGACTGAAAGTGTTAAAATAATGTATTAAATGACGGCATAACTTTTAGATGAATAAATTTTAATTTTAGTTTTAAAAAAAAATTAAATTTTATGATGGATTTATATTTGAAATTAAAATTATTTTAGGAATAAACAACTTGTTACACCTAGTACATTCTACTGCATTCATGAAAAATAATAATTAGGTAAGCATGTTTGTAAATATTGTAACAAACATCAAACCAAATGTAGCACTTATAATAACATTTATCTTATAAACTATTACATATTTCTCTAAATATTTCCTTAAAACATACACACATCTTATTTTAAATTACGTAAAATAGTTTACAATAATACTTAATTATAATCATATAATTAAAAAATTGATTAAACACAAAGAATATAAAGATTTGATTTTTTTAATGAATGAATAACTTGTAACACCTGGTACCTATACGAACAGAATGTGCAAGTTACCAATGTAAATGTTAAACATAGAACCGTCATAAAAGACCCTTTTTAGTTTTTCAAAAAGTTTCCTGCTGTTAAAAAGTACAATTTTCAAAAATTTTATGATAACTATAAAGTGCCCCAATATTTTAGGATTTAACCCAAAATTTCCCCTGTGGTTAACTGTAAAGTTCGAAAATTCTAAATTTTCTATAATATTTGTATTGTAATCCCTCTAGCAATACGTGCTAATGGTGGTTCCAGGTTCTGTAAAATCTTAAATAACAATGGTAAGAGTAGTACTGTTCGGTTTTTGTACCACCCTTAGAAATCGCTTTTTCGTCTCTCTTTCTATCCTATCCACTGCCAATTTTGTTTCAGTTATGCGTACTCTACTAAATTTTCTTTTACCAAACGCACTTTCATCTACTTCCACTATCCTGTTCACACCGCATATTTTAGAACTTGTTTCCATTAACCAAACTTCTAAAAGATTTCAGAATTTGTCTAATATTTTTGCAACTGTCTTATTTGAGAGCACTATTTTCAATTGTATACTTTTGGTCGGTTACCTCAATATCCAACCAGCTAATACGAAAAAAAAATTTTTAATGGGAACTTTTGTTCCATTAAAAAGAGTTCCATTTTTTACTGACTCTTTCTTCAAGAAGTTTCTACTGGTACATCACGAATCTAATATCTTTTACCTAATATAAAATGTTAACATAATGTTTAGGTATTTAAAATGTAATTGTTTGATAATGTACAACAAATTATTTATTCTTCTCTGCGTCCATCCTACGTAGGTATATTTCAGAAAAATTCAACTAAAAATTCAAAAATACTAATTCGGTTTAAAAATAGTATTAGCTCTTTTAACAAATAAAATAATTGCTTTGCCAAATTATTAGCTATAATTCATTAATTTGATTTTAGCAGTTTTTCTTAACACTACTTATATAGATGCAACTAATTAAAGCTAATCACGTAGATGAAAGTTATTACAAATATTTTAATTTCAGTAAATAAACAAATATTATACCTTCACAAAATACCACTTTTATTTTTGAAATTGTGACAATACCGTCACTTAATTTTCAAACAATTGTGAAAGTTTCAAAAATAAAAGTGGTATTTTGCGAAGTAAAATATTTGTTTATTATTTACAAATATAGAATACTATAAAGTAACTCTCAAATCTATTAACATTAAATTTCAGTAGCTTAATTTTTACTGAATGAATAATTTGCAACACCTGGTACACAGAAAAACAAGTATGTACATATACATACATATAGTGATTTTAAAAAGACATTTTATTTCGTTAAAAAAAAAGAAGCGGACTCCTGCTGGGATTAGGGTTGAATTTTTAATATTTTATTATAGTCAATCTATATGGATCCAAAATTTTTCCACTAGCCTTTTTTTTGAAGTAGGTACTTTAAAAATATTTAAAAGTAATGAAGATTCTTTCCATGCTATCCATCGTGTGAAACAGCAATTCTCAATCTTTTTTTCTCTCACTCGTTCTTTGAGTAGTATTTTCATTAGTGTCCGACCAAAACAGGATTTGCAGCTGAAACCGAAACGTATTTATATATGTTAAAATTTCAGTTATATGCTGAAATTTAGTGTATGTATGAGACACGAACTCACCCGAATGAAACGCGACAATTCACGAACATTGAGTTTCGGTGCGGTCGAAATTTCGGCTGATTTTTGGCCGAAACTGAAACTATAGCCGAAATTAGATTTTTTGGCCGAAACTAGCCGAAATCGAAACCGAAACCGAAGGTTCGGTCGGTCACTAATTTTCATTTATGAATTTTATCCATTTCTCAAAGTAGAGTTTTCATTTCAAATGCTTGTGCCACGCCATCTTTGAATGACCGTTGCAAAATACATACAAAAATCCATTAATCAAACCAATTAATCAATATGTGAACTTATTGACATCTAATGAAATAACATAAAATTATTAAATTCACAAATAAATAGATATCAACCCGATACATATGTTCTCAAATAATAGATTACGCTTGAGTTTGTTATTAAATTAGCTACTCATGTTGTTGTTGTTGTTGTATGATGGAAATTAACTGAACATACTAGAATATTCTAAAGTTTACTTATGTTTTCAATTATGGAACATAAGTTACTTTTAGTACAGAATTCATAATGGACACATGTAAGTTTTCCTTTCATTTTTTTAAATTTATTTTTTTGGGCTTACATAATAGTAATGTAGTTTATTGAAATTCATTACTTTAAATTTAAAACATGTATTTTTGTAATTTAAATTAATTAGACGTTTTCTTTTTTACTTGAAATTTATATTAATCCGTAATGTGAAGTTTTGGCAATAATGTATATTATGCTTAACTGTTGACCAAAATTGGTTCGCGTAGTATTTGACACGTGAATATTTGCTAATTTATTCTGTCAACCGGTTTAAGTATTTTATTGCATTTTCATGTTCTACTCATTCTTTGGCTTAAACGTCCAACGTCTAAATTAATTCGTAATTTAGATTATCTTTTCAAATTTTGTTTATCATTTGGCTTAGGTGCCCAACGTCTACATTAATTTTATAATTTAGTTTATTAATTAACTTTATAATTTAGTTTATTAAATTGATGCTAAGATTTAGTTTATTGTGTTCCGTACGAACTCTGTCCTAATAGTCACGGAGCCGGCACCTCATGGCAGGTGCTTTAACCTTAAAATTTAATGTTGTAACCTTTCACTTTATAATATTGTAATTTGTTTTACTTAATAATATTGTAATTCTTTTCATTTAATATTTTGCGAAATTCGGCTCCATCAATTTAAGTATTTTTATTTATCGATAATCACTGTTGAGAGATTTACTTTGTGAAACTCCATTTTAAATATTGAAAAATATTTAAAGTTCGATTACTTTGTCTATTTCACGAATTAAAAGTTATTTTTACTGAACGCGTTTTCAACCTTTCGGTCAATCTTTCTGCTCTGAGGATGACCGAAAGGTTGAAAACACGTTCAGTAAAAATAACTTTTAATTCGTGAAATAGACAAAGTAATCGAACTTTAAATATTTTTCAATATTTATCGATAATCATTGTTCTGTTTCAAAATCATGTGTTTATAATGTATCATTTATTTTGTTAAGTCGATAAGTACATTGTGATGTCTTCGTGTCTATTTGGCATGTAATTGTCAGGTTAGTCCGTCATTTCAAATTTCATTTAACATCATCGTTTCTTCATTTAGTTTACTGTAACATAATTTCAGGTCAGTGTAATTTTACATCTTTAGCTTTCGTTAATGTTAATATTTCGTAGTAAGTTCAGATCGCATTGTATTTTCTTAAACAGATAGTTGTAAGATAGCTTTTGTAAGTCGTACACGTGACTAGCCCAGTGGATTTATCCGCCGGGAAATTTTAAATTAAATAAATTGTAAGATATTTGTTAAGACGAAATCTCTGGTTTTATTTACGTTCTGCCATTGCTATCATTAACGTTACCTAAACTATACGCTTCCACCACATGCTGTGCCACTCTGAACCTCAAACCTCTTTATTCTTACACATTCTTTAAGCCATCAACAACCTTAAAATGATTTACCGTCACAAGTAAATCATTATAATTTCCAATCATAACTTACAGTACCCTTGTACTGCTTTAATAATTTTACGATACTATAATACTATTACATTTTTACCGCAATACTATTTAATTTTCTGCCCCAATAGTATATTTTTGCCGCACTTGTTACCAGTATTCTTTCTTATATCCCGGGTACACATTAAGGCGAACATTGTTAGCTACTACAGTTCGCTAATCACATTGTTCGCTAACATATTCGTTTGATTTTTGTTATGTTAACCTTTTTAAGTAACATTTTTATTAAAAATAATGTTATTTAGCATGTTATTTCCCATCGACAAGCGGTCAACTTCAGAGTTGAATGTTAGGTAAAAGAAAGTGATATGGGTGACTGAAAAAACAGTATTATTGATTATTATTTCCTAGTATTTTGAATTTTTTTTTTGAAAGCTATTAAATTGATATGGGAAATTTGTTATGTTAGGCAGATGCTGCGACAGGGGTATTTTTGCAAACGTCCCAGCCCTTGTTATTAAGGACAATAACATAGATTAAATCCGATCCAATGTTATTATTATACGGTTCGATTTCTACTGAGTGGCCACTTCCAAAAAATGTAGTAACTGTGCCTTACAATTAGTGTATTTTATTATCATACAAAGTTTCATCTAAATTCAAGGCGTACAACATTTAAAAAAAAAATACTTGTCACTCCTAACCTGTCGAACAGCCTCTTCAGTAGCTCCGGCCATGGAATTAAACATGTCAATCGAAAGTTCTTTAAAAATAAAGTGTTTTATCTATCTCCTATAGTTTTCGAGATGAATAGGCAAAATCGAAAAAAGGGTACAGTTAGATATAGAGAAACTGCCTCCGAAAGAAAGTCATATATGATATATAAGGAAGTAAGTGTTATATTTAATATACATACTTATAAGGAAGTAAGTGTGTGAAAATCGGAAGCAAATGTGGAAAACTTACTCCGTTTTGCGGTATTTAATTACTAACAAATCATATTCAATCATCAGAGATGTTTTTATAAGTATTCGCATATTATATATTATTCACTAAGCCAATTTTTTTTTACTTTGTTATTGCTTGACTCTATGGTCATATGGATATTTGATACACTACTGGATATACATGTATGTATGATTTAATTTAAACAAAAAAAAATCACACTGTGTGGTCTGTATTTTAGAGTAATTTGTTAATAATAGAAAAACTGTACGTGTATCTATTTTATAGAAAATTTATTACTTTTTTAATTAAATAAAAATTGAAACTAAATATAAAAGTCTTTTTTTTACTAAGGGTCGATTTTACACATTCGAATAAAAATAACTTAAAGTCCGACACAATAACAGTAAATTTTATATTGAATATACAAATAAAAGAATATAGCAAAAGTGCGTGTTGGACACGCCTTTAATTAGGGTTAAAATTTTAGAATAAATAGTTATCAGACATTAAATTAGATATATTTTTACTTTCACACTTACTACTAATGTTATTGTTGGTGGTCAATTAAATCATAATTTAGATGTCTATATTTCTTTAAAGTTGTCGCTTCTAATCAAAAATTTCATATACTTAAACCGAAAGAAGTAGAAATTATAAACCAGTGACAAACCGATGAACATCTTGAAATTATAAGGATTCTGAAATATATTTCTTTGGAACCCCAAAAGATTAAAAAAAAACATTCGGTATTTGATATTTCATCTTATACAAACCACAAAATATTTTTTCATAATTACTTTTAAGTAAGATCTTTAATCAATTTTCGTATCTTAGAATGTGAGCTAAAAAGAGTGAAAAAAATATATAGAATACTGTGTATATATCAACAACTTAGTAGTCTAGTCTAGAAGAGCCATTTTAGTGAAATTCTCATAGATGGCACCAAAAATTATGATTTTGGTGTCATTCGATTCGTATTGACCTCTAGAAACTTTTTGAAACAATTGAAAATGCGCTCATAAAAATTGCAATTGTTATAAACAAAAGAGTGAAAGAAAAAAAGAGTGTTTTTGTTTTTTTGAAAAATCTCAAAAACTATTAAAGATTTTGGAAATTTAAAAAAAAGATCTGAAAAGAGCAGGAAATTTCACAAAAATAAGTCCAGACTCCCGAAACTGTATCTCCAATATTGATAATTTTAACAGAGCCTTAAAGTTACTGCTAAAATGGGGTGTTTGGCGTTCTCGCGCGCCGCGACATTCAAACACGGTAAACAAAAAAAATTATTTAAATATATTAAATATCAATATTAAGGAATGAAAAAATTCACGTACCTTCGGAATAAGTTGATAAACAATAATCCGTGCAAAAAAAATTTTTATATGTATTTTTCCATTAGTTATGCTATTGTTAATTAACAAAATTTTTGAAACCGAAAGTTGACATAGAAACCTTAATAATTATTTAACTAAAAAGCTCAAATTTTTTTTGCTTCGTAGAATTGTTCTGAAGAGGTGAAAAAATAGATTTCCGTTGAAAAAATCAAAAATTTTTAATTTTCCACTTATTCATAAACAATCAATTGCATTGAAAAAAGGAGAAATGTTGATAAAGCATTTGTTTTTTTTTGTTTTTTTAAATCTCAATTATTTCGTTTTTTTCTCATTGAGCGCCACCTGAAAATATTTTTTTAAATTTTTTAATGCTATTATTTAAAATAATTGTTATAAACAAATGCATTGTTTTTGAGGCAATGAAAAAATTTTCTTTTTGATTCGAAGGCCAAAAAAATATTATGATTTTTAAAAGAAAAATCGTTTCTTAAAAAAAATTTTTATTGCTCAAAAATGCATTTGTTACTAAACAATTTTTGTGTGTCATTTATTATTAATATTAAAGATCCGTTTTTTTTTGGTTTTTTTTTTTTTTTTTTTTTTTTTTTTTTTTTTTTTTTTTTTAAATCATTATTTATATTACTCTTTCATATTCCGAAGAAATTACAATTTTTTTATTTATATTTAATAAGTTTATTTAATAAACAATTTGTTATAAACAAATAAATTTTTACGTTAAATTTTTTTTTAAACTGCCGTAATAAACAAAAGCAACTATGTGTCATTTGGTTTATAAAAAAATTTTTGTCCATTTTTTAGAAAATAAATGACACAAAAAAATTGTTTATTAACAAATGCATTTTTGAGCCATAAAAATTTTTTTTTAAGAAACGATTTTTCTTTTAAAAATCATAATATTTTTTGGTCCTTCGAATCAAAAAGAAAATTTTTCCCATGCCTCAAAAACAATGCATTTGTTTATAACAATTTTTTAAATAATAGCATTAAAAAATTTAAAAAAATTATTTTCAGGTGGCGCTCAATGAGAAAAAAACGAAATAATTAAGATTTAAAAAAACAAAAAAAAAAAAACAAATGCTTTATCAACATTTCTCATTTTTCAATGCAATTGATTGTTTATAAATAAGTGGAAAATTAAAAATTTTTGATTTTTTCAACGGGAATCTATTTTTTCACCTCTTCAGAACAATTCTACGAAGCAAAAAAAATTTGAGCTTTTTAGTTAAATAATTATTAAGGTTTCTATGTCAACTTTCGGTTTCAAAAATTTTGTTAATTAACAATAGCATAACTAATGGAAAAATACATATAAAAATTTTTTTTGCACGGATTATTGTTTATCAACTTATTCCGAAGGTACGTGAATTTTTTTATTCTTTAATATTGATATTTAATATATTTAAATAATTTTTTTTATTTACCGTGTTTGAATGACGCGGCGCGCGAGAACGCCGAACACCCCATTTTAGCAATAACTTTAAGGCTCTGTTAAAATTATAAATATTGGAGATACAGTTTCGGCAGTCGGGACTTATATTTGTGAAATTTCCTGCTCTTTTCAGATCTTTTTTTTAATTTCTAAAATCTTTAATAGTTTTTGAGAAAACACTCTTTTTTTCTTTCACTCTTTTGTTTATAACAATTGCAATTTTTATGACCGCATTTTCAATTTTTTCAAAAAGTTTCTAGAGGTCAATACGAATCGAATGACACCAAAGTCATAATTTTTGGTGCCCTCTATGAGAATTTCACTAAAATGGCTCTTCTAGACTAGACTATAGAGTTGGCAGTGAAGACAAGAAAATATTACAAGTTCGTTTTACACTAAAAAAAAGAATATACATATTAAATGAATAGTCAAACACCGTTCTCAAAGTTCTTATATACGATTATATGAATACAAAATGTAAAAACGTAAAAAAATTATTCATTGGTTTAATTCACAGGTTTGTTTTAAAAACTTAATATAACTGTTGGTGTAAGTATTCCATTTTTTTTTTTAAATAGTCTGGAGCCATTACCATAGGTGAATTTGCCCAAGAAATGAAATTCAACGATATGTATGCGATTGTGTAGCTTAGTGAAAGAGTAAACCATACGTATGGATTTTTCTCAATATCTTTACATTTCGCGGAGTTATAATACCAAATACCAAAAAATAGTGGTCTTATTCAAACTTTTTTTTCTCGTAACTATTATAGATAAAACGATGAAACAAAATCCATATTGTTTGCTATGTCCAGTACTTTATTATATATTTTTTTCATTTAAAATGGACATTAAATACCCTTTATAAAATAAGAAAAAAAAATTCATTAAATTTTTTTAGCTACTTGTACAAGAGTGACCACTTTCTTATTACTACCAAAAGAAAGCTCACAAGCACTTCCCTCATCTCCCTGAATTTTATGTTTGTCAAAAGGGTGGAACATATTGAAAAAAAATAAGAACATATATATTTGGTGATGTTCATGGTATGTGTATGTGCAGGTACAGGTCAACAAATCTGACTTTACCTCTTCAAGGTCATTAAAAATGCATTCTTAAAGAAGTGAGATAGTACTTAATATAAAGAAAAAATGACCTTGAAACGGCTAAGTCAGATTTGTTGAACTGTATCTACTTGTTTTTAAATTATGTTTTTAAGAAATATTTTGAATAAATAAATGATTCATTGAATGTTTTTTTTTTTTTTTTTTTTTTTTTATTACATGAGAATCTGATGCCTGCTCTACACTCTCGATCGAAGTTCCTCGACGAAGTAAGCGCTAAAGTTGGCTGAAGTCGGAATACCGTTACAACACCAGCCAGGAAGAACCATGAAATGACCTTTTACACTCTCGTACTCGGTCCACTTTGCGAGAATTGAGAGTAGGCATAAGGAATCTAATATGTTTTATCTTCAAAATGTAGACTTTTTTCATATCGGAGTTCTAAAAAACAATTAGTTAGGAAAAAAGAACTAACTTCCCTCATTGTTTTTAACGTATTACTCAGTTCTACAAATATTTCGCAAGTAAATCCAACTAACATTTTTACTTACCCGTTAGGTAAACTAAAACTGTTTACTTGATCAATTAGTGATGTATTTAACTTCATCAGTGAATTTAAAATTGTAGACTTGGGAAGTATGTTAAAAGCAATGAAAAAAATTAGTTCTTGATTCGTAGCTGATTATTTTTTAAAACTCCTATGTGGAATGAGTCTACATTTTGAACATAAAACATATTAGATTCCTTATGCCTACTCTCAATTCTCGCAAAGTGGACCGAGTACGAGAGTGTAGAAGGTCATTTCATGGTTCTTCGTGGCGGCTGTTATAACGGTATTCCGACTTCAACCAACTTTAGCGATTACTTCGTCGAGGAACTTCGATCGAGAGTGTAGAGCAGGCATCAGATTCTCATGTAATTAAAAAAAAAAAAAAAAACAAAAAAACAAAAAAAAAACAAAAAAAAAACAAAAAAAAAACAAAAAAAAAACATTCAATGATTCATTTATTCATTCAAAATATTTCTTAAAAACATAATTCAAAAACAAGTAGGTACAGTTCAACAAATCTGACTTTGCCGCTTCAAAGTCATTTTTTCTTTATATTAAGTACTATCTCACTTCTTTAAGAATGCATTTTTAATGACCTTGAACAGGTAAAGTCAGATTTGTTGACCTGTACCTGCACATACACATACCATGAACATCACCAAATATATATGTTTTTATTTTTTTTCAGTATGTTCCACCCTTTTGACAAAAATAAAATTCAGGGAGGTGAGAGAAGTGCTTGCGAGCTTTCTTTTGGTAGCAATAAGAAAGTGGTCACTCTTGTACAAATAGCTAAATAAATCTAATGAATTTTTTTTTCATATTTTATAAAGGATATTTAATGTCCATTTTAAATGAAAAAAATATATAATAAAGTACTGGACATAGCAAACAATATGGATTTTGTTTCATCGTTTTATCTGCAATAGTTTACGAGAAAAAAAAGTTTGAGTAAGATCACTATCTTTTAGTATTTGGTATTATAACTCCGCAAAATGTAAAGATATTGAGGAAAAATCCATACGTATGGTTTACTTTTTCACTAAGCTACACAATCGCATACATATCGTTGAATTTCATTTCTTGGGAAAATTCACCTATGGTAATGGTTCCAGACCCTTTCGGTTAATCCGACTTTAAGAATTAAGTCAGCGAGACAAAGATGAATTTATCTGAATAGTCGTATTTTTTTTTTTATTACTCACAATCAATGAGAATTTTTAAATTTTTATTACTATAATCAAATACCAACTCATGATTAAATATAAGTAAATACGTATATTCAGCAAATAAACGGAGTAAAGTTTTATGGAAATACGAAACATCAAACCTATGATTTGATTCTTTCCTTTTTTTAAAATTATTTAATTTTAAAATTTTATTATTTTTGAAATAATTATTATAAAATTTCTATTACGTTACCTTAAAATGTTATGTAATGTTGATAGAGTAAGTGTCTACTAAAATAGTGTTTTATTTAAATCACATATTTTATTAAAAAACGGCGCTCAATTAATAAATTGATTAAAATAAAAATTAAATAGATACATGTATGCATTTGTTGAATTCAATTTAAATGTTGCTTTTAGAAATGCTGTATGCATCTACAGTATGTCTTATTTCAGTTTTGTATCAAAATTATTTTGTATGTTCGAGATAAGAATATGAGCGAATGGTCGTGTGGAGGGGACGATGTCGCATCCTCCAAGTGAGTGTTATGCCTGCGTCAGTCCGAGTTTAGTTAAAAATACCTTCACCGGAATTCAACGCGTCGCCAGTGCTGCATACTCCAGTGGGCGTAATCTTCGGAGTCCGATGATACCGTTCGGATGTGTCGAAAACGCAATATTGCGTGTGATTTGTGTAAAATTGTTGATATCTGTGATAGTTGTTATGCCACCTTGGGTTCTCATGCCTGAGGTGGTAATTTTTAATTGTTGCTCGTTCTGTGATGTTTCCCTGGCCTTGTTTTTGTTGTTTTGATGGGTTGGAATGCAGCTTCCGATGCACTCGTTCTCATCAGCCACTCGTATGAGTCGACGTCTGCCCGAACGGCTTGAGCGAGCTCGCTCAGTAAGGAAACGTCATCGTCCCTTGTACGGATGCGTTCGTGGGCGTCGATGTGGCGGCTTCCGCCCCGCCGAAGTAATACGAACATACGTCAGATGTTGATTCTGTGATACTCTGTGGCACTGTCCCGTTCTCTGTAGCCTCGTCTCGGACGAACGTGGCCTAGTCATCATACCGGTCTCTCGTGTAGGTTGACCCCGACATCTGACAGAACAGCACATGTACCCAGTAATCAGTTATCTGACAGAACAGTACATGTTTCTCAGTAATCGGATGTCACTGTCTCTACACGTGTGAGTTCCTAGGTGTTGACGAAGCCAATTCGGAATTGTCGCGACTATGGGGAGCGGAATTGTGACAAAGACAAGGAAATTCTTTGCAATCTATGATACTGTCGTTTTCTTTTTTTAATAAGATTATTTTTAATCTGTTTTGTTTTAACGATGTACCACTGAGGATCTTTTCCACCTGAGATGGTTCACCATTTTTTATTCTTATTTGTGATATTTTGTTGTGCCGCTGTTGGCTTGCTGTTGCGGCCCTTAAGCGGTATAGTTTTTAATTACTTATTGCGGTACTGGTCGGCCTGTGGCTCCCCAGAACGTAATAAGGTTTTCCTTTTTTTGTGATATTTCCTGGGTGATATTTCTAGTCAGTATTCTCCACTCCGAGGCCCTTTACACCTCGGAGTTTCATCGTTGATTTTCAGACCTTGGTAACCGGACGCTCTGGCTAGCACTTAGTATACCGCCACCAAGGACTGTCCATACTTTTTTACTCGCTGAATTTTAGTATGTGTGTGTTGTCCATTGTCTATTGCAATTATGTGTTCCTGTCTTTATGTGTTGTTTTTATCTTTACTTATTTTTTGGCGGCGCATGCCCTCCGATGCCGCCGAGCACTGTTGACCGCGCCATTCACCGGCAGCATTGTTCCAATTTTAATTAAAAAAAAAATAGTAGCAACTAAAAGTTGAAAAAGGAGGGGTTTCAAAACGAATATGTATTTCCCGGATATCTTACTTTCATACTAGGAAGGCGATATAATTATGATGCACAAGTGCATAAGCTAATATGAAAATATTTTTGTTCCTCGGTTGCACTCTATGAAAAATAATTAAATAAATGTCACAAAAATTATAAAAATAGCGTATTTTGCGTATTTTTGCAAAACAAAGTTTTCTTAACCTGTAAATGTTAACACGCAATAGCTAGGCTGTTTTGAATATCTTTGAACTTCTATTTTTTCCTTTCTTTTTGTTTCTTTTTTTTTAGTTGTACATTGCATTATTTTTTTGTTTCTAATAAAATAAAAAAAAAACAATATATATATATATATATATATATATATATATATATATATATATATATATATATATATATATATATATATATATATATATATATATATCATTTGGTAAATGGGGCTCATTCTGATGCACAACAATACTGTCAAAGTGGGGTCAAATTTTGGGCAAATTTTGGATCTGACCCAAACTTTAAGGGGGTGGTGAGGGCGGTAAAACAATAAAACTTTTCCAAACCGGTTGGAAATAATGTTTCGATCAATTTTCTACAACATATCCAAAATTCAGCTTCCTAGGATGACTTGGACGGAGTAGAGGGGAAAAAAGGATTTTGGCTGGATCTAGCACGCCCACAGCCTCCCACAATTAACGTATAGACTGTTGACATTTGGTGTGTTAATAAAGTCGGTACCTAGGTTGTGATTTTTGGAGGTTCTAATATTTTACCCCCAGCCCCCCTCATTTTTAAGCTACAATTTTATGCTTTTTCGACGTTTTCGAAGTTTGTACCACTCGCACAGGTCCCCAAATAAACCTAGAAGGCTGAAATTTTGTATTCGGATTGAGTTAGTATCAACGGCGTGCCTTTTGGGGGTCTAGACTTTTAACCCCTATCCCTACCATTTTTGTACCAAAAATAACATGATTTTTCTTGTTTTTTAACAGTTTTGTTGGGGTCAAAATCTCCCCAAATAAACCTAGAAGGCTGAAGTTTTGTGTACAGGTTCAGCTAATAGCCAGACACTGCTTTTTGGAGGTTTCAACTTTCAACCATTACCCCCACTATTTTTACGCCAATATTTCCTTAATTTTTTTGCTTGTTTTCTAACACATCTAGAAACTCTCTAAGGAAACCTAGAGGGCTGAAATTTTGTACATGTATTCAGTTAGTATCCAGCTAGAACCTTTTAGGGAGTCCACATTACTTTTTCCCCCATTTCTCCCATTTTTACATCGGAATTCAATGCTATTGTTAAATGTGTTTTAAATGCATTATTTTTATTCTAAATACAAGTAGGCGAATAGTAATTTTAAAAAATTAAAAAAAAAGAACTTACTTTTAAACAAATGAAATACATACATATTAAGTAATTTAAAAATGTTATTAAAGTCACTGTTTATTTATAAATTAGGAATTTTGGATTTTTAGCGAATTTCGAAAACTCGAAATTCAGCTATTACAGTAGGTCTCATGACGCAATCTGAGTCCGGGACTATGGCAGAAATCTGTTTTGAGGTCCCTAGAATACGAAAATGATATTCACTAAAATTTATATATATATATATATATATATATATATATATATATATATATATATATATATATATATATATATATATATATTTATGTTTTCCCACGATAACTCTCGAACGAAACGTCTAACGCTTATGAAATTTTGTGTGCGAACTGGATTCTGAATTGGCTTGGCTAAGTTCGTTAGCCAGACAAGTCGGATGCCCAGAAGTAGGTTTTCTGGCCATTTTTTATCATTCGATCCTATCATAAGACAGTTCGATTTTTACATCGTTGAAAAGGAAAAAAAAATTATGAAGAAAATGTTCTTATAATTTTCTTTCTATGTTAAGTAGTTTTCGAGAAAATCGTAATTTTCACTATTGCCTTATTTTGCTCTCTTTGTCATTGTAATAAGTAATTTATATTTCTATCTCAGTTCTTTATGAAGTATAAAAATATTTCACTTTTTTATTAAAGAATTTTGTAAGAACAAGTGAAGTATATTCACATACATGTGTTATAACACACATACATGTATAGAGTTTTGTTTCTCATTTATTGCATTATAATTAGCATGGTTCTATCTCATGTTAAAAAATGTAAATTAAACAGATTTTCTAAGCTAATGTAATGAAGAATTTTTTTTTTTTATTGAATTTTTAAGTAAACAAGAAATTGAAGATTATGTTATGATATAATATTATTAAATATATGAAACAAAACAAAATATGTACAATGTACATATGTACATATGTATACACGGAAAAATATTTTGAATCGATTTTGAAAATTTTTTCACTAATAATTAATAATGTTAAAAAATTAAACCATTTCAAATGGATTTAAGGTATTTTATGTGAGGTCAAGGTTTTCGGGACCTAAAAAGGCCAGAAATTAATTAACCAATCGATTTTAAAAATTTTTTCACAGTTAGTAAGTTAAAGTATTTGAATTAATTAATTAAATGATGTCCGCAAGAAGCTTACGGACTGCCATAAGTTATATGAGATCCTTAGAACCCTTTTCTTACTGTTAGAGTACTAGACTTGTATGAGTTTCGCCAGGATTTACTGATCCCATAATTGTAAAAAATAAACTAAACGACCAATTTTAAAAATTTCTTCACTGTTACAGAGCTAAACTATTTTAGATAGATTTAGAATACATTATGTACGGTCCGCCAGGGTCCACAGGACCCAAAAGTGTCAAAAATAAACTAACTGACCGATTTTGAAAATTTTTTCACTGTTACAGAGCTAAACTATTTTAGATAAATATCGATTACGTTATGTAAGGTCCGCCTGGGTCCATAGGACCCAAAAGTGTCAAAAATAAACTGCCTGATTGATTTTGAAAATTTTTTCACTGTTACAGAGCTAAACTGTTTTAGATAAATATAGATTCCGTTATGTAATGTCTGCCAGGGTCCATAGGATCCAGAAGTGTCAAAAATAAACCAACTGACAGATTTTGAAAATTTTTTCACTGTTACAGAGCTAAACTATTTTAGATAAATATAAATTACGTTATGTAAAGTCCACCAAGGTCCATAGAACCCAAAAGTGTCAAAAATAAACTAACTGACCGATTTTGAAAATTTTTTCACTGTTACAGAGCTAAACTATTTTAGATAAATATAGATTACGTTATGTAAGGTCTGCTAGGGTCCATGGGATCCAAAAGTGTCAAAAATAAACTAACCGACCGATTTTGAAAATTTTTTCACTGTTGGGGAACTAAGCTATTTTAGATAGACATACATTACGTTCTTTAGGCTCCGCCCGGGTCCATGAGACCCAAAAGTGGTAAAAATAAACTAACCGACCGATTTTGAAAATTTTTTCACTGTTACAGAGCTAAACTATTTTAGATAAATATAGATTACGTTATGTAAAGTCTGCCAGGGTCCATCGGATCCAAAAGTGTCAAAAATAAACTAACCGACCGATTTGAAAATTTTTTCACTGTTGGGGAGCTAAGCTATTTTAGATACATATAGATTACGTTATGTAAAGTCTGACAGTGTCAGTAGGACCTAAAAGTGACCAAATAACTGACCGATTTTGAAACTTTTTTACTATTACCGAGGTAAACTATTTTAGATAGGTACAGGTTGTGTTATCTGAGATCCACAACTGTCCTGCGGATGCAAATGCGGCGTAGAATGCTACACAACGGGTTTTGAATATATATATATATATATATATATATATATATATATATATATATATATATATATATATATATATATATATATATATTACATAAAATCCGCCTAGAATATGCGGTCGAGCTGATTTTTTAATGAGGTCCACCGGGATCTTGCAGATCCGAAAACGCCAGTAATAAGCTATCGAACCGATGCAAAAAATTTCTCACTGCTAGAGAACTAAATTATTTAAGATGGATACAACTATGGATACAAAATTCGTTCGGGTTCTTGGGTCCCCAAAAATACCAAAACTAATTACCCAGCCGATTTTAAAATTCTTTTACTCTTAGAAAGCTAAACTATTTTAAATAGCTACAGGTCTTAGATGAGATCCGCCAGTGCCCAAGATTTGGAAATTCGCTATGTTATGCAGATGCTGCGACAGGGGTAATTTATTTATAAAATAGAAATTTTGGATTTTTTTTTGGAAAGAAAAAATATCTTCATAAAAGCCGTCCAGTTTACTATTTAAGTTCCTTTTTTAATATTTAAAAATAAAACACAAAGGCAATTGGCGGATAAGCATGGGTAGGAATGCCCTCGTACGAATTGTGTTGGCTTTTTCCCTGCTAACTGCTATCGGCAAAAATTTGAAATTTACTGGGATTCAGCCCTTAAAAACTTAAAACCTTTTTTTAAAGCCCCGATCAACCGGACACTCATCATCAGTTTTGAAACCACCAAAATGACAAATCGCTTGTGGACTTTCAATTACATTTCGCTTGTAGACATTCAATACCGAAGATGAAAGGAAAAATTCGACTTCCGTGATGGGGCTCCGCTGCTCACGGCGTTTTTTTTTGTACAAAACCACAACTAACTGAATTTTACTTTTTAGAAATCATGACTCACTTGAAGTGGTGTAGTTGAATTTTTCAACAATTGCAGGAGAGCACCCGTATCAGTTAAACCAAACCTTAACATGTTTCACTATAATAATATGATTTTGCTTATAGACCCACACATTAGACACGGTATATACAAACGTGTTTCGTAAAGATATTATCTAACAGCTAAATAACTATTACCAGTAAATATGTCAGTGTTTAATGTCAATCTCATTATATACAATACAGTATGATCCTAATATAAGCCATCATATAAGAAATTTCAACACTCTTGTTATTCCTTTTTTTCAATTTATCTAATTTTAATTAATATCGCAATTTCTTACTTACTTTTAATTTACATCTCTCCTAAATGTGTCAATATGGCTGGTAAAGTGCTCATATTTTCAAATTTTATTTAGCACATAACATTACAAATATTATAATGCCCTATTAGAGGAGTCTACATTTTTAGAATTCCATTTACGAATTCGATTTCACCCACAATTTATTATATTATAATAGTTTTCAAAGTTAGAGAATTTTTGAATAATATTTTTGTTATTAAATACAGACAAATCTCTGTCGTGAAAGTACAATTTTGCCTTCTTGACATCTTCTGCTTGCAACAGAATGCAAAATTAAAATTTTCTTGATTATTAGTTTTATTTGGAGTTATTTATTGGTGGAAATAACTCCAAATAAAACTAATAATCAAGAATCATCCACCGAAAAATCAAATAATTAAAATTTCCCGTAATTCTAATTAATAGGGACACTGTTTTTATTTCCGAGTCTGCAAAATCAGCCACAGCTTTATTGTTTTAAACTAAGGTTTTTAAAACAGTTCTTATCTATCTCACACAGATTGTTACAAACTTATCTAACCAGCTTACCGTCAAAGTATAGTCGAATTCAAACCATATTTTTAGCCTAGATTGATAGAGTAATTGATCCTTATTTATGAATTTTATGTCAAAAAATCGATAGATACCTACATATATCTCCAAAACTTATCAGTTATCGACAATTAATTCATTCTTTTTTGTTCCTAGTATAAAACATGTCTCTCTGTCTATATACAATTGATACAATACCGACATAAATATGCAAGTTGTTGGAATGAAATTAAGTAATATATTGCACATAAAAAAGTTAATTTATTGTTTACAAATGTTAAAATTAGTAATAATTTTTTCTTTCTAATATGAATGTTTACTACTGTTTTTCATTTTTAATTCTTACCGGACGTCAACTCTTCCGCACTTTATGATAAATGAGTACAACATATTTTATGCACATGGAACACTTTTTGGCTAGATATGAGATTAATAAAATAAAAACAAAAATATTGTTGCAACATATTTAAATGCACAAAACTACAGTCATACACTGTTTAACGACAAGAATATGTTTTACGTAAACAGTGTGTTAGTCGGTACATCACTATATTTATTTCATTATTAGAACTAATTTATATGCTATTATTTTCGATATTAAGCTAATTTTTATATAAATTTTTAAAATATATAATATCACGTATATAGGTTAGGTACCTATTACGAAAATATTAAAATCGTGAAATAGAATAATATAAATTATGGACATTACAAAAATTTATTACAATTTATGGAGATATAAAAACACCTTTAAAGTTTACTTATAAACGCATACAACTAATGTTTATTAATTAATTGATAATAAATCACATTTTAACGTTTTCTAACGTAGGCATCAAACATTATTTCATTTATTTACGTTAGTTTAGTTAAAATGTATCTAGTAATGAAACAAGTATATCTAGTTCTTAAAGCATTATCAAGAACAAGCTATCACTGAATTTTTATCACAGTCGAAGCTTTTGTTTAGGGAATATGTTTTTGTAGGTCCTCCGACTACGATAAAAACTCAGCGATAACTTGTCTTTAACAGTTCAGTTCATTTTTGGGGCATCTAGAACCCGAAAATCTACTTCACTAAAATTTATATATATATATATATATATATATATATATATATATATATATATATATATATATATACAGAGTGGTCCAGAATTATGTACCGTAATTGCTGGATCTGATAGTATGTTAAAAAATAATGGTACCTTTTCACCTACATTTTTTTACAAAACTTAATAATAAGGGAGATAAATCAGAGGTGTAAAATGTAGAGGGGTGGAATGAAACTGATTTCTTTTTTTTTTTTAAATTTTTTAGGGGCTTTTGATAACTGGTTTCATATTCTAGGGGCGCGTATGAACATTAAGATAATTAAATTTATGGCATCAATTATTCGATCATTTATGATTAGGGGATAATTTGGAAACATATACTTCTACTTTAAATTACTCGAAAACGGTAATATTTATCGAAATGTAACAAATATACCTTTTTTGCGTGAAATTGTCTGAGGAATTATATTATCAGGGATTTTGTTTAAATAATTGCAAATTAAGAAAGAAAAGACGTGATTACTCACACCTACCACCCAAAACCACCTCTTAGTCATGAATGGTGGAATAAGTGTTGATATAAATTTAATTCTTCTAACGCAAAATAAGTACCCCTAAAATATCAATCCGTTATTCAAAAACGTTTGGAAAATATTTAAGAAATAATGGTTTTCGTTTCACCTCTTTACAGAGTTGTATATCCCTTAAAAGTGAGTTTTGAAAAAAAAGTGTACATGAAAAGGGACAATTATTTTTGAACGTACTACGAGCTCTATCAATTACGGTACATTATTCTGGGCCACCTTGTATATACATATATATATATATATATATATATATATATATATATATATATATAAATATATATATATTATATATATATACATATATATATATATATATCTATAATATATATATATTATATATATATATACATATATATATATATCTATAATATATATATATATATATATATATATATATATATATATATATATATATATATATATATATATATATATATATATATATATATATACTGTGTGAGTTTTTTGAGAATTGCCATTTTTATTACAGCCAAACCGTTTATTTAATCGAAAAATTGTTCAAATAAGCGTTGTAGATATTGACGGTGGCAACCGATTGCTATAGTCAGGAGCTTTACAGCCCTTATGGTTTGCGAGCTATGATACAAAGTTATAGATTTTTAAATGAGACTGTATATTAATTTTTCGATAAAACTGATCTAATATGCATTAATTAACAACATAAATGAGCAAAAAAATTTTTTTTTACCCAAGTTTAATCTTTTAATTTTTCTTTAATTTATCAGTTAGGCGGTAAAAATACGCATATGTATTTGAGGCTACTTCAGCCGATAGTGTTCTGGTTGGTTACATTTCCATTACATTCAAGAAAAGAACTTTTCCCATTACCATTTATACCATACAAATTTGGTTGTAATAAAAATGACAACTCTCAAAAAACTCACATGGTACATATATGTATTTATGTGTGTACGTGATAACTCTCGAACGAAATGTTTAATACTTATGAAATTTGTTATGCGAACTGGAATCCGGATTGGCTCAGCTAAGTTCGTTCGCCAGATACGTCTGATGCCCAGAAGTAGATTTTTTAGCCATTTTCACCATTTTTAGTCGTTTTTTGCAATATTTGGCTAGAATTCAAAATTTTTTTAATTTTTTTTTACACCGTCGAAAAAGGCGTAAAAAATTGCATAAGATAAGCTTTTAAAACATTGTTCTAAGTGAACTAGCGTTTGAGAAAAATTAAGAAATTTGATGGATTTTTTTATAGTAAATGCTGCATTGTTTTAGCAATTCTTTTCTAGATAAAGCAAGTGCTAGTTAGTTATTCAATATGTATGTATGTGTTATAATAACAATAGCTCTGTCTCATCTTTTTAAATTAAAATTAGCCAGCCTTTAGAGAGAAAATATAATTTATATATATTTGCATACCTAGAAAAAAAAATCGAAAACTATAGTTATGTAATGTAATAATATATTGCTAAATGGATGTATACTGCACTATATGAGATCCGCTAGGGTCCTGAGAACCCAAAATTACCTATTGAACTGATTTTGAAAATTGTTTTAATCTTAGAGAGCTAAACTATTTTAAATGGATACAGGTCTTAGATGAGATCCGCCAATGCCCAATATATATATATATATATATATATATATATATATATATATATATATATATATATATTCCCGCTACATTTTAATATGTGTAGGGCCCACCTATGGAAGTTAAGAGCTCAAATTTGGTAAATGGGGCTCATTCTGATGCCTGGCGGACCTTGGCGGACCTTACATTACGTATTCTATATCTATCTAAAATAGCTTAGCTCTTTGACAGTGAAAAAATTTTCAAAATCGGTCGCTTATTTTATTATTGACACGTTTAGATCCAATGGATCTTAGCCGACCTTGCATAAGGTAATCTATATCTTTCTAAAATAGTTTAGCTCTCTAAGAGTGAAAAAATTTTCGAAATCTTTATTTTTTTTTACAGTTATTTTTTTACAGTTTTTTACAGTTACAGGCTAGTTTATTTTTTACAATTATGGGATCAATGGACCCTGGCGGGTCATATAACTTATGGCAGTCCGTGAGGGTCTTGCGGACATCATTTAATAAATTAACTAATTCAAATACTTTAGCTTAGTAACGGTGAAAAAATTTTTAAAATCGATTGAGTAGTTAATTTTTGACATTTTTAGGTCCCCAGTAGCCTAACGGGTCTCATATAAGATGAGACCGGATCCCGGAATGTTCCTAGAACCCGGAAATTATATTCACTAAAATTTAAATTAAAAATTATACATAGTTATTTTTTCAATAACTGTATAATAAAGCAATGATTTAGTCGTACATGCTAAAGTAAATCGTGTGCTCTTGTTTCAGTTTAGTTAAACATTAAGTGAGTCTATGTATATTTACGTATGTTTAAATACGAACAAAAGTTGGCAATACTTGGTAATGTTCTCGAGATTCGATAAAACTGAAATTAAAATAACTGCTTTTCGCATTAAAGAAGTAATATATGTATTAATTCGTTATCAAAATGAAACAATTTTCGAACAGCGGTCAGTGGCCTAATGATAAGGCGCTTGACTGGTTCCCAGAAATCCTGAGTTTGAGCCTCACCCAATTCAGTTTAATAAGTTTTCAATAACTATTTAAAAAATCTTTAATTATTAATTAGTAACAAAACTTTTTTTATACATACATATATTAAAAACATACCTATGGAAGATATTCCTCCCATAATTACACTAATTGTAAAAATAATATGAGAGTATTATTATATATATGTAGATGTATAATTTGAGCATCACTTAACTCCAACAGCTACTGCTGAAGTTCAGTGATGATTGAGTTAACGAAGTTACTCAATCACGTACTAAATTGATTAATTTTGTTTGTTGCAACACAAACACAATATGTACACTGTACAGTGACCATTTAGGTTCTTTTTATCTTATGCGATATCTGTTGTCAGTCTTCCCCGCACCTGCGTTTATCAACACATCCATATACCAGTTTACCAGTTTACTTACACGTGGATATCTGAATCAACAGTGAATCAAGTTACCTGCCTAGCTACAATGGGGTATTTTACAGTAGTTGAAAAAATCTCTATTTTGATTTTTAAATAATTACTGGAGTCATAATGATACTGAATATTGATTTTTTATAAGTTATTTTCATTCAAAAATATAAAAATTTTAATTAAATAAAATTACAAAATTTACGTTAAAAATGACATAATCAAAAAGATCAAGCAAAAGAAGCTTACGTCACAAGCTCGTTGTATTATTTTGTAGCTAGGAAAAAAACTGTTTACTTTTTGTATAACTATGAAGGAAATTTTTCATTATTAATTTTTTTAAATTATTTGACAATTTAAAACGTGTTTAACCGTTTACACTCAACCTTTTAACTGTTATAAAATAGAAGAAAATTTTATTAGAGCTGATAGTAACAATTTGCCAAGAATAGACGCATTAATGACAGTCTTATTTTTTAAAAATAATGCTGATTTTTACTCCGTCGAAATAAAAAAGGTAAAAACTACATTGTGAGTATATGGTCGCTATTACACTGTCATAGATATATGTCAAAGTTTTATTTAATCAAAGAAATATTATAGTGTAATAAGTCAACTTTTATAATATAATATTTTGTAACCATAGTTAAAGATACTTCTTAATCTTTGATCATAGATTTGATTCAAGATCTTTGACATGTATCTATGACAATCTAATAGCGGCCTATGTACAATCTTTATAAAGCTTTGAATGTATGTATGACAAACCGACTATACATGTGTTTCTTTCATTGTGGCAGTGCCTCCAGAGAACCTTACGGAGACGACGCAGTTGGATATGTCCAGTTACGTCGCGATTCAGGATTAAATTCTAAAAATAACATAAATGTCACAAGTAAAACCACTACCGATTCAATGTTTTAGAGCCAATGATGTCATACGATTTGAAAGAGACAGAGAACAGCGTTTTGGCTGTTTTTTTTTAAAACTGAAATTTTATCGGTGATTTTTATCATGATTTTTATTAAAAATATAGTACAAAATAATTTAAAAATGTGTATTACGAGCTTAGTAAGAAGTAATAAACACACTAACAAGGAAAGGTATCCAACTGTATCTCTCAAAATTTTTTGAAACTTTGGTGGATTGTAGATCTTATTAAAACTAATCCAAAGCCATATTTCGGTCGTGCCCATAAGCGGTTTAAGGGGGTGAAACTCACCCCTGAAAATTAGAGTTTTTTCAATTTTCTTAAATATCTTGGAAATGGTAAGAGTTTTGGTAGGGAAACTATATATATACATATATATATATATATATATATATATATATATATATATATATATATATATATATATATATATATATATATATTTGGAAATGGCACTTTAAGATCTTTATTATGATACAAAATTAAAGTTATAAAATCATTGGGGTTTCATCCCCCACCCCTAACCTCTAATTTAATCGGGTATTTTTTGGTAAAAGAGGAAACTGCTATATGTCAATAAAATAATTTTTAATTAATATATTTTTCATCACACCAGTTTATTTCTTGTTGCATAAATACACCCTTTGTTAATATTAACTTGGGAAAATTTTTAATTTTTTGATTTAATAATGAGAAAACATATGGTCAAAGAATATCGTATTTTAGTAATGAATTGTTACAAACTTACGATATACTTTAAAATACATTATTTAGAAAGAAAAAAATTCACTGCAACCTCCCCCCCCTTCCATGCTTTACTGATATCTATACAAATCTTATTTACTTATTTGTTTGTTTTTATTTTTCTATACAATTGTCAATATTTTAATGTTTGTAATCTACACAATAATGATATTGTTCGTAAAAATGTTCAAAACAAAAATATTGTCCACACCAAGCTCAACTTATAAAAGCCGGTTTACCACATACACTATACTTTGGTGCTTCTCCTTCTTCATTGAAAAAGCAATATGTTACAGAATTTTCAAAACTTTCTGGTCGTTGGTCAATATATCCACTTTTATACCATCCATACATGAACCAATTTTGAAAACGAGGAGACGGAAACTGATTGTGAGCCAGAGACTGAAGTTTTTGAATATTATTACGGCGATGTAAATCAATATCGTATACTCATTTAGAATTACATTATCCGAAAATAATCTGATGAATTGTTTCCAGAGTCGATATACATAAACATCCAGAGGTTAAAATATTGACAATTTATTGTATACATAGATAAATAAAAATAAGTAAATAAGTAAATAAGATTTGTATAGATATATAGATATAAATTACCTATAATTATAATAATTATAATATAGATCTGTATAGGTAGATAGATTTGTCAAGTATGGGGGGGGGGGTGCAGTGTATTTTTTCTTTCTAAATTATGTATTTTAAAGTATATTGTAAGCTTGTAACAATTCATTACTAAAATACGAGATTCTTTGACCATATTTTTGCTCATTATTAAATCAAAAAGTTAAAATGTTTTCGAAGTTAAAATTAGCAATGGGTGTATTTATGCAATAAAATATAAACTGGTGTGATGTAATATATATTAATTAAAAATTCTTTTATTTACACATAACAGCCTCTTTTACCAAAAAATACATGAAAAAATTAGGGGTGGGGGTGGGGGATGAAACCACAATGATTTCATAACTTTAATTTTGGTATCATAATAAAGATTTTAAAGTGCTGTTTACAAATATATATAGTTTCCCTACCAAAGCTTTTATCATTTCCAAGATATTTAAGAAAACTGAAAAAAAACTCTAATTTTCAGGGGTGAGTTTCACCCTCTTAAATCGCTTATGGGCACGAACGAAATATGGCTTTGGATTAGTTTTAATAAGATCTACAATCCATCAAAGTTTCAAAAATTTTTGAGAGATACAGTTGGATACCTTTCCTTGTAAGATGGTTTTTAAAAAATTGTCAAATACCCCATTATATTTAAACTTACTGTCGTATCATGTCCTATCATTTATTTTTTGCCTTACCTTCTTCCCGCATACAAACGTATGGTTCCTCGCATCATTGACTTCTATTGGGGTTCACGTCTTGTAAAAACAGGTAATATTTTGTGGTTTGAGTTTCGTAAAATTTATAGAGTATGGTGGATATTCATAAGATGTTAACTCATTATATCTGAGCTCTGTTTATTTTATCGCAGTTGTAACTCTTTCTTCGATTATTAATCTTCTATTAAAAAGTATATTTATGCCAATGAATATAAATAATCAGTAGGTATTTACGTTTTAGTTTATTAACATTAACTGATTTCTAATCATGTCATCCCTAATTCAGTATTAGTTTAACCCAATATTGTATAATTAAGTATTATTCCAGTTGAGATTATATTCGTAGGGAAGCATTTAGGAACCAAACCGCACTTCTTCAAAAACGATAGAATAGTCCCTAGGTTATACCACTTCGTGGGATCTCCGGGATATATGTATATATACGGATCGACAAACAAACACGCAACTAAAATTGTTTAGGAAGTTCTAAAACATAAAATGCACCTGTAAGATTTTATTTTGGAAGCGAAAAAAATTTTTATATGTCAAAGGTGATCACAATAATATTAATAGATTTGAGCGTTACTTTATGGTATTCCATATTTGTAAATAATAAACAAATATTTTACTTCGCAAAAATACCACTTTTATTTTGAAACTGTGACAATATTGTTTCGAACCGTCAGTTCATTTTCAAACAGATTGAACATTCTGTTTGAAAATGAACTGACGGTTCGAAACAATATTGTCACAGTTTCAAAATAAAAGTGGTATTTTTGCGAAGTAAAACATTTGGTGATCACAATACTTTCGCTGTCTTAATAGTTTTAACGCAAAAAAAAAAAAATTATAAATTTAGTCTGTAATCTAGATCCCACCAAAAACATAAATGTGAAAAATGGGCAAATTCTATTATGTTAGCCTGAAAAAGAATTGAAATCAAAATAACTGTCAAGTTCCAAACATATTTTTCGTGCAGAATCGGAATAAGTTTAATAAATTGTTTTAAGAAATATAATATCAAACATTTTTTGAAGGTCAACAATAGAAATTTTTCATTAGAATTTGGCGTTAAAAACTCGCCACGTTCTAATGTAAAATTTCTATTATTTATTTAAATGATTGGTAATGCGCTTGGCTAGCAACCAAGAGATCCGGGTTCGAGTCCCAGCCGATTCAGTTTACAAATCTTATTTACTTATTTGTTTGTTTTTATTTTTCTATACAATTGTCAAATCTTGATGTTATATTTCTTATAACATTTTATTCAGATTCTGCACAAAAAATGTGTTTGGAACTTAACAATTTATTTTGATTTCAATTCTTTTTCAGACTAATACAATATAATAGAACTTGCCCATTTTTCAGATTTTTCTTTTGGTTGGATCTCACAACTTTTTGTAGGAAATGTAGTTTAATACCATTGAGGAGAGGATCGACTAGAGAGAATGCTGTGTATTACAAATATATTAAGAAATTGAAGCAAAAAAATTGACTGATGGGATGACTTTAATGGCGGTCAACGCATTAATTTAATGTGAATTTAATGGTTTATCTAATATTTATAAAAAAAGTCTCCGTAGTTACAAGTTGGGTTTACTAAAATGGAGTCATGCTTCAAAATTTAATGCCTGTGGTATCTCTAAGAAACATATTAGCGAATTTCGAAAACTCGAAATTCAGCCATTACAGTAGGTCTCATGACGCAATCTGAGTCCGGGACTATGGCAGAAATCTGTTTTGAGGTCCCTAGAATACGAGAAAAAAAATTTATATATATATATATATATATATATATATATATATATATAAATTTTTTTTCTCGCATTCTAGGGACCTCAAAACAGATTTCTGCCATAGTCCCGGCCAATTCAAGCCAATTCAGAATCCAGTCCGCACACAAAATTTCATAAGCGTTAGACGTTTCGTTCGAGAGTTATCGTGGGAACACATAAATATATATATATATATATATATATATATATATATATATATATATATATATATTTATGTGTTCCCACGATAACTCTCGAACGAAACGTCTAACGCTTATGAAATTTTGTGTGCGGACTGGATTCTGAATTGGCTTGGCTAAGTTCGTTAGCCAGACACGTCGGATGCCCAGAAGTAGGTTTTCTGGCCATTTTTTATCATTCGATTCTATCATAAGGCAGTTCGATTTTTACATCGTTGAAAAGGAAAAAAAAAATTATGAAGAAAATATTTTTATAATTTTCTTTCTATTTTAAGTATTTTTCGAGAAAATGTAAATTTTCACTTTTATTCTTTCTTTGTTAGTCTAATAAGTAATTTATATTTATATCTCAGTTCTTTATGAAGTATAAAAATATTTCACTTTTTTATTAAAGAATTTTGTGAGAACAAGTGAATACTATTCACATATATGTGTTATAACACACATACATGTATAGAGTTTTGTTCTCATTTATTGCATTATAATTAGCATGGTTCTATCTCATGTTAAAAAATGTAAATTAAACAGATTTTCTAAGCTAATGTAATGAAGAATTTTTTTTTTTTATTGAATTGTTAAGTAAACAAGAAATTGAAGATTATGTTATGATATAATATTATTAAATATATGAAACAAAACAAAATATGTACAATGTACATATGTATGTACGGAAAAATATTTTGAATCGATTTTAAAAATTTTTTCACTAATAATTAATAATGTTAAAAAATTATACCATTTCAAATGGATTTAAGGTATTTTATGTGAGGTCAAGGTTTTCGGGACCTAAAAAGGCCAGAAATTAATTAACCAATCGATTTTAAAAATTTTTTCACAGTTAGTAAGTTAAAGTATTTGAATTAATTAATTAAATGATGTCCGCAAGAAGTTTACGGACTGCCATAAGTTATATGAGATCCTTAGAACCCTTTTCTTACTGTTAGAGTACTAGACTTGTATGAGTTTCGCCAGGATTTACTGATCCCATAATTGTAAAAAATAAACTAAACGACCAATTTTAAGAATTTCTTCACTGTTACAGAACTAAACTATTTTAGATAGATTTAGAATACATTATGTAAGGTCCGCCAGGGTCCACAGGACCCAAAAGTGTCAAAAATAAACTAACTGACCGATTTTGAAAATTTTTTCACTGTTACAGAGCTAAACTATTTTAGATAAATATCGATTACGTTATGTAAGGTCCGCCTGGGTCCATAGGACCCAAAAGTGTCAAAAATAAACTGCCTGATCGATTTTGAAAGTTTTTTCACTGTTACAGAGCTAAACTGTTTTAGATAAATATAGATTCCGTTATGTAAAGTCTGCCAGGGTCCATAGGATCCAGAAGTGTCAAAAATAAACTAACTGACCGATTTTGAAAATTTTTTCACTGTTACAGAGCTAAACTATTTTAGATAAATTTAAATTACGTTATGTAAGGTCCACCAAGGTCCATAGAACCCAAAAGTGTCAAAAATAAACTAACTGACCGATTTTGAAAATTTTTTCACTGTTACAGAGCTAAACTATTTTAGATAAATATAGATTACGTTATGTAAGGTCTGCCAGGGTCCATGGGATCCAAAAGTGTCAAAAATAAACTAACCGACCGATTTTGAAAATTTTTTCACTGTTACAGAGCTAAACTATTTTAGATAAATATAGATTACGTTATGTAAGGTCTGCCAGGGTCCATGGGATCCAAAAGTGTCAAAAATAAACTAACCGACCGATTTTGAAAATTTTTTCACTGTTGGGGAACTAAGCTATTTTAGATAGACATACATTACGTTATTTAGGGTCCGCCAGGGTCCATGGGACCCAAAAGTGTTAAAAATAAAATAACCGACCGATTTTGAAAATTTTTTCACTGTTACAGAGCTAAACTATTTTAGATAAATATAGATTACGTTATGTAAAGTCTGCCAGGGTCCATCGGATCCAAAAGTGTCAAAAATAAACTAACCGACCGATTTTGAAAATTTTTTCACTGTTGGGGAGCTAAGCCATTTTAGATACATATAGATTACGTTATGTAAGGTCTGAAGTGTCAGTAGGACCTAAAAGTGTCAAAAATAAAATAACTGACCGATTTTGAAACTTTTTTACTATTACCGAGGTAAACTATTTTAGATAGGTACAGGTTGTGTTATCTGAGATCCACAACTGTCCTGCGGATGCAAATGCGGCGTAGAATGCTACACAACGGGTTTTGAATATATATATATATATATATATATATATATATATATATATATATATATATATATATATATATTACATAAAGTCCGCCTAGAATATACGGTCGAGCTGATTTTTTAATGAGGTCCACCGGGATCTTGCAGATCCGAAAACGCCAGTAATAAGCTATCGAACCGAGGCTAAAAAATTTCAATGGAATTTCAGATGGATACAACTATGCTGCACAAAATTCGTTCGGGTTCTTGGGTCCCCAAAAATACCAAAACTAATTACCCAACCGATTTTAAAAATTCTTTTACTCTTAGAAAGCTAAACTATTTTAAATAGGTACAGGTCTTAGATGAGATCCGCCAGTGCCCAAGATTTGGAAATTCGCTATGTTATGCAGATTCTGCGACAGGGGTATTATGTTAATATGTTCGATTCAGTGCTCAGTGTTTAATACAAACTTGTTCAGTTAAAATGTTTACGAATTTATTAATCTATTTATTAATTAATATAAAGTAATATGTTGCTATAAATAATTATTTCTTTTTCATAGTTACCAACAATTAGTACATTGAATATTTAGGAAGCCTTTGAGTAACTTTTATATTTTATAAAATTGCCGTGTATTTTTCGAAAGAAAGGGCTACAAATAACGAAAAATATTATGATTTTATATTTTTACTTTTACTTTTAGACTAAGATCTATACTCTGACCAAATTTCAATTTCCTAAGTCCTTTGGAAGTAGGTCAGAGGTTTTGATGATCTGCCAGTAAGTGACTGAGTGCCAAAATTATCAATTTTTGGAAGCATATATCTCGGGGACAAACGTTAGATCGATGAAATTTGAAACTAACAAGGAGCACTCGAACGAACGATCGGTGGCCTAATTGGTAAGGCGCTTGGCTAGCAACCAAGGGATCCGGGCTCGAGTCCCAGCCGATCCAGTTTTGATAATTTTTCAAACACTATGTGAATTTTAATTAACATAATGAATTGGTCATACATACCAAAGTAAATCGAGTGTGTGCAAGTATCAGCTAAAGCTGGACATCAAAGTGAACATATGAATATTGGTGTGTGTATAAATATGGACAAAAGTCCGCCATACATTAATAACCGTTTCACAGGCACTCGATAACATTTGAAATTAAAAAAAAAAAAATAACAAGGAGAGGTTCAGATTTGGTCGCCACCGATTTCAATCAAATTTCGTCTGCTAGTAGAGCATAAAATCAATATTAAAAATTTACAATATTATGGTTCACCTGTCAAAAATACAGGAAATATTTTTATTTAAAATTTAAACCAAAATGTAGGTAAGATACAATCAAGTTATTTAGAACATTTCACCAAAATGGTCACAGCTCAGCAGTAGATCGGCGGAGTGCAAATAGTGGGGTACCAGGATCAAATCCCGGTACAAGTGATTATTCAATTTTTTATTTTTATTAACAATTAATTTATTAATTACCTATGTTAACAAAATTAAGCTGCGAAATATTACTTATCGCAAAATTAATGAATAATTAATATAATTTTTCTTAAAATCTTTTCTTTTTCGATATGAATATATCACATAAATACAAGTCAATTAAATACTTTAGAACTTTTAAAATATGAACATTTTACATTTTGAAAAATGTAAAAATTCATCTTGTAAAAATATGTGAGTAACATATTTTTACATTTTTCAAAATCTAATTTCATACTTTAAAAGTTTTAATGTATCTAATTGACTTATGTGCTTATGTTGATATATGTACTCATATCGAAAAAGAAAAGATTTTAAGAAATTTGATTAAAATCGGTGACGACCATATCTGAACCTCTCCATGTAAGAGTCACTTTGAGCATGTTATTGTGTGTACAAAATTTTAATTCGATACATCAAATATGTAGAACTGGAGTTTTAGGCGGGACAAAAATGCCTTGAAATCGTTCGTGTACACTGTAAATATACATACATAGCTTGGTGCACGTACGGCTGGTAAGTACTTGCCTACGCGCTTATTGATATACGCAGTGTTTTTGAAGCAGAACTTCAGAATCAATTTTACATATATTATAAGATCACATAAAAGCAAGGCAAAATTCGAGGCAAGTTTGTAATTTGAAACTTAATTCAAATGAGGAATTATTAATGTTTTTCGTTCTCACCGGAATGGTTTCCATTAGTGTTGAGTCGCTTACTAAAAAACGACTCTTTCAAATATACAACATCGTGCTCGATTCTTCAGAAAAGAGTCGCCAGTCCAACTTGTAAGAATGGATATTCTGTGCTAGCATTATATACAAAACTACTTAATAAACTATAGTAACCGTCTCAAGTTATTCACATATTATACACAATACATAAGTGTCTATGCGAGTTTTATATCTTTAATCTACGTGGACACACCGCGGCCAACACATCACAGCGCACTAGCACACTGTGCGTGCGGATGACTCTCTTAATAAAACACAAAGCACAGCACAACAGTCTACTATAATTTTCTAAAATGTATTCGGCGTGCTGAGTACACAAGAATGGTCACTCATCACGTCATTGTACAGAATTATGTGTGTACTAAACAACAAAAACTCGCCTTGACACAACACTAGTTTACACAATTTTCATTTTTAGTCGAAATTTTCCTTGAAAAAATTAGACTTGTACAGCCTATACGATAAGAACAGCGAGAGGCGAGACTAGGGGCGCTATCCGTTTTCGGACCCGTAGAACACGATTATCAAGAAGAAAAATGTCTGATATATATAAATATTCCCGCTACCTTTTGATATGTGTAGGCCCCCCTATGGGTGGGGGGAGCTGAAATTTGGTAGGTGGGGATCACTCAGATGTACAACAATACTATCAAATTTTGGGCCAATTTTTGATCCGATCCAAACTTTAAGGGGGTGGTGGGGAGCAACAAAACAATACAACTTTTCCAAACCGGTTTGAAATAATGTTTCGGTCAATTTCGACATTTTCGAAGTTTGTAACACTCGCACAGGCCACACAAATAAGCCTAGAGGGCTGAAATTTTGTATCTGGATTGAGTTAGTATCAAGAGGGTGCCTTTTGGGGGCCCCAACTTTTAACCCTTACCTTACCTTGATTTTTTTTGCTTTTTTTTCTAACAGGCCTAGAGGCTCTCTGAGTAAACCTAGAGGGCTGAAATTTTGTACATGTATTGAGTTACTATCCAGTTAGTGCCTTTTAGGGATCCCACATTACTTTTCTCCTCACTTTAATGTTTCGTTCAATTACCTACAACATATCCAAAATTCAGCTTCCAAGGATGATTTGGAGGGAGTAGAGGGGGAAAAAAAAATTTTTGCTGGATCTTACGCGCCCACAGTCCTCCAGAATTAACTTAGAGGGTTGAAATTGGGTATGTTGATAGAGTTCGTACCTAGGGTCTGCTTTTTACTAATATTTTACCCCACGCCCTTATTAGAAAAAATTTGACTTATACAGCCTATACGACAAGAACGGCGAGAGGCGAGAGTAGGGGCGCTATCCATTTTCGGACCCGTAGAACACGAATATGTAGAAAAAAAATGTCTGATATATATATATATATATATATATATATATATATATATATATATATATATATATATATATATATATATATATATATATATTCCCGCCACCTTCTAATATGTGTAGGGCCCCACTATGGAAGTTAACTATTAAAGTGGGGTCAAATTTTGGGAAAATTTTTGATCCGACCCAATTTTTAAGGGAGTGGTGGGGGGCGGTAAAACAATAAAACTTTTCCAAACCGGTTGGAAATAATGTTTCGGCGAATTATCTACAACATATCCAAAATTCCGCTTCCTAGGATGATTTGGACGGAGTAGAGGGGGAAAAAACGATTTTAGCTGGATCTAACACGCCCCCAGCCCAACATAGAGGGTTAAAATTTGGTGTGTTGATAAAGTTCGTACCTAGGTTGTGCTTTTTGGAGGTTTTAATATTTTACCCTCCCTTCCCCCTCATTCTTAAGCTACAATTTCATGCTTTTTCGACGTTTTCGAAGTTTGTACCACTCGCACAGGTCACCCAAATAAACCTAGAGGGCTGAAGTTTTGTATTCGGATTGAGTTAGTATCAAGGGGGTGCCTTTTGGGGGATCGACTTTTAACCCCGCACTCCCACCATTTTTATACCAAAAAGAACATGATTTTTCTTGTTTTTTAACAGTTTCGTTCGGGTCAAAATCTCTCCAAATAAACCTACAAACCAGAAATTTTTTGTACAGGTTAAGCTAATAGCCAGACACTGCTTTTTGGAAGTTTCAACCTTTAGCCCCTACCCCCACGATTTTTACGCCAATATTTCCTTAATTTTTTTTACTTGTTTTCTAACACGTCTAGAGACTCTCTAAGGAAACCTAGAGGGCTGAAATTTTGTACGTGTATTCAGTTAGTATCCAGCTAGTACCTTTTAGGGAGTCCACATTACTTTTCCCCCCACTTCTCCCATTTTTACATCGGAATTGAATGCTATTGTTAAATGTGTTTTAAATGCATTATTTTTATTCTAAATACAAGTAGGCGAATACTAATTTTTTAAAATTTAAAAAAAGTGAATATAATTTTTTAACAAATGAAATACATACATATTAAGTAATTTAAAAATGTTATTAAAGTCACTGTTTATTTAAAATTAGGAATTTTGGATTTTTTTATTTATAAAATAGAAATTTTGGATTTTTTTGGAAAGAAAAAATATCTTCATAAAAGCCTTCCAGTTTACTATTTAAGTTCCTTTTTTAATATTTAAAAATAAAACACAAAGGCAATTGGCGGATAAGCATGGGTAGGAATACCCTCGTACGAATTGTGTTGGCTTTTTCCCTGTTAACTGCTATTGACACAAAATTGAAATTTACTAAGATTCAGCCCTTAAAACTTAAAACCTTTATTTAAAGCCCCGATCAACCGGACACTCACCATCAGTTTTGAGACCACCAAAATGAAAATCGCTTGTGGACTTTCAATTACATTTCCCTTGTAAACATTCAATACCGAAGATGAAAAGAAAAATTCGACTTCCGTGATGGGGCTTCGCTGCTCACGGCATTTTTAGTCGAATTTTCTCCGAAAAATTAGACTTATACAGTCTATACGATAAGAGCTGCGAGAGGCGAGAGTAGGGGCGCTATCCGTTTTCGGACCCGTAGAACACGAATATGTAGAAAAAAAATGTCTGATATATATATATATATATATATATATATATATATATATATATATATATATATATATATATATATATATATATATATATATATATATATTTTCCCGCCACCTTTTAATTTGTGTAGGGCCCCCCTATGGAAGTTAAGAGATGAAATTTGGTAAATGGGGCTCATTTTCGAGGCACCTCATACTATCAAAGTGGGGTCAAATTTTGGGCAAATTTTTTTTCTGACCCGACCTTTAAGGGGGTGGTGGGGGGCGGAAAAGCAATAAAACTTTTTCAAACCGGTTTTAAATAATGTTTCGGTCAATTATCTACAACATATCCAAAATTCAGCTTCCTAGGATGATATGGTGGGAGTAGAGGGGGGAAAAACGATTTTCGCTGGATCTAACAGGCCCCCAGCCCCCCAGAATTAACGTAGAGGGTTGAAATTTGGTGTGTTGATAAAGTTCGTACCTAGGTTGTGCTTTTTGGAGGTTTTAATATTTTACCCCCACCCCCCTCATTTTTAAGCTACAATTTCATGCATTTTCGACGTTTTCGAAGTTTGTACCACTCGCACAGGTCACCCGAATAAACCTAGAGGGCTGAAATTTTGTATTCGGATTGAGTTAGTATCAAGGGGGTGCCTTTTGGGGGTCTCGACTTTTAACCCCTACCCCCACCATTTTTATACCCAAAAGAACATGATTTTTCTTGTTTTTTAACAGTTTAGTTCGGGTCAAAATCTCCCCAAATAAACCTAGAGGGCTGAAATTTGGTGTACAGGTTAAGCTAATAGCCAGACACTGTTTTTTGGAGGTTTCAACTTTTAACCCTTACCCCCACGATTTTGACGCCAATATTTCCTTAATTTTTTTGCTTTTTTTCTGACACGTTTAGAGACTCCATAAGGAAACCTAGAGGGCTGAAATTTTGTACGTGTATTCAGTTAGTATCCAGCTAGTACCTTGTAGGGAGTCCGCATCACTTTTCCCCCCACTTCTCCAATTTTTAGATCGGAATTGAATGCTATTGTTAAATGTGTTTTAAAAGCATTATGTTTATTCTAAATACAAGTAGGCGAATAGTAATTTTAAAAAATTTAAAAAAAAGTGAACTTACTTTTATGACAAATGAAATACATACATATTAAGTAATTTAAAAATGTTATTAAAGTCACTGTTTATTTATAAATTAGGAATTTTGGATTTTTAGTATTTATAAAATAGAAATTTTGGATTTTTTTGGAAAGAAAAAATATCTTTATAAAGGCCTTCCAGTTTACTATTGAAGGTCCTTTTTTAATATTTAAAACTAAAACATAAAGGCAATTAGCGGATAAACATGGGCAGGAATGTCCTCGTACGAATTGTGTTGGCTTTTTTTCTGCTACCTGTTTTCGGCACAAAATTGAAATTTACTGAGATACAGCCCTTAAATACTTAAAACCTTTTTTTAAAGCCTCGATCAGCCGAACACTCATCACCAGTTTTGAAACCAACAAAATGACAATTCGGTTGTAGACTTTCAATCACATTTCGCTTGTAGACATTCAATACCGAAGATGAAGGGGAAAATTCGACTACCGTGATGGCGCCCCGCTGCTCACGGCGTTTTTTATTTATAAAATAGAAATTTTGGATTTTTTGGAAAGAAAAGACACCTTCATAAAGGCATTCCGGTTTACTACTTAAGGTCCATTTTTAATATTTAAAAATAAAGCACACAGGCAACTGGCGAATAAGCCTGGGAATGCCCTCGTACGAATTGTGTTGCCTTTTTTCCTGCTAACTGCTATCGGCACCAAATTGAAATTTACTCAGATTCAGCCTTTAAAAACTCAAAAACTTTTTTTTAAAGCTGCTATCGATATAAAATTGAAATTTACTTAATTTCAGCCGTTAAAAACTTACCCCTTGTTGGTAAAAAATTATTTTTTGAAAGTCGAAAAATCTTCTGAATGGTTTGACGGTTTTGGTTAAAATGGTAGAAATTTTTTTATGTTTCAGATACCTCTATGCTATGTCTCAGAAACAATTTTCAGCTTCAAAAAAATATAACTCTCCCCTCCAAAAAAAAAAAAAAAATTAATTTACTTTTTAATATCAACTGAAATAATTAGACTTATACAGCCTATACGCAAAGAACGGCGAGAGCCGAGAGTAGGGATGCTATCCGTTTTCGGACCCGTAGAACACGATTATGTAGAAAAAAAAGTCTGATATATATATATATATATATATATATATATATATATATATATATATATATATATATATATATGGATATATATATATATATATATATATATATATATATATATATATATATATATATATATATATATATATATATATATACAGTGTCATTCACGAAGGTGGCAACATATGGAAAACTTTTCTATACTAAGTTTCTCAGAAAATTTTATTCTTACTAAAAGTTGGTGCATGTTCTTAAAATAAAAATGCACCCATCAAAATTTGAACAAACTCAATTGTATACAGGGTGAACTTTAGAATGTGAAATTGGCGTAAGAGTAAAGTACCCTAATTATTGAAACTTGACAAAAACTTTACTGGGAAAAGTTGTTTAGAATTAAAAATTTAGGTAAAATACGGAATCATAGCCAACTGCAACCAATAATAAATTTTCCTATATTCTTTCTTTTTTTCCGTATCACCCAGTACATTATGGAAATGGACGTACTTAGACGAGTACTATTTGTGTAGCACTGCAAGACTACACTCTTAATTTTTAAATTCAACTATCTACTAACTTGAAATTTAAGTTTATTAATATTACAATCAAAATACACAATTAATCTGTTGCTATGACAAAAGCCATAAATACTGAATATATATATATATATATATATATATATATATATATATATATATATATATATATATATATATATATTTTTTTTTTTTTTTTTCCCGCTACCTTTTAATATGTGTAGGGCCCCCCTATGGAAACTAAGAGCTGAAATTTGGTAAATGGGGCTCATTTTGGTGGCACCTCATACTATCAAAATGGGGTCAAATTTTGAGCAAATTTTTAATCCGGCCCAAGTTTTAAGGGGGTGGTGTGGGGCAACAAAACAATAAAACTTTTCCAAATCGATTGGAAATAATGTTTCGGTCAGTTATCTACAACATATCCGAAATTCAGCTTCCTAGGATGATTTGGAGGGAGTAGAGGCGAAAAAAGCGATTTTGGCTGGATCTAACACGCCACCAGCCCCCCAGAATTAACGTAGAGGGTTGAAATTTGGTGTGTTGATAGAGTTAATACCTAGGATGTGCTTTTTGGAGGTTTTAATATTTTACCCCCACCTCCTCTCATTTTTAAACTACAATTTCCTGCTTTTTCGATGTTTTTGAAGTTTGCACCACACGCACAAGTCACCCAAATAAACCTAGAGGGCTGAAATTTTGTATTCAGATTGAGTTGGTATCAAGGGGGTGCCTTTTGGGGATCTCGACTGTTCCCCCTTACCCCCACCATTTTTATACCAAAAAGAACATGATTTTTCTTGTTTTTTGTCAGTTTTGTTCGGGTCAAAATCTCCCCAAATAAACTTAAAGGGCTGAAATTTTGTGTAAAAGTTAAGTTAATAGCCAGCCACTGCTTTTGGGAGGTTTCAACTTTTAACCCTTACCCCCACGATTTTCACGCCAATATTTCCTTGATTTATTTGCTTTTATTCTAACACGTCTAGAGACTCTCTAAGGAAACCTAGAGGACTGAAATTTTGTACATGTATTGAGTTAGTATCCAGCTAGTGCCTTTTAGGGATTCCACAAAACTTTTCCCCCCACTTTTCGCATTTTTACCTCGGAATTCGATGGTATTGTTAAATGTATTTTAAATGCTTTATCTTTATTCTAATACAAGGAGGCGTATAGTAATTTTAAAAAGTTAATACCCCTGTCGCAGCATCTGCATAACTTAGCGAATTTCGAAATATTGGGCACTGGCGGATCTCATCTAAGACCTGTATCCATTTAAAATAATTCAGCTTTCTAAGAGTGAAAACATTTTCAAAATCAGTTGAGTAGTTAATTTTTGGCGCTTTTTCGCATAAGGTGCTTGGCGCATATACCCATCTAAACTAGTTTAGCTTTCTAAGAGTAAAAGAATTTTCAAAATCGGCTAGGTAATTTATTTTTGGTATATTTTGGACCCAAGACCCCGAAAGGACTTTGTAGAGCATAGTGCTATCTACCTCAAATAAGTTAATTCTCTAGCAATGAGAAAATATTGAGAACCGGTTCGGTAGCTCATTTCTATCCTATATAATATAGGATATTTTCTCTTTCTAACAGTAAAAGTATTTTTAAAACCCGTTGTGTAGTTTTCTATGCCGCATTTGCATCCGCAGGACAGTTGTGGATCTCAGATAACTTACTGTACTTATCTAAAATTGTTTACCCCTGCAATAGTGAAAAAATTGTCAAAATCGGTCAGTTATTTTATTTTTGACACTTCTGGGTCCCATGGACCTTGGCGGACCGTACATTACGTGTTCTATATCTATCTAAAATAGCTTAGCTCTTTGACAGTGAAAAAATTTTCAAAATCGGTCGCTTATTTTATTTTTGACACTTCTAGATCCAATGGACCTTAGCGGACCTTGCATGAGGTAATCTATATCTTTCTAAAATAGTTCAGCTCTCTAATAGTGAAAAAATTTTCAAAATCGGTCGGTTAGTTTATTGTTGACATTTTTGGGTCCCATGGACCTTGGCGGACCTTACGTTAGGTGTTCTATATCTATCTAAAATAGCTTAGCTCTTTGAGAGTGAAAAAATTTTCAAAATCGGTCGCTTATTTTATTTTTGACACTTCTAGATCCAATGGACCTTAGCGGACCTTGCATGAGGTAATCTATATCTTTCTAAAATAGTTTAGCTCTCTAACAGTGAAAAAATTTTCAAAATCGGTCGGTTAGTTTATTTTTAACACTTTTGGATCCCATCGACCCTGGCGGACCTTACATTACGTAATCTATATCTGTCTAAAATATCTAAAGTAGCTTAGATCTTTGACAGTGAAAAAATTTTCAAAATCGATCTAGTTCTTTAAAATTTTTTTTCTGGCATATAAACATTATTATTATGTTATCTTTCTACAATATTTAATAATATATCATGACATTACCTTCATTATCTTGTTCATTTAAAATTCAATAAAAAAATTAAAAAAATCTTCATTACACATGCTTAAAATATCTGGTTAATTTTAATTTAAAAAAATGAGACAGAGATATGGTATTTATAATACTTAGATTTTGAATAACTACCGTTTGTTATGCGTAAAAAAATGAAATTTTTGTATATGTTATTGGAAGGGTGCGTAGTATATGGTGGGGATAATTAAATCGATTGCAGCGTGAGTAGTGCAGAAAATAGGCAATAATACATGCTCATATGTGTTTATAGTGTAATAAAAAATATTAAATAAAAATATAATACATTGATCCACTTTGATTCTAAATGCAATTGCCACTAATATGTCGTTCCTTATTTATCTGTCAACGTATTCACGTCTACACGTCAATCCATAAATACAGAATTAAAAATATTTGAAGTATTTTAAACTCACATGCAATGATGTTTCATAAGAAATTATTGATGTTTGCTTTATGTATGACTGTAAATTCAACTAAATGACTTATGCCAGCATTTCTTAATTTTCGAATTTCCCTGACGTGCTTCACTATCATCAGCAACTTTTTCCTCTGCATAGTCCGGGGTTGGAAGGAAATACTGTCTTGATAATTATATCCATATTAACGTCGAACATTGTTTAATTACTTTATTAATACAACTATTATACTTCATTCAGTATTTTATACCTCAAATTGTTCAAATTTATTTATAAAAAAAAAAAAAAATAATTGTAAATAACAAATATTTGTATTCAGATTTTACGGTTTTTTTAGAAAATATTTTAAATTTATTCCCACGGTTACCATTATTTAATAGCATGAAAACATGTATATTATAGATGTCGTTGGCATCATGCACCCAGCCAATAAGCAACTGAGATAGAAATATAAATTACTTATTACAATGACAAAGAGATCAAAATAAGGCAAAAGTGAAAATTACGATTTTCTCGAAAACTACTTAACATAGAAAGAAAATTATAAGAACATTTTCTTCATAATTTTTTTTTTCCTTTTCAACGATGTAAAAATCGAACAGTCTTATGATAGGATCGAATGATAAAAAATGGCCAGAAAACCTACTTCTGGGCATCCGACGTGTCTGGCTAACGAACTTAGCCAAGCCAATTCAGAATCCAGCCCGCACACAAAATTTCATAAGCGTTAGACGTTTCGTTCGAGAGTTATCGTGAGAACACATAAGTATATATATATATATATATAAGGGTGGTTAAATTGTAAGGGCCGATGTTGAATGTGAACCACACCTAAACGTCAAGTTTTTTTCTGCATTTCATTTGACATTTCTCAATTTCAGACTAACTCAATTTGAACCATGGAAAGATACACAATCGAGCAACGTGTTAAAGTTATTCAGGCTTATTATGAAAATGGGCGTTCAAACCAAAATGCATATCGTGCACTTCGTGATTTTTTCGGTCAATTTAATCGTCCAAATGTGCGTACAATCGGAAAAATCGTGCAAAAATTTGAGAAAACTGGGTCTGTAGGAGATGTAAAAACACCAGTGCATGCTCGTACAGCTCGTACTGCAGAAAATATTGCTGCTGTTCGCGATAGTGTGGCTGAAGAGCCGTCCACCTCAACTCGTCGTCGTGCCCAACAATTGCACCTCTCACGCTCGTCGTTGATGAACATTATGCATAAAGACTTACATTTACACGCTTACAAGGTGCAATTGACTCAAGAACTAAAGCCTCTTGACCATACCAAACGTCGTCAGTGGTCAGAATGGTGGCAAGAAATGGCAACAGTGGATGATCAATTTTCGAAGAAAATCATCTTCAGTGATGAGGCACATTTTCACCTCAGTGGATTCGTCAATAAGCAGAATTGCCGCATTTGGGCGAATGATAATCCAAGAGTGATTGTCGAAAAACCAATGTACCCACAAAGAGTGACTGTTTGGTGCGGTTTATGGGCTGGCGGCATCATCGGGCCGTATTTTTTTCAAAATGAGGCCGGTCAGGCAGTTACTGTGAATGGTGTTCGCTATCGTGAGATGATAACGAACTTTTTATGGCCCGAATTGGAAGATATGGATGTGGACGATATGTGGTTCCAACAGGATGGTGCCACTTGCCACACAGCCAACGAAACAATGGCTCTTTTGCGCGACAAATTCAATGGCCGTGTTATCTCACGTGGTGGCGATGTCAATTGGCCGCCAAGATCATGTGATTTGACACCGTTGGACTTCTTTCTTTGGGGTTATTTGAAAGAAAAGGTGTACGTCGATAAGCCAGCAACAATTCAAGAGCTAAAGGATGAGATAATTCGGCACATTAACGGCATAGAACCTCAATTATGCCTCAGCGTCATCGAAAATTTGGACCATCGGATGGAGGTGTGCCGCCGAGGTCGTGGCGGCCATTTGGCCGATATTTTGTTCCATACATAATTGAACCATACTATATTATCATAATAAAAAGAAATGACAATAATTTCCTAAATAATTTGTGTTTTATTCAAAATCAACATCGGCCCTTAAAATTTAACCACCCTTTATATATATATATATATATATATATATATATATATATATATATATATATATATATATATATATATATGTAAATTTTAGTGAATATCATTTTCGTATTCTAGGGACCTCAAAACATATTTCTGCCATAGTCCCGGACTCAGATTGCGTCATGAGACCTACTGTAATAGCTGAATTTCGAGTTTTCAAAATTCGCTAAAAAAAATGAACATACTATTTTTATATAACAAATGCAATACATAAATATTAAGTAATTTAAAAATGTTATTAATGTCACTGTTTATTTATAAAGTAGGAATTTTTTATTTAAGGCAAAATATCTTCGTAAAGGCCTTCCAGTTTACTATTTAAGGTCCTTTTTTAATATTTAAAAATAAAACACAAAGGCAACTGGCGGATAAGCATGGGTAGGAATGCCGTCGTACGAATTGTGTTGGCTTTTTTCCTGCTAACTGCTATCGGCACAAAATTGAAATTTACTGAGATTCAGCCCTTAAAAACTTAAAACCTTTTTTTAAAGCCCCGATCAGCCGGACACTCATCATCAATTTTGAAACCACCAAAATGACAAATCGCTTGTAGACTTTCAATTTCATTTCGCTCGTACACATTCAATAGCGAAGATTTAGCGGAAAATTCGACTTCCGTGAAGGGGCCCCGCTGCTCATGGCGTTTTGATTAGCAACTTGTAGCTATGGTAAAATTGTCAAAATTTTTTTGCCGTCTTCTTACTATGATCTGTGCAACCTATAATTTTTGCAGAATTAATTTTCGGGTGCGTCATAGTTAAAAAAAATTAAATGCCTGGAAAGATTTTTTTAAAGACAGGTATACGCTTCCGGGCGCAGTTTTCGAAAAAAGGAAAATAGTAGATTCATGTTTTATTAAATTCCTCGATCAGCTGAATACTCATCATCAGTTTTGCAACCACCAAAATTCGCTTGTAGCCTTTCAATCACATTTAGATATCTTGAAGATACCGAAAAAATTCAACTTCTGTGATGGGGCCACGCTGCTCACGGCCTTTTTTTTTATATTTCGTAATATGTGAGCCTATTTTATCAAGCAATAAGAAGTTTTACTTCAATAATTTCTTTGCAATTAGTACATAGGTTTTATATACATATGTATTTATACTTCTTATAACAAGAATAAGAACGTATAATTCAAAAGCAAGCTTATTCTTAATGGTATACATATTTATCCATTCACATAAAGTACTTAAATGGCATAAACTATATTATCTAATATTATCTAGCAGTATCTAATCTAGGAGTAAACTATATTATACTATTGTTAAAAATCCTATAAAGTAAGTAATTTTTTATTAAAATAATATAATAAAAGATCCATAATTTTCTCTTTAGTTCAAAATATTCATTTATGATTTAAATATATAAAATATTATTTTGCAGAAATAAATATTAATAATAATTTTATGCAAAATATCGGCATTTAAATGCAAATTGCTTATTTGATTTTACCAATAGGTAAATTATAAATATTGAAAACAATTTTTAACTTGGAACGAATTTTGTATAGAAATTATAAGTTCATATATTCACAACCAATAAGTTATAAAGATACGATTATTATTTCCAGTAACGGAAAATAAAGTTTAGAAATGATTAAGATACAGAAAATAAAATTCTTGTTTAAATTACAAAAATGAAAATAATTGGCCTGCAAGGTAAAGTTTATCTTTCATTATTTATAATAATGCCACCTAAATAAACGCTTGTTAGTCGAATTTTCTCCGAAAAATTAGACTTATACAGTCTATACGATAAGAGCTGCGAGAGGCGAGACCAGGGGCGCTATCCGTTTTCGGACCCGTAGAACACGATTATGTAAAAAAAAAAGATGTCTGATATATATATATATATATATATATATTTTCCCGCAACCTTTTAATATGTGTAGGGCCCCCCTATGGAAGTTAAGAGATGAAATTTGGTAAGTGGGGCTTATTCCGATGCACAACAATACTATCAAAGTGGGGTCAAATTTTGGGCAAATTTTTTTTCGGACCCGACCTTTAAGGGGGTGGTGGGGGGCGGAAAAGCAATAAAACTTTTCCAAACCGGTTTTAAATAATGTTTCGGTCAATTATCTACAACATATCCAAAATTCAGCTTCCTAGGATGATATGGCGGGAGTAGAGGGGGGAAAAACGATTTTCGCTGGATCTAACAGGCCCCCAGCCCCCCAGAATTAACGTAGAGGGTTGAAATTTGGTGTGTTGATAAAGTTCGTACCTAGGTTGTGCTTTTTGGAGGTTTTAATATTTTACCCCCACCCCCCTCATTTTTAAGCTACAATTTCATGCATTTTCGACGTTTTCGAAGTTTGTACCACTCGCACAGGTCACCCGAATAAACCTAGAGGGCTGAAATTTTGTATTCGGATTGAGTTAGTATCAAGGGGGTGCCTTTTGGGGGTCTCGACTTTTAACCCCTACCCCCACCATTTTTATACCCAAAAGAACATGATTTTTCTTGTTTTTTAACAGTTTCGTTCGGGTCAAAATCTCCCCAAATAAACCTAGAGGGCTGAAATTTGGTGTACAGGTTAAGCTAATAGCCAGACACTGTTTTTTGGAGGTTTCAACTTTTAACCCTTACCCCCACGATTTTTACGCCAATATTTCCTTAATTTTTTTGCTTGTTTTCTAACATGTCTAGAGACTCCATAAGGAAACCTAGAGGGCTGAAATTTTGTACGTGTATTCAGTTAGTATCCAGCTAGTACCTTGTAGGGAGTCCGCATCACTTTTCCCCCCACTTCTCCCATTTTTACATCGGAATTGAATGCTATTGTTAAATGTGTTTTAAAAGCATTATGTTTATTCTAAATACAAGTAGGCGAATAGTAATTTTAAAAAATTTAAAAAAAAGTGAATACAATTTTTTAACAAATGAAATACATATATATTAAGTAATTTGCAAATGTTATTAAAGTCACTGTTTATTTATTTATTTAATTATTATTTAGGAATTTTGGATTTTTATTATTTATAAAATAGAAATTTTGGATTTTTTTGGAAAGAAAGTATATCTTCATAAAAGCTTTCCAGTTTACTATTTAAGTTCCTTTTTTAATATTTAAAAGTAAAACACAAAGGCAATTGGCGGATAAGCATGGATAGAAATGCCCTCGTACGAATTGTGTTGGCTTTTTCCCTGTTAACTTCTATCGGCACAAAATTGAAATTTACTGAGATTCAGCCCTTAAAAACTTAAAATCTTTTTATAAAGCCCCGATCAACCGGACACTCATTATCAGTTTTGAAACCACCAAAATTACAAATCGCTTGTGGACTTTCAATTATATTTCGCTTGTAGACACTCAATACCGAAGAAATAATTTTTTATTTTTTATTTTTTTTATTTTTTATTTTTATTTTTTTTGAAAGAAAAAATATCTTTATAAAGGCCTTCCAGTTTACTATTTAAGGTCCTTTTTTAATATTTAAAACTAAAACATAAAGGCAATTAGCGGATAAACATGGGCAGGAATGCCCTCGTACGAATTGTGTTGGTTTTTGTTCTGCTACCTGTTTTCGGCACAAAATTGAAATTTACTGAGATACAGCCCTTAAATACTTAAAACCTTTTTTTAAAGCCTCGATCAGCCGAACACTCATGACCAGTTTTGAAACCAACAAAATGACAATTCGGTTGTAGACTTTCAATCACATTTCGCTTGTAAACATTCAATACCGAAGATGAAGGGGAAAATTCGACTACCGTGATGGGGCCCCGCTGCTCACGGCGTTTTTTTTATTTTTAATTAAAAAATTTATCCTTTAATTACATTTAATTAATGGAACAGTTAGAAAACACACCTACGTACGACTACAAACAACATCATTTTTACGACGTGACGTAAAATTTTAATTTTTTTCTTCTGCTTTATTTACTTCTGTTCTATATCAACACAATAAAAAGAAAGTTATAATTTCGGAAGAAAAAGATAATTTTATAGTACGTACAAAATATTTCATAATTCTGTTAATTAAATGTCTTTTTAGAAATATAAAATTTAAAAATTAAAAAAGAAGATAAATAAATAAAAATCCGCCCATTTGCACTCAGATATTTTAGAGTAAAAATAACGGTAATATTTAAATCAGAAGAAAACTGTAAGCAGGATATGCAATTTGCTACATTTTTATTTATACTTTTGTTAATCGGTAGCGGACATTATTATATTTATAGTATATGTACATAAGTATATTCACACTTTGCAAATATTGCTTTGGAAGACAAAAATACTTATCAGAGAATCGTACTTTTAAGCTTGAAAATTCATTCAGCAACATTTTTATCTTAATAAGTATACTGTACCACATTTTATATCAGTACATATATCAGACATCAAGATTGCAAATTGAATGTTATTATTATTATTATTAAATAATAATACTTATTTTTAAATAAATAAATCAATTAATCATTTAACTCATATATCATTTATTTAACATAAAATATCAATTTTTTAAATAAATATCAACATTTGTACTCAAGAAAATATGTTTTGAGTACATTCAATTGCGTAGTTATGTGAGAACGAAAGATTTGTAAATTTTATAAAGAAACCGCGGGCTTTATCTATTTAGCCACACAAAGTAAGACTTCATCAGAGCGAAAACGAATAGTTTCTTTTTTATCTAAAAAGAAAACAATTCTGACTAATTTGCGTATAAATTTCACAACTATACATATTTAAAACGAATATTTTTAAAAAAACCATAAAGTCGTTATATTATGGCGCCTAATATTTATGAATAATTAAATAAATCCTTGACTCATAACAAATTGTATGCGTTTGTACATTGTACGTAATATTACGTGAAAAATTTCAATTCATTCGAACAACTTTTATATGAAATTATAATATTAAATTTAAATTTTAAATTTAGCATTATTGACCTTACTCTCTTGATCATTTTATCATCAGTATCATGAATTCATCAAGAAAAATATTAATTTATTATTTTTCCAATAAATACGTATAAATGTATATATGTATATAGTATGATTTTTATGTGCTAGTTGTAAATATATGTATCTTTTTGAAAAGAAAATACCCCTGTCGCAGCATCTGCATAACATAGCGAATTTCCAAATCCTTGGCACTGTACCTATTTAAAATAGTTTAGCTTTCTAAGAGTAAAAGAATTTTTAAAATCGGCTGGGTAATTAGTTTTGGTATTTTTAGGGACCCAAGAACCCGAACGAATTTTGTGCAGCATAGTTGTATCCATCTAAAATAATTTAGTTCTCTAGCAGTGAGAAATTTTTTAGCATCGGTTCGATAGCTTATTACTGGCGTTTTCGGATCTGCAAGATCCCGGTGGACCTCATTAAAAAATCAGCTCGACCTTATATTCTAGGCGGACTTTATGTAATATATATATATATATATATATATATATATATATATATATATATATATATATATATATATATATATATATATATACATATATATATATATATATATATATATATATATATATATATATATATATATATATAAGGATCTCATATAACTTATGGCAGTCCGTAAGCTTCTTGCGGACATCATTTAATTAATTAATTCAAATACTTTAACTTACTAAGTGTGAAAAATTTTTTTAAATCGATTGGTTAATTAATTTCTGGCCTTTTTAGGTCCCGAAAACCTTGACCTCACATAAAATACCGTAAATCCATTTGAAATGGTTTAATTTTTTAACATTATTAATTATTAGTGAAAAAATTTTCAAAATCGATTCAAAATATTTTTCCGTGCATACATATGTACATTGTACATATTTTGTTTTGTATCATATTTAATAATATTATATCATAACATAATCTTCAATTTCTTGTTTACTTAAAAATTCAATAAAAAAAAAAAATTCTTCATTACATTAGCTTAGAAAATCTGTTTAATTTTCATTTTTCAACTTGAGATAGAACCATGCTAATTATAATACAATAAATGAGAAACAAAACTCTATACATGTATGTGTGTTATAACACATGTGTGTGAATAGACTTCACTTGTTCTCACAAAATTCTTTAATAAAAAAGTGAAATATTTTTATACTTCATAAAGAACTGAGATATGAATATAAATTACTTATTAGACTAACAAAGAAAGAAAACTAATATAGAAGTGAAAATTTACATTTTCTCGAAAAATACTTAAAATAGAAAGAAAATTATAAGAATATTTTCTTCATAATTTTTTTTCCTTTTCAGCGATGTAAAAATCGAACTGTCTTATGATAGGATCGAATGATAAAAAATGGCCAGAAAAAAAATGGTCTGGGCATCCGACGTGTCTGGCTAACGAACTTAGCCGAGCGAATTCAGATTCCAGTCCGCACACAAAATTTCATAAGCATTAGACGTTTCGTTCGAGAGTTATCGTGGCGACACACACACACATATATATATATATATATATATATATATATATATATATATAAATTTTAGTGAATATCATTTTTGTATTCTAGGGACCTCAAAACACATTTCTGTTATGATCCCGGGCTTAGGTCCCGTCATGACACCTACTGTAATAGCGTATTTCCAGTTTCACTTTTGGAAATTCGCTAAAAACTACATATAAATATTATACATAAAAAAAAAATTTTGTGTAAGTCTAAAACAGCTACAGGATGTAGCAATTTACAATCTATGTATAAAGAAACTACATTTCTGGTAATTTTAAGGTTCTTTAAGCACTTTTTTGAGATACTTGTTTAAGGTCCTTTAAGCACTTCTTTGAGTTTTCTTACGTAAATACGCGGTACTTGTGCACTTTTAATTTGTATCTTATTCCTTTTTTCTTTTTTATTCAAAATAATTTTTACGGATTATAGTAATTGCCAAGGCTAATGCGCAAGGGCCATCCATCATATTATTCGCTATTGAGTTTCAGATAGTAACGTCTGTCATGCGAACTCGGACTGAAATAATGCACAAATGGTCTAAAGATTCGCTAGCCTAAGTTTAGAAGGTTCAAGGTATGGTAAATGAAATAAGTCAATATGAATAAGTTTCTTTAAACTACTAAATTGAACTGGACAGTGGTATTTTCCTCTTAATCTTCAGGTCACACGAGTAAACTTACAAATCTTTAAAATAAATCCTTATTGTTGTGTACAGGCTCTCATGGACACGAACGCAAGGAAAGCGGATAATTGTTACTGCTTTTATATTTTCCAGCGTTTATGAGGCTACGAGGGACACATATCTATAAGGTTAGAACGGTAGTTCATCATACAGCATTATAAGGATCAAACCAAAAATTAAAATATTATAATATATATATATATATATATATATATATATATATATATATATATATATATATATATATATATATAAGTTATGAATTCTGGACTAACCACCTTAATGGAACATCAGCTAATCTTCAAACTACTTCATTAAAAACACCCATAGGATATGTAACCAATGTCATACAAGTTTCAAGAGAAAGCTAGTCAACGTATGAACTAATATCCATTAAATATACCTACAGGATACACAACTAATGTCATTTCAAAAAGTAACAGGAAATTCAGCTGTATATAAGTCAAGACAAAATTAGGACAAACAACAGTCGTTCAAGCCAAGCTCACCGGAGTCAACTACGTATTAACTCGATCACCGCGCGGTGGTAAAGTAAATATTATTATAATACTTTTAACTTGTATAAAATTTGAAATTGTTTAATTATTATTTTTCAACTTGTAATTTTTGTGAAAATAATTTTTTTTTTTTAAACATAAACTTCTATCGAGTTTATTTTATATATATATATATATATATATATATATATATATATATATATATATATATATATATATATATATAAATTGCAGTCATAATTACGCAAAACTCCCTTCAAAAGGATCTAGACAATTTTTTCGAGTTGCCTAGGTTAAAACCTTTTTTTAAATTTTATTGATGATTACTGCATTATTTTTAAAATCACTAGTACAATAAAAACTAAAATCTGATAACTATGTGAATATTTTAATTATACTTGGACTGGAAATGCTTTTTGTAAGCGTTCATAAGCTTCAAGCTAGATTTGCTGCTGAAAAAACTCTGGGTACTTTTCATGTGGAGACAGACCTCTTCTAAGCCGATTAAGTTCAAAAAGAAATTTGTTTTTAAATTTTTAATAAGGAAATGATAAATATATTATTTAAATAATATATTTTCTGGCTTTATTTTGGAGAAACGATTTATGGTATTATTTACACATATTCACTTCCTGTATGACGAATATAAATTTTCAATTGTGGAAGTTCCTATAATATGAAGACTTTCGATTACCGCAGGTGCTCCAGAAGTCCTTAAATGAATCCAGCTCCGCAAAGCCCTCCTAGTAAACTGCAAATATACTTAAAACTGATGCATTTGTTTCTACATAAACGTACTCCAAATTTGGCCAGTAAGTTTGTGAGGTTTGGCATATTCAAACATTTTTACCATTGGAATTGGATGATCAATTATCAATTTTTTAATTTCTTTTTCTTTTTTTTTTTTTTTTTCAAAGACAGCTGTTATTATTAAATTAAAATGCGAATTGATATTAAAATTGAAAATAAACATTTAAGCATAAATTATAATTTGACATTGATTTTTTCATTTATTTACTTTTTTTAATATTTGTTTGGCTATCAACTGACTATAAATTATACTAACAATTAATAAATAATTTTGTAAAACATTACTGCGTTAGTTAAATTTTTAGGCGCGGCATTTGAAACGATTACTGTTTTTTCATTTTATTATTGTACTTTATTATATTATTTTATTACTAAAGTTTTAGCTATGTATGTAATTTTTATTTGATAAAAAATTAAATTACATGTCTCAAATGTTACATTGCTGGCTAGCTAAATTTATAGAGACAAGAATATATAGGTATAGTCGATATAATCTAAGATGGAAGGATAGTAAAGATTTTAATCAAATTGTAAAAATATTTGGCAAACCTACTTAAAATTTAGGATGTGGCTATTTATACATACAGTATGTATAACTAATTGGCTATTTATACATACAGTATGTATACGCAATTGGCTATTTATACATACGGTATGTATACGAAATTGGCTATTTATACATATATAGTGTGTATATGAAATTAGCTGTTTATACATAATTATGTGTATACTGAATTGGCTATTTAAACCTACAGTATGTAGTTATGTACTACCTTAAAGCTAAACTGTATACGCAGTTGGCTACTTATACATACTGATTGAATGCGCTATTACAATTAATATTTTTTTAATAACTACACCATTATAATAACCGAATGTACCTCCGATTGAGCTGAATTATTTTTTTACATAATATTTTTGGCTTAAGAAGTTATTCGCTAAACGGATTTCTGGCGATGAGGACCGGAAGTGTATTTTTCAACCCTTCGAATGTCAAGCCTAGGAATTACTAAAAAATGTTTTCCGTTACCATAGCAACAAAAATTAAAGATCGATTCTTATGGAACTTGGTGAGTAGCACAAAAAAGAAACAATGAAGTTTTTCGATATTTTGCTTAGTTTTCGTGATATTACGTGTCAAATTTGAAAAACTTACTATATTGGATAGACAATTACGGTAGGTATATTACAGCTTGTATTGATAGAAGTAAGTGGAAAATGGACCGGACAACTTCATTAAAACCTCATTTTCAGGCAAAGGGTAATTAAATAATTTTGAAGTCATTACACGTCGAGACATATTTGTAAATAATTACCCTTTGCCCAAGAATGATGTTTCATTGGTGATGTCCCGTTCATTTTTCACTAATTTCTATGAATAAAAACCAAAATATACTATTCAAAAATTATATTTAAAACTGAGTTTATATCCGTAAAAATTGATACTAGGTATATGTGTATGTGTGTAATATACAATTCATTATCTCATTATAGTAAGTTTTAGAAATACAACACATATTATCTCGAAAAGTAAACAGGATATCGAAAAAATTTGTTCTTCCTTTTTTGTTCCATTGATCAAATTCTATAAGAATCTGCCTCTAATTTTTTATTACCATAACAAAGGAAACCTTTTTTTAGTCCTCAAAGATGCAACTTCCGGTTTGCGTCGCCAAAAATCCGTTCTTAAGCTAAAAAGATTATGCAAAATTCAATCGGCGAGAATTTCGTTATTGTTAGAATCGATAAATTTGTTATTATAAGTTATTTTACTGTCACCAGTGGAAAAGTCCATTTTAATACGCGCACCACGAAATTTTGACGATATTTTTGGTGCTCAATGTGCGCATTATACATCAGAAATTACGGTAATTCTGAATAAGTAGTCAACTGCGTATATATACTGCATGTTTAAACAAAATATTCCATATACATACTGTATGTATAAATAGCCAATTTCGTATACATACTGTATATATAAATAGCCAATTGCGTATACATACTGTATGTATAAATAGCCAATTGTGTATACATACTGTATGTATAAATAGCCACATCCTAAAATTTATTCATTAGTATGTGATACTTTCTTAATTCATAGGATGGTGGAAGTCCCGGCAGGTAAAATTTATCTTTTGCTCTCAATTTGAGGTAGAAAAACTTCCAAAATTTATTATAATTGAGGAGCTGAGTAGACAAAGGGCGTAGCTCTGAAAATACTATTTTGGGAAAAGATTATTTCAAAGTTTGAGTGCCTAGCACAGAGTTCAGAGAGAACATTGCTATCTCTATATTACTGAAACCAGTGTAACCAAGAAAGAATAGACAATGTGTTATGTGGCTACACACTGTTTGTGTTTGTACATAGTACTAGCGTTTGCAACTCAAAACAAGAAAACAAAAAAAAAAACGTTATGTTCGTTATGCTTTTTCTAGCTAAGCCTTACCTGGCCATACATATACGCATGTATGTACATACGGTACATATCGTACATATTGTACATAATGCCGTACATACTAATCAATAATATTAACAGAATATACGAGAAATATGTTTTAACGGTTTTAACTGTCATTAATGTCACTATCTCCTCCACGTCTTAGTACTGAAATGAATACTGATGGAATTATAAGCCATTCTCCAATACTTTCATCATTATTTCAGTATCGTTAATTCACGATCAATAAAAGTGTCAGTATTTTGAAATACTGACAGTATTACTGATCGTGTACAGGCAGCCATATATACATATATAGATACTGTGAGTGAAGCCGCTGATCGACTGTAACAACAATTATAAACAATTGACTAGCAATTAATACGCATCGGCTCACTGCCACCGAGTGATTGTATACAAAGTAGCCTAACGTGTCCAGAAATGCGCACTGGTGACTACAGAAAAGAGATAGCAGCATTCCTTCTGATATATTATTCTGTGGTGCCTAGTATGAAGGCGAAGACTATAAAACTGGTAATTGTCGTCCTAATAATAAACTGGTAGCACTAATAATAAACTATGTATTAAGATTAAAAAAAGAAGTGAATATCAGTTACCTTTATATACTTTTTCGCATTTTTTCCAAGTATGACTTACTGAACAAAAATATGTATAAGTTCTTTTTCTTTGTCGAAATTTTAATTAAACGTTTATTAAATTCTAAAGAAAAATATTTGGATCCTGTTAATATACAGTTGATCATTTTTTTGTGCGGTGGAAGGGACCGCATAAAAAAATCGCACAAAAAAAATATAAGTTCGATCCAGATTGTACAAAAAATTTTTTTTGTGCGGTTGGTCGGAACCGCATAAAAAAAGTTTCATCGAAAAAACATCACTTAAAACGCTCAAAACTTACAAGGAGATGCACCCAGAGTGAAATTCGGGATTTTGATGAAACTTCGCTGGTGTGTAGAATAGGCAAAAATAACGGACCCGTATTTTTTTTATCGGCCATCTTCCACGTTTAGGGGGTGAAACCAGCCCCTACAATTGGGGGTTAAAATTGTATTCCTTAAAATATCTCGAAAACTATAAGAGGAAAACTTTAAATTGACGAAGTGTTACTTTTTGTAAGACTTATTCACCTGTATAGATTAAACCAGGGCCGGGTTCATAAGAGGGGTTGGAGGGGTAAAAATGAGGGTAAATTTTCTTGTACAGCCTGAATGTTTCAATGTATCAAATTTTTGGCATCATAAATTGAAAGAGCACCAAAAATTAGCGGATACGTGTTTTTGAATTTTTTCGAAATATATGCGGCATCCAAGCCATATAAGTAAGAAAAAAATAGGGTAAATCTCGTATATTGCATTATTATTGATTGCAAATACCTTCTAAATTTTTTATTTTTATGTTTATTTTCATCATGAAAATGTAAATGTTACTTTCCGATAATGATTCATGTATTTTTCAGTACTTACGTAATTGGTGATTTAGCCATTTGTATATTTGGTTTCTAATATTCGCCATTTCTTATACCTATTTCTACCAAAGTTCTCTGGTCTCCAAGTGTTAATGAATAGTCAACAAGAAGCAATAATCTTCCGTTCAACAACTGCCTTTATCTTCTTACAAATTCGTTTTTAACCAAATAAAGGCGGTTTATTTCTTTCTCAACATTCAAACTATTTTTCTTATTCTTTTTATATGTTTTACAGGTGTCAACCCCATTTCCCAAATCGCAAAATTTATTACAAAGCACCTGAACAGTGGGCGAAAGAGATTATTGCTTCTTGTCGAGCATTCAAGCACACCAGAGACCTTTAACTTTCGCAGAAGTAGGTATAAAAAATATCGAATATAAGTAACCAAATGTACACATGGCTAAATTACCAATACAGTTAGTACTGAAAAATATATAAATCACTATCGAAAAGTAAAAATTTACAATTTCATGATGAAAATCAACATAAAAAATAAAAAATATAAAACGTATTTCCAATCAATAATAATCCAATATAATCTACCCTATTTTTTTCTTCCTTATATGGCTCGGGTACGACACATATTTCGAAAAAACACAAAAACACGTATACCCTATCTTTTAGTGTTCTTTCTATTTATTATGGCAAAAATTTGATACATTGAACCATTCAGGCTGTACAAGACAATTTACCCCATTTTCACCCCTCCAGCCCCTCTTATTAACTAGGCCCTGGTTTAACCTATACAGGTGAATAGGTCTTTCAAAGGGTAACATTTCGTCAATTTAAAGTTTTCCTCTACCTCTTATAGTTTTCGAGATATCTTAAGAAATACGATTTTAACCCCCAACTTTAAGGACTGGTTTCACCCCCTAAACGTGGAAGATGGTCGATAAAAAAAATACCGGTCTCTTATTTTTGCCTCTTCTATACGCCAGCGAAGTTTCATCAAAATCCCGAATTTCACTCTGGGTGCATTTCCATGTTAGAAATTTCTTTAGAAGTTGCTTCTATAAACAAAATGAAGCCTTAATTTACACGTAGGAACATCTTTTTCCTTTTTATAATATGAAAATTCTGAAAAATACATGTGTAAAAAAATTAAATGATGCAATAATTTATGTTCTTATGCAATGTATTGATTAAATGCTTAAAAGTCGTTAAAAAGTATTTTTATCAGAGAAAGTTATTATACTAATTGTTTAAGTTACTTACTGTCTCGTGATTTTGATTCACATTATTCATTTTAATGGCCATTTTTTACAAACCGCATAAAAAAAATCGCACAAAAAAAACCGCACAAAAAAAGAATTCAGCTGTATATATATTTTTTGTACAGTGTCCGTCTGAAAGTTGGTTATATGTATGTAGAAAAGTTTTTTTATATCATATTTCATAGAAAATTTTATTCCCGATAAAGGTTAGAATCTGTTCTTAAGCTAAATACCCCTGTCGCAGCATCTGCATAACATAGCGAATTTCGAAATATTGGGCACTGGCGGATCTCATCTAAGACCTGTATCCATTTAAAATAATTCAGCTTTCTAAGAGTGAAAAGATTTTCAAAATCAGTTGAGTAGTTAATTTTTGGTGCTTTTTCGCATAAGGTGCTTTGCGCATATACCCATCTAAACTAGTTTAGCTTTCTAAGAGTAAAAGAATTTTCAAAATCGGCTAGGTAATTTATTTTTGGTATATTAGGGACCCAAGACCCCGAACGGACTTTGTACAGCATAGTGCTATCCACCTAAAATAAGTTAATTCTCTAGCAATGAGAAAATATTGAGAATCGGTTCGGTAGCTTATTTCTATCCTATATAATATAGGATATTTTATCTTTCTAACAGTAAAACTATTTTTAAAACCCGTTGTGTAGTTTTCTATGCCGCATTTGCATTCGTAGGACACTTATGGATCTCAGATAACATACTGTAATTATCTAAAATAGTTTACCTCTGCAATAGTGAAAAAATTTTCAAAATCGGTCAGTTATTTTATTTTTGACACTTCTGGGTCCCATGGACTTTGACGGACCTTACATAACGTAATCTATAACTATCTAAAATAGTTTAGCTCTCTAACAGCGAAAAAATTTTCAAAATCGGTCGGTTAGTTTATTCTTGGCGCTTAAAAGATCCCAGGACCTCATACAACATATAAGCTAAATCCATCTAAAATAGTTTACCTCTGTAGTTTACCTCTAGTGAAAAAATTTTCAAAATCAGTCGGTTATTGTATTTTTGACACTTCTAGATCCAATGGACCTTAGCGGACCTTGCATGAGGTAATCTATATCTTTCTAATATAGTTTAGCTCTCTAACAGTGAAAAAATTTCCAAATCGGTCGGTTAGTTTATTGTTGACATTTTTGGGTCCCATGGACCTTGACGGACCTTACATGACGTGTTCTATATCTATATAAAATAGCTTAGCTCTTTGACAGTGAAAAAATTTTCAAAATCGGTCGTTTATTTTATTTTTGACACTTCTAGATCCAATAGACCTTAGCGGACCTTGCATGAGGTAATCTATATCTTTCTAAAATAGTTTAGCTCTCTAACAGTGAAAAAATTTTCAAAATCGGTCGGCTAGTTTATTTTTAACACTTTTGGGTCCCATGGACCCTGGCGGACCTTACATTACGTAATCTATATCTGTCTAAAATATCTAAAATAGCTTAGATCTTTGACAGTGAAAAAATTTTCAAAATCGATCTAGTTCTTTAAAATTTTTTTCCTGGCATATAAACATTATTATTATGTTATCTTTCTATAATATTTAATAATATTATATCATGACATTACCTTCATTATCTTGTTCATTTAAAATTCAATAAAAAAATTAAAAAAATCTTCATTACACATGCTTAAAATATCTGGTTAATTTTAATTTAAAAAAATGAGACAGAGATAGGGTATTTATAATACATAGATTTTGAATAACTACCGTCTGTTTTACGTAAAAAAATGAAATTATTGTATATGTTATAAGCAACTGAGATAGAAATATAAATTACTTATTACAATGATAAAGAGAGCAAAATAAGGCAAAAGTGAAAATTACGATTTTCTCGAAAACTACTTAACATAGAAAGAAAATTATAAGAACATTTTCTTCATAATTTTTTTTTCCTTTTCAACGATGTAAAAATCTAACTGTCTTATGATAGAATCGAATGATAAAAAATGGCCAGAAACCTACTTCTGGCCATCCGACGTATCTGGCCAAGCTAACTTAGCCAAGCCAATTCAGAATCCAGTCCGCACACAAAATTTCATAAGCGTTAGACGTTTCGTTCGAGAGTTATCGTGGGAACATATATATATATATATATATATATATATATATATATATATATATATATATATATATATATATATATATATATATATATATATATATATATATATATATATAAATTTTAGTGAATATCATTTTCGTATTCTAGGGACCTCAAAACATATTTCTGCCATAGTCCCGGACTCAGATTGCGTCATGAGACCTACTGTAATAGCTGAATTTCGAGTTTTCGAAATTCGCTAAAAAGCACTCATGAAATTTGGATATATGTGGTTGTATTGAAGGTGGCTTTGAAAATGTAAATATGGTTTAAAAGTACCATAATTAATGAAAATTTAAGAAAATATCATTTGAAAAAGTTGTTTAGAAGTGAAATTTAATTCAAAATACAGAATTGTAGCTAACCATCCCAAAAAATAAACTTGGGTTTTTCGCTTTGTTTTTTATATATCACACTATGCACCATAGGACCAGAAATACCCCTTAAGGCTATTATCTATGAGGTACTGCAAAAATTCATTCGTAGTTGTGAGTTGCTAATTATAATTTTAATTTTATGTAAAAATGGCATATGCTCTTCAAATTATTATCGTGGCGTAGAGACATTTATTGATTTCCAATCCCTGTAAAAAATTTTTACTATAAGCAGACGCTCAAAATGATTAGAAAATATAATCTATCGAAAAAGGGCGTAAATCGATTAACGCCTTTTTTCCACCCAGCTACTCAATTGTATTCATTTCTTTTACTGGGTCATAACAAATTGCTTTGCGTAACGTAGCTTTAAAAAATTATCTGACCAAGTCGAAGAGAACCCCTCAATTCAAATTTTTCTAATTGACAAGATCAACCCCTGACATGAGCTTTGTTAAGTATATTTGTAACTAATGGGCTTTGTTAACTATGTAACTATGTATGTATATATGTACGAAAATGTATGTGTTTCTTCAATAGATACAAATACTAGAGAAATTTATTTGAAAAAGTTTTTTGAATCGTATTTTCAATAAATATTTTTGAAAAATATCATTGATCCGTGATTATTGAAAATATTATCAAATGATCATACGTAGCTTTGGCATGTTTTATGGAAAAAAAAACACACACATTTTTTACAAACAAACGCAAACATCTGCATATTGCTATTTTATCAAAGGTCACCTTATATCAAGTCAGCTGTATACAGAACACATATCTAAATGTTTATATTATGTAGATTATAAATCGCGGAAATAAAATTTTATCTAAAATAAATTCAATTCAAGGTTAATTAATGTTTGAAAAAATGATTTTTCAGTGATATTCCATTTTAATATTTATTTATAATTTTAATTTCAATTGGCAATTTACTAGTTTTCTTTTTTCCTTCAACAGCGTGAAATACAATTTTTCAAATACTAAGTACCTAATGTGCTATGTACGAAAAATAAATATGTAGTTGTATGTTATTGTCTATTGATAAATATAATTGGCATTACAATTGTCAACTGTTCGTTAATCTTATTTTGAATGTGTTAAATAAGTATTAAATTTTTTTTGGCAATATTATCTTTTTTCTTAAATTGATTTACTGGTGTAACCGTGACATAATGGCATCAATTTTTTATTCCATATATTTGTTCAATGACTTAAAGATCATTATAACTAACATTTTGGAGACCAGTAACTAGAATTTTCGATAAATTATTGTCATTATAACTTTCAATAATTAGTTGTCTGTCAAAAAACAAGCTAGGAAGGTTTTAATCAATCCTTTAATATAAATTATTTAAAGGCGTATCAACTAAAAGATTTTTCACCGCTTTTATATAGTAATATGATCGAAATTCTATCCTCGAAAACGCAATCTTAATAATTTATCACTATAATTTATTCTTAAATTCATTTTTTTCATAAAATATAGGTAATTTATTAACCATTTTTATCAAACAAATTGCCACCTATGTATCGTTGGTTATAACAGAGACTAATCATCTAAAAAAATCTCAAAATATCACAATTCAATCTACATTTTTTATAAGCCGTTTTCTTTTCATTTTTTTTTTTTTCTAAATATATTATTTTTCTAACAAAAAAGGGTTTTACCTGATTATAAATGTATATATTCTTTTTGAAATACATACAAGAGACAGCTAATGTTAAAACCGGTAGCTGTTATATAAACAAGATAGATAGTTCTCAAATTACTATTTTTAAACCTACTCATAAAAAACATGAACATGATTATTTATTATTTAGATTTTACTAAATATTTTTTTTTAGGGTTCCAAAGAAAAATATCAGAGAGCGTTTCCAAAAAATAAAAGCAGAGAGCGTTTGCTAGGAACACTCTAAAAAAATTATTTTGGCTAAGTTCTGTTGGTTATGTTGCGAAGATATAGGTAATCAAATTTTTGAAAAATGGAAAAGAAATATGAAGTAGAGGAAATGGTTTTCAATAGATGGAATCATGCCACGAAGTATATTTTGATATTAGAAAACATCCTCCAAAAATTTCACATCCAAGTCGAAATCGCTGCAAATTGATAAAATTTTCGTTTTTCCTAAATATCTCCAGAAATAATTCTAGGTGTCCTATAGTACAACACATAATTAAAAAGGTCTTTCAAAATAAAGATAAAATTTCATTAGCCATTTTCTAAGTCTCCTTTGGAAAATAGTAGACTTTAAGGTTTATGACATTTATACTACAAAATCTGAATTACTACCATTGATTTGTATGATAGAGATGTAATAATACAGTTTGTGTTCAAAATGCCGCCTGTCTTTTATTTATAACTTAGAAACTACCAATTTTTCGTGAATAATCTTCCTATGCAAAAGGAAAGTACATAAGATTTTCTACAAATCTTGTTATTTAAGTTTTTTTTCCGGCGAACCGTTCGGATTCCAGCGCTGATTGAAAATTGGCATATTTCGGTTGTCTTTACAAAAACTGACTAAAACGCTAATTTTATTTATTATTATTAAAGGCTCTCATTTAGTGAATTCCTCCTAGTTTTAAGTTAAATACAGTGTAGATTAGTTTCAACTGTTATGCATCTGCAGTACAAAAAAAACATTTTCACATTCAATCACACTGTATTGAAAATCCGTGCACATTTAATTGCTTTTTGTACGTCATTTCAATTTACAGGCAATTTCACAGGCGAATCAAGACTGCCTACGTCATCGTATCCCTACGTTCCAGACCTCGAAGCCCTTTGTATTGTTGACGAGGTTTTCGCCCCCTTCTCTCACTTTCGTCCTGTATGTTTTTGAGGTGCTCAATCTGAATCTGATGTTTGATAACAAAATTTCACGACGTAACATAAAAATAAATGGAAAAAGGTCAAAATCTCACTTTTTGGTAGTTTTTTGCTTACAACTCGAAAACTTTAAACTTTTTCTAATGTCCCTATACAAAATGAATGTGCGTCAAATTTGTAGAAAATTTTGACAGTCAGATAGTAAATTCCTCCCAGTTCTTTGCTCATACCTTATTTAGATGGTATATGTGTATGCAAAGGTGCAGTTTATTTTTTCAAAAATTACACAATGTTCAAGTTATTTAATGCAGTCCGAAATTGTACAAATTCTGTTTAAACCAGGTAGATATTAAATCTGAGCCATCCTTTAACTGATTAATTAATTAAAGGATAGCAGCTCGAGTATTAAAAATTGAATACCGATTTTAAATGACAAACAGTTATTTAAGATTTGTTTATTCCTGTTTAAAAATATTAATTTTAATATATTGAAAAATAAATATAGTCGATAGGAGATCGATGGTTAAAAGTTACAAAAGTTGTGTATTTGTGTGATTGTCATTCATATTTAAAAGGCAGTGTGCCATAATTATTATAACCTTTTTTGTGTATAAAGTTAAACAAACGGCAGTGTGCCACTAATATTTTTTTTACACTTATAATACATTCGGTTTTTTTACCGTTCTGAATTATATTTATATTTTCCTTTATCTACATACATATATTCATCAAATCCTTGAATCCTTCCTCATTGGATGAAATTTGTGAAAGTGAAATCTAAACGTAAAACTATCAGGTTAATGTTATTTTCTATTTTCTATTTTGTATAATTTATTTGCTATACTATTTGGGAAAATAATATTTCGCCTAGGATTGCATCCATTATCCAATTCCTGTATTGTAGGAGCTCTTGTTGTTTAAAGGGTCTTGGCTGAGGCTCTTTGAAGGCGGCGAGTCTTGGCACAAATTCGACTTGTTCTATCAACAACGTCGGCGCTTGTTTATCTGGAAAATGAAAAAGGTGACAAGAAAAGAACAACTTGTGACCATATCTCAAGGAGAGATTAATAATTACCTACGAAATAGATTGTGCGATTAGGCATACTCATCTATTTCTTTCTTCAGTCTATACTTGGTCTCTTTCTTAAATTACTTTTTCGTCTGTATCAGTGCTATCTTCCAGGAGCTTGACCTTTTCACACAGTCCATCGCACGATGTGCAGATTGGGGACCAATAGAGGCCTGCTTTCCTGCAACCGCAATTACGTTGGCAGCCTTATTTTACATTTACAAGAAATGTGCTGAAATATTGAGTACTGTGCAAGGTTCAAAGTGGTTAGTACTGGTACGGAATCATTCCTTGTTTTTTTCGGCGATAACATACGTGTGGTAACATCAAACAACATCGCTTTATTGAAAATAAATCGCAATCGCAATAAATTTTAGTCAGTTTTTACAGAGACAGCCGAAATACGCCATTTTTCAATTAGCGCTGGAGCCCGAAGGGTTTGTCGGACAAAAACCTTAAATAACAAAATTTGTAGAAAACTTTATGTACTGTCATTTTGTATAGGAAGATAATTTATGAAAGGTTGATGGTTTTCGAGTTATAAGCAAAAAACCGCCAAAAAGTAAGATTTTAAACATTTTTTGCATTTTTTATAATGTTGCGTCACGAAATTTTGTTAGAAAACCTCAGATTCGGATTCAACACCCCAAAAAACATACAGAATGGACGAAATCAAAACTATCCCAAAACTTTCTCCGAGAAAATACAATTTGACTGGATTAATGATAGTGGAAAAGATTCTTTTCTTGGATGTAACAGATGTGTTAACCGACCAGAACACTGTCGGTTGAAGTAGCTTCAAATACATACGCGTATTTTTACCACCTAATTGATAAAGAAAAATTCAAAAAATAATCTTGGCCAACAAAACTTTTTCCTTCATTTATGTTTTCAATTGATGCATTAGATCAATTTTATCGAAAAATTAACATATAGGTAGTCTCATTTAATTTATAAGTTTGTATTATAGCTCGAAAACCATAAGAGCTCTAAAGCTCCTGATTATAACAATCGCTTGCCCCCGTCGATATCTACAACTCTCAAAAAACTCAGCTTGTAATTGTATGTGTATAGTATATCTGTAATATAAGTTAATATCCATTCATTATTAATTTATAAATGCATATGAAATTATTATAATGCATTATTTATAAATAAATTAGAATATTCCAAGATTTTTTAATATGTTTTAAAGATTTAGAAAAATTATTATTTGTGAGTACAATGTATGCACAATATTGTCAAAAAATATTGACGCTAATTTTAAAATCATTATTGTTCAACGCTTCATAGACCTTTAAATTAATGATTCTATATGTGTTCAACGCAGGCTTCCACACGATTTATTCTTTAAAATTATTTTCCGTATTTTCATCCCAGCTATTCTTAAATGTCACCTGCAGGCGCGTATACAAAGGGGGAGAGGAGTTAACGGGTCATAACTCCCTTCCCCCCGAGAGTTAAAAATATACATTCCAATTTCTTTATAAGTCCGCTTGCGGGCTTGTAGGAGAATATAATTCTAAGAATTCCTGTATCCCCACTTATGCGTAGTAGTCGACCGCCGTAACTCCCACTTCCCCTACTTTTCAAGCGTGTGAGTGTGTACTTATTTATAAAGTTTAAACAATACTGTCAACACATATTTTCTTTAAAAATTTATTTTAAAATCTTTTGTAGAAATTGTAAATAATATTGTTAGTCAAACAAAGTTTGTAATGTAATCCGCGCAATGAACGAACAAAACTTGTTTTGATCAACTACACATGTATTATGTAAACACGGACCTATAAAAAAATTATTTTAGTGAATAAAAAGATTCTGACAGGATGATTTATGAGTTGCACTAATCTTACGCTTTACACTAGGTCATTATAACGAAAAACATCTTATAACGAAAGACTTGAATGAATTTTTGTCGGTCATGGAGGGGGAATGTTTACAATAGAAATATAAATCGGCCGACTCATAACGAGCGGACTTACAACGAAAGTCTACTGTATATAATTTATTATAATTTATTATGATTACAGTGATTATTAATCAGCTTTTTTTGCTCGTCAACTCTTTTTCATAAGTCCAATTTTTTTAGTTCCTTCATTTCCCGCGTGATCCCATTACCCTACCAAAAGACTCGGCTGTATACGGTTACCTGGTTTAGGTAAGCATAAAAATAAAAATAAAAAATACCCCTGTCGCAGCATCTGCATAACATAGCGAATTTTCATAAATTAGATACTGGAGGATTTCATATCGCGCATACGCTTTCTCAACCTCGTATATCAAAAGCTACATGTTTTAGGACATACAAAAAACATATTAAGTACTGTATTTACATACTGTGTGAGTTTTTCGAGAGTTGCCATTTTTATTACAGCCAAACCGTTGATTTAATCGAAAAATTTTTCAAATAAGAATTGTAGATATTGACGGAGGCAACCGATTGCTATAGTCAGGAGCTTTATAGCTCTTATGGTTTTCGAGCTATGATACAAACTTATAGATTTTTAAATGAGACTATATATTAATTTTTCGATAAAACTGATCTAATGCAATTAATTAACAATATAAATGAGCAAAAAAATTTTTTTTATCCAAGTTTAATTTTTTAATTTTTCACAAATTTATCAGTTAGGCGGTAAAAATATGCATATGTACTTGAGGCTACTTCAACCGATAGTATTTTTCTTGGTTACATTTCCATTACATCCAAGAAAAGAACCTTTTCCAGTACCATTTCGGTCATAAAAATTTGGTTGTAACAAAAATGGCAACTCAGACAGTAAAAAATTTTCAAAATCGGTCTAGTACCTACTTTTTGAATTATTTTTAAGTAGGTACCTATGTAAACAAATGTTCTCCCTTTTTCACTTTAAGTGCAGTATTTTGAAAATACAGTTAACACCCATACTGGGTGGAAACTGTGTGCTACACCCGGTTGGCAGTGTATTTTAACTTTGACTCATGATCAACTTTTTATTTGAAACAGGGTATAGTATAAAATCGAAAAGGGTCTTTTTGTTTTGTTTTGTTTTTAAATTGTTAATTTTTTTCATGTAATTTAGGAAATATAAGTTGATATACCCACGTTAAAAAATTTTATGAACGATTATTCCTAAAAGCTTCATATTTTTCTCCATTTAGAGCCATAAAACTATCAAAAATAATCATGTTTGTTTATTTCTGTGACTCTTATAAAATATTAAATATAAAAATCTATTTTAAAAAATGAAATTATTTCCCGCGTTGCTATATATGATTTTTATGATTTGACGAGCAACGACATCGGACAGCTTAATACGCAGACGTAAAATGGCTGACATCATTGTCTGAAATAGTGAAATGTGTAAATGATTTGTGTGTCAAAATGCAATTTACCTAATTAATTATATAAAAATATATTAATTACATGTATTATTTAAACCAGTGATAAGACAATATACATTTAAATCTAATCTGATAATATTAAAGTGTTCTAAAAATTGAATAATTTTCATTCTATTGTGAATAATTTTTAGTTTATTTGTGACATAATTTTTTTTAACATAACTGTGTATTTATTATTTAAGAAATCTTAAAAAAAACATTTGGATTCATTGTCGTTGTTCTTGAATTTATCACAATGCATTTCATTCAATTGTGTAATTCAATTAATGAAAATAAAATAAAAATGTTACGAACAAATGTGTATTCTTTAATTACTTATTTTCAGATTACAATATTACATAATACCTACATAATAATGCCAAGTTGACCTACATTTAACTCAAATAGGAAAAATTTTACAGCACAAAACAGTAGTTTAAGCTTCTGCAAAATAAAAATTTTAGACCTAAGATACTTTGGCTTGTGGCCACAGTATTATTATTAGGGTTTCCGATCTCTGGCCAAAAAATCGATCGTGTGGATCATTTCGAATCGTAAAACCAAAAATCGATGCAGGAGAAAATCCCATGAATCCAAAATTTGACTCAATTTTCTATAAATGAATCATAAAAGTGGTAAAATTATTTGGCAACATAAATAGTTAAACATATTTTACATAATTTTGAAAAAATATCAAAAAAAAATTAAATTCGAAAAGATCGATCTCCGATCCCGTAAATTTTTTACGATCTCTGTATCGATTTGATCTCTAAAAATCGTGAATGTTATGAATCTTAAGGTTTGTGAAAAACTTTGACATTTGAGTTAAATTGCATATAAAATAATAAATGCTTTTATAATCAGGCTATTATTTGTAATAAGTATTTTCTTTACTTAATTTTTTTTATGGTGTTATTACTTAGCTTTTTCATAATTTAAGATTTTTCTGTGAAATAAACAATTTCAAAAAATATGAATTTATGAAATTTGTGATATTTCTGCGGTAGTGAAAATGAAATTCTTACCCACAGGACTGACACACAGAAAGATGACAAGTTTTCAAAATACACATAAGTAAGTACCGAAATCACATAAAATTTGAACAAGATACATTTGAACAGATTTAGAATACTAATTAAGCAAGTGACCTTGAAATTTGAATCGATTTTCACTGACCTAAGTTTTAAGATTACATACTTACCAATTTATACAAAAATCTTTCATGTTGGGATCAATTATTTATATATTCCCTTCTTCATACTTGAAAAAATATGGAATTTTCATGGTTGTGACATTCTGAGATACTACTTATATTACAAAATGTCAAATGTCAAAAATTTACTATTTTTCAGTAGAAATAATATGAGGCGTTGAAACTAAAACTAGCCTTCTTTACTTTTGATCGAAAATGAATTGGTGATGGAAATTGACTTCTTCAGTTTGCATTGCTTAGCAGTTTAATCAAACAGGGGTTTACTTCAAATTATAATTATAGCAAAACTGGCCTAGCTAGTAATTTGTGATAAAACTTGTCTTTTCCAGTTTTTTTTTGTTGAATAAATCTTTTTGTACGAATTAGGTGAGTTTCGTTTTAGAACGCCTTATATCATTTGAATTCAAAACAAAAACAAAATGACGATCTAGATATTGACAGTTGTCTAGTTTGTTTATAGATATATAAAACCCCGTTTATGCTCACAGATAATATAAAAGATTTATTCGATTAAAGAAAAATTATAGTATAATTGGTCAAAATTTCATTATATAATGATTTTTAGATATAATGATAATTTTTAGATATTATTTTTAGTATTTTAAAATCAATCGGATCCAAAATTTTTAATACATATTAAGGGCAATCTAAACGCAGTCTACGGTATACATGTAATTAAAGTAAATAATATGGGGTATGTTAAGCTGGTGTTAGACAAAGACAAAAAATCTTTAACCCAAAATTTTGTAAATTATTTTTAATTTTTCTGGAGAACCAGTTGACAAACAAATATCGCTCCAGGGACGTTTTTTGTTCAATTTCATGTGCTTTTTGCAATGGTATAAAAAAAACCTTTGAATTCTAATGTTTTTAGCACTTTAGACACTTTTTGCCAAAAGTGCCCAAAAAATCTACTTTCGGGCATCCGACGTGTCTGGCTAACGAACTCATCCAACGATTGAGAGATTGCAAGGTTTTCACCAAATTTCATAACAGTTGGGTGTTTCGTTCGACAGTTATCGCGTACACACATAAATACATATACATATATATATATATATATATATATATATATATATATATATATATATATATATATATATATATATATATATATATAAATTTTAGTGAAGTAGATTTTCGGGTTCTAGAGGCTCCAAAACAAATTTCTGCCATAGTCCCGGGCTTAGCTCTTACTACATATAAGAGCTACGGTAATAGCTGAATTTGCAAATGAAAATTCGCTAAAAATTATTTCAGAAAACTGTGGGTGGTTAGTATCTACTATCTACCATACATAATAGTAAGTTACATCTTACATTATATCTTTTTCATAATAATTCCACTGCTTTGTTTTTAGTGTTCCGTACAGCAAAGCTGTAAACTGGAACACTTATAACATCGTGCTAATTTTTCCCTATTTGGAGGTTGTCATTCCTTATTCTGAAATATCGGTCGCAAAATCTGAAATATTAGATGCGGGGGCGTTCTAAAAAGACAAAAGAAACTATTAATTAAGTTTATTATCTCCGATAGACATTTAATAGTTCAGATGCTCATATTTAAGGGCTAATTTTAATATTAACCCCAAAAATACGGAAACATAAACTGGTATTAACGGACTCCCAACTACAAAAAAAGTTCCACGCTACTTCTAAATAATATAATAATAATAATAGTATACTTCTGATAAGTACGACATGGTAAAAATATTTCAAACTGTTTCGAACGAATAAATTTCGATTTTTTCGTAAAAGATAATAATAATATACTAAAAAAACTGTGGCAATTACTTTGTCTCACATTTAAAATGTATTTTTGAAATTTATATAGCCGAAATTTATGTAAATTTATGAAATTTATTTATGAAAATTATTTAATAGGACTAGACTACATTTAAGTAGCTTTGTGACATACGTCAAAATAAAAGAAATACCAACTTCAAAAAGAAAAAATAAATAAATACCTATTTATATAGATACGAATACAACCAGCATAGCTTAAGGAACTGTAACTAAACGCAATAAAAGAATAGAAAATAGGTATTTTTAATAGAACAAAAACGTACGTTTATTTATCTAATTTAAAAAAATAAAAGTTATAATTAAGAAATTCAAAATTAAATCAATAGATTAACAAAAATGAATCATTGACTTACGTTCAGTATTAAAATAAATAAATTGTATCTCTGTCTAACCTTATATAATAAAACTTATTTTGTTTTAGCGAGCATCATCGTAAAACATTAACAATAAGTTTTGGGACATAACGTAATTTGAAACTGTACTATGAAATTTGTACTGAAATCTTGTGGATTTGCCGGATGTTGGTCCTGTTTTTTGGGGGTGGACATGACGTATTGTGACACTGTTTCAATGATGGACTTGACAAGCTTTGGAACTTTAGCAAGTTTTAAATTTAATATTTAACGCAGAAAGAACGAGTTTTTGAACTGTAACATTTTTGAAAAGATGTACAGCAGAACTTCCCAGAGTGTGTATCCACACATACATACTCACGAGATAACAAGTACAATACGTAGTTGTCTGGGGAACCCGTTGTCTGCATATGTGTATGAAAGTTTGATGTAAACAACAAAAAACAGTGGCGGTTTTAATAATTAAAATATTATAACACAAAATTTTTTCAAACTTTATTTACAGTGGACATCTTATGGTACAAACTCCGACTTTACGTAGTGACGTCAACGACTTAGTGGGGTTCGCGTCTCACTGATATGTTATCGTTTATCTGTGTTGGTAAAAATTTATGTAACAAGTCAAAGTCAGAACCCGTAGGTAATATTGTCTAAAAATTTTAAAATTATATTGCATACACATATGCACATATTCTGCATACTTAACATGCAAAATAACCTAGTCGGTAGAGCATTCGGAGTTGCATTTTTAGCACGATTCAATTTTTTATTTGCAATGGATTTGTGCACTTATAGGGAGTGTAAAACCAACATGGCATCATCCTACAGGTTGTGCTAAAGCCGCCATTTTGAAAAACGTGTTTTTCCAAATATATCGTGAACGGCTGGCCCCACAATAAAAATACAAGAAATATTTTTCATAGAAAATTGAATTTCCCATCTTTTTTATTTGAAACTGTTTTTTCTAAAGTAATTATATCAAAAATTATAACGCTCTACAGCCATTCTTTTGAAACATACCCTTTGCAGTTCGCTCCCGCATACTAGTTCGCTCCCGCGGTCAGATTTTAATCTTAACTTGAAAAAGGATCGCAGCTTAGTTCGCTCCCGACTTGTTATCTACTGACAGGTGAAATTAATTACTTAAAAATATTCAAACTGATACATAACAGCCATTATTTAGTTACGGACATGACATTCTCACGCACATTTATACGCCTTCTTATAAGAAAAAAAAATAGAAGTTATGTTCTCTTATAAATTTTCAATACTAAGCAGATAGACAAATGTGTACACAATATTTGTACTGAATATAAAATACATAACATTATTAGTTTTAGTGCTAGAGATATGCTACGGACGCGACAAAAAGGTACTTTTTTGTACGTCCGTAACACAAACTCTATTAGCTCTAGCATTAAAACTAATAATTTTATGTATTTTATATTCAGTCCAAATATTGTGTACACATTTGTCTATCTTCTTAGTATTGAAAATTTATAAAAAAAAAAAACAACTTCTAGTTTTTTTTTTTATGAGAATGCGTGTCAAGTGCGAGAAAATGTCATGTCCGTAACAAAAGAATGGCTTTTTAGTAAAATCAATTTTTGGTTTTTGGTAAATAATTTAAAAATGGTTAGCATTACGTTGGTTAGGGTTATTGTAAGGATTATAGAGCATACAATTCTCTATAAATTTTGTTTTGAACAGTTTTTGCCAAAACTTTTAGTTTATGAGATATGGTGTACGAAAGGTTTTGAAAATGCGGCTTTTTTGTATTATAGAAATGTGTCTGATGAATATACATCACGGTAAATCAATGTACCTAGTTCCAAGATATCATCAAAAACGTTTTTTATAATACAAAAAAGCCGCATTTTCAAGTCTTTCATAACTAATTACCAAGCCATAAAAGTAGTGATAACCTTTATCTGATGATTTTTATAGGTATATCAACAAATATACAATTGTAAACATAAATACCCCTGTCGCAGCTTCCTGCACAACATAGCGAATTTCCGTTTATAAAAATAAGTTTTTCTCGGAAACTAGTTGACATAAAAAAAAAGTTTAAAGACCTTTTTTATGTAATTTTTTCTTCTATTTTAAATGGCGTAAAAAATTTCGCAAAAATTTTTGAATAAGTGTAAATTTCGCAATAATTTTTTGCAAAAACAAAAACCATGTTCCTGGCATTTGACGTGTCTGGCTGACGAACCCATCCAAGGGTTTGGGACTTCCAATGTCCTCACCAAGTTTCGTAAAAATTGGATACTTCGTTCCAGAGATATCGCGCGGACACACACACACACACACACACATATATATATATATATATATATATATATATATATATATATATATATATATATATATATATATATACCATGTGAGTTTTTTGAGAGTTGCCATTTCTATTACAACCAAATTTTTATGATAGAAATGATACTGGAAAAGGTTCTTTCCTTGGATGTAATGGAAATATAACCAAGAAAAACACTATCGGTTGAAGTAGCCTCAAGTACATATGGATATTTTTACCGCCTAATTGATAAATTAAAAAAAATTAAAAAATTAAACTTGAGTAAAAAAATTTTTTTGCTCATTTATATTGTTAATTAATGCATTAGATCAGTTTTATCGAAAAATTAATATATAGTCTCATTTAAAAATCGATAAGTTTGTATCATAGCTCGAAAACCATAAGAGCTATAAAGCTCTCGACTATAGGAATCGGTTGCCCCTGTCGATATCTACAACTCTTATTTGAACAATTTTTTGATTAAATCGATGGTTTGGCTGTAATAAAAATGGCAACTCTCGAAAAACTCACACAGTATATATATAAATTTTAGTGAATATTATTTTCGGTTTCTAGGGACCTCAAAACAAATTTCTGCCGTAGTCCCGGGCTCAGCTCGCGTCATGACAGTGGCTGTAATAGCTGAATTCCATTCTGGGAATTCGCTAAAATTTGTATTTATATGTGCAAATAAAAATTTTATCTAAAAAAAAGTCTTTCGTACATGATATTTCATAACCTAAACGTTTTGAAAAAAAATGTTTAAAACAGAATTTGTAGAGAATTGTACGCTCTATAATTTTTATAATAACCTTAGCCAAGATAGCGCTAACTATTTTTAAGTTATTTATCAAAAACCACAAATTGGTTTTATTAAAGCGTCATAATTTTTGAAATAATTACTTTAGAAAAAAAAAGTTTCAAATAAAAAAAATGGAAAATTCAATTTTCTATGAAAAATGTTTCTTGTAATTTTCTTGTGAGCCCAGCCGTTTACGAAATATTTGGATAAACACATTTTTCAAGATGGCGGCTTTAGAGCAACCTGTAGGATGACACCATTTTGGTTTTACACTCCCTATAAGTACACAAATCAATTACAAAAAAAAAAATTGGATCGTGCTAAAAATGTCTTGCGATCCGCCATTTTGAACCAAACCGATTACGCTAAAATGCAAACGCAAAATGAGTAACGTAAAATCCTAAAATATTCTAATCGTCAACACAGTCAAAATTTCATAGTCACTCGTTCTTTTACATTTTAACATATGTTTCTTCAACATTTACATTATTTATTTTTTTAGCGAGGCAGCCGCGGCACCCTTATAATTCTTGACGGCGCCCCAAGGCGCCCAGTTTGGGATCTCTTGGTCTATTTTATTCGATTACATTTATATTATATGTTTTTGTTTTGGGATTTTATTTTCCAAACTATTTAGATAAATCCAGATGATGTGAGCATGGAGATGAAAGGAAACGATAAATTAACGGCGTGTGACGATTTCTCTTTCGCTAATGACCAGATGGATTAAGACGATCAATTTGAAGACAATATTTTTGTTTTTGATGTCGATAATAACGGATATTTAGTGGTCTTAAATAACTATACCCCTGTCGCAGCATCCTGCATAACATAGCGAATTTCCGTTTATAAAAATCCGTTTTTCTGTGATTTTTCACACTTTTAAGTGATTTTTCCTCCTCTTTCTAATGGTGTAAATAAATGTCGAAAAAAATTTTTAACTTTAGAAAATTTTGGCAAAAAACTAATTTTTTTCACGAAAAATGGTCAAAAAAACCATGTTCTAGGCATCCGACATGGCTGGCTAACGAATTTGTCCAACGGTGTGGGACTAAATATAAATTTAATACATAAATTTTAGTGAATATTATTTTCGGTTTCTAGGGACCCCAACACAAATTTCTATTATAGTCTCGGGAGATTTATTTCGGAGCTCTAAAAAATAGAACTTTCTTCGGAACCCTAAAAAACGGCATATAAGTAACATACAAACATATGTATACATATGTATGACGTATATGACTTATATACAATCAGCTATCTTCCTGTACCACAAACACATTCTTTCATATAATTATGCATATAGGTATACCCCTGTCGCAGCATCCTGCATAACATAGCGAATGCCCTTTTATAAAAATTAAATTTTCTCGGAAACTAGTTGACATAGAATAATAGTTTAAAGACCTTTTTTATGTAATTTTTTTTCGTCGTTTAAACGATGTAAAAAAATTTCGCAAAAATTTTTAAATAAGTGGAAATTTTGGCAAAAAACTAATTTTTTGCAAGAACAAACACCATCTTCCTGGCATCCGACGTGTCTGGCTAACGAACTTGTCCAACGGTTTGGGACTTCCAACATTTTTACCAAATTTCGTAAACCTAGGACATTTCGTTCGAGAGTTATCGTGCGGACACATATATATATATATATATACATATATATATATATATATATATATATATATATATATATATAAATTTTGGTGAATATTATTTTCGGTTTCTAGGGACCTCAAAACAAATTTCTGCCATGGTCCCGGGTTCAAGTCGCGTCATGACAGTGGCTGTAATAGCTGAATTCCATTCTGGAAATTCGCTAATAACATTACAAGTGATTCGGAAAATTATAAAACATTTTAAATGAAAACTTGAGCAACGAAGTATCTGAACCCGATCAAGAAGTTGATAAAGAAATAAACATTAATCAACAGTCGAGTTCACAATCATCAGCTTTTACATCTTCAGATATACCTTCTCCAATTAGAAAAGCATTAATTTGGCCTGGTGAAAGAAAACAACAAAAACGACAACGCAAAACCGAAAAAATACCTGCAGTACTCACATTAGATGCGTGGGTAGAATATTATAATTTAAAAATTAATGAAAAAAAGAAACTAAAAGAACACAAAAAATTAAAATGATAAAAAAGACTAGGAAAGAAACAATTGAAAGAAGCAGCTAAAACAACCGAGATCCGGAAAAGGAATCCGAAAATCAAAGGCAAAAATGGATAAAAAAAATAGTATAAATTAGCTTAAAAGAATTAAATAAAATGTTTTGGACTATTATTTTCAATAAATTCTTAAAAATATTGACTTTTATTTACTTTATGTCACTTTTGAATTAACTTCAACTTATCTGTTGCAAACAAATCGGCGGTCATTTACTAGGACATTAATGAGGTCAGAAATTAGGACATTAAATTTTTTTAGGGTCAATAACAGGGACAAATACACACGATTTGTAAATGATTTATTATGTCCTAAGGTCAATTTTCTTCCTATATTCCTATTTCATATTCCTTTCTATACAGTAATTTTAGATAAATGTGTCATAAAATGCTTCGCGTTTCCTTAAAAGGTCAGAAACTGGAACAATTACCTTAATAATATTAGTTGAAAATTTAATTATCAAAAAATTTATTTTAATATCAAACAGTTTTGAGATTTAAATATCATATTTATCCAAAATATGTAAAAGTTATCTATGTCTGACACAAAATATTTTTTTCTGTCTGACACCAGATGGCAATAATGTCGTAAAAGTCGGTGCCTATTATTATTCAAATGTAATGCCTTAAGTAACAACAAACAGATGACACTTATTGAACAAAAATTATGAAAATATTATTAATTATCAAAATATAAATATTATGTTAAAATTGTGGTACTGCTGCCGGTGGATGGCGCGGTCAGCAGCACCCGGCGACATCGCCTACTAAGGGCATGCGCCGCCAAGCACAGTAAAAATAAAAACAACACGTAAAGACAGGAACACATAAATGCAATAGACAAAGGACAAACATACACATATAAAATCCAACGATGAGCCCTGCCATCCCAGGGCGTAAAAAGAGCGGACAGTCCTTGGTGACGGTACGACAAGTACTAGACAAAGCGTCCGATCACCAAGGCCTGGAAGCCATCGCTGGGACTCCCTCCGAGGTGCAAAAGGCCACGGAGTGGAGAAACCTGACTAGACAATCACTAAGTATCACAGATAAATATCACAGTAAAAATCACAGACAATATTTATTACGTCGCTGGGAGGCCACAGGCCGACCAGCGACGCAATAAGGAGTTAAAACAATACCGCTGTGGAGCCATAACAACAAGCCCACAGCGGCATAACAAAATATCACAGATAAATAAAAACAAATGATGTACCACCTCGGGTGTAAAAAGCCCTCGGTGATACACCGTTAAAAAACAATAACAAAACAACACAACAAGTATAAATAACAACAGTACCACTAAGGGTGTAAAAGGCCCTTAGTGGCATAACGACAATACTAAAAGTACCCTGCCAGACCAGCTGGAACAGGGTATGGGTAATAAATAAGACGCACACAAAGCATTTTGACACATAAATTAAAATAAAACGAAGCTAAAAATAAAATTTAATGTCGGGGGAGAATCAAGAGACGACTTTCTAAAATCTAGAGATGTAATGCCCCTAAAGTCTCTGAAGAAGATTCGAATTTCGGAGAAATTCAAGCATCTTTCTTTCAGAGACTGCATCGTAAGCTAAAGCTTCGGCTACATTATTGGGGAGCTGCAACCTCTGGCGCAATGGCTCAAAGGTTACACATTCCTCAACTATATGCCTCACGGTCAGCGCCGTCCCGCAGGCGGCGCACCTTGGCTGATCCTCACCGGCGAGAAGATGACGATGTGTTAACGCCGTGTGGCCCAAGCGTAAACGTGTCAGGGCCACACTCTCTCGCCGGCTCAGATTTACAGGTGCCGGAGTTCTTCGGACCTCAGGTTTCACCTGTCTGAGCTTAGCCGTGAGGTTGTTCCACTCACGTTGCCATTTCTGATCGATCGCGGATCTAATGCACACTCTCAGATCCTCTGGGCGTATGGCAATGTCCTGTGGCTCATCGACTTCGGCTGCATGACGTGCTGCTTGGTCGGCGAGTTCATTGCCAGGTATCCCCACATGTCCGGGAATCCAAAAGAAGGTGATAGACTTTTGGCGGAGCATGTAGAGACACGTTCGGATGTTCTGCACCAGTGGATCGATGGTATGAGAGTGGCAGATCGCTTGCAACGCGCTCAACGAGTCGGAACAAATGAGGAATGCGCTGTCTTCGGATGTTTGACAGAATCGCAGGGCTTGCAAAATAGCAAATAGTTCTGCAGTATACACAGTGGCCTGGGGAGGAAGTGTCCAAGTGTGAGGATCGTCACGAATGACGATGTCACTTCCCACACCCGTAGCTGTTTTGGAACCATCTGTGTATATGCAGTGAGAGTCAAGTTCGCTAATGATCTCATAAAAGCGGGATCGATATTCGAATGAACTGGTCTCCTCCTTGTTGAGACCATTCAGGTCGAAACGACACCTTACGTTAGGGATCAGCTAAGGAGGCACTTCCATAGGACGTTTGGGAAGTACCTTGGCGAACTGTAAGTGCAGACTCTCTAATAATTCCTGCGTTCGAACGGCCACTGGTCGACTTACGGTGGGACGTCGACCATAGAGCCCCTGTAAACGGTATCTGAACAGAGTTGGGTGGTTTATATGTGAAGGTGTTGCATACACCCCCGCTGCATAATTGAGCAAGAGACACTCACGTCTCAGTCGCAGCGGAGGAAGACCCGACTCTACGCAGAGGCTCGTAGAAGGACTCGTTCGAAATGCTCCCGTAGCCAGTCGTATGCCTGCATGGTGAACAGGATCTAGGAGTAGAAGCGCAGACGCCCGGGCGGAGGAGTAAGCAATGCTGCCGTAATCAATCCTAGTCAGAACTAGCGATTGATACAGGCGAAGCAACGACTCCCGGCCCGCACCCCACGATGCACCAGCCAAGCACTTAAGCATGTTGATTGTCCTGCGACAACTCGCAGCTAAGGCTTGGAGGTGTGGGCGCCACGTAAGTTGTTTGTCAAATATGAGCCCTAGAAACCTGACGCTATCGACGCACTGAAGGTTGGATCCTTTCAATGTGAGAACAGGATCCGGATGTGCATTGCGCTTTCTGCAGAAGTGTACCACCGATGTCTTTTGGGGTGAAAAACGAAAACCAAGAGCTTCTGCAGAAGTCACCACTTCGTTGATGCCTTGTTGCAGCCGTTGTTGGATATCCTCGATGGAATCGGTTGCATAGAATATGGTGAGGTCATCAACGTACAAGCAACGACGAAATGGGGCTGAAGCTGCAATATGACTGACTGCGATGGAAAACAAGGTGACACTAATAGTGGAGCCTTGAGGAACACCATTCTCCTGGGAGTGGGCCTCAGACTCAGTGTCACCTACCCGGACACGAAAGGAACGGTCAGTCAGAAAACTTTTTACGAACTGAGGGAGGTTACCTCTTAAACCCCAGTCGTGCAGCTTCTTGAGAATGCCATACCTCCAGGTCATATCATAAGCTTTCTCCAAATCGAAAAACACGGCCACAAGGTGTTTTCGTTGGAGAAAGGCGTCTTGAATGGCATTCTCGAGGCGAACAAGATGGTCCGTAGTCGAATGGTATCGGCGGAATCCACATTGATGTTTAGGTATGAGGTTGTGGGATTCCAGCCACCAGACGAGACGGTTGTTCACCATTTTTTCCAATACCTTGCTGAAACAGCAAGTCAAGGATATTGGACGGTAGCTAGTTAGTTGCGATGAATCTTTACCCTCTTTCAGCAGCGGAATGATGGTAGCTTCCCGCCACTGCGAAGGGTAAACGCCTTGCCTAAATATTTCGTTGCAAAGATCCAGTAACCTACACTTACCAGGATAAGGCAGGTTCCGGATCATGGCGTAGGGGATCTCATCAGGTCCAGGGGATGTATCCCCAGATCCCCGAAGCGCCTCCAGTAATTCTTGCATAGAAAATGGTTGGTTATACTGGAGGGATTCATCTGAGAAAAAATCAAGATCGTTTTGTTCATGTTCGATCTTGATCCGCAGGAAGTCCGGGTCATAGTTCTGGGAGCCACTGACGCGCTCAAAGTGCTTAGCTAAGCAATTAGCTATTTCTGCGCGTTCAGTGATGTTCCGACCGTCGACGACGAGAAGGGAGGGCATAGGTGAACGGGAATATTTCCCAGTAATGGCCCTCACTCTTCTCCATACCTCTGAGGTGGTCGTGGAGGTATTTATGGCCGAAACATATTGCTCCCATGATAGCCTCTTCTGTTCTTTGATAGTGCGTTTACAGCGTGCTTGCGCACGCTTGTAGGCTATCACATTTTCCTGCGTGGGGCGACGTCTGAGTTCATTGTACGCCCGCTTTTTCTCTGCAACTGCTACACTCACGACTTCATTCCACCATGGTACATGACGTTTGGGTGGAATGCTGGACGACTTCGGTATACTCTGATATGCTGCTTCAGTGACACTGGAGGACATTTTCTCCACATCATCTTCTACGTCTCCAGTCAGCTGGGGTGTACGGAATGAATTAGCGTACATTTCCCAATCAGCTTGACGGAGACGCCATCTCGGCGAAGATGAATGTGGGGTCATCGGCGTGGTACTGTTCAATATAATTGGAATATGGTCACTACCGTATGAATCAGAAGCCAGCGTCCATTCGTAACGGTGTGCCATGACCGGTGAGCCAAGTGATAAGTGGATAACCGACAGCTCACCGGTTCTTGCATTGATGAAAAAACCTTGACCGGTGTTCAACAAAACCGTTTCAGACTCGTCTAGAAACCGTTCTATGAGTCTTCCACGGGCGTCTCTTGTGCTACAGCCCCACATGGGGCTGTGAGCATTGAAATCTCCTAGTAACAAAAATGGACGTGGTAACTGTAATGTAAGCTCGGTCAGGGATTCGACATTCCAGTCGAAGTCTGGTAAATAGACCGAGCATACTGTGAACTGGGGCGGTTTTAAAAATTTTACAGCAATAGCTTGTAGGGGGGTGTTTAATGGGTGGTCCCGGAAGGGGACGCCATCTTTTATAATGATGGCAACACCCCCCCTCGCCCGGATGTCTGGCTGTACATTGTGCCGGCGGATATGGTAATTTTTTATTGAAAATTGTTCCGCCGGCTGTAAATGTGTCTCTTGGAGGCACACGCACATAGGCGTGTGCTCAGCCAGAAGCATCTGCAATTCACAGTAATGATGTTTTACACCATTACAGTTCCATTGTATGATCGCCATTTCTGCTACTACATCGGGTTGCTCCCTAGGAAGTGTGGCTACTTCCTAGGTTTCCCCTTGGGCCAGCCTTTCTTTTTCTTTGTCGAGCGCACCTCGGCATCGGATTGGTCCGAGTCGGTTGCCGAGGTGTTTGTGTATGCGTCGGTCGTAGGGCGTTTAACGCCCGTCCGCACCGACGCGGTCGACATGTCCGAGTCGCTCACTTGTGTTGTTGTGGAGCGACTCGGGAGGGGGGTGACCGGACGGGTTGGTGTGCCCGGTATGGACGGCGCCTGTTGTCGTTGGGGCAGTGGCGCCGTCGTTTGTGGAGGCAGCATTGACTCTGCCTCCGATGTTGAGGTGGTCGGTCCCTTTTTCGGGGACCGTTGTTGTACCACCTCCTTTTCCCCCTCACTGCGACGTCTTCTGTTTGGCGATGATTTTCGTGGTGACGAATGCGTCTTTGGAGAAGACGTCACAGTTTTCACAACGGGTCCCTGAGGGGTGGTTGTAAGCACCCTCTTGGTCTCAGGGACCTTGGCTGACACGACAGCGGCTTGGGTGGTTGTTGGAATAGATACACCCACTGAGCGCATTAGGCTCTCTTGCATTAACTGCATACATTCTTGCATTTTCCTCATATTTTCTTTAATTTCTTTTATTTCATTTTGTTCTTTAGCCGCTGTAGGGGCGGAGGCCGCAGCAGCGCGTGCGTAACCATCCAAGGCCGAGCGTCGGGGCATGTTGCCCAAAAGCTTTCGACGTGCCCCCGGATATGATAATCGTTCCAGGGCTCTCAGCTCTTGGATGGCTGATTCTTGTTTAAATATGGGGCAATTCCTCGATTTGGCCGAGTGATTGCCACCACAATTCACGCACTTGATCGGTTCGCCGCACGGTCGTCCTTCGTGTAACGGCTTACCGCACACGCAGACCTGCTGCTCTACACTACAACGCTGTGATACGTGCCCGTATCTTTGACAGTGGTAGCACCTCATTGGTGCAGGAATATACGGGCGCACGTCCACTTTGTTGAAGAGGCCGATAATTACTTGTTTTGGCAGACTTGTACTTTTAAACATTAGCACTATTAAGGGGGACTCTGGGTGTTTGTTCCCCCTATTGTACTTCAGCCTTCTGGCCTCTATAACCCCCTGTGAAGACATCTCCAACACTATCTCATCCAGGGAGCAGTACGCTAATGAAGGGTGCATTATTACTCCTTCGGAGTAATTTAACACACCGTGAGGTGTAACTTCAACAGCGTACTGCCCTAACTTCTCTAAACTTTGTATCTTGTTAGACTGTGCCGGTGAGAATGCCTCCACGAGCAACCCTTTGCCCGAGATTTTGGCATCTTTAACCTGGCCAATATCATTATTAACTAATTTTGCTAGAACGAAGGGGCTGATTTTGCTAAAATCGCCTTCCTTCGGTTTAATAACAAGGTACTTTATGTAGGACTCTTGCACTCTGGGGGCGTCAATTGGAACTTGACGCCCACGACGATTCCCTTTTTTGGGGGCAGGGTTACCCCTTTTGGACACTGTACTCGCTCCGCTTGTTTGCGGTGCGGGTACACTGGACGCGGTAGCGGGACGGGTCTCGCTACCAGAGCTCACACCAGATGACGGTGGTGGAGCCGGGTTCGCGTCCGGTTTGGAGGGCCCGGACTCGCCCTTATTTAAAAGATTTGGTTTTTTCATAAAATGTTATACAAAAATCCCCCACCCCGCTCCCCACCCTCCACGGAGCCTCATAAGGGACGTGGGACTCCCACGCCAGGGATACGGGAATGAGGGGCCCTAGGGACAAAGCCCATTGCCCCAGTGACACGCACGACCCCGGGGCGCTCGAATTTACTGCGGCCGGTGCATAATCGCAGCCACGGTCTATGCCTGAAGCCAGGGCCGAAGTGACGTGTTGTTCCACCGTACTCGCAAGTAACGGCTTCCCTCAGTCACCAGGATCCCCTTTTCCAGGCAACGCCGCTAAGCCACACACGAGCTAGTGTGGGTCCCGAAGATGACTTGAAGTTGGGACAACAAAGAAGAATGAAAACAAAACCAAAAAACAAAAAAGGAAACAAAAGATAAAAGAAAACCTGAAACAAAAGGAAATAAAAATAACGAAAACAAAAAACAATAAAAACGAAACGAAATAATAAAAAAGGTTAATAAATGAACGATCGAGGATTTCTCCTCTAGATCCGGCATCTTTTGTGAAAACGGTGGTACCTCGAGAAGGAACGGTGCCGATCTTGGGTAGTCAGAGGCTCTAGAGTAATCTTGGACCTCTGCTTTTTATTTGTTTTATTAATGACCTACCAGAACATGTAGTAGATGCAAAATTAATAATTTATGCTGATGATGTTACTGCACTTATAGCCGACTCTACTTATGAAGATGCAAAAAAATCGGTAACAAAGTGGAGTGTAGTCTTCATTTAGTGTTGACGATTTAGGTGGATATGAATTATATTATTAAGTTTTTCTTTTTTGGAGTGTTGTTCCACCAGTTTAAGATTATAAATTAAAAATTATTACATTTGCTTTAAATCCAATATATAATATATATTTCCATCAATTATGATCTTCTCAAGGATCTATAATTTTGAATATAAACAAATTTAATTTGTTATAAAATATTAAATTTGTTACAAAATTTAAAAAGAATGTAGATACTTTGTTATCCGATTCACAGTTGTGAATTGTTGTCATGTATTGTATATATTTTAGTAGTAAAAATAAGTTAAAAGTATGAAATGATGATTTGTTTAAGAAATTTTTTCTTAATATTGTGTGATAATTGAAATTATGTAGATATATCTATGAATTGTACATTATGCTTGACAATAAAGTTGTTTATTGTACGTCCATGTGTCATCTTTGGTTAAAATATTTTTTTAGATAGAGGGTTTTTTTTGATTAAAATGGTTAAACTGTAATGAAAATGAAATGTGAATATATTAGTTTTATGTCCATTTGTTGTAATAAGTAATTATTGTAATTTTAATATTACTTACATTATTCGAGATCAATACTTTGGTCGATGATAATTATTTATGTTTGGTTTGATCAATGAATTGTACCATTCATTATGTAATTTATTTGAATAAAAAATTTTTTAAAAATGTGAATTTTTTAAATATTATTTAATTTATGTTCCCATTGTTTCCACAAATTAATACGTTATATTTAAATTATATGATTGCTGTTTGGTTGTTAAAATGATTGTGGATATTGTATTGTGCATTCGACACTGAATAGGAAGTACTGAAAATTATTGTCTGCTCTGAATATAGTGAAGAGTGGGTTTAATAGTTTAAGAATGATTGATGGGGGTAATTTTGAATTTGAATGTGATAATTTGGTTATTTTGAGTTTAATTATTGTAATTTTGTATTGATTTGAAATTGAAAATATTTTTTTTCTTATAAATTTAAAATTTTTATTTTACTATTGTTTGAATTGGATCATAGATCAAATCTCGAATAATTAAGTAATATCGAAGATGGGTGAATTGGTTGTTAGAGTTTGATATTAAATGACCATTAATATATTATCTGAGGATGATATTATTGATCTATTATTATTGTTGTGTATTTTAATTTGTAATTTTGATGGCACATAGACGTTTACAGATGAAAATTTGATAACTTTTCTAATAGTTACGTTGTATTAAGATTACAGGTTTCTTTGACACATTTTATTGTATATTCATACCATTTTCCAATATTAGGATTTTCCATTTCGGTTTTTATATTACAATTGTTGGTAGTATTTATGTGAAAAGATTCAGAGAGAAGTCTTTTTTTATAAAATCGTTTTGTCACAAACTATGGTTTCATTAAAATTAAAATTATGTGAATGTTCATATACATGTTGCTGTAATCCTGTAGCATTAATCCCTGTTTTAATTTGGTATTTATGTGTGTATATACGATCCCTTAATTTATCTTTAGTTTGTCCTACATAAAATTTTGAACAATTGTCACACGGAACTTTGTAAACGATGATGCTTTGTTCTAATTTATCTGTTTCTGTTTCCAGTTTTGTATATATTTTTTGTATTTTATTTGAATATTTAAAAACTATCTGGTTATCATTTTGATTGAGTAGTTTTTTAAATTTGTAATTAATTTGATTATTTGTATATGGGATTGATATGTAATTTTTGTTATTTATTGTTTTTATATATTTTGTTTGGTTATATTGTTTATCTACTATGTTTTTCAATATATGGTTAATTAATTTTATCGGGTAATTGTTCTTTAATAAAATAGTTTTTGCTTTTTTTATAGTTTCTGGTCTGTATTCAATATTAGTGAGTTTAATAGCTCTATTGAATAAGTTTTGTATAATGTTTTTTTTTAATGTTAATATTATGGTTTGAAAAATAATTTATTGTTCTATCTGAGTGGTAGTTTTTTGTATTCCAGATAGTTTTTAAATCTTCGTTTATTTTAATTACTTTAGTATCTAAAAAATCTAAGTTGTTATCATGTTCTTCTTCTATTGTAAACTGTAATTTGGGGTTGGTGTTATTAAATTCTTTTAGTATTATATTAATGTCTTTAGTATCAATAATTGCGAATATGTCATCTACATATTTGTACAATTTTTGGATGTAAACATTTTTCTTTATTAAGGCGTTCTATTGCTTTTTCTATAAGATGATCAGTGACATATTCTGCAATTATTGGACTTATTTGAGAACCCATGGTTACTCCAACGAGTTGAAGATAGTATGTATTATTAAAGTTAGAATCAAAGTAAGTATTGTTTAGTACTATGCTTAAACCTTCAAAAAAGTTTTCTTTGTCTAAATTTGTAAAATTTTTTATTATATTCCACTTTTTTTTATGATAGCTATGGCAAAGTTAATTTGTATATTAGTAAATAATTGTATTATATCTAGTGAGATCATTTTTTGGTTATTATTAATTTTAAAATTGTTGATTTGTTTTGTGAATTCAAATGAATTTTTTATAGTAAATTTACTTTTGTGGCTTTTTTGAAGGATACTTTTGAAATAGTCTGTTAGATTTTTTGTTGGTGTGTTAATTTGAGAAACTATTGGTCTTAGTGGGCAGTTTTCTTTATGTATTTTAGGTTTGAAATATATTTTGGGGATCGTATGCCCTGTGTTTTGTAAGTGAAATTTGGTTTTTTTTTTTGTCAATTAAGTTGTTTTTAGTTTATTGGTATATGTTTTTATTTTCTTTTTTATGGTTTCTATTGGGTTTTTGTTAATTTTAAGATATGTGTGTTTGTCATTTAGATGTTGTTTAATTTTATTTATATATTCTATTTTATTTAAGATGGATAATATTTTAAATATGTAATTTTCTGGCTTAAAATATTATTTAATAGAAGTTCAATTTTTATAATAAATAATACTGGTAATAATTATAGGCATTATTGAAAGAAAAAAGAAAAACGAAGACTCTTAGTACAATTTATTACTTCATTTAGTAAATATCAATGTTCGTTTCTAGTAAAGGTAAACAGACCAATATAACTATACGATCGTTCTGAAATCAGAAAATAGGGTTTACTTTAGGAATAAAATTTATTCATTAGAAAAAATATTTCATCCATTTTCATATTCCGTTACAAGAAATTCATATAACCAACTGACTGTACGGAACACTATTAGCGCAAGTACATCTTGCACTTGACGACTTTTTTTTTATTAAATGAACAAACTAAAAATATTAGTGTTAGGAAAATATTCTGGCGAAACAAAGTGGGCTCGTTATGAGTAGAAACTATAATATGCAAGTAAGAAACTTTTATTGTTTTTGGAAATTAACTGTCCCGTGAAATATTAAAAAAATTAAAATTAAGGAAAATATGTAAAATAACTACCTTACAATTTTTTACCTTAGTCTAATAATAACACGAAAAATAAAAAATTTAAGATTGTGTATATTTTTACGACTTTCAGTGTAACAATTTCAGTCGTATTGTCTACTTTATATTTACCAAAGTTGAGCATTTATATATATATATATATATATATATATATATATATATATATATATATATATATATATATATATATAGCCATCTCTCTCTAATGAATTACGTGTACGTTTCTACAATCATATATAATATTTGTCTACATATACAGGCGATTTACATAGAGTGGTGAAGGCTACAAGTTCTCATTCCGTTAGGTAATTCTAAGACTTTCAGAAGCGTCATAAAACGTTTGGGAGCTACTATTTTACATACCAATAGAAAGGTACAGTGTCAAGTTTCAATTGTTGCCGATTTAACGCTACTACAAAAGCTTTAACTTACGTATTTTGAAAAATATTTATTACACCTTCCTGATTATTTAAGTGTAATGAACAGCATTAGGACAGTCTGGTGCTGAAAGAGAATCGCCATCTAAATTTTTGGATTAGGGGGTTATAAATTTTATTACAAGGCTGAGGATTTTCCTTTCGATTTGAAGACTACCCTAAGGAAGCTTTTGAGAACAAATCAGTAAAAATTAAAAATTACCTATTTTTTATAATTTAATACATAATTGTAACTTCAAAAATAATTTTAAAAAATTAATCTTGAATAAATAAATAGTCAACTGTAATAGAAATTAATCTAGCCGAATTCAAAATATTTATAATGTAAACATATCTTTATTTCCTTTGTGATTATTTAAAATGCATGTATATCTCATCTTTTTTATAAAAACATTTTACCTGTTTAATATAAACATAATGTGTATAACAGGTCCCCAGTGTTTCGCTCATATCTTTCAATATGGTTTAGTTTTTGCATTAGAAAAATATAAAGATATGTATGTACAGATAATAGACAAAATGATTCATAAGTATTGGGAATTAAAAAACACAAACAGTCACACACAACGTAAATGATGTAGTAAAACGTTTGAAAACTGATTTTTAAAAAGATTGATAATATTTTTACGTTTTATGACAGCCCCCCAGTACAAAATATTTTATATGGCGATTCTGTTTCAGCACCAGACTGTCTTAATGCTGGTAATGAAAATGATCAGTTGGTTTATTAAAAAAAGCTTTCGTCTCCGATAGTAACAGTACCTGATTGATGATAAGAGCACCTATACGATTACGATATGATTCACACAACTCTCGTCTTAAATTTCTTTCTAAAATTCCCCGATGAGCCCGCTATTAAATTTTGAAATATCACTCATGCAGGCATTTTCGTTATTTATTATTATTTAATACATTCTAACTGAGAAAATAAAGTTGTCCGAAACTTATAATAATGGAGTTTAACGGCCGTTTTCACGTACCTAACAATCTTTAAAAGACAACACATACTTTTTTTAACTAAATTTATTTAATATCATATTGCAATTATTGTTTCGTTATGATGTGATTGGAAAACAAGGGAAGTAGTGAGGCCGGTGTCAAGTTAGCACCTCATTTCTTAGCACCGCAAAATTTAGCGATAGTTCTATTAGCACCCACAATAGTTCTACAGTTCCTCATAGATTATATAAAAAGTTGCGCCAAATTAATCAAAAATATGAAGTGCAAATTACCGTGGCATCGCAACTTCCTAAAAAATCAATTTTAAACCCAAAATCCTAGAGTTCTAGAATAGTTCTATAGTTCCTGATATATTTTTTACCTATTTTTGACCTGTGTTTTTTTTTTTTTTTTGTTTTTTTTTTTTTGACTAATTAGACGGAACTTTTTATATAACCTATGAGGAACTGTAGAACTATTGTGGGTGCTAATAGAACTATCACTAAATTTTGCGGTGCTAAGAAATAAGGTGCTAACTTTACAGCGGCAGTAGTGTGAGGGTTAGAACTTGGTCGACATACCTCTATGGCCGTTATCTTAAGGAACAATGCCAACATTCATCTGGAACTGTAGAGACACAGCAGAAAAACTTCACAAGTGTAGCCAATCGTTAGATTCAAACACTCGACCTACCAGTCTGATGTATTGTTTGATACTTTATATTAATTTTATAAAGGGTTTTTGGTGATGTTCTATATTAAGGAAAGGATTTTGGAAAATAATCACCAGTTGTAATTTGAAAAATTATTTTTATTCAGAGCGACGTACGTTTCGGGGTTTTCTAAATCATCCCCCTCATCAGGCCTTATCAATAAAATAAAATAAAATAAAATTAACAATGTAGGTTATTAAAGAAACAGCAAAAAGAAGAAAGTTTTAAAAAATACTTACAAATAAAAAATTTTTTAAAAAATATATCCTTTAACACGTCAATTTTAAGATAAAACAAATAAGGTTAAAATTAAAATAGAATAAAATAAAATTTTGAATTTTACAGAAGTTAAAACTGCACATAATTAGATAAAACAATTAATTAAATTATTAATAAAAACATAATGAAGACGAAGTAAAAGTATAGTACTAATTTAAAAACAAACAAAATAAGGTAAAAACATCTTTCTACTAATGACAAAATCCAATGTAATTATGTATGTTTGTAATGAGAATTTAGTGTATTATATTTATTATAGACAGATTTGACATTTACTGCGTTGGGTGATTTTTTAGAAACTTCTGCGCATTTTTACACATTGTTTGATAACATATCAAATTTGACACATCAGTTTGATTATTACAATGTGTTTCTTGGGTGTTTATCCATAAGCCTTCCAAAATTAATCTTTTTCGGTAAACTTTTTGAAAAAGTTTTTGGAAAAGTTTTAATAACCTACATTGTTAATTTTATTTTATTTTATTTTATTGATAAGGCCTGATGAGGGGGATGATTTAGAAAACCCCGAAACGTACGTCGCTCTGAATAAAAATAATTTTTCAAATTACAACTGGTGATTATTTCCAAAATCCTTTCCTTTATATTAATTGTAAGAACGAAAATGGTCTACACTTTTCTTTATATTAAAATTTACAATATTTTGACAACATGAGGGGCGTTGTAGATATTTAAATTTTGATACAAGTATCACAAAAAACGATTCTAAAGAAATTTAAAATTTTTACTAGAAAAATAAAAACTACTCTCCAAGAAAATCAATATAAATTGAAAACAAGATTCGTAAGTAGATTTATAAGAATGTTTCTACAAAATCTAATCACTGGTACTTTAGTGTTAATACCTACAGGCAATTGAAAAGTTGAATGTATATTTTCTGTGCAAAAGAGAAAATATATTTTTGTGTGGAAGAGTAACATTTCAGAAAATTTTTCAGAAAACACCAATAAACAATTTTATTATGTAGTTCGCTTAGGAAAACTCAACAAAAGATTTCACTATCTCATAACTCAAAAAAAAAAAAAACTTAAGAATATTAGTATATATTTATTTATTATCTCAAACAATTTTATTCATAATAAAGATACGTTTACAATAATAATAGTAGTAGACCTCTATATGGCAATATTAGAAAAATAATTTTTATTATAAGGTAGAAAACACGACAAAATTCATTTTTCAAAACTTTCATTTCAAACTGCAAGAAAGTAATAATTTAATCTTATTACTTCCAACCCAGCCTATTTTAGGAAATGTTCAAGTCTTGTTGAAATAAACTACATATACAAACGTTTTAAGATGAAAAAAAATCGGTTTATATTATTCCTTAAAGGCGTAATTTAACTCACCAACTGATGTTAATCAACCTATATTATAATAATATTATGAGTTCTAATAGTTCATAGGAAGTTGCGTATATATGTATGTATGTTTTTATAAAACCACATGGCCCTGACAGACTGACAGTCACCTCCCCTGGCATATACAAATAACTCGCATAGATGTAATTCAATAATGAATTTATTATAAAACTTAATACTTGCTCGTTGGTAATTTTTTTCCCCTTTTTTCTTTTTTATTCATTCTAATACTCTCATATCACAACATTGTGTATGTATGTACGTATGGATGTATGTGTGTGGAGATGTACATAGCATAATGTGGTTTTCACTTAGACTGTTTGTCTACATTAATTTGATGTTACATGCATTAGAAAATGTTAGTATGTACTTACGTATGTATGTATGTGTATGTACCCACTACCTATGCATGCAGTACGTCCACTACTTTTACATACTATCTTGATGTTTTTAATTTTTTTTTTTTTTTTTTTGTATTTTTTGTATGTCAAGCTATGTAAAAATGATTATTAATCATTTAGCGTAGTGTAATTACAAAAAATTACTTATTTGTTACTTACAAACATAGAATATTTTCACTTCTTGTGCACTATAATTGTGCGTCTTAATTTAAAACTGCTGAGTAATAATTTATTATGATGTTTAATTTTGTAATGTATCTATACACTGATATAATCTGTCCTATTTAAAGAAAAATCGTCAAGTTATGTTGGAAACGTAAAATACATATATAAATTTCAGAATTAGACATCTAGAATGTTCAAGGAAACCTGTCAAATTCGTACCCTTAACCTACTGCCTAATGAATCTGAGGAAAACCATATTTTAGACTTTTTAAATCTTGAAGTAAGCAAATAAACTTTTCCTTGCAAAGATAGAAGCAAAGTAAGAAAAGACCAATCGTACTTGTACCTTAACGTCGATTCTTTATTAGAAATATAATTGTGGGCAAAGTGATTCACAACAGATGTGGTGCGAAATATATTTTGATTTGGGGTTTAAGGGGAGGTTATTATAAATTTTATTGTTTTTATTTTAAAATATGCGGCGATAGGTATGTTGGTCATTTACTATCAACCACCGGTGGTATAAGAGTGACAATAGAGAATTAATTAAAAATAGAACTTTACATCGAGCGCACCAGTGCTGAACTGGTCAACAAGAAATCGTTCCATTAGCCACATCAAGTCCAGAAGAGATTTATATATATATATATATATATATATATATATATATATATATATATATATATATATATATATATATATATATATATATATATTTAACCAAGTTATCTTCGTTATTTTATAAATAAATATTATTAAGTAAAAAGTTAACAGAAATTAAATTAAATTAAATATTGTTGTATTATTAATTTAATTTAATTTAATTATATAATATGTAGATATCCAGATATACAGTCAGCCACACTCGTATTCGTACAGCAGCATATTTACTCATATGACAAAATTTAAACCAAATGGATTCCCATAATTTCCAACATAATTGAACTTTTTTGTTTATAGTATTATTATTTGGATCTTCTACTTCCTATATAAGTTAAAAAATTTCATTAATTATTTTTAAAAAAAAATTCTCTAAGAAAAATGTTATGCATGAACTTTGTACCAACATATCCAACGCCACATTCGTCACATCCGTATTCGTACACCTTAAACTTTCATAAATATTTTTATGTTTGAAAAATGAATTACTTTATTTTCCAATTTCGAAGTACATTTACATAGGTATGTACCTTTATTTTAAATAAACATAAAATTTAATAATCCTTAAGGTCAATTTTTTCATATATTTATTTGAAAATTAAAGGAATTTCAATGGAGTCCCAGAAATCGATTATTGATCTAGGCTACCAAAATAAATTCCACAGAAAATCGTTAAATTGCAAGTAGGCGACTATTTAACACTTGATATGTCATTAAGGACAACAAACACGATAATAAATTAGAAAATAACTCTCCAAATATATATAAAAAATACTACATCTTAATTGCCATTTTTGAATGAATAAATTAATAGGAATCCTCCAAAGAGCCCTAAAATGGTAAGGATAAAGTGCAAGGATTGCATAGCAATGTATTTTCGTATTGAAAGAAATTCTCGTGTTATAAAAACACGTGATATATACCGTGGGAAAAACTGTATGTAAATAACATATATAAACAAAGATATATAGGTTGTTCTAGAAACTACGTAAATAAGGATTCTGAGTCTCGATGTAACAAAATATTCACAGATAAACGTAAAATTAAGATTTTCATCATTGACTTTTTTCTTAAATCCTTATTTTCCTACATTTTAGAGCAATATAGGTTTCTTTATTTATTTATGTTACTTACCACGTACATACCCGCGGTATATATCACGTCTTTCAATAACGCGGGAAATTCTTTCAGGACAAAAATACTTCATTAAGTAATCCTTTCATTTAATCCTGACCATCCTATAGCTTTCGTGTGAATTTTTGTTAACTTTTTCATTAAAACAGGACAATTTAGAGTAAGGCGTAATATTTTTTATCCATATTTCAAGAGTTATTTTCTAATTTATTATCCTCTTGGTTATCCTTTATGACATTTAAATGTGAAATAGTCGTTTACTTATTATTTAAGAGGTTTAAGGACTTTCTGTAGGAATTTTAGTAGAATAGATCAATAATAAATTTCTTGAATTTCACTAAATTTTTTTTATTTTTTTCGGCAAATTAATTAATAATTTGACATTTAGGATTATTAAATTTTACGTTTATTTAAAATAAAGGTACATGCCTACGTAAATATACTTCTAGATTTGAAAATAAGGTAATTCATTTTTGAAAAAAATTTCATTAATAGTTTTTAAAAAAATATTCTCTAAGAAAAATGTTATACATGTAATTTGTAACAGCATGTCCGACGCCACATTCATATTCGTACACCTTAAAATTTTATAAATATTTTTTTTTATAATTTATATAGGAAGTAGAAGATCCAAATAACAATATTACAAACATAAAAGTTTAAATTTGTGGGAGATTATGGGAATTCATTTGGTTTAAATTTTGTCATATGAGTAAATATGCTGCTGTACGAATACGAGTGTGGCTGACTGTAAATATTTTTATTTATTATATTACTCAATAAATTAAAAAAAAAAAAAAAGAAAGAAAAAATTGATAAAAACATTGCACAATAATTACGTAGTGTTAAGTGTTGATTTAAACCAAGTGTTAGATTCACGCCAGATGTAGCATGTTATAAATTTCATACCAACATATGATTATAAAATTTATATTATTTTATGCACATGATGCTTACTGTGAAAGTATTAAAATCAAAACCCACCATTTTTTTCAATATGATTGTCTCAAATGACTTCATAGCCATTATCTGAAGCCAAAATTGAGGCGAATCCTGTTGAATGCATTACTCAATTATTCTTCCATTTAATACATAAGTTTTAATAAAGTTTCGTTGAATATTAGGTATATACGAGATTATTACATGTGTACTTAAAACGCGTATGTATATGTACGTATGCATATTAAAGGAAGGTCCATCAAATCATCTGCCTGTCGCTGTACATATATAAGCGACCACAAATAATCATCTTGGCCACAGAAAAAATACATGTATGTATGTTAAACTTCACGATAAAAAGAAATCATGTTATAGGAAAACATATAAGGAAACGAGATGGTGAATAAAAAACACTATGTACTACAAGACGCGTGATCGACGTTGAAAACAGAACGGTCATTTTGTGGCAACAACGCCCTCACATACACATGGATCCTGACCTTTCGTTATATTTAAGTTGATTATAGCTAGCTATACATGTTACAAAAAAAATTATATTTTTTTTCCATTCTACGTCGACATTTATTTAAATAAAAGAGTGCAGATTTATCTTTTTAAATTAATTTTTAGAAAAATAAATTTATAATAAAACTTTTTTTAAAAAACCGACTTCAAAAAGTAATAAATAATTAATAGCACGTATTTTGAAGTCAGGCGTAAAAGCGTGGTATAAAAAGATGCGATGGGATGTGCTTGCAAAATTAATGGATTCTTGTAGATCTACATTTTTATACTACGCTTTTACGCCTGACTTCAAAATACGTGCTATTAATTATTCATTACTTTTTGAAGTCGGTTTTTTTAAAAAAAAGTTTTATTTCATACCTTTTAGTGACAATGCTTACCAACCCACCCTATATTGCAATATTTTATTTGGTTTTTAAATTTTTTTTCTTAAATTACAAATTTCATACGTTTAGGTGGAATAGCTACCGAAATACCAGTGTCCAAAAATTATAATTTTGGGCACGCACTGACATTGCTTTGAAATTTGGAACGTACCTAGCGTTTAAACTTTTAAAGTAGTAATTACTAGGAAAATGAAAAATCGATGAAAATCAACCAATTTTTCAAGTCATCAAAGAATTTTTTTAAACTAGGTAGTTACTGACAGAAAATTATTTTTAGGATAATTGGATCAACATAAAATTAAAAGATTTGTTACTATAGTTTTTAAAGTAAATAATTTTACATACATATGAGGGGTTCAGTGGAAAAGTGGTACAAGTGTGTATTGCTGATACTGAGTTATTGAATTTAACATATTTTGGATTGATAGTTATCATCCCATAATATGCTAAATTCAGTAACTCAGTATCAGCAATATACACACTTGTACCACTTTTCCACTGAGCCCCTAATTTTTACAAATTTTAAAATTGCCATAATTATTCATATTATTGAAGATAGTTAAAAAATTACTCAACCAATGTTAATAAAATTTTTATGGGAGAGCTTTATCTACTAACCAAAAAAAGAATGGTGTAAATTGACCCAGAAATGTCGGAGAAATCGGTGTACATACATAAAAAAAAACATACGGGTTGAATTGCGAACCTCCTCGTTTTTGAAGTCGGTTAAAAAGTAATACAGATTGCAAACATGTAAAATTTTGAGAAGCTGGACGTGGACATTGTGATGCAGGAAAACTGGTCCCACAGCAGAATTTATTATTTGTAACAAGATGAACAGCAGCTCAATTTTAGAACAACTTTATATAGGAAAAATGATATTCCCCAAAAACAGCACTTTTATAACTCATTCACATTGAAGCGCTGAGTCGCAAGTGATAAATAAAACGTATAAAAACAGAAATATACAATAGCGGAATAGATAGGTAAACTAACCTACTTATATATTCGACTTGCTACATACAACTTCGATGTCAGTGAGTTATTATGCTAGTTTTAACAAAAATATTTTTGTTAAAACTAGATTCTTCTTAATGCGATATATTTATAACTAATTAGTAATTAATAATTAATATTTTTAATAACTTTTGCACTTTTTTTTATTTTCTTGCATAAATAAATACTAAAATAATTCAAACAATTTTTGGGAAACTTTTTACTTTTCGGGATCAAATAGACTATTGACTATGATATTGATACTGACATCAATTAAATATCGATTTGGGACATTAGAAGCGATAATTAATTTAAAAAAAAAAAAAAAACATATAGGTGTCGCGTATGATACCTACTTGCAAATTTTGTCCCATTACACACTCTTGTTGTTTTATGGTTAATGTTACAGCGTATGAGGGTGACGAGTAAACTACTAATTTTCGATTTCAAAACCATCGTACGAGTATTTTTATTAGACCTTAGTTATATTTACTAGAAAGTGACAGAGATATTTACTGTACTTGTCAAAAACAGCTTGTTTTTATTTCAATGATTATAAGCTGCACGGTTTATTGAACTCTTATCGAAAAAATTTTGTAAAACGTGTACATAAGAGCAAAAGTTCTTCATTACGTTGTCAAAAGTATTTTCTTTTTTCGAAAATGTTTTCTAAAACGAATGGTTCAACTATATTGTATATAATAATACATCGCACCTGAATTTTTCTGTCTTGATTTTACGCCTCGATGTTCATGATATTTTCCAGATTTTTTTTGAGCAATCGTTTTGATGATAGGGGTAAAAAATAGCAATTTCTAAGTATTTTTTCCGGAAAATGTTTAAAAAAATACATCATATATTTATATTGATTGGTTGAAGCTTCAGTAGGTAAGCTTCAATTTTTTCTCCTTTTCTCAATTTACGCTCAAAATAAAAATCCAACTTTTAGTGTCTATAAGTGGATCTCAAACCATATATTTGTGTTGAACTTCAAATTTTTACGTCGAAAAGTTTCAAAAATATCACTTGTGACAGACAGACAGGCATCAGAGTGAATTCACAAGTGTTCCGTTTTGCTGATTTGGGTATGGAACACTAAAATATTATTTAGGTACCACTGTATCATCATTTAAAACTGTAGAGGTTAAAAAATGACAAGTTTTCAAATTATCCTTAAAAATTAAAAGAAATCCAGTCACAGCTAGTCAACTGAATTCACACAATATTTCTTTTGTTGCTGTAAAAGTATTAAATTATTACATTATTATACAAAAAAAAAAAAAAAAAAAATAGTTATTTTTAAATCAATCATCTCAAACAATTTTCCCAATATCACGATGTAATAAAAAGAATGATGATATTTTCTGTTAAAAATAAATCTACACACACATGCATGACATTTCAGTTAAAAAATTTTTGCGTATGCTAAGTAATGTGTTATTATTTTATAAAACCTTGGCAAAAAACACAACGTTCAGTAATAACTAATTCATCCAAAAATTTACTATTACGCATCATGTGTACTATGGGAAATGCCACGCCATTTATAATGAAGTAAAAATAGCTGGCAGTACTTGAAGGAAAACGCCGAGTAATAAATAAAATGAAAATGGTATAGGTACTAGTGTTTGTAGTAAGTTGTAGGAATAAATTTCAAGATGTTTGTCAATACATATTTCAATTCCGTTTTGTATTTGTGTGTTTCATTGCACTGATAATTTTTTAAGTAATGAAAGTTAATATTGTTATTAGATCATTAAAGCATTATTTAGTAGATAAAAAAATTGTTGCCCTCATTATTAAAATCTTTTTTTTCCTTTGAAAATTTGAAGTCGAATTTGTTTATTGATAAATAAATACAATACATAAACATTTTGTATAAAAAATACTTAAGGTACAAGGTAACGTCGGTTACATTATAAAAATCCCAATTCGAAATTATTTCATTTAGTCTGACCGTTTTATATAAAATACTAACTTCAGCTTGCGGCTTCGCCCGCCTTGGATTCTATTTAACCGTTTCCTCCCAGGTGGCTATTTTGAGTACCAGTTAACTGACCTACCAACATAGCACTCATTCAAAAATATCGAAATGTCATCAGACATTCCAAAGGTGCAAAAATTTGATTAAAATTGACATTAGTGTCAAAAAACATCATTAGCAACTAAAAATTATTCCTATTGGTTGATCAAATATTTACACAATCAATGAAATTAAAAATAAGAAATAAGGAGTGTCGCCATCCAGCGACGCTGAATGGAACTTTAACTTAACTGGTCATAGGTAGGTACGTCTAGGTATTTTTGTATATCAAAATTCGTGATTTTTTTGTCAAGTGACAAAAAAAATCATCATGAACGTTATGTTCTCATGAATTTTGATGTACAAAAATACCTACATATATCTATGAGCAGTTAAATTAAAGTTTCATTCAACGTCACTAGATGACGACACTTCCTATCTCTTATTTCATTGATTGGGCAGGAAAGGGTTAATTCTTACATTTTAGTATTCCCAAAGTCCGATAAAAGTAACGTTTAGTTAACTATGATTAATCTTTGTTTGCGTCCTGACGGATTAAACGTATTTCAGTTCCCGTAAGTGATAACTTTATTAGGATTGGTTATTACTGTACTCTGGACTCTAAAGACTTCGTCAGTGAGAACATGATAAAAATCGATTCAACGATTTTAATGCGATTAAATTACATTATGTTGTCATAACCGATTAAGTGTAACTTATATCAGTTCCTGTGACGGATGGCTTTATTATGATTGGTTATTATTACTTATCATAGTAATCTACGCCCTACGGACTATGTCAGTAAAAATCTCATCGAAATTTATTCAGCGGTTTTCACGTGTTGAGGTAACTAATAGACATACACAAACAGACAAAAATTTTAACAAATTGTCATTTTGGTTTCTGTACCATTTTAATAATATTTTTAAGTTTTTTCTAAACAAATTATTGTTAATAATAAAAACGATTCAATTAAATTATCGATTTATAAGGTAAGCTTAAACGTACGTCGATAGATATTTCAAGTTTTCCGCTACGAAACTGAAAAATAGTATAAAAATTGAAAACATTTTTCCCTTGTTACTCCTTACCAATAAATATGTTGTTAAGATGAATCTCGAAAGTGGACTCGTATTTTTATGAATTATTTAATGGTATAAAGTGATAAGTGAACATTTTTCATATTTACCAATACGAATTTTCACAAAGTAAGTCTATAAAATGTTAAATATTAAAAAATTAAAAGTAAGAGAATTTTTCCCATTGAATGGAAAAATATTAAATCATGGATATGTTTTGTAGTTCAATAGGGAACTATACACGGAGGCAATAACATATTTTTAGCTATTTGTCGTATTTACTAACTGACGGTCACCTACATTTCAGTCAAAAACCATATCTATATTAACAAAAAAATATGTAGTGTTTAAACTGTGTAAAACAATATATGACATCAAGTTTAATAATCATAAAGCCTTTTATTGACACCAATAACTATTATAAACGTAACAAAAGTAATTAAAAGTATGTTATATAACATTGTCATAAGTATACAAAAGTAAGAGTATTTATTCTCAGTAAGAGGAAACAAAAAAATAATAAAGGTTACTCTAAATTAAAATAACATATACACACATACAAAAAAGATATATATATATATATATATATATATATATATATATATATATATATATATATATATATATCAACAATAAAGAGATACTTTGATTTTTTACTCTATTGATGTCACCCACTGCTGGGCATAAGCCCCCCCCCCCCTCATTTCTTCCCACTTAGGTAGTGCGGTCATGTGTTTGTCTTCTCCAGAACTTATTATAGTTATCTAAATTTCTAAATCATCTCTCCAGCGCCTCAGTTGTGTTCCTACCGTTCTCTTTCCATCTGACGGTATCCATTCCGTAACCAGCTTCGTCCATCTGTTATCCGCCACTCTCTAAATATATCCCGCCCAATCCTATTTGAAACGTTTGCATTCCCAAATCACATCCACCAAATTTGTTTTCTCTCTTATTTCTGTGTTCTTAATCCGGTCTCTTCTCGTGATTTTAAGTATACTTCGTTCTATTGCACGCTGACATACTCTTAACTTTGATATTTGCTTTTCGTTTGTGGACCATGTCTGGCTACCATATGTAAGGACTGGCAAAATACAGGAATCGAATGCTCTCTTCTTTAATGATAGAGGTAGTTCACTTTTAAAGATATCGTTTAGTACCTAATATTTTTTTCATGCGTCACCTATTCTTTTATCCACGTCTAGCTGTCGGTCCTTAAATGCGGCAATTTGTCCTAAATATGTAGTGTTCTACAAATTCAATTTCTTGACTATCCACGAAAACATGTGACCTTAACACACTGTTCGTTTAATTCTGTTACCATTTCTTACAAGTTCTCTGCATTTTCAGATAACTTAATTTCTTCACATAACTCTATTTGTTAGATTTTAGTTCTTTCTTCTTCCCGTTTTAATTTTTCTCTTTGAGATATTAAAATTTGCGTATATTCTGTTAACTTGGTTTCTGATTCGTTACGTTTTAGACTTGTGTAACATTTTGTTGAAACTCGCTGTAATGTTTCTGCTACTCTGTCGTAAATATTCTGTACCGTTTCTGTGAGTTCTACCGTTGACACTTGGAATTTTATCTCTTCTAAGAACTCTTTAATACAATCCTTATGTAGGTTGCGAATAATTGAGCATTTTTTGAAGTAATTACTTCTTTTGATTTTATTGTCTAGTCTAAGTTCCATCATAACCAATCTATGATCAGATAAATTTAAAGTTCTTAATTACTTTCACGTTGTTAACATCACGTAAGTATATCTGGTACTAAAATATGATCTATTTGAATCTTTGTGACCCATTTGGCGCTACCCAGGTTCATTTTAATCCTTGACGGTGTTTTTAGACATCAAGCTTACTGTTTATTAATTCAAATGAATATATACAATTTTTTGTTTACCTAATTTGTTTGAATTTGTTATTTTATTTTAAATTAGTAATTTATTACCTAGCAACGTTACCAAACTTCCTTTTAGCGAATTTTCAGAATGAAAATTCAGCTATTACAGCAGCTCTTATGGTAAGACCTAAGCCCGGGACTATGGCAGAAATTTGTTTTGGAGCCTCTAGAACCCGAAAATCTACTTCACTAAAATTTATATATATATAAATATATATATATGTATTTATGTGTGTACACGATAACTCTCGAACAAAACGTTTAATGCTTATGAAATTTGGTGTGTAGGTTTGAATTCGATTTCGCTCGCCTAAGTTCGTTAGCCAGACACATCCGATGCCACAGACCGGATATTTTGGGCTTTAAAGTCTTTTTTTGTGTTTTTTGATCAGAATTTATAACTTTTTCAAAAATTTTGTTATACTATCAAAAAAATTGTAAGAAGTTATATTAGCGAGCTTTTTAAACTTTTCCTCTGTATAAACTGGTTTTCAAGAAAAATCAAAAATAAAGTTTATATAGAGTCTCTTTTTATCGTATTATCTCTTTCTGTTGTATTGGAAAAATCCTATTTTTATTTATTTTGATTATACACGTATTTTAAGGGTATTACTACACTTAGTACTTCTACTACCTATCATATTTCAAATTTCTTTGGATAAATATTCAGAATAATGCCTTAATAAATTTCTACGGTTATATAAATGTAATATTATTAAATTTAATTAATTAAACTATAATATTTCTTTGATTAAATAAAATTTGAAAATTATATTTTTGGTAGTGCACAAATAGCCTTATGCATTTGTAAACATAATATCTCTAGTATATTAAGTAGATTAGATTTGTTATTTTGTTTTCGAAAATTTATTTTTGCTTTCAAATTCAAATTGTAGTAGAATTGATTTTTTTTGCCCATTAACTGCACATTATTTTAATCTCTTTATTTAACACATTACGTTAAAAAATTATAATAATATTTTTAAAATTATTAATATTTTTAATAATTTAATTATTTAAAAAAATTCTTTAAATATATTTAATAATTTTTTATTTTAAAAATTCTATTGTGTCAGCGTTTTTAACCAGATAGCACCACAGGTATGTACAATACTGCCAAATTAGCTTGAATTTAAACTAATATTTCAACAATCAGAATTTCAAATCAACTCGTCTTTGTGTTGAAATGTTGACATATAGATTCGGTGCTGATATTTGACTGATATTTGAGAAAAATAGGTAATAATTCATGTTAATTTATATATTACATTTTTAAAATCAAATAGTAATTAATATTTGTCCTATTATTTGTTTTTTGTTTTGTTTTATATAGGTAAAAAATTTAAAACCACATTAAAAATTACATGAAACCGTGAAGCAAATGTTATTTATATACGAGAAGAATATAGCTAAAATAAAAAAGAAAATATAAATTCTAAACAGGCAATTATTAATAGAATTTGTCAACATAATAAGGTAAATACATATCTATTAAAAACTGTGGATTTTGTGATTGAATTTTTTCTAATAATTTGAATGTACATGTTAAAAGGTTAATATCAACAGCAATACTTTTATGTATTATAAATTCCTATTTAAAACATGGATGGTGAATTTAAAGATATAATAAGAAGAAAAAGAGAACACACAGTAAACTAAAAACTTGGATTAAGAAGGAAAACATCAACTCAGTACATGCCGGATAAGCCCTTGAATAAAGGTCCAACTTTAGTTTTGTTTCCGTGTCGAATGGTTATTTTCTTCAGCAAGAGAATTTAAAAAGGTAAAATCGTCGGTACACAGAAAGAGTGACACAGTTCAAAAAAAAAACAGCTACTTCAATATCTCTATTCAAAAGTTTTATTATTTACTTCAAAAGTTATCATAGTTTCATATTTCTAAAATTTTCAAAATTTTTTTGGAGATAACCCGTTGGTACTCACCTTGTATTCCAACAATAAAAATAACAAGTTAATTTTGATAACATTAAAGATTTTGATAAAAAAAATTCGCTACTTTGAAGTAAGGAAAAAACGACAAAACCGCCTTCTAGCGGTTAATTTTGGAAGTAGAAATATGTCGTTCCGGGACATAAAAATATGCAAATTTTGCTATACATTTACACAATAAACTCGAAAATGTAAATTTTTGTGTTGTCACTCTTTCGGTGTACCGTCGAAATGTTTTGTTACGTTTGGAAAATAAATTCCGTTCTAAATTTTTTTTCGTAACCGTTAAAAAATTTAGCTCAAAATATTAAATTCAGTATTGGTAAGGCAAAGATTCTCAGTTGCGCCTCTGGTGGTAAAATTAGAACTAGTGTCAAGTAAAAATACGTATATGTTTAATTGGTGATAAAAATACACATAATTTGTATAATAGATATTTCACCGGTCATTTCTCTCACCGGCCCTGTACATAAACGCATCTGTTATTAAAATACCCCTGTCGCAGCATCCTGCATAACATAGCGAATTTCCATTTACAAAAGTACGTTTTTCTTGGAAACTAGTTGATATAGAGTAATTGTAAATAAAAAAAACTTTATGTGATTTTTCCGCCTCATTCCGCCAAATTTTTTTCACGAAACGTTTACGCGATATTTTTTAAAAATAAGATGTTTCGTTTTTGAGTTATCGTGCGGACACACACACGTATATATATATATATATATATATATATATATATATATATATATATATATATATATATATATATATATATATATATATATATATATAAGTTTACTAAGTGTCCGCACGATAACTCAAGAACGAAACATCTTATTTTTAAGAAATTTCGTGAAAACGTCTACGGTTTTTTGGACATTTTTTTTGAAAAAATTTGGCGGAATGAGGCGGGAAAATCACATAAAGAAAGTTTTTTTTTATTTACAATATACTCTATATCAACTAGTTTCCGAGAAAAACGTACTTTTGTAAATGGAAATTCGCTATGTTATGCAGGATGCTGCGACAGGGGTATTCAATTTTATTTTTAAAGTTCAATGGTACTCATTTATACCTAATTTTCCACTACCCGTACTTACAATTAGATTATAAGTAGTTTATACTCGATGTAAACTGTTATATGTTTTCATACCAATTTTAAGGCTATACGAGCGTATTTGTTTCCGGGCAACTTGTTTTGGGGCGAGCAGGCGGAGGTAAAATTTTGAAAATTGTTAATATTTAACCATTTAGTCAAGAAACAAATGTGCTAACAAGAGTCGAAATATATGTTTACAATTTAAAATGTATTTTACCTCTTTTTTTATTATTTTATATATCCCCATTATCTGTCAAAAAAAAAACCTAACAACAACACTTCAAATAAGGGTAGTTTAATATAATTTAGTAGTTAGTAATATGTTCATCTTTTTTTATTAGGTATTTTATTGTTAACTTTCATATAAATGTGTGGTAGGATTCTCAAAAACCGTAAGAACAACAGAAATTACACATAATAATTTTGATTTTACATAAAAAATTATTTTTAACATTGAAAACGTTTATGGGGACTTATTTCAAATTTCAAATATAATCGTATTGTTAGGGTATTTCTACTAGTACTAGAAATTTAAAATAAGTGTAGGTTTTGATCTAAAAGAACTTTAGAAAAATTTTTGATTAATATTTGATAATTTGTATCCATTTTATGCAATATCATAAAAATGCATATGTTTTGTGCAAATATATACAAAGTGGAAACAGATTTATTCAACATAGGGCAAATGAAATGGAAGATTTTGTATGGATCATTAATGTAATATGCTAGTGTTAAAAAACATTATAATTGTGTACTTCTATTACGCCGTTTATTAGAATAAAATGACAGATATATTTTTTTATGGTTTATTGAAATAAAATTAAAAATTAAAAGTAAACAAACTAATTGTTATAAATAAATACTATTATTACTTTTATTAAATTAAATGTTCAAACTTTTCTCCATTAACCGCTAAAAAATATCCCAATTTATTGTAAAATTCATTGCGAATATTTAGTTTTTTTGTTGGTAGTAATATTAAAATAGGCTGCTACAATAATACCTTGCAGAGACTGCGTATTTGGGTGGGACCTTGATGTGTAAATTTTGTTTTTTAAGTGATCTCAAAGAAATAAATTATTTAGGGATAAATCGAGAGAATGTGGAGCCACTTAATTGCGCTCCCACGTCCACTTTAAGCATTTTGAAAATGCTGATTTAAAAAATCACGTACTGATCTATAATAATGTCCAAGTGCTCCATCGAATTTAAACCAGACTATATTGTTTTCACCATTTACCACAGCTTCGATTGTTGGATCAATGCCGTTTATTAACTGAAGGTATTTATCGCCCGTAAGTGCTCCATTCATAAAAGATGATCCTATAATATTGCCTTCCAAAATTCCTGTCCATACATTCAGCTGTTGCCGATACAGCGTGTGACAATCTATATAAACATGTGGGTTTTCGGTTGCCCAATACCTGCAGTTTTGGAAATTGGGATATTGTTGTAAAGTAAGTGTACATTCGTTGGTAAAATACAAAAATTTCAAAAAATCAGGATCTAGATTTGATTTGCTCATCATTAATTACACAGGCCTGCAAAATTAAGGTCATAAAAAACTTTTTTAATATTAATAGGTGATCTTTATATTTTTTTGGGTGCTAAATCCAAATTTGAATTTCATTATTTTGTAGCACCCACAGTTTTGTCACATTTTGGCTATGTCAGATTTAATGAAATATGCTAATATTCTATAGGAGTGGAAAAAAAATAACTTGTACAAGACAAACAGAACTTTATTTTAACACATAAAATATATTTTTATTCCTAATACTAAGTTTTATGAAGGTTTTAAGAGTCCATGGGCTTATATTTTCTTTCTGTCTTTTCTTTGAAGCTTCAGATGTGGCTTTTTCTTCTGTGTGCCGCTTGCTGACTTTCTCGGTGAAAGGACCAACAGTAATCTCCCATCATCCTGGTGTTCCAACGTCCCTGATAGCGTTTTTCCATTATCTTGATATCTTGGTGGAAACGTTCTCCTTGTTCTTCACTGACAGCTCCTAAATTGTCCAGAAAATAGTCTAGCTGGCTGTTTAAAAATGAACCTTTAAACTCGTTAAACATCCCAAATTCTTGAAGCGATTAAGCATATTAGATACAATGGTTATATTATAGTCTGGGTCTTTTTGTTACCCAAAAACTTGTTAACAACTTCCTTGAAAGCAATCCAAGCCTCTTTCTCTTTCACTGTTATATGTAATTCAAACTCAGAGTCAAACATCATTTTTCTTATATCAGGGCCAATGAAGACGCCCTCTTGTAATTTTGCTTCTGATAAATGCGGGAACTTTGAGCAAAGATATTGGAATTAATAAGATATTATATTCATTATAAGATATTGGATCGCTGGCTTTCGCATATTTAGTATTATATTGTTTGCATTAATTTTCAGAACTATTTTTTTGAATATAAAGGTTTATGATGTAAAATGTAGGGAAATGGTGGGTGATACAGCAATTTTATTGTTATTTTCAGATTCAGCACACTAAAATCCATAAAAATATGGTTAAAGTATTAAAAAAGTTTTTTAGTCGTTGGCCTGTGTTATCTCACATCCGAATCTTCAGGGAAAAATTCATGCAAATGTTTATACTTGGATGCAGAGTAAATTTGCTTTTTTCAAAATTCTGTGTACATTAGTATGGCTAATATTTTTCTCTTTAGCAACTGTTCTGAAGCTTGTATTGGGATTTAGATCAAAATCAGCTAAAACATCCATCTCCAAATCTTCATTAATGTTTCTTGGATCATTTTGTGGTCTTAAACAAGCACTATTTACACAACTCGTGATACGAAATTGATCTACAATGTGTTTTAAAGTACTTATACTGGGGACTTGTCTATTTTCGTAAAACACACTAAATAATTCACGTGTTTCACGATAACTATTGCCCGCCAAACATCATGAGACAAGCAGAAATTTTTTTTTCGGTAGCATAATGAACCTTAATTTGTCATTCCAGCTTTCTTCTTTTTCTTGCAAGAGACAAATTCGCAATAAATTTATATTTTTAATCTGACAAACACAAAAATATTGCAGATCCATGGTAACACGATTTAAAAATGAAATATATATTATTGATCAAAAAGTGTCAGAGATCACATTGATCCTGAGAAAAATTTCTCACTATACTTGCCCTATGTTCGATAAATCTGTTTCCAGCCTGTATATGTATGCGTGTATGTATTATTATTAATACCAGTTAATACTATAGTAACACAAATGAATGAAAAAAGGTGTTGATTTTTTTTTAAAAAAACAAATATTATTTTATATTTCCAAATAAATGGTTATTTTGTTAGAGAATTTCTGCTAGTGTTAGAAACTAGAAATTTGATCTGAGTGTTGATCTTGACCTGAAAAATTTTTGAAGAATCTTTTGCTAAAATATTTTCATTAATTGTGTCCTTCTTATATAATTTTAATAAAAAATGAGAAATAATAATAATAAACTTACACACAAAATGTTAACTTTAAACTTTAATTAATAACTCCAAAACGTTTTCAGCGTCAACTGTTGGGTCTAGAGCGCCCCATTACTTTTATAAAGTATTATTATATTATAAAAAATATTATAGTATTTACAATAAAATTGAATAAATTTTACAATGGGTGTTATTATATGAAAATACAATTTTCCTTACAAGAAAAATAAAAAATTAGTCACAAATTTTAAGTTTTTGTGTATGTCGTGGGTCTAATATTTCGGGTAATAATTTAGAGTCATAAAATTCAATAAGTTTTTCTTCCATTTTATTTTTCCAAAAATTCTGATCCAAATTTCAAATAAGAAACCTTTTGTGGTTTGTGATGTATAGCACAAATGAACAAAAATCTTTTCAAAATTCTTTCAGTTATTTCCAACTGCCCCATCACCTGATAATAATAATTGGGATTTTTGTAATCAAATCAAACAATAATAATTTTAAAACTTTTGGTCGTGTAGTAACCCATGTATATATTTTAATCAATTATATTTATGTTGAGAATCCCAGCAAAAATGAACACAAATTCATTTTTTCATAAAAATTGTAAATATGTCCCTATAGTAAAAATTACAAATATTATAACGAACTCACTGCCATCTGTTAAAACTAAACTTAATTTGAAATATTCAAACCGATTTTGGCAATTTTTAAGGTTTTTAATTTTTTTTAAGGTCAGTTTTAATGTAAATGGTTTTTAAATGACCCTCCGAAAAAGAGAAGGTATTTACGCAATTTTTAAAAAAAGAATCAAATTTTTTAAGTAAATACTAAAGCTTCAGTTTTGTTTCTACTATTTCAAAAATGGTGATGTTTAGAGCAATTTTTTGTAATTAAAATTATTTAACTTTTAAAAATCAATGACCATCCGAAAAATTACAGTCGTTTTTCTACCGAATTATGTTTTTATTTTAATTTTTTAAGTTAAAATAAAGCCTCAAAATTGTTTCTAGTAAACGTTGTTTTTGGAGATTTTTGGTTGAACACTCTTAATACCAATTTTAAGCATCACTTTTCTTTGCAACTGTACCCAAGCTCAAAAACATATCCATGTTAATGTGCAACATTAATGTACCTCATAAGCCGACACCAATACTAAAGAAATGCTAGAAAATACGAGGGCACTATCTGATATGTATATAAGAGTATGAATTTGGTCTTGTGTCCAATGCAAAACAAATTCTATTATTCTTTTTAGTCTTTAATTCTAGTAACTTATGGCAGGACTGAAGAGAAGTATTAAACCATTTCCGGTCGGTGTAGCGTTATTTACTAATGTAGTGTAATTTTATCTTCTAAAAGCTTGCATAATTTCTACAATAAATAATTCGTTTTTAGTGCTTTATTCATACGCCTTTTTAAGTACTAAAGTTTATAGGTGAAGGTCACAAAGAATTTTTTCAAATTCCATTCCTACTATTTCCTACGACTTTCTTGAAATCATTCTATACCCTTGTTGACAATGTTAAAAAGACATGAAACATTGACAACAATAAAAAAATAAAATTATTTCATTATCTGAAATACAACATATGCCTAAAGTATATATATATTTAAAGAAATATTTCTAGTAGCATTTAATAGAAGTGTTTATTATTAAAAGTAGGTATGTAATATCAAATGTAAAAATGTTTTGAACTTAACATAAAATTTGTAATTTATATAAATAATGTTTATTCAACCTTGCCTTCTAAATTTTAATTATATGAAAATTGCCAAAATAATCATGAAATTTAAAACTTTATCATGAAGCGGGTAACATGTGTATTTGGAATGATAAAGATTTATTTATAATAACTTAATTTTAGAATTTAAAATCAAAAGAATTTAAAAAAAAAAAAAAAAAAAAAAAAAAACCTAAAATAATATTACAATTACACTGCTGTCCCATAAAAAATTTTACCGTATTTAAAAGTATGGGTTTTGAAATAAATTTTGAATAATCATAACATTGTCATAACCGGAGTATACTATAACTATAATGTCCTTTTTGGCTTCTAGGGGAGCTTCTATAGGGATTTCTTAAATTTCTGTCATCGTTTCGGGCTCAAATCGCACTATGACTGTAACTGTGATAGGTGAATTTCTGATTTGAAAATTCGCTAAAATCATTTTAAATAAAAAGTGTTAATTATAATGTATATAGTCTTTTAGCGAATTTCGAAAACTCGAAATTCAGCTATTACAGTAGGTCTCATGACGCAATCTGAGTCCGGGACTATGGCAGAAATAAGTTTTGAGGTCCCTAGAATACGAAAGTGATATTCACTAAAATTTATATATATATATATATATATATATATATATATATATATATATATATATATATATATATATATATATATATATATATATTTATTTATTTATTTATGTGTTCCCACGATAACTCTCGAACGAAACGTCTAACGCTTATGAAATTTTGTGTGCGGACTGGATTCGGAATTGGCTTGGCTAAGTTCGTTAGCCAGACACGTCGGATGCCCAGAAGTAGGTTTTCTGGCCATTTTTTATCATTCGATCCTATCATAAGACAGTTCGATTTTTACATCGTTGAAAAGGAAAAAAAAATTATGAAGAAAATGTTCTTATAATTTTCGTTCTATGTTGAGTAGTTTTCGAGAAAATCGTAATTTTCACTTTTGCCTTATTTTGCTCTCTTTGTCATTGTAATAAATAATTTATATTTCTATCTCAGTTGCTTATAACATATACAAAAATTTCATTTTTTTTACGTAAAACAAACGGTAGTTATTCAAAATCTGTGTATTATAAATACCATATCTCTGTCTTATTTTTCTAAATTAAAATTAACCAGATATTTTAAGCATGTGTAATGAAGATTTTTTTAAATTTTTATTGAATTTTAAATGAATAAGATAATGAAGGTAATGTCATGATATAATATTATTAAATATTATAGAAAGATAACATAATAATAATGTTTATATGCCAGCAAAAAAATTTTAAAGAACTAGATCGATTTTGAAAATTTTTTCACTGTCAAAGATCTAAGCTATTTTAGATATTTTAGACAGATATCGATTACGTAATGTAAGGTCCGCCAGGGTCCATGGGACCCAAAAGTGTTAAAAATAAACTAACCGACCGATTTTGAAAATTTTTTCACTGTTAGAGAGCTAAACTATTTTAGAAAGATATAGATTACCTCATGCAAGGTCCGCTAAGGTCCATTGGATCTAGAAGTGTCAAAAATAAAATAAGCGACCAATTTTGAAAATTTTTTCACTGTCAAAGAGCTAAGCTATTTTAGATAGATATAGAACACGTAATGTAAGGGCCGCCAAGGTCCATGGGACCCAAAAATGTCAACAATAAACTAACCGACCGATTTTGAAAATTTTTTCACTGTTAGAGAGCTAAACTATTTTAGATAAATATAGATTACCTTATGTAAGGTCCGCTAGGGTCCATTGGATCTAAAAGTGTCAAAAATACAATAACCGACTGATTTTGAAAATTTTTTCACTATTACAGGGGTAAACTATTTTAAATGGATTTAGCTTATATGTTTTATGAAGTCGGTCAGAGTCCTGGGGTCTTTTAAGCGCCAAGAATAAACTAACCGACCGATTTTGAAAATTTTTTCGCTGTTAGAGAGCTAAACTATTTTAGATAGTTATAGATTACGTTATGTAAGGTCCGTCAAAGTCCATGGGACCCAGAAGTGTCAAAAATAAAATAACTGACCGATTTTGAAAATTTTTTCAATATTGCAGAGGTAAACTATTTTAGGTAAGTACAGTATGTTATCTGAGATCCACAACTGTCCTGCGGATGCAAATGCGGCATAGAAAACTACACAACGGGTTTTAAAAATACTTTTACTGTTAGAAAGATAAAATATCCTATATTATATAAGATAGAAATAAGCTACCGGACCGATTCTCAATATTTCTCATTGCTAGAGAATTAACTTATTTGAGGTGGATAGCACTATGCTGTACAAAGTCCGTTCGGGGTCTTGGGTCCCAAATATACCAAAAATAAATTACCTAGCCGATTTTGAAAATTCTTTTACTCTTAGAAAGCTAAACTAGTTTAGATGGGTATATGCGCCAAGCACCTTATGCGAAAATGCGCCAAAAATTAATTACTGAACTGATTTTGAAAATCTTTTCACTCTTAGAAAGCTGAATTATTTTAAATGGATACAGGTCTTAGATGAGATCCGCCAGTGCCCAATATTTCGAAATTCGCTATGTTATGCAGATGCTGCGATAGGGGTATTTAAAGTTATATGCTACTGATTGTGAGTTTATAATCTAATAATATTTCACTACATCATCTTGTATTATACATAACGTACATATTATAAATATGTGTAGGTAGTATGTACATCTAACGAGAGCTTTCGGAATGAAATATTAAGTAAACATATATCAAAATTGCCGATACTGTATAGGTAGAGTCTGTGTTTGTTAGAATCATTATATGTAACAGATAAAAAATAAAAGATAACAAAACAAGTACATTCGATAATTTTGTAAGTATACCCGCGTAAGTGCAAATTATGTACTTTTACACTGACTTCCCACAGTGTATATGTGTTTCAATGTTAGATCTAAAGACGAAACATATACAAAAACCTGTGCCAAGAAAAGCGAATTTTTTTTCGTTTAGAAGGCAAACTTTGTCCTATACGTAATATTTTACGTTTGTTTAAAAGTTTTAGTTTATTCTTCTTTTCGCTTTTATTCTTACACAGTTTTCTGCTCCTTAGTTTTTTCCGTTCAAGTTCCATCAGTAATTCTTTTTAAATAAATAATTTTTTGAGGAAACTTTTTTGTTCTACACTTTTTTTTGAAAAATCAAATTTATTCACGATGAAATTGGCTTAAAAGATGTACTTTTGTATAAGAAGAAAGTAAGGAAAAACAAAATATTCTGATAAAATATTTTCTATTATATACGTTCAGTTTGTATATATAATATTTCTTCTATTTACTAAAAATAGTAAAATAATAAATAGTTAATAATTACGCCTTGTTTGTTCAGTTTGTTTAAGGCTTGATACAACTTTCTGAATTTGATTCTTGGCAATTATCCAATATATAATTATAAACATATTTAATAAAGCATGTTACCGTAAAATATTAAATTGCCGTACTTACCTAAAATAATGACAGATTTATTATATATGGACTTCTATCTCTTTTGTTTAATATTTTTAAAAAGTTAGATTTTCTGCGACATTACGATTTACATTATTTAAACATTCAGTGAAAATCAATAGTAAAATATTTTTAAATTGTAACTGATAATACATCTTCAAGTTTGTTCAGTGGTTAGCATTTCAAAATTTTCGTAAAGTTTTTGAACGAACTTTGATGTAAATTCTTGGGTAATACAGTTTGCATATTCGGCATACAAAAAAAAAAAAAAACTTTAAATTATTGCCATCCGATTACCTATTATACCATCTAAAATTATTAATTAACAAATTTTCCAAATATAGCTTATGACAAGTAAATTACTGTATAAATTAATAAAAATTAAGGAATTCATTAAACAAAAATATGAATTTAAAACTAAAAAATTATATCAAAAGAGATCTTAAATAGCAAATGAACATAACAAATCAAAATGTGTACTCAAAGGTTTATTTTGTTACTACGATCGATACGATACTTTCGAGTTCAATAACCCAGCGCATGAATCAGACGATATTTCACCATTAACCGACCATATAATGATTGCAGTATCTTGATATTTCAAAAGTAGCCGCGAACTGTAACTTCATCTACGTAAAACTATCGGAATTGTGGGTCAAACTACCATTAAATCAGATATTCCAAAATTTTGTACAAAATCAATTATTTATCTGTTCGCCAAATGACTGTATAAGATAATCACGTTCATGTTTCTCTGAGACCTTTCTGTAGATATTCATATTGATAGCTTTAGAAGTAGGTATCTACTTCAATTTTAGGATCTTCTTGAAACACAAAGACCTTGGGGGACGATTTCAACCACACTTTCGTTTGTTCCCGAAATTGGAATAGTATCTGAGTGAAATTTTGCTAAGATCCCTTCCACTGATTAATTTTGGTGCTACTGGATAGGCCTAGGGATAACTCTGACCTTACATACTTTTAAATTTAGTATTTTAAAAGTCTATATAAAATCAATTACTTATAATGTTTCACCCTGCTATTAAAGTCTACTAGTGCTAGAAACTTGGGTATACCTAATTGTAGGTCTTGACCTAAAACATTTTTAAAAATTTTAAACAAAACACTCTTTTTGTTTGTGTCCTTTCTTTGCAACTAGTAATTAAGTACATTCTACTACATGTACGCTTTGCCAATCTCCTTTGATAAATTTCGATAAATATTACCGTTTTCGAGTAATTTAAAGTAGAAGTATCTATTTCCAAATTATCCCCTAATCATAAGTGATGGAATAATTGATACCATAAATTTAATTATCTTAATGTTCATACGCATCCCTAGATTATGAATCGAGTAATCAAAAGCGCCCAAAATTGTTTTTAAAAGAAGAAGTAAGTTCCGTTCCACCCCTCTACATTTTACCCCTCTGCTTTATCTCCCTTATTATTGAGTTTTGGAAAAAAGTGTAGAGGAAAAGGTACCATTATTTTTGAACATACTATCAGCTCCAGCAATTTATATATATATATATATATATATATATATATATATATATATATATATATATATATATATATATATATATATATATACTACTCAAAACAAAATAAGGGCCACTCATGTTTTGCTGCATAAGTTTATTTTTATATAAGTTACAGTATAAGGTATGCTTACATTTAATTAAGGAACTAATTTTTTACTAAATAAAATTAATTTTAATAAGATTAAATAAAAAATTAATCCATAATTACATTTTTTTAGGATTTTATCATTTTTATAGTCATTTTTACAGTCATCAACAAACGTTCACGCTTTGAGTAAAAGCACACATTATGCAACTTTTCGGTGATTTAATATCGAGTATGCCCTCCCCTTTTTAAAACACATTCTTGAAGCCTCCTCGGCATGCTTTCAATAAGATTCCTAACGGTTTTATCAGGAATCTCCTCCCAACATCTTCTCAAGACATCAATCAGTTGTTGTTGGGTGTGCACATCCTCTCCGGCTGCTCTGACTCGCCCTTTTATTTGCAGGCCACGGTAAAACCTGTATATTAGCCTCCCTAAGGACAGTTGTCGTCGCTCGAGCGGTATGCGCTCGGGCATTATCCTGCATCAGGATAAATCCGTCGGCCGCTTGTTGTGCAAAGGGGATCACATGGGGTCTGATAACCTGTTCGATGTAACTTTGAGCCGTTACAGTACCCTCGTTCAGGAAAACAAGCTCAGTTTTGCCTTGAAAACTAATTCCACCCCAGACCATGACATTAGGACCGCCAAATCTGTCGCGTTCATGAATGTGACGATCAGAAAACCTTTCCCCACTTCTTCTCCACACTCTTACACATCGATCATCACTAAAAAACTTCACCTTGCACTTATCCGTGAAGAGTACGTGACGCCATTCCTCCAAGCTCCATTCAAGGTGTTCACGTGCAAATCTTAAACGGTTTGCACGATGCGCTCCGGTCAGTTTGGTACCGATTACTGGTCTTCTTGAACGTTGTTGGTCTTCATGCAAACGATTTCGTATTGGTTTGATTACTGACAACAGTACCAGTAGATCGATGTAAGCGATTTTGCAGAGTACCTGCGGTAACAGTCGGCTCACGTCGTGCACACAGTCGAATGTAATGGTCTTCACGGGCAGTGGTAGCACCAGGGATGGAAAAAAAACATTTTTTTTTTAAATTTATAAAAGAAACAGTTCAAAATGTTTTAAACAAGTGTTCCTATGTTTAAAATCATGTTTTTATTAGTTTAATTTAAACATATGTTTTAAACATTTTAAATTTGTTTTAAACAGGTTTAATTCTTTTATTTGAACCATATGGAAAAAACTTTGTGACTCGAAATATCTGACTTTTTACGGTCAGACACTGGCATATAATAATGTATTATTAATTTATAATAGGTGGCATTAAATGGAAATATTTGAATATTTTCTTTGTTGTAAAATTTATAAAATCGTTTGTTGTTTATGCGTGTTGAATACTGTGTACATACAACAAAGACGTTGCCGAGAAATTTTATAAAATTTGATCAGTGTTGCCAGATTGGGGGGTTTTCCTCCAAAATTTAAATTTGGAGAATTTTGAAATTGTTGGAGGGAATTTTGGGGGGATAATTTCTTTGGAGGGATTTTTGGTTGGAAATTTTCAAACTAGGGAGAGTTTGGAGGTTTAATTAAATTTAAAACATATATTTGCCATCCTCCTTAAAAATACTTAAATTCAAAAACCAGTTTCAAATCAACCACTAAAATTTAAATATGTGATACCGTATTTTAAGGCAACGTCAAAAGTCAACAATCAATTTGGCCTAATTTTATTGTTTAAAAAAATACAGTAAACAATTCCTTGAAAATAATATTAGCATTATATTTTGCTATAGGTACCTTAATTATTTTATTCTATTTTTTGGTTTTAGGATTTCGTAGAAAATCTTGCTACGAAATACCTTATAATTTAGCGTTTTCTGTCACAGACATGCGTATTTGCATTTCAATAAAACGCCCACATTTTTTTTGAATTGAGGGACTCTTTTTTTCAATACAAATTAACAAATTTAATGAGCAACTCTTAAAAAAATTGCAAATTTTTCAATAACTGAACTAACTGTTATCAATTTATTAAAAATTAGTTCCCCTTTTCTGTTATTTTACAGCAATTATTTTTTATTATTATTAACAAAAAATAAAAAAAAAATATATGGTCCCAATGCACAACCAATGTTTACTTGTGATATGAAATTAACAACAAAATTTCAATAAAAAAGTCCTTTTTCTCTTTCTATTTCTATTTTATAGAAGCATGTATATATTTATCTCTTTCTTTCGCTGTTTTTTCTTAAAATTATTAATATTGGGGCAGATTCTAAAAATTGTTATCTTTGTCTAATAACTTATTTTAATACGCACAGAGCCACCTTTACGTATTTGTGATAATTACATACTTATCGACATAATTATCAACCTGCAACAAACTATTATATATACCAAAATGTCATTTTGTCATTTACAATTTCAAAAGTAAATAATGTTAAGTTGTGGAAGTGGCAACAATTATTTTCTGGTGTTTATAATTAATTTGGGTTTTAATTATTTATTAAATAATATTTTTGTCAAACAAATATAATTATTTTGAACATTTAAATATTGAACATTCAGATTAAATATTAAAAAGGCGCCAAATTATGTACTTTTAATTATTGTAAATAATTTGTGGTGTAAATTAAATTATTTTAAAAGGAGAGTCGTTTTAGTTTATTTTACTATTTAGTAATCCAAAAAAACATAAAATCAATTTAAATTTGTGAAAATTCCGGATTTTTTGAAAATTTTATAAGATTGTGAAATCAGATTTCGAAAAGTTAACTGAAATATAAGTTAAATAAAACGGTTTACGTCGTTTTGATCTGTGCAATAGTCACCATGTAAGTATGAAAATTATATTAAAAATATTTGAACAGGTTAATAATTGTTTAAAATTTATTTTAAAATATTGATAAAACACCTTAGAATGATTTTTATTATTGAAATATGAGGGTCAATTACTAGCCTCAATTCTAAAGCTATGGCTCAGTTGTTGACCATAAAATTCTAACCTAAAACAGGCGAGGTTAACTGTTTAGTCGTTTAGTGACATATGCATAAAATAGTTATCTTAGGCTGCCTGTAAACGATCAGTAATACTATTAGTATTTAAAAATACTGACACTTTTATCGATCGTGTATTGACGATACTGAAATAATGATGAAAGTATTGAAGAATGGCTTATAATTCCATCAGTATTCATTTCAGTACTAAGACGTGGAGGAGACAATGACATTAATGACAGTTAAAACCGTTAAAACATATTTCTGGTATATTATGTACGTTATGTACCAGCGGTACCAGTCCAGATAAATACAAATCTATTGTAGATCGTATAATATGTACATCATGGAAAAGAAAGCTTGTACAATGCTTGTATAGGCCGGCAGCATACATTCCGGTTTTAACCGAGCCGGGCGCCCGGTCCGGGTACCTGAAGGTGCAAATAACATGGTAACTCCATTTAGTATCATCGCACACTTTTTTTCTTCTTACCGGTCAGAACGGCCACGCCCGGACCGGACAGTCAAAAACAGAGGAAACACATCAAATAAAAGAATAAAACATATTAGAATCATTAATACGTCGTCGTCAATTTTATTTAATGAAATCGACAATAATGCAGTCAATGCAACAATACCGAACTGTCAAATAAAACTGATATATTTTTTTAAGAATTCAATCAACCGGCATGTATGCGCTAATACGACCGGTTGACCGGCCTGGGCGCCCGGCCCGGTTACAACCGGAATGTATGCCGCCGGCCATATTATTATTGATTTGTATGTACGGCATTATGTACAATATGTACGATATGTACCGTATGTACATACATGCGTATATGTATGGCTAAAGCCGGTTCTACACGATGCTACGAACGTTCCTTCCAACGTTCGATCGAACGTTTGAGGCAATTAAGTTCGATAGTTGGTGCGACGAATGTATCTGCTACACGGTGAATCGAATGTTTGATCCAATACGAATGATGATGTGTTGGTACAAACGTTTATTCAGTGGACGAGGCTGTTATCTGTCTGATATTATCTCTAATGTTATACACCGATGTTGTCCCTCTTGTATAATGTGTTGGTACAAACGTTTATTCAGTGGACGAGGCTGTTATCTGTCTGATGTTATCTCTAATGTTATACACTGATGTTGTCTCTTTTCACATGAACGAGTCGTGCAGCTGCTGAGTCGAACCAACCAACGCAACCAACATTGACCTTCAAACGTTCGAAGCATCCCTTTGACTCGGTGCAAGAATACCGACATCGAGCGGGACATGGCCAAATGCGAATGTTTGACGCTCGACATTGGACACTCGTAGGTTCGAACAACGGCCACACGATGCGATGAACCATCGAACGTCCAATGTTGGAAGGTGTTCGTAGCATCGTGTAGAACCGGCTTAAGCTAGAAAAAACATTACGAACATAACGTTTTTTCTTTTTTGTTTTCTTCATGTTTTCTTGTTTTGAGTTGCAAACGCTAGTACTATAGCTAAACACGCTTCTTCCATAATAATAATTCCAAAATTTTATTAATTTAAAAATTCCGAAAAATTAAACTTGACAGTTTGTTCAAAAATACTGAAGAAAATAATGATAGTGTACGGTATCATAAAAATACTGAAGTCATAAAAATAATGATTCATTATTTTTATCAGTAAATACTGACAGTATTACTGATCGTATACAGGCAGCCTTAGATTAGTTTATTAATAATGAACGTTTGTTCCCAACCGATCGACGTTGTTTACCTGCAAATATAGAAGAAATGTGGATGATTAGTTATATTTCATTTGGTTTTTTGTAAGCAATCACTTAGTGTTTTATGAAGTCAGGGAATCACGCTATATGCTTCTGAATATCTAACATAAATAAAAATAAATTTTGAGGGAAAAATAATTTTTTTGCAATTCTAAGACTAACAAGTAAAGGTCCCGAGGCCGGACCTATCGATTTTGATGAAACTTAAATATGTTGTAGAACACTAAAAACTAAGGGACACGTATTTTTTTTGTCTGTGGAAAAATGGTTTGAAGGGGTGAAATCGCCCTCCAAAAATTGGGGTAAAAATTTAATTTTTCAAATATCTCGAAAACAGTAAGAGATAGAGCAAAAGTTTAAATTGGCGATATTGCTCTTTTTTAAAGAGCTATTTATTGATATGCAATTTGTTCATATTACATCAACAGGGGTGGTTGGGGGTTAAAATTTGGGGGTTAATTTTGCAAAAAGGGGGTGAAAAATAAACAATATAAAAATTTTGCTTACAGATTTGAAATCTACGTCAAAAAATCTAATTGACCTGTTTTTGCTCAATATCCTAATATTAAGTCTAGGGGTAGTTAACTAGAGGGTGACTATGTCGAATAATCGTACTATTTGCGTATTTCAAGAAGTTCTTCTTCATGGAAAATAGCTTAAGACAATTAGAATAACGTAGAAATGAAATTCTCGAATTCAAAATTAAGTTTGAGCAACATTGGAGAGGGAGTGAGTCACCCTCTTAAATTACATACTAGTTTATATATCTACACTAATTTTTGCTATTAACACACTGATAGTGGGTAAAATAATGTCACAATAAGTGGTTCTGACGTTGGACTAGAATAAAATTCTCGAATTTAAAATTGAGTTTGAGCAACATTGGAGAGGGGGTGAGTCACCCTCTTAAATTACATACTAGTTTACATACGCTAATTTTTGCAATTAACACACTGACAGGGGATAATAATGTCACAATAGATGGTTCTGAAGTTAGACTATCGTATGTAAGGTTTTTATTAGGTTTCGTTATTTTAGGTTAGGTTATGTAATTTTCGGTATCGATAATTTTCGATAAGGAAAACTATAATATCCATTAAAAAACAAACCTGATAAAGACCTTACATATGATAGTCCAACTTCAGAACCACTTATTGTGACATTATTTTACCCACTATCAGTGTTTTAATAGCAAAAATTAGTGTTTATAAACTAGTATGTAATTTAAGAGGGTGACTCACCCCCTCTCCAATGTTGCTCAAACTCAATTTTGAATTCGAGAATTTCATTTCTACGTTATTCTAATTGTCTTAAGCTATTTTCCATGAAGAAGAACTTCTTGAAATACCCAAATTGTACGACTATTTGACATAGTCACCCTCTAGTTAACTACCCCTAGACTTAATATTAAGGCATTGAGCCAAAATAGTTCAATTAGATTTTTTGACGTAGATTTCAAATCTGTAAACAAAATTTTTATATTGTTTATTTTTCACTTCCTTTTTGCAAAATTAACCCCAAAATTTTAACCCCCAACCATCCCTGTTGATGTAATATGAACAAATTGCATATCAATAGATAGCTCCTTAAAAAAGAGCGATATCGCCAATTTAAACTTTTGCTCTATCTCTTACTGTTTTCGAGATATTTGAAAAATTAAATTTTTACCCCAATTTTTGGAGGGCGATTTCACCCCTTCAAACCGTTTTTCCGCAGATAAAAAAAAATACGTGTCCCTTAGTTTTTAGTGTTCTACAATATATTCAAGTTTCATCGAAATCGATAGGTCCGGCCTCGGGACCTTTACTTGTAAATAAAGTCGTCAAGTGCGTGTTAGACACGTACCAAGACAGGATTTCGTAGTACAGTAGCAAGATTTTGAGATAAAATATTTTTTGCATTTACTTAAAACGTTGACGATCATGAGCACCGCACAGCATCAAGTTAAACTGACTAACTGTGACGCTGTACCATGTCAGCAATTCTATAGTACCTAAGTGTACTAATTGGGAGTTCCGTCATAGTGGGTTATGATCATCTACGCGTTAGTCAGTTTAACTTGATGCTGTGCGGTGCTCATGACCATCAACGTTTTAAGTAATTGCAAAAATATTTTATCTCGAATTCTTGTTACTGTACTACGAAATCCTGCCTTGGTGCGTGTCTAACACGCACTTGACTACTTTTTTTTTGCTCGTCAACTGTATTATTTTTGAAGAAAGACATTTTTCAAAAAGTTGACCACTTTAAATATTGGTTATTTTTGGGCTACTCGGACGTTGCTTACGTATTTCATGCGCGTGAAATAGTTTTTTCTTTTTGTTGGAGGTTTTCTTCCCTAAAATGCATTTTTGGAGAGATTTTTAACTAATGATGAGTCAATCTGGCAACACTGAATTTGATACATACTAAAAAAAAAAAGAGTTTAAATTACAGTACAAAGAAGTTCAAAATCTTATTGTTAGTTGAATTGGTAAATAAAATACGATAATTAAATACAAGTCAGTGCTTTAGAATGGCGGCTATGACTAAAGTCATAAATCGACCTCAAAACATTTGATTTAGTAAAACAGTTGCATTCGACTGTAGCCTTAGTAGAAAGAGCTGCAATGCTAGTCGCTGTTTTTCAGGATTTAAATGGAAATACTTAACATCAATTACTTAGTATTTAACATAAAAAAAGAAAAAAAAAAAAAAAAAAACATAAATATAAATACATACTTAAATAAATTTAATTTAACATAATTAAAAATTTAATTTTGTTTTTATTATTTTATTACTGATGTATATTGGAATAAAACTGCCTAATTTTTAATTACTAAAGATATAATTAAGCTATTTTTTTTATTTCAATACATTTTATTTACAACTTAACCGAAAAAATTTAATTAAAGATTGTTCAGAACACAGTTTAATATGTAATGTTTTTTATTTGTTTTAAACATAGTTTAAAACATCGTTTAAAACACTTTAATTTCAAACATGTTTTATTTAGATTGTGTTTTAAACAGTGTTTAAAACATGTGATTTAAAACACTTTGTTTTAAACATGCCAACCCTGGGTAGCACGAACTCTTCCTGAGCCACGGCACCGGGTTACACTACCGGTCTGCTGATACCGATTCCAAACATTTTGAATAGCCATTCGTGAACAACCCTAATGCAGAGCCACGGAACGTTGAGATTGACCACCCTCAATCATCGTTACGACTCTGGTAGCAGTAGTTTCGTCCATATGGTGTCGAATTCTCGGCATTGTAAAAATAAATGATTGAATAACACGCCAAACTTCAAAAAACAACCTCAGCAATCAATAATCTAGCGCAAACTGATTTAAAATCAAATTCAAAAAAATAAGTAAAACTAACCACTTGACGCTGTAGGAGACAAAAAAACGTTTAAATCTTCCCATCAACAATAATATCACTTAAACCTAATTGTTATCATTTACTCAACCACTTAATATCATAACAACAGTCATTTAGAAAAGTTTTTTTGACGTGGATCGACCTAAATCAGTTTTAAAATACAAACTTTCAAGTGGCCCTTATTTTGTTTTGAGGAGTATATATATAAATGAAGTCCACCGGGATCTTGCAGAACCAGAAATAAGTTACCGAACCGATTCTTAAAATTTTCTCATTGCTAGAGAACTAACTTATTTTAGGTGGATAGCACTATGTTGTACAAAGTCCGTTCGGGGTCTTGGGTCCCAAATATACCAAAAATAAATTATCAGCCGATTCTGAAAATTCTGTTACTCTTAGAAAGCTAAACTATTTTAGATGGATATAAATATGAACTACCCAATCGATTTTGAAAATTTTTTCACCATCAGAAAGTTAAACTATTTTAAATGGATATATGCGCCAAGTGCCTTATGCGAAAAAACGCCAAAAATTAACTACTCAACTGATTGTGAAAATCTTTTCTCTCTTAGAAAGCTGAATTATTTTAAATGGGTACAGGTCTTAGCTGAGATCCACCAGTGCCCAATATTTGGAAATTCGCTATGTTATGCAGATGCTGCGACAGGAGTATTGTTTTATGCCATTTGCTCTCTGTATAATGAATGCCTTTTATATACAGGTGGTCCAGAATTATGTACCGTAATTGCTGAGCTGATAGTACGTTAAAAAATAATTGTATCTTTTCATCTACACTTTTTTCCAAAACTCAATAATCAGTGAGAATAAAATAGAGGGTTAAAATGTAAGGGGTGGAACGAAACTGCCTTCTTTTATTTTAAATTTTTTAGGTGCTGTTGAATAATGGATTCATATTTTAGGAATGCATATGAACATCAGAATAATTAAATTTATGCTATGAATTATTCCATCACTTATGATAAGGGAATAATTTGGAAATAGATTAATACTTTTACCTACGACTACCATGAAATTGCTTGTTTATTGTACAAAATACTATCTAAGTAAGCTACGTTTTATACACAGCCACATATCCAGCTGTACAAAAAATGGCCCTTTCAGCGTATGTAACCGGAAAGAAGTTGGCGCCGAAAGTTGGAAAATCTTTCTGTTTTTTATATGGCTAAATTGCTTCCAAATTGCTTCTTTGGAATCAGTAATTGCTCCACCTGGAACTTAGTTATTTAATTAGTTATTTACAAACTTAAAAACATGTTAACATAAATTTAATCCCCCTGATGCAAAATACGTTGCCCTAAAGTATCAATCCGTTATTCAAAAGCGTTTGGAAAATATTTAGGAAAAAATTCTTTTCATTTTACTCCTTTACAGGGTTTGTATCTGTCTTATTATTCAGTTTTAGAAAAGAGCGTACATGAAAAGTTACCATTATTTTTTAACATACTATCAGCTCTAGAAATTACGGTACATAATTCTGGACCACAGTGTATATTAAACTCATTATTTCTATATACAAGTTATTGGTAAGGCACGTATCAAAACAAAATATCTATTGAAAGGAACGGAGAGATCATTTCTGTAATAGTTTGTGTACCTTAAATAGCCATAAAGTTTCTTTAAAAATAAAATAATAGTACTAGTTTAATTTAATTCCTATAAACAATTATTGTTATAGTAATAGAACTAATTTGAAACAACATATATGAAGCTAGAGGTTAATATACACGATGTCCCAAAATTCCTGGAATATGGAGCTACGACGTATTCTAGAGGTCAAAAAAGTCGATTGGACCTAACCTACAAAATGTACCGTTTACACCTGAGAGAAGTTCAAAGTTTACTTAAAAAATTACATTTTTGTACGCTGCGCTGTTTAGAAACGCGTGAACCAATTTCAATGAAATCTGACACCTATTGCATTTCAGAAGATGCCACTACTTTCAGTAACTAAACAAAAAAATTAAGATAAACAAATAAGAATTATATTCTTACAAAATTTCCACAATTTATAAGTATATTTACAGTGTTGATGTAAAACTAAATCAAAAGCAACCTATTATTTTCAATGTTACAGATATCATTATCAACGGTTCTATCATTAAAAAAAAACTTCGTATAGGTAACGGCAAAATAGCTTGAATTTCGTATGCACATGAGTCAAACGGGCACAGAAGACTTCAATATGTTTAGATTTGTATTTAAAACACACTCTGTAATATAAATGTACGTGATATAGAGTTGAACATTATACTTAGAGTACCCCTTAATACTTATTTATGCAGATTGGAGTCATTTAAATAGATTATAAACATTATTTATAAAAAATACGTGATGAGTATTTAATTTGTAATGAATGATAAATTCCTTTTTTCTAAAAACAAAAAGAAAAAAATTTAGTATGCCAACTTAGTACGGGATAGTATACAGCATAGCCTGCGCCTGTAATATCATGTGAGAAGAATTAATGGTGTGAAAACATTTATAAATTATGGTTTAAAATGCAATGAATTTAAAAACTTTTGATGAAAATTGACGTGATATATTACAATGATTCATTAAAATGTTGAAGGAAAATGAACTATCATTTGCTGCCGGCTCTTACTGCTTACCATGAAAATAAATATGTACCGGCATAAATATTTTATATACAACTTTTACTATTTCAAGCATAGAGATGTGGGCAAATATTATTTATATAGAATATATCAAATTGTAGTATACATATATAAATAAATTTATTTTTGCCGGTTTTAGAAAGTCGCCTTTATCATTTTCGTACATTTATTACTAATCGAAATATCTATTTATTTATTTATTTATTTTTTCAAGAAAGTAAAATCAAAGATGGTAAATTTTCTAAGTTTATTTAGTTTGTGTGACTGTGTGTAATTATTTTTTCTAGTTATAAGGTTACAATTAAGTTGAAAATTTGTTACTAAAGATCACAAAAAATCATTTATTGCGTTTGTGGACGCCAGCCATCATTAAAATTATATACATAGTTGAAATATGTTGTGTAATTCACTTATTTGCCGCCATTATTGTTTCAATAAACTGAGATCCCGGATGCGTGGCGCAGTCTCATTTTGCACATTAAATTAATTTCTATATACAGGAGGCCTAAAATTACGTTATTTAAATTAATGTCCTCCCTAGTTACTTCATGGAATATTTTGACATTATTCCTCTTACTTACGGGTCAACAAGTTTGATGTACATGTCTTCACAGGAACCCTTCATTTAAAAAAGAATTAATAACGAAATTGTTTCTGTATTTAACACTGGTGTCATGCAGTTATACGTATGACAACAATAAAAAATCAATTTAAAAATTTCACATAATATATGCAATTTTAAATCAAACTACTAAGGTCTAAGTACCCGAGAAAAAATATTTATATATAATTATATAGAATGATTATATATAATTGTATACAAAAAATGGCCCGATAAAATTGTATAGAATTTATATATAACTATATAGAGTTATATATATTTTTGCTACTGGTAGAATAGGGGCATACAATCAGTGCGTGCCTATTAAAATTAAGGGAATAAAAAGTGACATTTCTTTGCGTCAAATACATATATTTTTGCTTTACAATGAAATAACTTGTTTTTTTAACGATCACTTGTAGCCACTAATAAAAATTTATGTAATCTGACGTAAAAATATCACTTTTTGTTCCTTTAAATGATACCACACTGATTCTACTTCGTTTGCATTATGTTTGTTGTATGTACGGTGTGCTAAATTTTATTAAATTAATAAAACAAATATGCATAAAACAACTTTGCTTTTGTAGATCAAACAATAAAAATTACAGTATTCACGTTCGTGTCCAGCTGTAATGAAATACTGTTCATGAGTGTCATGAGTGTGTTGGGTTCGTTCTCGTTGGCATGGCTATCACAACACAACCGACACAACCTAACCAACCTAAGTTCCCATAACCGTATATTATACAAGATATACAACAAACACGACAAACATCACACCTGAAGTATATATGTTCGTATACCATCGACTGTCTTCGCATACATCGCTTACATACAGGCAAAACACAAATATCATGTGACACATATCACGAATTTTATAACACTGATAAGCCTGATAAGGTATAACGATTCAATAATGTTCATAACGAAAGTCGAATTAGTTCTGAATTCAAAAAGGGAAAAAATATTTGATATAACATTCCCAAAAAAATTACATTTTATTAAGTATACACAGTGCGGCAATTAAATTCCGGGACTGGATCTATAAAAATAAAACAAAAGAATTTTATTCAAATCTTTTTATTAAATTATTCAAAATACTCTCCTCCTGCTTCAATACACTTTTTACAGCGACCAAATAGTGATTCAAATGCCTGCTCAAGCTCAATTTTCGGTATTGCCTCCAATATGCGCGTAGACTCTCTTTCGATGGTTTCAGTATCATTAAAAATGCGTCCTTTCAACTTCATTTTCATTTTTGGAAATAAAAAAAAGGTCTCATTACCAGTAACAATTGATTTGAGGAAGGTTGAGCTGTTATTTGCTGCTTGTACAATCTCTCTGGAATGTTCCAGTCTCATCAATTTTTGCTCTTGAGTTAGTGTGTGCGGAACAAATTTAGCACAGGCCTTTGTTTTGCCCAAATCTTCTTTAAGAATTTGTCGTATTGTATCTTTGTTAATGTTTAATGCCTCTTCCATCGTTCTCAGTGTCTCATTGCGATCGTTGGATCCAAATTCTTGCACTTTTTGAATCGAATCTGCTGTTCGAATTGTTATTGGCCTTCCCACTCGTTTGTCGTCCTCCAGTGATTGTCTGCCTTCCACAAATCGCTTGTGCCACTCGAAAGTCTTTGACCGTGATAAACACTCACTTTCATACACTTTTTGCATCATTTTGAACGTTTCTGTGGCACTTGTGCCGAGTTTAGCGTGTTTAATAATAGCACGTTATTATCGTTTTCCGACATGTAACAAAATCAACTGATAAACAAAATATAAAAAAAATTGATAAATGTCAACCGATTTAAATAAAAGTTTTAGTTTATGTTCACATATGTCCAAACTTCATATGACATAAAATTTAAACAGATGTCGCTACTGGTTGCTGAGATATAGCTTCAGTCCCGGAATTTAATTGCCGCACTGTGAATTCTATATAATTTTTATAACAGTTATAGAAAAAATTGTAATCATTTATAGAATTGCATATAATTACATATAATGTCATATAATTATATATAATTCCATATATACCTCTTTTCAGATAAAATTGATCATGAGTTTTCGTTAAAAAATTAAATAATTCTTATATTCGAAACAAATCGATCTTCTATTCTTTTCTAAAAATAAACTGCAAATTTAAAATTTACATAAATGCAATAATAAAAGAGTTAAAGCCAAGAAAACGGAAATTATTTAAATTCAAAGTTACGAAGCATGGTTAAATTTAACTGAAATAGACCATAACTACATACAATTATATAAAATTATATATAGAAAAATATTCTATATAATTCTATCGGGCCATTTTTTGTATACAATTATATAAAATTTTGTATAATTATATATGAATTATATATATATATATATATATATATATATATATATATATATATATATATATATATATATATATATATATATATATATATATATATATATATATATTATCGGATGAGGACTACAATATTTTATTGGCTTTAGACAATACAGTTATCAGTCCCTCACTTACCGTTGCTTCCTTGATGTAATGGTCTGATACTAAAACAATCAGTGCTAGGTCAAAAATAAATCAAGTCCAAGACTAGTGTATTTGCGCAACATCGTTGGTGGCTCTGAAGTCGCCGACAGGATTATATCTGCTTCATCAGGTTGAGGAGATTGGTCATTTTGTTTGCCTAGAGACTCTACAACACCCAAACGGGTGTTAGTCGTTAAAACATCTTGAAAAAGGATATTCGGTCGTTTTATTCATAGAATCTCTATGTAAGAATAGATTATAATAATTTATTCCCTACATCCAGGGAAGAGTCAGAAAATAGTATTCTCTGGACTGTTCTAGTATACAGGTCCGGGATGGCGAAGAGTACGAATGCTGACTTTTTCGGGCCCCAGACTCGACTAACCTATTCCTTGAAAAAAGAATCAGGTATACACTCACGAGGTATAATGTCCCGAAGAAGCACCTATTATGATGGGACTAGGTGATTGTCCTCTCTACCGAAAGTGCAGTTTGGAGGACGAATCTTCGGCTCATGTTTTATGTTTTTGCGAGACATTTTTCTCTTTGAGATGTAAGTATCTGAGATCACCAATACTGAGTTCCGACGATCCCAGGAGAAAAAATTTCACTGCAATTTTGAATTTCTACGGGAGGCTGAATGTTAGCTACGACCCGAGTTGAATTACCCATTTACAGCGTCCATTCATTCATTTAAATACAAACTTTCAATAAGTCAACAGCAGACGCACACATACCAAATCCTAGCCCCCCTCACTCCCCTTGTCCTTCACTCACATCATAAAATGTCTAATTTAGAGTATTGTAAAAGAAATTGTAATGGTATATTAAGGTAAATTGTTGTTATTTTATTTGTTATTTATATTATCCTTTTTCTGATTTACGTTTATTTAACTTGTCGCACATAATTCCAGGACCTTAGATCATAAATACGAGGATCGCATGTACATCCTTAATAGAATAGATTAAGCAAAATTCATTCATAGTTGCAAATTACTTATAAAAAACCACTAATCAGTTTAAAAAGTGAATTGTACTTCTTAGAAATGGGCAATGGTTGACATAATCAACCGCTGACACTTTGACACCATATTCAAGATAACAATTAAACAATTATATTTTTTTTTTAAATTAATTTCAGTCTATATAAGCTGCCTAGTTACTATTTAAAAGTATGTACTCTTTTTCAAGGTCAAATTATAAAGCCCTAATTAATACGATTTTTTAAATGAATATACAGTGTGAATATTAAAATCGCAAGATAATAGGCCTACATACTTATTATAAAATTTTTGAGGATTGTTAAAGATGCCAAACTCTTATAACTGAAATTTAACTTATTTTTTTAAAACAAGCGAAAATAATACCTTTAATACACCTGACACATTTTTAAAATTTTAAACGTGTTAGCATCAGATTTTCAGGAAATTCTTTTATATGACTATGTATTTTAAGAAAATTTCAAAACACATAGAAGTGGAATTTTACAGTTAGGTAGGTATTCCCCATCAATTATTTTTTGAATAAGTACTTTAGAAAATTATTCAATAATATTATGTGGTCTACAAATTTTCACTATTGGCCTGTATACATGGTAACACTGTATTCAGTTCAAAAGGTCTGATTAGTGATTAACTTAGATGAATATTTGTCTAGTTCGAATGTTTTGTGGTTCATACATTAGGTTATTCTCAGAAATTCCATCATAAATTATTTCTGTTACAATATTTAATTAATAATAATATTATGTATGAAAATACAGTATGATACAGCGGGTACAACAATCTATAGACAGTGAACAGAATAAGTTTGTAGACAAATAGGGGAGAGAGTGATTTGAATGAAAAGTTAATTTTTTCTGACATAATGAATATAATAAAATTAATAAAGTTAAAGAAAGATTAGAAGATAATACTTTTTTAATAATGTTATTTTATTTGTAATGAACTTTATTTTCCAAGAAGATAAATTAATTGTTTTTATAAGACTGTTTTTATTTTTTAACTTTATATATTTTTTGTAAAGCAAATTTCTTAAAAATGTTATCAGAATAATGATTATTACAATAAATTATGAAAAATTAAGTATTTATGCACATTTTTGTAATTTTTGTACGGACCGATGAAGAAAATATTAATTAATATATTGAAATTAATTTTTACATTAGTATGGTAATATTTTTTTTTGAAAAAGCAAAAGTCTGTCCTTCAAAGATTCACCTTATTCAAGAATAAACCAAAAAATCAAATAGTTTTTGATGAAATTTCAAAGAAAAAACTAAGCTTTGCTTAGTGTGTCTTATTACTTCCGGAAGTATCTATAATTTTAATTTCGTTAAGCTTATACACTTAGCTTAGTCGTTTAGTGTGTCTACTCCCTGAAGTAATTATCTTTCTAAAAAGAAAGTTCCAAAGAAACTGCCCTTCTTTAAGAATGTTTTCTGAGAATTACTCCACAAAATAAACATTTCTTTTTTAAACGAGTTCCCGAAATTAACCCTTTGAGCCCCGGACCTTTTGTGACGTAGTGTTTGGATATGCCCATCGCCAATGTATCTTTATATACTCAAATGATGTTTGTATTTGAAAAGAGAAACATTTAATTAAGTAAAAAAGTGCGTATGTTACTAAAAAAAATACCGAACGATATATCGGCTGCTGGAGCTCAAAGGGTCAAACCATATTTTTAAAATTTTTCTCCAAAAATATAAGTACCGAGTAAAAAAAGTTCTTCTACTTTCCCCGAGCCCCCTATTAACAGCTACGGGCCTCCTCTTCAAACCCGGGCCCCAGCTACCCTACCCTCTCGTCGAGCCTAGCAATAAGTGCGGGAAGTTGTCGATTGCTCACGAGTTTTACGTATTATTTTTTATTACTAGTTGCACATACTTTTAGCGAATTTCGAAAACGGAATTCAGCTATTACAGCCACTGTCATAACGCGACCTGAACCCGCGACTATGACAGAAATTTGTTTTGAGGTCCCTAGAAACCGAAAATAATATTCACTAAAAGTTATGTATATATATATATATATATATATATATATATATATATATATATATATATATATATATATATGTATATATATATATATATATGTATATATATATATATATATATATATATATATACATATATATATATATATATATATATATATGTATATATATATATATATATGTATATATATATATATATATATATATATATATATATATATATATATATATATATATGTGTGTGTGTGTGTGTGTGTGTGTGTGTGTGTGTGTCCGCACGATAACTCTCGAATGAAATGTCCTAGGTTTACGAAATTTGGTGAAAATATTGGAAGTCCTTGTCCTGTTGGATGAGTTCTTCAGCCACACACGTCGGATGCCAGGAACATGGTTTTTGTTCTTGAAAAAATTTCCACTTATTCACAAATTTTTGCGAAAATTTTTTACACCATTTAAAAGAGGAGGAAAAATTACATAAAAAAGGTCTTTAAACTATTATTCTATGTCAACTGGTTTTCGAGAAAAACTAATTTTTATAAACGGAAATTCGCTATGTTATGCAGGATGCTGCGACAGGGGTATTTTTTATTATTACTATTTCTCATTACTGCTTAAAATAATAGTTTCAGTGTTTGTCTTTTTTTTCTTTTTATTAAATATTGTTTAAATTACTTTGTTAGTGATTTTTATAGAAATAATTATCAAGTATTTATTAAAGTATACTTTCCGCGCGCAAAAAGCAATTGAAATACTTTTAAGCCGTAAGGGAAGAGTAGAGTGTGCAAACAGCTATTTTCTGTACAAAAATGCCTGTGCCAAGTTACTTCTCCCGCATGAGTAATAAAAAGTACCGATAGTTTTTGCTATAATACGGAAAATTATTAGTTGCTGTTTTATAACATTAGATCAGTATGAAAAAATTTCTTTAATTGTCAATTCGTAGGCATTTTAACGCTGTTGTCCTTGATGTCTTACCATATTTATACTATTCACATTGCGTTCAACAGAAAAAAAATTTTATTTGCCAAAGAAAATAAAGTAATACAATACATAATTTTTAGTTTAAATAGGAAAAACAGGAAAAGGTTGAAGGGTCACTGGTCATTTAATGATTTTATCTTTTAAAAAAATCATGCATATAATTATGTAGACAACTTATGTGACCTCTACTTAAAAATATCTTTAAATGATTATGTCAACTAAACTGACTAAATGTTAGCTGACTGAATAAATTCAGACATATTGCGATCTAGCCTAGCTGCGTCAAATAAAAAAAACTTACACACGCTCACTTAATTGAACGTATAGGTCAGGGATTAATGTATGTATTATACAGTGTCCTTCATAAAGTTCGCACCAAGTGGAAAACATTTTTACTATTTACCTTATAAAAGTTACATAGTTGGTGTATCGGTTGAAATGAAAAGGTAACTTGACACATTTTACCCCTCCCCCTTACTATTTAGTGAAAAACTGGAAATTTCAAAATAGCAGATTAGAAAACTCTCGATCACTTCCTCCTAAAATTTTGGCATTATATAAAAGTTGGGTCTAGTAAACACATTTCGATAGCTAAATGCCACAGTCTGTAAAAATAAAGCCCAGTAATCTACTTTTCCCAAATACGACTTTTAGTGACCCTAAATTCAAAATAATTTTATGAATTCTAGCTAACTAGAAATTATACCATTCCTTGAAATCTGCTTATTCATAATATCACAATTTCCATAAAAAGATTGCCACAGATATAGGAATTTTAATAGAAAAATTTAACTTTAATTAAAAAAAAAAAAGTTCTCTGTAACATTTTAATGTAATTCAATTCTATGAGTTTTAATAATCCTGAACAATTTTTATTAAATATCAATATAGCCTTGACACATAAAATTCAGGACAATATTTAAAATATTAATAAAGTTTGTTAAATATTATGAAAAGGGTATAGCCGGATAAGAATAGGTGAATCGGCCCCGGTAGCGAATTATTTTAATAACTATATTAACGGTATGGTGAGGCTGTAAGTAATTTATGTCTTCAATTTTAGCGGCCAAAACTGACAAGGAGATGCACCCAGAGTGAAATTTGGGATTTTGATGAAACTTCGCTGGTGTGTAGAATAGGCAAAAATAACGGACCCGTATTTGTTTTTTCGGTCATCTTTCACGTCTACCGGGTGAAAGCAACCCCTAAAGTTGGGGATTCAAATCATATTTCTTAATATATTTCGAAAACTATAAGAGGTAGAGGGAAACTTTAAGGAAGAAAAAATTGCGTAGATTAAATTGCATTATTATTGATTGAAAATACGTTCTATATTTTTTTATTTTTATGCTAATTTTCATCATGAAAATGTAAATTTTTACTTTCCGATAATGATTCCGATGATGATAATGATCCGATAATGATAATGGTAATTTAGCCATGTGTATATTTGGTTATTCATATTCGATTTTTTTTTTATACCTATTTCTACCAAAGTTCTTTGGTCTGCAAGTGTTATGAATGTTCAACAAGAAGCAATAATCTTCCGTTCAACAACTGCCTTTATCTTCTTACAAATTCGTTTTTAACCAAATAAAGGCAGTTTATTTCTTTCTCAACATTCAAATTATTTTTCTTATTCATTTTGTATGTTTTATAGGTGTCAACCCCATTTCCTAAATTGCAAAATTTATTACAAAGCACCTGAACAGTGAGCGAAAGAGATGATTGCTTCTTGTCGAGCATTCATTAACACAAGCACACCAGAGACTTTAACTTTCGCAGAGGTAGGTGTAAAAAAATATCGAATATGAGTAACCAAATGTACACATGGCTAAATTACCAAAAAGTAAGTACTGAAAAATACATGAATCATTATCGGAAAGTAAAAATTTACATTTTCATCATGAAAATTAGCATAAAAATAAAAAAAATATAGAACGTGTTTGCAATCAATAATAATGCAATATAATCTACCCCATTTTTTCTTCCTTATATGGCTTGGATACCACACATATTTCGAAAAAACGTAAAAACACGTATCCCCTAATTTTCGGTGCTCTTTTTATTTATGATGGCAAAAATTTGATACATTGAACCATTCAGGCTGTACAAGAAAATTTACCCCCATTTTCACCCCTCTAGCTCCTCTAATGAACCCTGCCCTAGTTTAACCTATACAGGTGAATAGGTCTTTCAAAGAGTAACATTTCGTCAATTTAAAGTTTTCCTCTATCTCTTATAGTTTTTATGGCCGATAAAAAAAATACGACTCCCTTATTTTTGCCTATTGTACACACCAGCGAACTTTCATCAAAATCCCGAATTTCACTCTGGGTGCATCTCCTTGTGAGTAGTTATGGAGATAACTAAAAAAATTAAAAAAATGTTTTTCTTGGTGGCTACTCAACATAGGAATATAATTTCAAATTTATAATTTCAAATTCACGTGAAGGCAAACACTCTCGAGAATTTTAGATATATTTATTATCGTATCAGTCCTCGTTATTAAAGATAATAACTAGAATAATCGATCCAATGTTATTTTTATAGGGTTCCAATTGACCGACCACTTCAAAAAAAATTCAGTAACTGTACCTTAATGCACTTAATTACTGCATCAAGTTTCATCAAAATTCAAGGGGTACAACATAAAAAAAAAATATTTTTAATTTCTAATCTGCTGAAGCGCCTCTCCAGTGAGTCTGACCATGGAATTATATACATCAATCAAAAGTACTTTAAAAATAAAGTGTTGTGTCTCATAAAGTGTTTTTTCCTATCTTCTATAGTTTTCGAGATAATCAAGAATAATCGAAAGAGATATATTAAGACATAGGCTATCTGCCCCTGATAGAAATTCCAAGTAATAACTGTATTGTCGTTTATGTGACACTTCATATGTATAACTTTCTTAGATCAAAACAAAACCGTTGTGGAAATATTACAGAAAATTTTCAAAAAATGTGCTGTAATAGGTTTTTTTAAGATGTAGTTTATTAAAGTCCAATGAGCATTATATTCTTCTACATGTTAAAAAAGCCTACTACACCATATTTTTTGACAATTTTCGATTATATTTCAATGGTTTTGTTAACATCTAGGAACGTTATACATATGAAGTACCTGCAGTGTCACCTAAACGGTAATACAGTTACTACTGGGACTATCTATCAGGGGCAGATAGCCTATATCTTAATATACCTCTCTCAATTATTCTTGATTATCTCGAAAACTATAGGAGATAGGAAAAAACACTTTATGAGACACAGCACTTTATTTTTAAAGCACTTTTAATTGATGTATATAATTCCACGGTCGGACCCACTGGAGAGGCGGTTCAGCAGATTAGAGATTAAAAATATTTTTTTATCATGTTGTACGCCTTGAATTTTGATAAGACTTGGTGTAGTAATTAAGTGCATTAAGGTACAGTTACTGAATTTTTTTTGAAGACGTCGCTCAATTGGAACCCTATAAAAATAACATTGGATCGGATATTATCCTTGTTATTATCCTTAATAACGAGAACTGATACGATAATAAATATGGTTCGTTTCAGTTTAATTTAACCATGCTTCGTCACTTTGAATTTAAATAATTTCCGTTTTCTTGGCTTTATCTTTTTTATTATTGCATTTACGTAAATATTAAATTTGCGGTTTATTTTTAGAAAAGAATAGAAGATTGATTTGTTTCGAATATAAGAATTATTTAATTTTTTAACGAAAACTCATGATCAATAGTATCTGAAATAAGGTATATATCTAATATTCTCGAGTGTGTTTTCCTTCATGTGAATTTGAAATTACATTCCTATGTTAAATAGTTGCCAAGAAAATAATTTTTGTAATTTTTTAAATTTTTTTGGTTATCTCGATAACTACTCAGTTTTGGTCGCCAAAATTGTAGATATCAATTACTTACAGCCTCACCATACCGTTAATATAGTTATTAAAATAATTCGCTTCCCGGGCCGATTCACTTATACTTATCCGGCTATACCCTTTCTAGTAGATTTCAAGAACTAGGATTATTTTTTTTTAAATATTCCTGAGAATATTTTATAGGGAATTAGTGTACTGAATATCTTTACTACTAATTGCAAAGAAAATAAAATGAATAATTGTTAATGTTTATTAAAACTACAACGTTACACAGACGTGTTTTCTTATGAAAAAATAAATTTTTACTACTAATACCTGTGGCAATATTCTGATTATAATTATGATTTTATGAATATGCAAATTACAAAGAATGGTATGATTTTTACTTTGTTAGATTTCATTAAATTATTCTGAATTTAAGGCCCCATTCACATTTTAGAATAGTCAGCTTTTGGACTTTATTTTTTGGACTACAGTATTTAGTTTCCGGAATATGTTTACTAAATCTAATTTTGGTATGATGTCAAAGTTTCATGTGGAATTGATTAATAATTTTTAAATTACAGAGCAAGCTCCCGTTTAACAATCCACTGGAGCCGTTGGAAATGACAAAACTTCAATACCTAAATTTTTATCATTGTTGGTTTTTTTAACACAGGATAACGGCAAGTAAAAAAATAAAAAAGGTGACACACGAGTTAAATTGTAGACAACATACTAACACACTCAAACATATTTGTTTTGAAACAGGGAGGGGATATATATATATATATATATATATATATATATATATATATATATATATATATATATATATATATATATAATGACATATCTTGTGTGATGACGTAATTGTAAAATGAGAGCGTGCTACATGGGAATTTTCTACGTATCACGCGTTTTCATAATTCGCAATTTTGAGATTTCCGGTTTCCCGCTAATTACTTGCATGCTACTTTTTCATTCAAAGCGACGCATCAACTAACTCCACTAAAATATTTTTCAAAAATCGATAGATACATAGTTTTACATGTGATGCGAACTTTATGAAAGACATTGTATAGTATTATCTTTTATTGTAATGATATTATAATAATCTCAAACACACAAATATTACATATTTTAAATAAAAAAAAAGTCAACATTTAAAATTTTGATATCAAATCTAATAAAATATTTACCTATATGTATACTCTTATGATCTTCGTACTATTCACATAATTCTAGCCATTTTTTTTTTTTTATAGGCGTAGAACACAAATATTGGCATACTTGTAATATATAGCACCGAATAATAAACATTTTCATGGAAAACTAAAATTAAGTGATTTGATTAAAAAAAAGACTGAAATACGCAAATAACATATTTTTAGATACACAATGTATTTATCATGTGTATACAAAATTGATAGGTTAGTATAATGAGTTCGACAGCCTTACAGTTCAATGACTAAAATTGTGTTGTTCTCCTCCAATGGTTTAAAAAATAAAAGTATATAAGAAACAGAGGTGGAAGCAGTGAGAAGCACTTGGATAACAAATTTAAAAATAAAATATAATAAAACTTTGGGATGTTGACTTAATTTCCGAAATGAACAGGTATAGGTGTTTCTAGGAATTAGTAAAAACAATATGAGTCAACAAACGGAGCCAAATATTCGAACGTTATGAAATATAAAAAAAAGTTTTTGATCTCAAAGTGAACAATTTGAAAAAATAGATTTTTTGCCAATTTGATGACTAAAATCATTTGTCTAAAGAAAATTTCAATTATTTAGCAATTTCATAAACATTTTTTTAATTTACTTTAGAAACAGACAGATTTTTATTTTTGGCAACTTGTATTTAATCAAAATTGAAATCGATTTATCTGCGTTCAGTTATTGATTTCATAATTTTCACTTACATTTGCTAAATTTTATTGATGATTACTTGCGAAATTATCGATTTCGTAATATTTAAAATGAAATCTAAAGATAAACAATAATTTTTGAAACGTAATTTGTTTAATCTAGAAAATACAGGTAGGTAATTACTTACTATAAAAAACTAATAAAGTTATGAAAAAAAAAATTATTTTAAGTGCAAACAATCCAATAACACCGTATTAAAAGAAAAATATCTAACTCATAGTAGATTCTTTTTTAGAGTTTCGAGGTTATAAAGGGTATAGCCGGGTAAGTATAAGCATTTTAGCCCCCGACGCGGATTGATTTAATAACTATATTAACGATATAGTTGAGGCTGTAAGTAATTGATATCTACAATCTTGGCGACCAAAACTGAGTAGTTATGGAGATAACTAAGAAAATATAAAAAATTATAAAAAATTTTTTCTTGGTAATTATTTGATGTAAATTAGATGTAGTGTTTGTCTTCATGTCGATTTGAAATTATTTTTCTACATCAAATAATTACCAAGAAAAGAGTTTAATTTTTTATATTTTCTTAGCTCCATAACTACTCAGTTTTGACCGTCAAGATTGTAGATATCAATTACTCACCATACCATTAATATAGATTAAATCTATCCACGCCGGGACCGAACTGCCTACACTTGTCCGGTTATACCATTACCATTTTGTTTGTTACATCTTTTTTTACCGCCCTTAGTTTGTAAACTATTAACCCGAAAAATTGGAAAATATCACAGACTACGCCTTCATAAAAACTTTTAATTATTTTGAAAAACTTGATTCATACTTTCAAAAGTTGCAAGTAATCAAACTTAGATTTTTCTTATAACAGTGTTTTTCAACCTTTTCCATGGCGCGACCCCATTAGTATGGAAAATATTTCGCGACCCCCTACCCTCCGCTATTACCAACTTTTATTTTTTTATATTATAAACATCGAATCCCTTCATCATTATTAATTATTTTCATAGTTAGGTATCGATTAAATACGTAATTAGGGACTTGAAACAGGCGTATTTTTATATCGACATCAAAATTGACGACTTACAGTAGCTTCTGAAGGCGCACGTGGCGTAAAAAGTGACATGCGCACGCACGACGGTCGTCACCGTTTAACACTTCCGAGAGTAATCCATTTGAATTCTTTGAATTGTGAACTCGCGTTAGTGTTTAAATTTATTGAATTGCCTTGTTTAGTACTTGCTCACTTATTATTGTCTAATATTCAAAATTCTATGCTCATTGTAATTATTGAAAATGGATAAGTTTTTGGAAACATATGCACAACCGTCAACTTCAAGTTCCAATGGGAGTAATAAAACAAAACCAAAGAAAAAGTGTCTATATGACGACAAGTATTTAAAATTCGAATTTACTGTTATTGAAAATAAGTCACAATTTTGAAACTTTATCGCGCAAAAGTATGAAACTCTCATATTAATGTAACCATTAATTAACCTTCTCTTTATTAAATATCATATATTGAACTAGAGTAGTTTTATTTTTAAGGTACTGTGACCCTCTTAGAAAGTCTTCGCGACCCCCAGGGGGTCGCGACCCACAGGTTGAAAAACATTGTCTTATAGGTACTTTACATACCGCGAGCCCCGTGTTAAACTGTACTATGTCGACTTTTTTGAGATTTGCACTTTTTCACATATTTGCGTTCTCCACTTTATTGTCTATCTATATAAACTTAAATTTAATCAAAATTCCTTAAAGGACGGTAGAAATCAACAAAACATCAAAGTTCCATCTCCTAAAAGTATAAATAATTTTATTAAAAGTTCTATGTTTCACATGGAACTTGGATGTTCTAAATTATTTTTTCGTTTAATTTGTTAATTGTTTCACATAATATTTTGATATATGTACTCTAATTTGTCTGTATCTGCTTTTTTGGAAGTTATATAAGTACAACATATAAGTACAACAAATATTGTGTTGGTTGTGTTGGGTGTCCATAATGTCCATAATATGTTTTTTTTTTTTAATATTGTCAGCAAGTTACAAGTAAAGGTCCCGAGGCGGGACCTATCAATTTTGATGAAACTGAAATATGTTGTAGAACACTAAAAACTCCCTTGGTTTGAGTGTTCGTAGATAGTAGATAAAAAAGAATACGTGTTCCTACGTATTCTTTTTTATCTGCGGAAAAAGGGTTTCAAGGGGTGACATCGCCCTTCAAAAATTGGGGTAAAAATTTAATTTTACAAATATCTCGAAAACATAGGAGATAGAGCAAACGTTTAAATCGGCGATGTTACTCTTTTTTAAAATGCTATCTATTGATATGCAATTTGTTCAATTTACATCAACAGGGGTGGTTGGGGGTTAAAATTTGGAGGTTAATTTTGCGAAAAGGGGGTGAAAAATAAACAATATAAAATTTTTGTTTACAGATTTGAAATCTACGTCAAAAAATCTAATTGCCCTGTTTTTGCTCAATGTCCTAATATTAAGTCTAGGGGTAGTTAACTAGAGGGTGACTGTCGAATGGTCGTACTACTTGAGTAGTTCAAGAAGTTCTTCTTCATGGAAAATAGTTTAAGATAGTTAGAATAACGTAGAAATGAAATTCTCGATTTCAAAATTCAGTTTGAGCAACACTGAAGAGGGGGTGAGTTACCCTCTTAAATTACATACTCGTTTACATACACTCATTTTTACTATTAACACACTGACAGTGGGTAATAATATCACAATAAGTGGTTCTGAAGTTGGACTATGTAAGTAAGGTTTTTATAAGGTTTGTTTTTTAATGGATATTATAGTTTTCGTTATCCAAAATTATCGATACCAAACATAACGATATTTTCAAAATGAATGGAAACCTAATAAAAACCTTACATACGATAGTCCAACTTCAGAACCAATTATTGTGACATTATTACCAGTGTATATAAACTAGTATGTAATTTAAGAGGATAACTTACCCCCCGCTCCAATGTTGCTCAAACTGAATCTTGAAATCGAGAATTTCATTTCTACGTTATTCTAATTGTCTTAAACTATTTTCCATGAAGAAGAACTTCTTGAACTACCCAAATAGTACGACTATTCTACACAGTCACCTCCTTGTTAACCCCTAGACTTAATATTAGGACATAGAGAAAAACTAGATCAATTAGATTTTATAAGGTAGATTTCAAATCTGTAAACAAAATTTTTGCATTGTTTATTTTTCACCCCTTTTTTGCAAGATTAACCCCCAAATTTTAACCCCTAACCACCCCTGTTGATGTAAATTGAACAAATTGAATATCAATAGATAGCTCTTTAAAAAAGCGCAATATCGCTAGTTTAAACTTTTGCTCTTACTGTTTTCGAGATATTTGCAAAATTAAATTTTTACCCCAATTTTTGAAGAGCGATTTCACCCCTTCAAACCGTTTTTCCGCTGGTAAAAAAAATACGTGTCCCTTAGTTTTTAGTGTTCTACATATTTAAGTTTCATCAAAATCGGTAGGTCCGGTCTTGGGACCTTTACTTGTCAGTTACATGTTAATGTTGACGATACACGGAGAGAAAATTCCTATAAAAATTACTGTGCTCAGCACTACAATCGACGTGTAAAAGGCGAACATATTAAATTCTGTAAGGTAAAAATATAAAGATTATAATTAATCATAAAAAATTTAAAGGATGGAATGTTCTTTTCGTAATATTATCTCCGTAAAATTTGTAAAACAGCACAGTAAAAAGTTCCATTACCGACAAAAAAATAATTTTTAATTGTGTTTATTAAAAAGATTACCATGCTAACATGCTAATAATAGAAAGAAAAAAAACAGAAAGAAGGTTGGTTGTGTTGGGATCGCTGTAATGAAATGTACCTCAATCAGCGAGTTACATGGGTTACATGCGAACCATAGGTGTGGACTGTGGAAGAAACTTTGTCAGACAGCTCGCACCAAGCACCTTGATGCAGCTAGTAGTCAGTTGCTTTTACACTCTCTTAGGATGATGTCATCGTTTAATTCATCCTTTTGTTGGCAATCATTTTTGTATACATGTTTTTACAGGTACAGTGCAACCAATATAAGGTCGCGAGTCAGATGCGCAAATGAAAGAGTACGACAACAAGAATTAAACTATAATATACATGCATAAGAGTGTGATAAAAGTTGTGTTAGCACCACATTAAATTTTACTATGCTAGCACATATTTTTTATTTTGGTCGTCGATCGCGCACGGATTATAGGGGAGCATGGTAATTTTTCTGAAATTTTCTCTACAAAAATTATAGGATTTTTCTCTCCGTGTAGATTGCTACAATAAAATAGATAACAAAAATGGAAAATACAGAGAATAAACAGAATAATGATAATAATAAGCCTAAACCAAGTAAAGACGGTTTACTTTTAAGAATATTTACATATTTATTTATTTTTGTAAGAAAAATTTATACTTTATACTATGTATCAAAGTTCTATGTTAAAATTGATAACTTTTTCTAATTAAACACGTTATACCAAAGTGCTATGTTTCTTTATTTTCATTTTCTACTTCAATTTATTAATTATTAGATGTATATATTATACTACAATTTCATTCACTTAAAATTAATTGATATTTTATAAATTACATTTTAAAATATGTCAAAACTTCAAACTCATTTTTCTCGAGATTTTAAAAAGGCGACATGGAACAGTGTAACACTAAGCTCGCGATACGCAAAATATAAATAGATATGTAAAATTCACAAAAATCAGTACAGCGGTATACTTTAAGCTAGTAAACTAGGGTACTGATTGTGAGTTTTTTTCTGAGTACCTGATCACTTTATCTATTTAATTATCTATTTTTATTTTTACTATATAACTCAAGAAGTTTAAAAAAAGTGAATAGGTTGTTAATAAAAAAAATTAAATTTAAATAAAATTTTGACAAATACTATTAATTTTAACGGCTATGGATGATGGCATTACCTATAATGATAAAACGCCCAACTGATACACCATTTTGACAGCTAACATATTTTATATGGAATTGATGATGTCGTACAACGTGGTATATGAGTTAGTAAAACTTCTCTTGACGTTTTATTACGCCAATGATCGTCAAGAATTTAAAGATATTGCCGAAATTTTAAGAAACTATAATAATATTACAAATACACAAGGAAGGTAATAAAGGTGTGATCAGTTTTTCAAATACCAAAAACTTTGCCAAGTGCACGGTTGACACGCATTGAGTCAGAGATCTTTAGTGGCAAAAATTTTTCATAGCTTTCGGGATAAAGTATACGATATCTAAGTACTTACATATTTTATGATTTATCATACAAATTAGTATTTATATTAACAACAATTCATCAAGTGCGTGTTAAACACACATTAAATCAAGGTTTTTCAGTGACTATAGCTTTTTAGAACTTTCGTGATAAAATATAGTACATTTAATTAAATAAATTTTTATGTTTTATATTTTAAATTATAAAAATAGATAAGTATATTCAACAATTTTGACTGCATATTACATATATTGTTACTTGAGGATTAATTACATGATAATTTAGTTCTTTGGACCTATCATTAAAGAAACACCAAACTCTGAAGTTCAATATTTGAGGGGCTCAAAACTATAGTGGTGTAAGTCAAAATATGTTGTTTTAAGTTATTTAACGTTAAAGTATGAGTGAAGCATAGTAAGTGTACGGAGCTAAAGTAAAGTAATGGTCTCTATCGGCTTTATTGTCTAAGTAATGACTTTGTCGTTTTGGCACTGAATAAAGATCGGGTTAAATAACATTAATTTCACAATATCTCCAATCTTAAAAAAATTGACTTACACCACTATAGTTCTGAGCTCCTCATTTCGTAAGCGAACCTTAAAAATTACCTTATTAGCAACATTAGTAATGCATCTGCGAATAACTCTGTCGATATGTCGTCTAAACGTCTAGCCACTGTGAGGATTCCCGGCATAATGCGTGCCCAATACGCGATTAGCGAGTTTTCTCTCCCTTGCGGATAAACATTACAGAATTTTAATTGCTTCACGACCACAGACCAATGAACACTATTAAACTATACTACTAGACAAAGTTTAAAGCCAGTTTGTAGGCATTTTTCTTGAAGCAGGTAACAGGGTGAGACGAAGGAATATAATATAATGTCAATTTTTGAGCAAATGCAACTATAATTATTGCAAGACATAATTTGTAGGTATACGTACGTATTTTTAAAATAAAGCAAATACCACTTTTTTCTTTCAAAATTGAAAAGTAAAATTTTATTATCAATATTATATTTTTACATTTATATTTTTTATTTGAAAACATTACTACGGATACTATTGATTATTGCATTAACTACTATATTACAGAATACTATCCAGTCGTATCCTGGTCGTATCTGACTGCCTCAATTATACATTTATATAATTAGTCTATATAATATATAATATTATGTTCATTAGTCTGTGTTCACGACACATAGTAACTAAAATAAATTGCTAATGTCAAATTTAAACTAAATTCAGTATGAAAAAAAATTTCAATAGTTTACAAATCGTTGGTAAATATATGTTTGTACACTTGGTAAATTTATAATTAAATATCACTTAAAAATTTTTTTGTATAATTTTTTTTTTTTATTTAGATAGGTATGACCCTCTTTAAAGGTTATTGTTATTATTCAAATCGTCAAAGTGGAAAATTATTCCAAAAAAAAATCGTTTTTCAATTTACTAATCCGCATAATTACATACGATGTACGTACACGGTAGTGGTGATACACATATGTATGTATACATATACACATCAAAATTTCGGTTTAATGACTGGGTTAGTTGCTGACTGACGAACTACTGGCAATAAGAAATTTATCATTACATTTACATATGTTACATTGATCTTACAATTCAACGTATTTTAAAAATAAAACTATGTCCGCACACACACGAAGTTCTTTCTATACAAAACGGACTCAGTGGGTGATTGATTTTTAAATACGAAAACGAAAAATTTCTATCATGGGGTATGTAGCTATGTGGAATGTTTTGGAGTGAAAAACGATATATTATAATATTAGGTACAGTTGTTACTAGGAAGTACCACGAAATCATTAATAACTAAATTGTTTTATTTTGAAATTTAAAGTATTTTCACTTATACTTACGGGGATCAAACAATACACTAAATGTTACAAAATTTTAGAGTAGAAAAACAAGGAAATAATGTGGATCTCTTTCTTGGCTGTAAGATCGAAACAATATTTTTCACCACAAATGAATCCAACAAAAACCATAACTGACATGGACCTCTGCTACAAATTTCAAATAATATGATTTATTAATTGATAATTTTTTTCAAATGTGGCAAAACAAGTTTTCATTTTCATTTTGTGGTTCCCACCATTTGGATTCTATTACCAATTTAATTTCACTATATTTATTTTTTGTTTGTTACTTTCAACTAGTAATGTCGAGCCGTGAAGCGGTTAGTCGATTAATTGAATAAAGTTGCTTTTTAGACAAAATTTGTCATTAATCAAAAATATCGAGCAAACAATAGTCGACTAATCGACTAAATTTTTAATCGAATTCATAAATAGGGTAATCTATGTAACTCTTTCAAAAATATTGTTTTTTGTTTTGTTTTTTTTTTCTTTTTTTTTTAAATTTAATTATTGACTTTGAATATATTTTTTATGAAAAAGAAAGATGTGACTTGTCACAATGACGTGCCAATCACATAAAAGTGAAAAATCATACAAATATATAATTTCTTAGATTTTATTTTTTCAAGCCCAATAAATAACGCAAAAAATTAATAAATTAGCCGTATTTAGCATTTAAAAAAATATTAGTCATTCAGTTGAAGGTAAAATAGTTGGCTAAAAAATGACCAAATGTAAACAAAATTAGTCGACTAAACCGATTAATCGATTAATTATCTGACATCATTACTTCCAACCCATCTCAGTGTGGTTAAATGGACAAATATCGATTTCCAGAAATGTTAATCGGTTCTTGACTATTCGTCAGTTTGAGTGACAAAGGAATTGATTTCCAAGAATATTAAACTGTCCTTAACAACCACTTTACTATTTCTGTAATGAATTTTATTTTAATACTTGTAATTAGTCCCATTTAGAGGTGGGCTTAATACCGATTTTCACTGAGCAGGGTTTGTAATAGTAGTGATCACAGTAGTGATATAATCACAGTTTTTCCTATACTTTATATATATATATATATATATATATATATATATATATATATATATATATATATATATATATATATATATATATATATATATATATACAGAACTCCAATTTGTGTGAAGAAATGGAAAAGATGCTCTGAATCGAAAAAAAATGTTGTTTCAACTGTTAAGTACTGAGGTGGTTCCGTAATGATTTGGGGATGTATGGCGGCAAATTGGGAAGGGAACATGCACGTTTTAGATCGTATCATGGACAAGTTTGTGTATTTAAGCATTCTGAAGCAGCATTTCCATGCTAGTGTACAAAAAGTAGGAATACAGAATAATTACATGTTCCAAAATGACAATGTTCTAAAACATACCTCCTATGTGGTAAAACACTGGACAGCATATAATGTACCCCATTTGCTTCAGACACCTCTACAGTCTCCTGACTTAAATTCCATAGAGCACCTATGGCATTATTTAAAGATTAAAATCATGAGAAATTATATTTCGAATATGAACCAATTAATTACTTATATAAGGTCAGAATGGGAGAAGATAAGTCCGATTGTAACCGAAAATTTAATTAAAATAATGCCAAGACGTTTGGAAGCCGTAATTAAGGCTAAAGAACGTGTCACAAAACACTAAAACTATTAATTTTACTTGAATGAGCTATTTTTTATATAGTTAATTAGTGTCCAAATAATTTTGTGACCTGATAATTATCACATATATTTAATTTTTTTAAATATTTAAAAATTTTCTTGTTGACTGTGAAAGTAATAAATATATATATTTATAGTGTAGAGACTTCATACATTTTATGAATGTATCTATGAAATCGGAAATCGATTTGTTGTTTTATAATCAAAATAAATTCATCAAAAATGATGACTAAAATGCTGTCCAAATAATTTTGGGAGTGACTACATATATATATATATATATATATATATATATATATATATATATATATATATATATATATATATATATATAACTATGGAATTTTGGACGGCCCAACGCATTTTGTATATTATATTTTGAAAAATACATTTTTTCTAGATGGAAACTGTAAACCATTACTGCAACTGGTCACTCAAAATAACCCCGTTTCGAAATATATTGTTTATAAAAAATGACACTTAAAATGTAAAATTCTCAGTCTCCTGGTATGTCTCCTTTCCAAAGTAAAACATAGCGGACTAAATAATTATTTTTTCTGAATGTATAAAAAAAAATTTACACTGCAGTAGTAATCTATTATATTGGTACTTTTTTATTGTATAAATACTTTTTGAATTTTCTTATATTTTCTTTAAGAAATATTCTATTGAATTTTGTCTCCCGAACTTTGTATCACTCTCCTATCAAACCAAAACACTTAAAAAATATAAAAAAATTATATTCCGATTAAATCATCGTTTGTCACAGTAATTAACTCAAATATAATAAATAAATTAAAGTACATGTTTTATTTAATTTGGGGTTGTATCAATTAATTCAGTTAACATTGTAAGTGAGATCGCACTCGGTGCAGTCAATTTCTCAGTATCCTGGTCAGCATTTTCGTGAAAAATACTGTGGATATAAGAAGTTTTTCAGTTGTATGAGTTGTAGATATGCTGTATTGAAATAGTGGACCTTTTTTTTTTATAAAACGTTATTTAGCCGTTGTTTAAAGAATATTGAGGAATTCTCAGTCTCCTGGTCTCAGTCTCCTGGCAGCTTCGAAAAGGGCGATTTAACTTAAATAATGTAAATAAATTAGGTAAATGTCATTAGAATACTGTAATAAATGACTCCGTATATTTTTTAATAAAAAATAAATTCCCATTTTTTTTTTTTTTGTATAGTATCTATATACTATATAATTAACCCTTTGCGCTTATAAGACATGTACAGCATGACAAGGTGGTTTGTCCATTAACTCTACCATATTTAAAGGTGTTTTGTCTGTTGGATCATAAGACATGTACCACATGACACACTGAATGTTGAACTGTAATGACTGCTCATACTTGACATTACATGAATATTTTATTTAATAACTGCAAACACAATCATTTATTAGAAAAATTGTAAATAAAATAATACAAAATCACGTTGAATTATCTTTTTAAAATTAAAAACTAATAAAAACAGCATTGAGGACGTATTTAGCGCATTTAGTATTCAACTTTGGGGAAACAAGGTTAGAATGTCAAAAGAATCCGTCAAAAAAAGAACGTCGTTCGTTGTCATGTACTACATGTCTTACCAGCCTATGTACAACTCACTTTTTTTTTTGCTTGAGTGCAAAGAGTTAATATAACTACTGATACATATTATATACTACTAATATAATATTTAATATGTATTAAACTATAGTAAATGACTTCGAATATTTTTTAATAAATAATAAATTCCCAATTTTTTTTTATTTAATTAGTTATTTTTTTTTAAATTTTTTTCTGAAAAAATTTTTTTTTTAATATTTACAATATATACACTATATAACTACTAATATATATACTACTAATATAATATATAATATCTATTAAACAAATAATAAATTGTTTAATAATAAAAATAATAAAAATTGTTTAATAATAAAAATTAATACAAGATATAGACCATATTTACTCGTTAGAAAAATCTATTTATTGAAAATTTAAATTTCTTTATTGTAAAATATTTAAACTGTTAGAATGTCAGTACATAAGTATGGACTGTTTGTTTAAAATCACAACACGACGCTCTTGCATATTTTTTTAAAAATATTATGAAATGAGTGATATTATGTGATCATTTTAATATTATTTTTTTAATAATGTGAATTGTCTTTAAATATACATATATAATATAGTTAATTTTGCTGTGTTTTTATTATATTTATATACATATAAATGATGTTCCCACTTTGATGGAATTTGATTGACTTATGTAGTATAAAGCCATAATAAAATATAAATTATAACATACTATACTAAAATATTTGTTTATTTATCAAAAATTTTTACAAAAAAAGTGTAAAATAAATATAAATTTTGTTAATGATTTAGATTTTTATAATTTTAAACATAAAATAAACATTAAATAAATTCCAGTGTGGTTCCGATAATTTTCATCATTTCAGTAGGAAAAAACAGCTAAAAGAAAATGTAATAATAAATTAAGATTAACTAAAGTATAGTAAAATATTATGCTAAACTACCGTTTTGTTTATAAATATTTACATTAAAAAAAATACGTAAGTACTTACACAAAAAATGTAAGTAGACAATTAAAATAGGTATTCTATCACAGAGGTAAGTAATAATTCCTTAGTTTTTCTGCTTTTTCACATATTTTTTTTTAATTATCTATAGATTGTAAGTTTTTCGTCAAATCATGCTGCAAATCGATATTTTCGACACACATGAAAATTTTTTTGCAGCTGAACATAATTTTAATATTTTCTTTAAGAAATAGTATTTTGTTTTAAATACTTGTTTGCTTTTTTCAAGGGGAATACTTATTACGATTTTTATTTGCCTGATTCTGCAAAATAAAAAAAAAAATCATTTGTAACACTACTATCAAACGTCATTTTATTTTGCAATTTTCAAAAAAAAAAAAAATATATATATATATATATATATATATATATATATATATATATATATATATATATATATATATATATATATATAAAAGTTACCTCTTATATGTATTTTCTGGGTTAATTATTGAAAAATATTCTATTTTCAGACATTTTTGAGGTAAAATGAGCAGATGTATGGCTTTTATTAAACAAATTTCAGCTTTTTAATATATTTTCGCCTTAAAATATTTAATATTTTCAAAAATGTATGATAAAATATGTCAAAATTTAAAATTTTTTTTTTTTTAAAAAAAAAAATTGATGTGCAAATTTATTTACGAGTAATGCTAGGTTTATACATTATAACTATAAGTGTATGTCATTTGGATAGAAAATTACGTAAAAATATTATTGTTTGAATATGATTTAGCGTAATTTTTATGCGGTTGTAGCAAACTCTTATTAATTTTAGTAAAGTGTAAACATAGTCTAAATTCTGACCATATCACATAAAACAAATTTTCTTGGTAATTTTCCTATAAAAAAATGGAATAGATAGATTATAAAAACTTTTTCAACAAGAGAAATAGAATATAGCTGAATCGTTAAATTGGATTAAAAAAATCATGACACGTCACTTCGAAAGTAGCATCGTAAAAAATAAGACAGAAAGAAAAAGACTATGAGTGTCAGTGTAATGGAAAAAGATTTCTTCCAACATATTTTCTAATTTTTCTCAAAAGGTAATTAACTTAGAGCAATGCAGTGTTTCGTTTAGTACAAACTAGCTGGACAAAAACAAAATTAAAATTTCTTGAAATCATTAATGAGGGTAGGTAGGCTATTAGTTGGTAATCACATCGACAGGTATTGTTTTGGTACCAGTCGGACGAAACATCGGTAATGAGAGTAAATATACAAGACAATTAGGTAAAATGCATAAAATCATTCGCATTTTTGCTACTGACATGACTCCATCTTTCGAGGTTCTTTTACTAGTTGTGGTGATTTTTTGTAACGGGTTCTACTACTAGGGATAAGTACTTTTTTTTATTCAGTATAATAATAATATAATATTCATACTTTAAATAAAATAAGGGCTTCGTAAGTCCGAAAATTGATTTTTTAAACAAATTTTAAATTCAAAAGACTATAAGTAAAAATCCCCTCTTATCCCCGGCCTGTAATTTTTTCAGACAATAGACACAAGCTTCTAGATTAAATTGAATAGATTTTTCTTGCCCCAATTTGCCTAATTGTTATTTATTTTGCGTTTTAATGAGTTACTATTTATATTAAGTTATAACATAATAAGTGCCATAATATGATTAGTAGTATTGTTTTTATCGATATTTCTATGCATTTGTGCAATAAGCATTATTATTTTTCTAATTAATGTGTTTTATTTCCTAAGGTACCCTCCTTTTTAGATTCCAAGTACTTTAAACAAATATACAATAAAAATATTTATATTAGTATTCAACAGGGGACTTTGAAAGCTATATCTATTAAAAAATAATTTTGTCCAGCTAGCATGTATTAGACAAAACACTGTGCAATGGTGTAAAAACATTTCGTACGCATATTGCCTTTTACTTTGGCTTGGTTTTAAAAAAAAATTGAAAAATTGCTTAATTCTGGCAAAAAACACATTTGGTTGACAAAAAATGCCCGAAAAACCTACTTCTGGGCATCCGACGTGTCTGGCTAACGAACTTAGCCAAGCCAAAGCAGATTCCAGACACCAAATGTCATATGCATTAAACATTTCGTTCGAGAGTTATCGCGCGGATATATATATATATATATATATATATATATATATATATATATATATATATATATATATATATATATATATATATATATAGGGTGTTAGTGAATACGTGCGAAAGATTTTAACAGGTAATTGCTGAGGTTCTTTTATGAAAAAAAGTTCATCTAAAGCCAAGTCCGAAAACGCTTAGTTTTCAAGATACAGGGTGTTCAATTTCTCGTTTTTTCTAGTATTTTCCTAAATATTTCAAAACCGTTTTGACATATTGACACAAAATTTGGGACACGTTATGACAGGATAAATACCCATATTCTGAAGTGGACAGAATATTTTCACTCAAACCAGTGGCGTCCGAACAGCCATATAATGAAATATTTTTGAATGAAAAAAAGGCACACCAATGATTTTTTTCAATTTGAAAATGTTTTTTCAAATGTCTCATAAGTTGTTGACAAAAATGACCTCTTAGTAATTTGTCGCTTATGTAGCCGTTTTCAAGATAAAAAATAATTTCCAATTACTGTTCTTACCACAAAACCGGGTTAGGTTCTCGTATTAACTGCTGAGGTAACTTTATGAAAAAGCCTTACCAATATAAAGGCGAAGACGCTTCACTTCTACAGTATGACCACATAATTTGTTTTTAATTTAATACAGAAAAATATTTTTAAAAAATAAGAAACTGAACAGTGTATCTTGGAAACTAAGTGTTTTCGGATCTGGGTTTATATAAACTCTTTTACATAAAAGAACCTCAACAATCACTCATTAAAATCTTTCGCACTTATTCACTAACACCCTGTATATATCCCTTAACCGGTAAGGTGAATTTTTATAATACTCACGGTAAAGTGATGTCTGAGAGACATCAACAAATTAACATGCCGCGGGCTGGTAACATAGATAGCCAAAACTGGAGACCATACGTATATACATGTATCAAACACTCCCCTTACGCCAGCAGGGTAAAATTTGCCCTAAACCATAAAAGAATACACAAACGTTCAGTTAACAAAAACAAGCAGGGTAGTCTAGTCTAGAAGAGCCATTTTAGTGAAACTCTCATAGAGGGCACCAAAAATCACGATTTTGGTGTCATTCGATTCGTATTGACCTCTAGAAACTTTTTGAAAAAGTTGAAAATGCGCTCATAAAAATTGCAATTCTTATAAACAAACGAGTGAAAAAAAAATGTTTTTGTTTTTTTGAAAAATTTCAAAAAAATTTAAGATTTTTGAAATTAAAAAAAAAAATCTAAAAGAGCAGGAAATTTCACAAAAATAAGTCCCGACTCCCGAAACTGTATCTCCAATATTTATAATTTTAACAGAGCCCTAAAGTTATTGCTAAAATGGGGTGTTTGGCGTTCTCGAGCGCCGCGTCATTCAAACACGGAAAACAAAAAAAATTATTTAAATATATTAAATATCAATATTAAGGAATAAAAAAATTCACGTACCTTCGAAATAAGTTGATAAACAATAATCCGTGCAAAAAAAATTTTTATATGTATTTTTCCATTATTTATGCTATTGTTAATTAACAAAATTTTTGAAACCGAAAGTTGACATAGAAACCTTAATAATTATTTAACTAAAAAGCTCAAATTTTTTTTGCTTCGTAGAATTGTTCTGAAGAGGTGAAAAAATAGATTCCCGTTGAAAAAATCAAAAATTTTTAATTTTCCACTTATTTATAAAAAATCAATTGCATTGAAAAATGAAAAATGTTGATAAAGCATTTGTTTTTTTTTTTTTTTTTTTGTTTTTTTAAATCTTAATTATTTCGCTTTTTTCTCATTGAGCGCCACATGAAAATAATTTTTTTAAATTTTTTAATGCTATTATTTAAAAAATTGTTATAAACAAATGCATTGTTTTTGAGGCAATTGAAAAATTTTTTTTTGATTCGAAGGACCAAAAAATATTATGATTTTTAAAGGAAAAATCGTTTCTTAAAAAAGTTTTTTTTTGCTCAAAAATGCATTTGTTAATGAACAATTTTTTTGTGTCATTTATTATTAATATTAAAGATCCGCTTTTTTTTTTTTTTTTTTTTTTTTTTTTTTTTAAGTCGTTATTTATATTGCTCTTTCATATTCCGAAGAAATTACAATTACCAAACGTAAAAATTTATTTGTTTATAACAAATTGTTTATTAAATAAACTTATTAAATATAATTAAAAAATTCTAATTTCTTCGGAATATGAAAGAGCAATATAAATAATGATTTAAAAAAAAAAAAAAAAAAAAAAAAAAAAAAAAACGGATCTTTAATATTAATAATAAATGAGACAAGAAAATTGTTCATTAACAAATGCATTTTTGAGCAATAAAAAAATTTATTTAAGAAACATTTTTCTTTTAGAAATCATAATATTTTTTGGTCCTTTACGAATTTTATGATGGATGTAGCAACTGCACGTACAAATCTTATTGCATTTTAGTTTAACTATTTAATAAAGAAGATAAATTCAAAAAGAAATGACACAAAATGTCTAATAGCCGGTAACTAATTAGCTTCATAATTTCAAAATTTATAGTAAAATGTTAATAAGCACAATGTGTCAAGTCTCAGCACATTATAGAACTACGTAACAAAATAATAGTTCAGTGTGGTTCAGTGCTCGAGCAAAGCAACTTGTTTGTTATACATCCGTGAATATTTAACAGATTTTAATGACCTTGCCACATGGCCCTATTATTACAAATATAAGATTTTACCTAAGATTATTAACTATTTCAATTGTTCAGATTATAATTTTCATATTTATTACTTGTCATAAATTATTTAAAATTATCTAATAATATTTTGTTTCATAGCCTTAGGATAACACTTATGTATTACATATTATAACTGACTATATTTATACCCACATAAGTAACCAGTTTGTAAAAGTTTGATGAAATATAGTAATAGGCCAGTAAATTTACCAAGAAAAAGCCTGTCAAAATGCAAAAACTTACATACAAGATTTCTCTTTTGGAAGTTGTTCAGGGATGTATTGTGGGTATAAATATACATTGGCGGGATGGTGGAGGTTGTGCTTCAGCTGCTATATTGGAAAATGTCTTTTTCAAATAATCGTCAATATCTCACAAACTATCAGTCTTACAAGAAAAATGGTAATAACCCTTTTTTATCAGAAATTAAATTTCATACAATTTTTGTTTAAAGCATTTTTCCGTGGAATTAATATTTTTCAAGACCTCGAACATTAAATCTTTGTGAAAATTCGTTGTAATTGTTTTTGTCTCATATCTCCTCGGATGTGAAAAATATTCTGAAAATGGTTATTATAATACTTGTTGAGCGTAAAATTCTGTATATATTTTATTTAAAGCTTTTTTTACGTAGAACTAATAGTTCAGAAGCTATAAACATCTAAACGTCAAAATCACCTGCAATTGTCAGTAGGAGTCTGTATTGTTAACACACTTATGAGATATGCAGCACTAATAATTTGGGTTGCAAAATTTTCTCCTGAAATTCTTTTTTCAGAAGACGTTTAGGAATATTCCATGTGTGTAAATCCAAATTGGCGGGATAGTGGGGGTTGTGCTTTAGACGCCATCTTGGATCTTAGTTTTTGTTAAATATTTCAATAACAGTACATCTAGCAAAGAAAATGGTGAGAGCTAATATTATAGAAAATTAAATTTGGAACAAAATATTTTTCCTCGAAAAACTTTTCGATGGATTTCGTAACTTTCGATGTAGAACTCGCCACAATTTTATGGATCCCATTTTTTTTTTTAATATCTCGTAAATACGTTATACCTTGAAAATAGCGATTAAGAAATTGTTAGAGTGTAAAATTCTCTACAATTTTTATTTTAGTTTAATTTTGATAATTTACAGCCGAAGTTTTCTTTTAGAAATCGATAACTCGAATTTTAGGAATCGATAACTCGAATGCTGCTAATCAGAAGGCACTAAGGTCGGATATTAAAAGTTTGTAGGTTTTACAGTTTGCTTTTATCAAACACTCTTCAAATTAATTTGTTTTGAATATTTTTCTCTTAAACTACAGAATTAGAATGTAGAAAACTTTAACTACTATTGTTTTTAAACAATTCCGTTAGGTATAGGTAGGTATCTCGTAAAGTTGTTATTAATTTTTAAGAGTATGAACTTTTGTAAAAATTCCATATTAGTTTTTTCTTCGTTGAATTAAGATTACTAGATTATTAAATTTAATAATCTAATTATAGTAGATTAAGAGGATTAATTCCAGATTAAAAACTGAATTACGGCTGGAGCACAACTGCCACCACCCCGCCAATTTATATTTCAAATAGTGGAGTATCTCATAGCATTTCGCAATAAAAAAATCTCAGATGCAAATTTTGCAGACCAAGTGTTTGGTACTGTCTATCTCATTTAGGTGTTACAACAGCGATTAAACTGACAATTTTAATTTTTCGAGATTTATAACTTTCGAGCTATAGCAGGTATGTCAAAAAGGTTCCAGTAAAACTGTAGAAATATACCGGATTCATCGAAAAAATTTTTGAACGAAAATTGTGCCAAATTTATTTTTCTATAAAATTAGTTCTTACCAGTTTGTTTGTTAGATATACCGTTTTCGAAATATTATGTAAAAACTTGAACCCAAGATGGCAGCTCAAGCACAGCTTCCACCATCCCGCCAACTTGTATTTAAGCTCATGGGATACTCCTAAACATTGTCCGAAATAAAAATCTAGGATCTAAATTTTGCAGCCCAGGTTTCTAGCACTATATACCTCATTAGTGACAACAGTAGTGACTTACCGAAAATTTGATGATACAATTTTAACGTTTAAAGGTCTATAACTTCAAAGCTATTAAAATTACGTCAAAAAATTTCGAATGAAAATTGTAGAGGATTTTACGTTCTAAAAATGCGATAATAGCTACTTTCAGTGTTCAAAGTATCGTTAACGAGATATTGGGAAAAAATTAGATCCACGAAATTTTGGCAGGTTATACATCGAAAAATACGAATTTTATCGAATAATGTTTCCAACAAAAGTAACGCAAAATTTAATTTTCTATAAGATTGATTCTAAGCATTTTCCTCATTGGATGCACCGCTGTCGAGATATTTGGCGAAAACTGAAATCCAAGATGGTGGCTGAAGAACAACTTCCACCATCCCGCCAACCTTTATTCAGGCTCTTGGGATACTTCTTAACATTTTCCGGAAACAAAATCTAGAGTTTAAATTTTCCAGACCAAGTTTTCACTATTTCATATCTCATTAATGTTAACAGTAGCAACTCTTATTGAAGATTGGCTGACATAATTTTGACGGTTAAAGGTCTCTAACTTCTGAGCTATTAGAAATACGTGAAAAAGTTTCGAATGAAACTTGTAAAGGATTTTACGTTCTAAAAATGCGATAATAGCTACTTTCACTGTTCGAAGTATTGTTAATGAGATATTGGAGGAAAATTAGATCCACGAAATTTTGGTAGGTTATACATCGAAGAATACGAATTTCATCGAAAAATGTTTCCAACAAAAGTAACGCAAAATTTAATTTTCTATAAAATTGATTCTGAGCATTTTTCTCATAAGATGCACCGTGTTTGAGATATTTGGCAAAAACTGAAATTCAAGATGGTGGCTGAAGTACAACCTCCACCATCCCGTCAATTTGAATTTGCACTCACGAGATACCTCTAAACATTCTCCAAAAAGAAAATCTTGTATGTAAATTTTTGTGAGAAAAAATTTTAATTTTACCGTATTATAAAATCAAAATAAATTTAGCTTTATTTAGCAATTTTTTTCTGTTCTTTTACATAATTGTATAAATATATCAGTCATGTAAACTTGGGCTCATACGAACCGACTTAAAAAATATATAGGTACATATTTGTGATATTAGACTTGTAAATATAACTTGCAAGGAAGATCTTTGCTATTAACGAGTTCTAGAACAGCTACTTTACGGAAATAATATATTGTAATATGTGTATGTATATAGTTCATAAAAACGGAGTTTGCACATACTTTGTTCAAAATTGGATCTTTTTTTGCTGCAGCATTTAAGTATAATTATGTTTTAAATTAGGATTATCACTAACAATAATAACTATATAGTCAAACCTCGTAACTATATATATATATATATATATATATATATATATATATATATATATATATATATATATATATATATATATATATATATATATTTATGTATCCGCGCGATAGCTCTCGAACGAAACGTTTAATGTTTATGAAATTTTGTGTGCGTACTGAAGGCTAGATTGGCTTGGCTAAGTTCGTTAACCAGACTCGTCGGATGCCCAGAAGTAGTTTTTTCGGGCATTTTTTGTCAACAAAATGAGTTTTTTGCCAGAATTGAGAAATTTTTTTTACACCAAGCCAAAGTAAAAGGCAATATGCGTAAAAAATATTTTTACACCATTGCTCTAAATTAATTACTTTTTGAGAAAAGTTAGACAATATGTTGGAAGAAATCATTTTTTATTACACTCGCATTCACAGTCTTTTTTTCTGTCTCATCTTTTGCGATGCTACATTAAAAAAAAAACGGCTTTATAAGTGACGTGTCTAACGATTCAGTTATATTCTATTTCTCTCAGTTGACTAAATCTTTATAATCTATTTCATTTTTTTAGAGGAAAATTACCAAGATTATTTGTTTTATGTGATACAGTCAGAATTTAGATTATGTTTACACCTTACTAAAATTAATAAGAGTTTGCTACAATCGCATAAAAATTACGTTAAATCATTTTCAAACAATAATATTTTTACGTAATTTTTTATCCAAATGACAATACTGTTATAATTATTATGTTTAAACACAGCATTTTACAGGTAAATAAAATTCATTTTTTTTTTTTTTTTGACAACAAAACAAACAATTTTAAATTTTGACAAATTCTATCATACATTTTTGAAAATATTAAATATTTTAAGGCAAAAATTTATTAAAAAGCTGAAATTTGTTTAATAAAAACCATACATCTGCTCATTTTACCTCAAAAATGTCGGAAAATAGAATATTTTTAAATAATTAACCCAAAAAAAGCATATAAGAGGTAACTTTTTATTTTTTTTTTTTTGAAAATTTCAAAATAAAATAACGTTTGATAGTAGTGTTACAAATGATTGTTTTTTATTTTGTAGAAGCTGGTAAATAGAAATCGTAATAAATACTCGCCTTGAAAAAATTAAACAAGTATTTAGAACAAAATATTATTTCTTAAAGAAAATATTAAAATTGTGTACAAATGCCGTCTTGATAAACTGATATGTTCGGTCCATCTTAAGCGCTGGAGCCGATTTTGAGAAGCTGGATTCCCTCCAGACAAAAGCTCATAGCGAATACACACTTTTTTAAAATGTCCTTTTGAATTTTTTGTAACTCAATCATTACAAATAAAATCTAAATTAAAAAAATCTATGTGAACTGTTTTTTCTCAATTTTCTAGCATCAAGTCTAGGGGTAATTAACTAGGGGGTGATTGTGTTGACATTTTGATGTAAAATATAGTAATTTTAAACGTCTTCAAAATAACGTTTTGATTTCAACAATAAAAAAAAATTTAAAGAGTGTTTGAGTTCTTGCAAGACTGTCAAAAAGGGACTGAAATGTTTTTAGATGTTGATATATACAAAAAATATTAATGTGTTAAGTACTTGGTAGACTTATAGGTTTTATGGGTGGGTTTAGCGAATTTCCAGAATGGAATTTAGCTATTACAGCCACTCTCATGATACAACTTGAGCCCGAGACTATGGCAGAAATTTGTTTTGAGGTCACTACAAACAGAAAATAATATTCACTAAAATTTATGTATTATATTTGTATTTAGTCCCACACCGTTGGACAAGTTCGTTAGCCAGCCATGTCGGATGCCTGGAACATGGTTTTTTTGGTAATTTTTAGTGACAAAAATTAGTTTTTTGCCAAAACTGTCTCAAGTTAAAAAATTTTGTGTCATTTATTATTAGAAGAGTGAAATATCACAGAAAAATGGACTTTTATAAATGGAAATTCGCTATGTTATGCAGGTGCTGCGACAGGGGTATTTATTTTTAAAATTTTAAACCATCGTACTGAAAAACAGCTCTTTTTGAGTTATGTCAAGCTTCTCACAAATGAGCGATATGATACATATGATATAAGAATAGATATGATACATATGATAGAACAATTATAATTAAAAACGTGGGTTCTACTCATAAAAATACATAGGAATACGTGTAACTAATACATGGGACAAACCATGTGTTGCCCAGTGTTATTACTATTCGTTATATTTTCGAAAATTAAATTAATATTCGAAATTTTTAATAATGGAGTTACGAAGTTTAGTTTCCACGACTTTTTAGTGTTGTTTGATTTGCTAAGAGTTACGTGCTTTGGATTTATGCATGCGTCTATATTTAACACATCGAATAACATCAAGAAGTCTTTTTGACGAAAATGGAATTATTAAGTAGTAACAGGTTTCCAACAGGTAACATCTCGTTCATTTCCACGGCTTTTCTTATTAGCTCGGATGACGTGAGCTCGACAATTCGTGTGTGTATCTATTGTTTGAAAATATTTTTCGTACAATTTACATTATATTAGTAAAACAAATTATTATTAATGGTGCAAAATGCGCAAAAGGTGTTAAACAGAAAGGAAAACTGAAAATAAATATGTATTTAGATATTGCATTCATTATGAATGATGACATGAACCTTAACTATATGCCGGTTATTGTTTTTATCATCTCCCATACACATGCGGCTTCACTATGTATATACAGTGCATTGAGACTGATACAATGCTATTACTTGCCTCGCTAATCTTATCTAGATAATTTATGTGAACCATTCGTTCTATAAATGCAAAAATATTTGCAATATATACTGCCAATGTCATATATTACGTATATTAGCACACATCACAATAATCTGTGCATTTATAAACAGACGGTCAAGTTATTTATAGCTGCATAGACGGCATATATGTATTCTATATATTATCAATTTATGTGTTACGTATAGAATATGTACGTAAATAAATTTACTTACGCTAAAATATAGAATGATCACGAAATTCAGGCACCATTGATGAATATTCCTCAGCCCACACATCGGTAAAGATAACACTTACGGAATCAATTTTCAACGCGTCAAGAAAAAAAGCATCAGAATTCATCAATAATGGAGTTTCACAAAAATATCTCTAAAAGCCGGTAGAGCCGGTAGAGTAAAAATTATAGGTACCTGAGAATCTAACATGATTAACGATAAAAAAATGAAACAAATAACTTCGTTGATTGATTCGATTTCATAATATTTCGAAATAGCCAGAGACTGCAACTAATTTGTACCTATATCTATAAAAAGCAATAAAGGAAAAGAAATGTAAAGAATACTTCCAATGATGATTTTTTCCATATATGAATTTTATTGAACACACTGTCGGCAAATCTGCTGCACTACCTATTTCTTACCTATGTAATATGTGTAAATATAAAATGATGAAAATCAGTTCAAACCAACAAGACTGGAGAAGTCTTGAAAAAAATTCCTTCAATTTGGGAAAAATGCTTTATATCAGGGCTTCTTAAACTATGGGTCGCGACCCCATTTAGGGTCGCTTAGCGAAATCTTGGGGCCACAGTGAAAATTTTTTTATATGTATATAAGTATATTGTTACCTAATCAAAAAAATCCTTACAAAATACTTATATATCTCTACTTGGGGTCGCGAATGAAAAAAGTTTAAGAAGCCCTGCTTTATATGATAAAATACACTTACTCTTCTTATTAGTAAAGGGAAGTTTTTAGGTGGTGAATATCTATAATAAGGATAATTTTTGGAAAAATAACCACTAAATGTACTACTTTAAAAAATTTTTTTAATTTTAACTTTTTCTTTATTACGACGTACGTTTCGGCCTATATCCGCCCTCATCAGGTTTGTGTTTTATAAAATATAAACAAAAATAATTTAAATTTGTATATAAAAAATATAAGGAAAAGAATAAAATACTTACAAATAAATATTAAAATTATAAAAGTCACATACAAATTTCAAAAATAAAACAGTTATTTATAGATAAAAACAAAATATTTATAAAAACAACAATTAAAATTAAAAACAATTGAAAAATAAAAAATAAAATGCAAATGACTAGAATTTTTACTCGTATATGGCTAAAGGTTCGCAATTTTTTAAAAAGGGAAGTGTGAATCATTAAAATGGTATTCATTTTTGCAGTTTCGATACTGTACTTGTTACTATGCTACCACGATCAACATGTAGCTACCATCATTGGGAACTAGTTTGGTAGTAGTTTGCGCGCTGTCATGCAAAGTTGTTTATAAACAGATGATGACAGGTTATTAATGTCCGTTTGAAAATTATAATTGTTTTCGTATGTTGCGATCCATAGATTCTCCAGGTTTAGACGCTTTCTTAAATTCGTTTCGCACTGTAGAATGTTGGCGTCTTCGAATAAGAAACGGTGATCATTTTCATCGGAGTGTTGCCCTAAGCCCGTGCGAATGTCACCCCTTTTTAAATCCCATTTATGTTGTTTTATTCGATGTTCCAAACTTTTTGATGTTTGTCCAACATAAAGAGTACTGCAGCCGCCACACTGGACTGAATATACCAAGTTTTTCTTTTTCTCTGTAGCTATGGTTGGTTTTAGGTTCGAATAAAATGTGTTATAAAGGGTGAAGGGATAATTAAACACTGGACGAAATCCATGGGTCTGTAGAATAGAGGACACTGCAACTGTATCTTGTCCCAAGTATGGTATCAGTACATAGTCGTTTTTTCGTGGTGTGTGTCTGTCCGTCTTTAAATTATTGTAACTACGATGCACGATTTTTTGTATTAGCTCGTTGATTATTTTTTGGGGGAAATTATTCTTTTGTAAAATATTTCTGGCAGTTTTTAATGTTTCTGGACGGTGTTCAGGGTGTGTTAGGTTCACAGCTCTGTTAATGATGCTGTAGGCAGTGTTGCGCTTGACATGTAACGGATGTCCAGAATGCCAGTTAATGAGTCTCTCTTCTTATTAGTCCAAGCAAATTATATTTTTACGTGCCAAAATTGGTACCTAGAAGAAAAATATGGAAAAGTTAGGAAAAATTCCGTAGAATTTGATGAACTGTTTTTAAATAACTGAATCATTGAACAAGTTCCTCAAAATGTCGCCTCAAGAAGGCCAAAAAAAGAATCTCGGCATTTTAAAAAGTTCATACAAGAGTTGTAATAGTATATTAAGTGACTGAGGTTATAGGTTGCATATTACGCACGAGCGAAAAAGTTACGCAAGAGCGGAGCAGCGGCGAGTGTGTAATATGCGTCACAACCGAGTCACGTACTATATTTTATCTACGACTAATATAAAATTCACAATAAACGATAAAAATTTGATACAAATACAATACATTATTAAAATTATGTATAATTTTAAAATGTTTAGCCCTGTAACAGTGAAAAATTTTCAAAATCGGTTGAGTAGTTAATTTTTGACGCTTTTGGGTCTCCAGAATCATAGCGCATCTCATATTGAATAACATATTTCTATTTAAAATAATTTAACTTTTTAATGGTGAAAAAATTTTCAAAATCGGTTGGGAAGTTTATTTTTGTGCTGCTTTTGGAACTCTCCGACTTTAGCGGACCTCATACAGGGTTAATCAAAAGTATGCAAACAGTCAAAAATCTTAGCCGGTAATCATTTTTGAGATAAATGGTGATAACGAAAATTTCAGCATTTTTTACGGCGCATTCGATGCTGAACTTGATTTTGATTTGAAGGTCAAAGTTCAAGGTCATATCAAGGTCAAGTCCGCCTTTTAATTAGCAACTTCTCCTTTTCGATCCCGGCAATAGAAAAACCAGAAAATTCTTGAATGTTCTTGAATGTGAAAGAATTTGAATGTGACCTCGATCGTGATCTCAAAGCCAATGTTCAAGGACAAATGCTGATTTTTGCTGTAATTTTTAATTTATATTGGTACTGTAAGTTTTTAAATTTTGACATGGAAACTAGGTGCAGACAGGATGTAGACGTGACGAAATATAAAATATTTCAAAATTACCCCATAAAATCCACTGCTTTTCTACCTATTTTAGATATTGCACATAATTATGTACATTCTGGTTGCACCTACTGTGTTCGTCAAAATAAAAACAAACCGCCGTGAGCAGCGGGGCCCCATCACAGGAGTCGAATTTCTCGCTACATCTTTGGTGTTTTCAAGATATTTAAATGTGGTTAAAAGGGTATAAGCGGATTGTCATTTTGATGTTTTCGAAACTGATGATAAGTGTTCGGCTGATCGGAGCTTTATAATAAAGGTTTAAGTTTTTACGGGCTGAATCTCAGTAAATTTCAATTTTAGGTCGATAGCAGTTAGCAGGAAAACAACCAACACAATTCGTACGAGGGCATTCCCACCCATGCTTATCCGCCAACAGCCTTTGTGCTTTACTCTTAAATATTAAAAATATTAAAAAAGGACCTTAAATAGGGAACTGGAAGGCTTTTATGGAGATATTTATTTTCCAAGAAATCCAAAGTTCATATTTTATAAATAAGAACTGACTTTAGTATTATTTTTTAAATTACAATATTTATTACATTTATTATAACAGTTAGTTCACTTTTTTTTTTAAATTTACTATGCCTCCTTATATTAGTGTTAAAATAAATCATTTTAAACAGATATAACAATACCATTGAATTCCGATGTAAAACTGGGAGAAGTGGGGGGCAAGGTAATGTGGAATCCCTAAGAGGCATTAACTGAATACTAACTTAATACATGTACAAAATTTCAGCCCTCTAGGTTTACTCATAAGTAAAGGTCCCGAGGCCGGACCTATCGATTTCGATGAAATTTAAATATGTTGTAGAACACTAAAAACTAAGGGACACGTATCTTTTTTTATCTGCGGAAAAACGGTTTGAAGGGGTGAAATCGCCCTCCAAAAATTGGGGTAAAAATTTAATTTTTCAAATATCTCGAAAACAGTAAGAAATAGAGCAAAAGTTTAAATTGGCGATATTGCTCTTTTTTAAAGAGCTATCTATTGATATGCAATTTGTTCATATTACATCAACAGGGGTGGTTGGGGGTTAAAATTTGGGGGTTAATTTTGCAAAAAGGGGGTGAAAAATAAACAATATAAAAATTTTGTTTACAGATTTGAAATCTACGTCAAAAAATCTAATTGACCTGTTTTTGCTCAATGCCCTAATATTAAGTCTAGGGGTAGTTAACTAGAGGGTGACTATGTCGAATAGTCGTACAATTTGGGTATTTCAAGAAGTTCTTCTTCATGGAAAATAACTTAAGACAATTAGAACAACGTAGAAATGAAATTCCCGAATTCAAAATTGAGTTTGAGCAACATTGGAGAGGGGGTGAGTCACCCTCTTAAATTACATACTAGTTTATATACACTAATTTTTGCTATTAACACACTGATAGTGGGTAAAATAATGTCACAATAAGTGGTTCTGAAGGTGGACTATCATATGTAAGGTCTTTATTAGGTTTGTTTTTTAATGGATATTATAGTTTTCCTTATCAAAAATTATCGATAACGACAATTACATAACCTAACCTAAAATAACGAAACCTAATAAAAACCTTACATACGATAGTCTAACTTCAGAACCATCTATTGTGACATTATTACCCCCTGTCAGTGTGTTAATTGCAAAAATTAGTGTATGTAAACTAGTATGTAATTTAAGAGGGTGACTCACCCCCTCTCCAATGTTGCTCAAACTCAATTTTGAATTCGAGAATTTCATTTCTACGTTATTCTAATTGTCTTAAGCTATTTTTCATGAAGAAGAACTTGAAATACCCAAATAGTACGATTATTCGACATAGTCACCCTCTAGTTAACTACCCCTGGACTTAATATTAGGATATTGAGCAAAAACAGGTCAATTAGATTTTTTGAGGTAGATTTCAAATCTGTAAACAAAATTTTTATATTGTTTATTTTTCACCCCCTTTTTGCGAAATTAACCCCCAAATTTTAACCCCCAACCACCTCTGTTGATGTAATTTGAACAAATTGCATATCAATAGATAGCTCTTTAAAAAAGAGTAATATCGCCAATTTAAACTTTTGCTCTATCTCTTACTGTTTTCGAGATATTTGAAAAATTAAATTTTTACCCCAATTTTTGGAGGGCGATTTCACCCCTTCAAACCGTTTTTCCGCAGATAAAAAAAAATACGTGTCCCTTAGTTTTTAGTGTTCTACAACATATTTAAGTTTCATCAAAATCGATAGGTCCGGCCTCGGGACCTTTACTTGTCAGAGAGTCTCTAGGCGTGTTAGAAAGAAAGCAAAAAAATCAAGGAAATATTGGCGTAAAAATGGTGGGGATAAGGGCTAAAAATTGAAACCTCCAAAATGCAGTGACTGCCTATTAACTTAACCTATACATAAAATATCAACCCCCGTGACCTGTACGGGTGGTACAAACTTCAAAAACGTCGAAAAAGCATGAAATTGCAGCTTAAAAATGGTGGGGGTGGAGGTGAAATATATTGAAACCTCCACAGAGCACACTCTATAGGTACGAACTCTATCAACATAGAAAATTTCAACCCTCTACGTTAATTATGGGGAGCTGTGGGCGTGTTAGATCCAGCCAAAACGTTGGATATATTGTAGATAATTGACCGAAACGTTATTTCAAACCGGTTTGGAAAAGTTTGTGATTTCTTATGCTCGTTTCGATGGTGTGAAGAAAATATAAAAAAACTTTCTTAAAAATGGCCAAAACCTTGGCTTCTATAAATTTCAGGAGGTGACTATAACGATATATTAATATAAAATATATTGAGTATTTTAGAACAATGAGATAGATTCCGTCACTGGAATTCCAATAGAAGAAACTTCCTCTTGATTGCGGTTCCAACACTTTCATCTACGAGTACCTACTGGAATTCTTTTATATTTATATTGTATCAAAAATATTAAAATTAAAATTTTATTGTTTTAGTATTTCATATTAAAATGATTTTTTTAAAAAATCAAAAGTATCTCCAAATTTTTATTACTAGTTTAGGTAGTTTTTAGGGCGTGTACTACAAAATTAAAGTAAAAATTTAAAAAATAAATATATAACATTTTGAATTAATATTATATATTATTCGGACTTATTCTTTGATTTTAGCAGTTATTCAGTTTAAATTCAAATTGCATTATTTACTACATGGCAATAGATATGTATAATCTGACTACGCTAAGAAAAGGTCAGCATAATAAAATTTTTCAAAGGATTTGAATGTTTAACACGTTGACGGTCGGTTGACTGATACATTGTTGTGACTACTACTGCACGAATTAAGCTGCATCCATATCTACAGACACTGAACGTCACAGGCACGTACCATGATAACACGACAAATATTGTTTAATGTTTTTCTTATGAATATATTCATACATAGAGTGTATCCGTGTCTGTGCTGTTACGTTACGTTACATATGAATACACTCATAAGGAAAGAATTAAACAAAATTTATCGTGTCGGCCACAGTACGTGTCTCTGACGTTCAGTGTCTGTAAATATGATTCAATTTTTATTGCTATAATGTACTGTAAATCTTAGGTACGAATAGGTACGAATTTAGACTTCATATCCTATTTTTTTGTATTTCTTTTACGAATACATATTCTTTACTATATTGAAAATTTACGTAAGGATGGTCACTTTAACTATCACAGAAATCAAAATTTTTAAAAATATCCCTCATTTTTGAAGAAGTAATTTCAACAGTCATGTAATTTCTACTCTATGGTAAATTAGGATCGGAGAGATAAATTATAAAAATGTCATGTTAAATGTGTTTGTAAAAATCTTGAATGGCTTGAAGGTGCTCTGTTCGATGTTTCATTACATCTCTCATCCACCCCCAATCACTCTATATTCGTTCCTTTATGATTGATAAAGTTTGCCTATTAACTCATATTCTGCCTCCATCCACCCCTAACCACAGCATATTCGTTCCTTTATACTTAAAGTAGCATCTCTATTAACCCATCTCCTGTCACTATTCACTCCTTTGCGTCCTATTAACTTCCAACCTATCCAAAAAGTAAAATAGCTAAATGTTTGCCGTTTTCTTTTTCCGTATGTGTTTCAACTTAGATTTCGATTAAACGGTATTATTTATTCATAAGAACACGAAAATAGATAAAGTTTAGATAAAGTTTTTAAAAACAAAAACTAACATCATATCTGCAAGTATAGGGGTGAATGGAGGCAGAAGGTGTGTTAATAGAGATGCTATATCAAGTATAAAGGAACGAATGTGGCATGATTAGGGGTGTATAGAGACAGAATGTGAGTTAATAGTGAATAATTATAATTATTCAACTATGGATTGACAAAGCTGGCGTTTGTTGAAAAATTTTGTTAGCTGACGGTGCTTGCACCATTACAAACAAGAGGGTTCTGATTCAAAAAGTTGATGCACCTTAAATATTTTTTCATGGCTTCTCTGGTTTTTCACGGTATAAATACTTAATTTCTGCAGTACAGCCACATTCAAAAATTATGAAATAAAAAAATCACCCATTGATTTAGGAATCGTATTTTTACCATAGAGATAGTACATGTAGAGAAGGCAACTTCTTTGCAGCACTATAAGTGGTGGTTATGGACGGAGAAAAAAAGATAGAAAATATCTGTACTGTTTCTATATTTGTTTCATGGCGTATGCGCATTAGTGACTTTATATGGTGTATAATTTAAATCAACTGTATCAACTGCATACATAGTTCAAAATCAAAAGTGACAGAAACTGTACAGTTATTTTTTTATTTCTTTCTCTTCGACTAAAGCATTTCTGATGGCTTGCCTGCGCTATTGTATTATCTGTATCATTTTGACACTTTTTTAAGTTAGTATTTTTTATTTATTTATTATGTAAATGAAAGCAGATAGTAAAAAATAATTTTTCAGTGCTTAAACTATTTTATTTAATATTTCTACAAAGTTGTGCTTTGATGAAAATAATGTTGAAGTAATACCCAAAAATTGTGAAGATCGTTGTCAAACTGAACGTGGAAGACAAAACGGCACGACTACTCTTCCTTCTTTACCTGATCTTCGATAATTTTTTAATTAATTGAAGTAAATTGTACAAACAAAGAAAAAATTCAATCGATAATATTTTTATTTAATTTACGTAATCAATATTTAATACCTATATAATTAAAACCAATTTAACTTTAGAAGTACGCTTTTGATTTTGAAATATTTTTGTCTTCTATACATACATATGTTTCTGTTGAACGCTCAATGCGCACTATATCCAATTATTGGCAATGATGCTATACCGATGCTACAAGTTACCACTAGCTCCGCTCTCAACTAAAGCAATAAGTGCGCGCAAAAGCAGTTTTTTGGTGTTGGAAAAACACAAATAAGTGTACTTACACAGTAAAAAATTTGTGTTCTGCGTAAAAAAAAAAAAACTAGTGGTTAAAATTTTTGTGTTAAATAAGTAACACAATCCTGTGTTAATGTAACATTTCGTGTTTGTGTTAAATGAAAATATTAACACAAATTTCGATTTAACAGAATAAAAATGTTAACCTGTTTTGAACAACAAAGAAGTAGCACACTATTTGTGTAGAGAAAAAGTATATTATAAGTATGTACGTAAGTTAGATTAGAATATATATCTACCAAAATATATATAATAAAAAAGATGAGAGTAGTTCTTATTATTAAACAAAACCGAAAAATTATAAGTTTTTTCAGTTATTGACGAATATAGTTTTATTAAACGTTTAAAAATGAAACAATTTTCTTACATTTTAAGGTTATTTTGTTACAGATTGAGTTACAAAAGAATCGTGTAAGATTACTTGAGATTGTATTATATAATATACAATCTCGTAAGCTTACATGATTTTTTTAAACTGAATCTGTAACAAAATAACCTTAAAATGTAAGAAAATTATTTCATTTTTAAACGTTTAATAAAACTATATTCGTCAATAACTGAAAAAAACTCAGAATTTTTCGGTTTTGTTTAATAATTGGAACTACTCTCATCTTTTTTATTATATATATTTTGGTACATATATATGGAAGCAATTTTTACAAAGAATTGACTTACTTTGCGTTCTTTGAGTCTCATTTATAATAATATGTATGAACAAAATCGTTATAATTTTTGATAATTTTCAAATATCTTAGACCCCGAGCGGGTCTAGTGTCTAGCAACTCCTAGTTGCTAGTAGTAGGACATACTCTAGTATGTCCTCTTGTGTGTTAAATCATTGACACAAATCTTGTGTCAGGATTTGACACATATGCTTTGTGTTAAAATAACACAAAAAATTGAGCGGACCGTTCTGAACATGTGAAATGTGTTAATTTTAACACAAATTCTTTTACTGTATATATGGACATTCTTTCCATTTTACACAAATTTTGTGTTATTGTTTTGTTGTTCAAAACAGATTAACATTTTTATTCTGTTAAATCAAAATTTTTGTTAATATTTTCATTTAACACAAACACTAAATGTTATATTAACACAGGGTTGGGTTACAGGGTCATTTAACACAAAAATTTTAACCAGTAGTTTTTTTTACGCAGAACACAAATTTTTTCATTGTGTACATTTTCACGGTTTATTAAAAAATAGTTAAATATTCAAGAATATTAATTGCACATGTCTTACTTGAAAGTCAATAGAGAGTATGCATGTTTTTTTTATTACCTAAATCGTTAAAGGAACTAAAAATAAATAAAAAAAAATTTAAAAAAACATCAGTATCCTTATAAAAATTAAAAAAAAATATTTCTCTTGTTGTTATAACCTAATACTGTTTAAACGTAATCGCGCCGGGTATGACGTATTTTGGCATGACTAGTACTGCAATCTTGACACTACAATTTTTAATAATAGTAACGACAGTTACAATAACGATAAATTATATATATATATAATTAATACGAAGATTATTATTTATTTATTTTTATATTTTAACCATTTATTTTAGGAATTTTTGAAAATTAAATTGACTAGACACATAGTTATCATGATGTATCCTAATCCTAGAATTAAGTATACAAAAACATGTCCCGAAAATACTACAATTTCTCTATTTACTTGTTACGTATTTGAGGCGATTCGCACAATTTAAGGATGCGCGGCCAACTCGGTAGAGCTGGGTAGTTCTGGTTAGATACTACAGTACGTAGTTATCAATGGTTACACAAGACCTATATCTAGCGAATTAGTTACTTTAAATAATGTTACAATGTTAACTTATGCTAACAAGAGTCAAGAGCGCCACTCCGTTTATCCAGTGTTCAAAACGAAGAAAATTCTTTAGCTATTCCTCCAATTATCCGTACCTTGACTTGTACGATTCGCTGCTGAAAAAGAAGAACGAACAACAAGAACAACGTTTCAGTAAGTATGGCTGATATTATTCTGAACTTGATTCGTACAGAATTGTCAATTGACTTTTATACGTAAAAAGAAAATGAAATTTTAAAAATAACAATTCATACGAAATTAGTAAATTTGTACAATAAAATTTAAGTGTGACAAAATAACGGATGAAATGTGAACACAGAACGGACGCAACGATTCTAAATGGAAAACACACAGTGCTGACTAGATATATCCAAATGGAATCGCATCGAACCCACTGTCAAAAACATAAACTTCACCACAGATGTTCACATATCATTCGGAAAGAAATTCAGGTAAATTTTCATTTTATTACGATTAATTTGATTTAATTCAATAAAAAAGGTCAAACTAGAGTATTGAAAATATTCTTTTGGCAATTTTAGGTACAGCGAAAGGGTTGCTGGCTATGAGAAACATAAAAAATATAACCAAAAAGTTTTTACAACAAAAATCTTATATCTAAAATTTTAACAAAATACATTTGAAAGGAGAACATTTCAAAACAGAATTAGTAACAGTTAACAACCTGGTATAACAAAATTTACGTAGAATTATCCGTTCAAACGTTTATAATAAATTTTCGAATAAAACAATTTTATTTTTTTATTTTATTTATTGGCCTTATTACAAAAATAGTAACCAAAACAAATTACTAACAAGATCAAAAGTAAGTACTAACTAAAAATTTTTTTATCGCTAAATTTATCTTTCTTTTTGTTTAATGTATATTTACCACGTCCAATTTTACAAAACTTTTTATCCTTACAGTCACAATGCACCATTTCCGAAGAATCTGGACAATTTTAGTGACAAACTCCAACAATTCCAGTGACGTATTACAACTTCAGGAGCATTCCAATTAGCCACATCCACGTAATACTCCGACACCAGCCACAACTTTTTGACCACGTGATGATTGGAGCAACAACGGATTCCCTTGAATCCAAAAATTTCCATAAACAATGGGGAGGTTTCCAAATGGAACAAATCCGATAGGAACCACCAATCGATATGTTAAGTGCTTTAATATACCTAGATATTTTTTAATAACTTTGTATGCGTATAATTAGCTGCTATTAGCACTACAATTGGATTCGGTTCCACAAATCTTCAACAATGAATTCACTTTTCGGTTCGACTACTGTCGACCTCCCTGCTCGATGTGCAAATTCCAAGAGCGTGTCTTTTCTTTTCGACGGACACGACACGTTTAACGCATTCAGGTCCATTCATATCTACAGACACTAAACGTAACAGAAACGTATCGTGCCAGACACGATAAATATTTTTTAATGCTTTTCTTATGGGTGTATTCATATTATAGCGTAAAGTAAGCGCACAGACACGTACAGTGACAGACAGTGTCCGCACAGTATGCTCGACGAGAATATTTTGTCTGGGCTGGAACGTGTCTGTTGACTTTGCGCCGCTAGTATGAATACATGTTTCAAAAAGTTCAAACAAAATTCCCAGAATTTACTTATAAACTTTCATTGTATTCTTTTTATAAAGTATAAATAATGAAAAATTAATCGAATTTGTTAGAAAATGAATATTTTCTGTTAACTATATAAGATCTAATCACTATATTGAGCCGTACTGTGGGCTGGATTATACATAATAATAAAATTTTCCCCTTAAAGACCCACAAAAAATAAAAAAATATAAAAAATTCGCTAGACCGGTTTCGACTACTTTTGTAGTCCTCTTCAGTAGCATAAACAATAAATAACCATATTATGGTTATTTATTGTTTATGCTACTGAAGAGGACTACAAAAGTAGTCGAAACCGGTCTAGCGAATTTTTTATATTTTTTTATTTTTTGTGGGTCCTTAAGGGGAAAATTTTATTATTATGTATATAAGATCTGAATAACAAACACTTAATGGAATTTATTATGTTATATAGGGGAGACCGGGGCAAGTTTGGTACAGGGGTAAGTTTACGCAATCCTTATAACTCACAAACCGTTGATCGGAGCGTAGCACTTGTCAGGCCAAACAAGTTACTGAGACTGCTATTTGCAAGTACATCAGTTTGCAACCAATACTATTAGTAACAAACAACGTAGAGCAGAATTTGTGATTTTTTTTGAAATGAGTAAATTTTTACACTACTATGTTGATGTGAATAGTAATTATACTATTAGATCTTTACAATTCATAATGGATTATCTTGTTAGGCTGTTCTTTTACGGCTATTTTAAGATAGTTTGTTAAATGCTAATCTCATTAAAAAAATTTATAGGTTATATTTTGTTGAAAATATGCCGAAGGGGCAAATTTACACAAGGCACATGGGGTATGTTTACACATATGATAACTGCAGGTTTATTGAAACTGATTCAATTTTTTTTGTGTGCATGAACCGTAACAGTGATTTTGACTGTGACTCATCCTAATTGATTTGTAGATCCTATGACTTTTTTGTTATTTTATATTTTTTGGTGTTTGAATTGGAAGTTTTGTGTTATTTTTTTGCTAATAAAACTGATTCGCATATTTATTTGATTTTTTTTACAGTTGTTGGCCCTATTTTTTCCCATTTTAGAAAGTGTGTAAACTTAGCCTAGGTACTGTATAAACATGCCCCGTAAAGGGGGCATGTTTATACAGGCGACATCACTCAAGAAAAAGTTAAGTATCTAAAAAGGTATGATAGTAGGAAGGTTTTTATATCTGTCAAAATGAAGCTTAATAATCAAGTTATATTTGAGTATAAAAAGCATGTAAATAGTTGTAATACAAAAAATTAGAAAAACCGAAAACTAAAAATTGTGTCAACATGCCCCGGTCTCCCCTACATTTCTCCACAATCACACTGATAAGAAATTTGGCGATAATCAAAAGTAACGCAATTTCGGAAAAATCTTCAGTATAAAAGTCACATAACGTTGTCAGATTTGCTACAATTTAATTTTTGTAATTCACTGATACATACTATATGTGATATACGTATAGTATCTATCGTATCTACTGTCTGTGTCTGCGAATTGTCTGCGTATATGAATACTTTTGAAAATGTCGTGTCTGCCATGATACGTGTCTGCGACGTTCAGTGTCTGTAGATATGAATGAACCTTTACCTGTCTGATGCAACATGCACCACAAATCCATAAGGACCGTGCCAGCCCGCCTAATTAACTGCCGGACTTATGTCCGTTCTACACGAACGCACGAACAAAAGAGAGCGATCCCTTTCTTTCACGTTCAGTCCAGGACCTTTCCACCAAACCCTAGCACTTTTTCTGTTCTTCCACTCATGCGCACTAACGCACTTGTCATTTCCGTCTGTTGCCAACTGTCTTAGTCCAAACTTTTTGTTTACCTTTTAACTGTCAATTATACTTAACCATTTGACACATGTCATTTTAATTTTATTTAACTTTCCGTGAATTTGCATAAAATTATTTTATTTAATTATACAAATGTTTAATATAAATTGTTTTATTTTTCTGTTTCAGGTATACTTCAGAGAAATTGCAACGAATCAACTTTATTACCAATTTTTGTGTTACAAAAAGAAAGATTGAAATTGTAATATGGATTGATAAATAAAGATCTCTGAAGTACATGTGCTCTTGCTATTATACGTCGTATCCTTCAAATAAATGTCATGGTTAGCTTAGAGAGTGGTTAGCATAGAATGGTTAGCTTAGAATGGTTAGCATAGAAGGGTTAAAAGTTCCTAGGGTTTAAGAAACGTAACATACTATCAAAGTTAATACATTTTTGAAAATTTTTAATGACTATAAACGTTACAATGAATGCTAAAAAGCAATGATAAAATACTAAATATATCGCCATCTTCTTAAACTTTTCAAAGATTAAAAACTATGTGTATAAAGTTCTTGTGGACAATGACTTAGGTAAGTATGACAATAATAATTTTACACATTCAATCGGAACAATATGACAATAATTATGAAGTCTGCTACTACACAAAACACGGTAGCAATATCTCACACTCACGCACGGCCCTGGTCAGTACGTTTTAATATGTAAAGATATATGACATGTGTGTATGTATACGTTTGTTACCTTGAAATTTATTGTATACAAAGTTTCACTACAGAGTACATTTATGTACGCCATCGTAATGCACGACACCACGAGTACCTAACATAATTTTTTTTCTTTTATTTTAATAAAATTTATGAATTACACTGCATGTGTTCAACTTACAAGGAGAGATTCAGGTTTGGTCGTCACCGATTTCAATCAAATTTCGTCTGCTAGTAGAGCATAATATCAATATTAAAAATTTACAATATTAAGGTCCATCTTTCAGAAACACAGGAAATATTTTTATTTATGGACAAAAATATATGTAAGTAATATATTATAATCAAGTTAGTTATTATGTTTCGTCAAAATGCGTATAGCTCAACGGTAGCGCATCGGAGTGTGGGTAAGTGGATGAATCAAATTCTAGTACAAGTAATTTTCAATTTTTTTTTCTTTTTTTTAATAACACTTAATTTATTAATTATGTTAACAAAATTAAATTACGAAATACTACTTGTCGCAAAATTATTGAATTCATATAATCTTTCTTAAAATCTTTTTTTTTTTCGATATGACTATATCACAATATAAAAACAAGTCAATTAGATACATTAAAACTTTTAAAATATGAACTCTACATTTTGAAAAATGTAAAAATATGTTAAGTTTATATTTTAAAAATTTTTATGTACCTAATTGTCTTGTGGTTACATTGCGATATACTCATATCGAAAAAAAGAAAGATTTTAAGAAAAATTATATTAATTCATTAGTTTTGCGACAAGTAATATTTCGTAATTTAATTTTGTTAACATAATTAATAAATTAGTTGTTATTAAAAAAAAAATATTCACTTGTATTTGGATTCGATCCCGGTACCGCACTATCCGCACTCCGTTGCGTTGCAGCTGACCTATACTAATTTTGACTGAACATAATAAATATAACTTAATTATATCTTACTTATATTTTTGTCCAAATTTTAATTAAAAGTATTTTCTGTGTTTTTGAGAGGTGGACCTTAATATTATAAATTTATAAATTTTTAATATTGATTGTGTGCGCGATTAGAGGGAACACTGCTGATATCCCAAAAAAATTAATGTAAGCTTAGAACTGTTCTTCGAAACCGTGTAGCCTCAACAAGGATCCAGAATTGGAGTACTCCTGAAACTATCAATATGAGTATTTAAGGGAAGATTTCAGGGTATGAAAATCAGATACATTTATATAAACTGGAATATAAATTTGAATAATGAAATACTTTAGAGTTGTTAGGCGAGCACGGTGAAATATTGTAAGAAACTGATTTTGTATAGTCTTTTGGAATATCTTTAAGAGTAACGTGACGCCAAAGTTGTCCCACAAAGTCATCAAATAGGATCTATAACACTAGCAACTAAATACATATTTTAAAATCTGGTTCAAATACAATTGAAATACTAAAAAAAGTGCCCTAAAACTGAAATTTATCTAAACCTATAGCCAGGGCCGGCTGTACCCTAAGTGGCATCATGAAAAATGCCGCCCCTGGAAAAAAATCACATCAACTTTTACTAAAAAAACATGACGAGCAAAAAAATAATAATAATAATAAAACAAAAAAAAAAAAAATGCCAAATTGCCACATTGGGTTCCAAATTTTGCCGCCCTGGACACTAGCTCCACGTGCCTCTAGTGTAAATCTAGCAGTGAGAATATCAAAAAACTATAGAAAGTATAGCTAGACTATTATTTTTGAAGTGGAAATGAAATGACAGATACACTATTGCCAATTATTTTTATAAATAATTGGAAAATAAATTACAAAAGTTAACTTTAAGAAAGTTCGTATAAATAAAAATGTTTTCAGTTTGAATAAATGCGCCCTTCCAAAAAGTGCGCCTTAGGCAATTGCCTAATTTGCCTATAGGAAAATGACTATAGCAACACCGTTATCTATGGAAAGCTCTCAAATTGTGAATATTAGACATCTTGTTGAAATTTGAAGATAATTACTTATGATTAGTAGCTGATTCCACACAGAATTTCGACATATTTGATTTAAACGTAAGTTGATCCATAATCCAGGTAATTTTACATGGGTGAAACTGCCGGAGCGCACTGATAAAAATAATTTACAGGTTCTATCAAATACTGAATAAGAAATATTCCTTATTATTTGCAGAGCCTCATTTATTTCAATGTGCAAATTTGAATCGTAATTCAAACGTTGTTTTCAACTCGTGTTTTTAAACACTGATATGACACTGATAGGTACTGACCAGGGCCGTGGAGAGAAATGGTGGGCCCCAGGAATGAAGCATATCTCTTTAAAATTTCTTCCCGAAAAAATAAGTCGAGTAAAAAAGAAAAAACACATCTTTTAAAAATTTTAAATTTTCTCTTCGAAAGAATAAATGACGAGCAAAAAAAAAAGTTTTTACTTTATTCCGCTTGTGACTTTACTTGTTGCTACGGTCTGAGCCCAGAGGCTACAACCCCGGCTAACCCACCCTTTCGTCGGGTCTGATACTAACATTATGGTAAATGAAAGTATGTACATACACGTTAGGAAAGTACTTTACATACAAAATGTAAAAAAATATTAAGCCGAAGATTGGACTGAAGGTTAGAAACACTTCGAACAAATCTAATCATTTCCCTGCGTTTCCTATATTTTTTTCTTCTTTCAGCGAATTTTCGAATTGAAAATTTAGCTATTACAGCCACTGTCATGACACAACTTGAACCCGGGATTATGATGGAAATTTGTTTTGAGGTCCCTAGAAATCTAAAATAATATTCACTAAACTTTATGTATATGTGTGTGAGTGTCCGCACAATAACTCTTGACCAAAATGTCGTATTTTTACAAAATTTGGTGAAAATGTTGGAAGTCCGAAACTGTTAGATAAGTTCGTTAGCCAGCTATGTCCAATGCTTGAAACATGATTTTTGGGCCATTTTTCGTGAAAAAATTAGTTTTTAGCCAAAATTTTCCCAAGTTCAGACGTTTTTGCGAGATTTTTTTACACCATTAGAAAAAGGAGGAAAATTCCCATAAAACGGTTTTTAAACCATCATTCTATATAAACTAGTTTCCGAGAAAAACGGATTGTTTTTGCGAACTATGTTATGCAGGATGCTACGACAGGCGTATTTTAAATTTTATTATTTTCTAATCCCAATCTTAAAATGTATATGATTTAGTCGGTATAAGTCGCATATTCACGGCCCACGAAGCGTATTAAATCTCGTATCAATCAGAGTAATGCAAAAAATCAATAGACCTATTAAAAACGATATGAAGAAGCTATACCTACATATGTATATAGACCTAAAGTCATTGTTACCGACTAAATATGTTTTTATGCCTATATACCATATGTTACACTATGTTAATTTGATTCTCTTAACAGCTTCTGGTTAAAACCGATGGCTACATTCTACAGGTATACCGTTTTTTGAAATCGTTTAGACATTTAAAAGAAAAAACTGTTATATTTTAGTTTGTAAAACATATTTACCTATTTTAAAAAATTTTTCATAATTATGAAAATTTATTATTTTTTTAGTTTTGATTTAAATATAGTTTTTGTAAAATTTCATTAAGTTTTATCAGATAGCATAATTTTAAAATAAACATGTTCGGGTCAAGTCAAACTAAAGTAAATAAGCACCATGTCTCCTGATAAAGGTGAAATATTCATATGCATACATACAAATATACATAGATTAAGACGTAGAAAAAAATTTTTAAAAAACTTAATTATACTTATTTTGCTAATTTTATTCACATTTACATAAATTGTAATCAAATATTAATTATTTTTATTTAAAGTGTTTTTTAATTCAGATTAAACATATTTATAATTTTATAATTCATTGACCCTGCTGAGTGATGCTTTTCAAAACTTTATTTTTGCTGAAAATATTTTAAATTACATATAATATGTACATATTATTTCTAATGTACGTAAGTACGTATTTATCATTTTTTTAAATATAAAAAATAGATAATAAATGTAAGAAATATGAGATATTAAAAATTGTCTCGAAATATAGCATATACACATATATTTCAAGTTACTACGTATCTACTTATAAAGACCTATGACAACCTGTTTTAATTTTAATGGCTTGATTTTTTTTTTAAATTTGTTTGTTCAGAAATATATATTTTTTATGGCTTCACACAATTTAATCACAGAAATTCTGTACCGAATTAAAAAAGAATTGATATATAAATATTTATTTGCCTTTAGATCCTATTTTAATTGTTTTGGTAAAAAGTTAAAATTGAAATGAAATCTGGATAGTTAATCTATTTCCACCAAAGGAACCCTACGAACTCCGCTAGATTTCAAAATAACACGTGTGAACAAAATTTCATTAATTTTAAATTTTGGAGTACGTAACTTGAAGGAATTGTTTCACCCCTGAGATATGTGTGGATGTAAAAACTAATGTAATATTTATGACTAAAACTCTGTGTAATGTGCATAAAAAAAATTGCCAATTTTTAAATTTTTAAGTTCGCATTTGGAGAGATGATTTCATCCCTTAAAAACGTCTGCATGCCAAAATAATGTTACGCTTATTACTAGAATTCTGTATGGTATGCATGCAGAAAGTATCATACAAATTACTTAAACTATCCCTACTAATCTGTACTGTACAATAAATTTAAACAAAATTTCATCAATTTTAAATTTTTGAGTTCGAATTTTAAAGGAGTGTTTTCACCATCAAATGATATTTTTATCTTATTTGATAGTCAACCCCTATGTACTGAGGAACTTCCAAATTTTTTGAATTTTCGGGCTTGTCTCGTTACCTTGTAAGTCGACCAGATTGCAAAATTTTAAAAGTAAACAAGGAAAAGCATTTTTCCTAGTTAGGTTTTTTATTGATGAATTGGATCAGCTTACACCAATAAAAAAAAAAAAAAAAAAAAAAACAAATTCCGAATTTTATTACTTACTTAACTTTTTTGCGACAAACAGATACATCCACATCTGTATAGGCTAGGTTCAATTGGAGTACTTCCATTTCTTTTATTCAAGACATGAAGCAGCAATTAATAGATAACTCAAATTTTCACATTTAAAAAAGTTGTTTATCCTTTGAAATATAAATGCAAACCTAAACTTTTAACGCTTTTTGTTTTTCTGCAAAAAAAAAAATTAGATTCAGAAGATCAGAATTTAAATTAATTGTTAATTTGTCCCATATTTATTAATTCATTGAAATTTATTTAAACTCCATATATATATATATATATATATATATATATATATATATATATATATATATACATATATTTATAATTATATATTATATATATATATATCTATATATATATATATATATATATATATATATATATATATATATATATATATATATATATATATATATATATATATATTATATATATATATATATATATATATATATATTTGTTATATATATATATATATATATATATATATATTTGTTATATATATATATCTATATATATATATATATATTTAACATTTTAGGATACGTCTAAGCCAACATCCTCACCAAAGCGGAGCTCATAATTCCAATTTTTAGAGGTGCATTACCGAATCTAAAATTTTTCCATTTAAATAGCAAAGGAAGACGATTTTTTATATTATTTACTCCTGCAAACTATGAAGCAATTTTTTTCCATAAAATGAATCAATCTTCTGTAACAAGTAAACCACAGACAGTTCAACTAAACGACAATTCAACTATAAAAGAGTTATATCGCAGGATATTTCAACTGTTTAACATTAATAGTGATATAAATTAACCGGGCGGTAGTAATTTCCGCACCAAACAAAAAATGGCAGGTAAGTTCCGCATTCATCTTTTAAAATTGTCATAATCTTATGTGTATTTTCCGCACTTTTGGAATGGTGACAGGTAACTGAAATCTGTTGAAACAGTTTCTAGAACATGAAGGAGGAACCATTGTGACCCACATGGAAACCCTTTGCAATCAATCCTCTAGGCTCCAGCCACCCCAACCCTAATTTTTTAAATTGAAAAGCCCCACTTATGGTACATCACTGGGAAGCTTTTTAAAAATGTTTTTCATTAGTACCAAACACAATTTTAAATTATGTAATATTTTTTGAAGAAAGGAAAGTTTAATTCGTTTTAACTTTATACAGACTGATTACTTGGATTTCAACTTACGAGTGTTTTGCATTATTGCTACATGGCTTGAAAATGAGAAAAATTTAAAAGAAAGTAACAATAACGATCATGTTCTTCAAAAAATCAAAAACTAGGTGGTGAGGTTAGTTAAGGTTAGGTTAGTTTAGTTAGTTTTAACAATATACTTGGACTTTGTATGTATATTCTGGTAAAACTGGCAAAAATAAATACTTTTAGTTATCCATTTGATTAGCGTTCTTAGTATTTCCCTTTGCGCGAATTCCTATGAAATAAAAGCAGTTAATTGAAAATGAGTCACCTGTCTGACTAGCATTTTTAGCATTTTTTTTTACCTAAATTTTCATCATAACAAGGAGCTAGCTGAATATTAATCACCTACATAATTAGCATTTCCTTTTGTCCAAATTTCTAAAATTTGGTTTCGTTTTTATTGTGGGTATTTTTGTAATAAATGGAATGGCAATTATCAAAAAACTCACCCGAGATATAGGCTTGTCATGTTCATACTTATGTTGATTTTCTAACCAGTGCGGAATTTACCACATAAATTACCAAACAGTTGATGCGTTTTAAAAAAAGTGCGGAAATTACATGCGCCCAATTAACCAAATCAAACCTGAACTATAAACAAACCCAACCTAACCTAACCAAACCCACCCTAAACTAATCGAACTCAGCAAATTATAAACAAACCCAACCTAAACTAATTGAACTCAACAAACTGTAAACAAGCCCAATCTAACCTAACCAAACACAACCAAATAAAACCTAACTTAATCAACACACAACCTAAACTAATTAAACTCAACGAAAGGTAAACAAATCCAACACAACCCAAACAAATAGTATACTCTTGATTGTGGGTACCGAACTCAGTAAATTATAAACAAACCCATCCTAACCTAACCTAATACAACTTAACGTAACCAAACCCAACCTGAACTAACCTAACTCAACAAATTATAGACAAATCCAACCTAACTTAACTAAAACCAAATTATAAACTAATCTAACCTAACCTAACCAAATCCAAGGTAAACTAACCAGAATCAACAAATTATAAACAACCCCAACGTGAACTCACAGAAGTCAACAAATTATAAACAAACCCAACCTAACCTAACTAAACCTAACCTAAACTAATCGAACTTAATAAATTTGAAACAAATCCAACTTAACGTAACCAAATTCAGCTTAAACAAATACAACTTAACCTTAATACAACCAAACACGACTTAAAGTAACCGAATTCAACGTAAGGTAGCCAAATCCAACATAACCCAATCAAACAGTATACCGTTAATTGTGTAAAGAGTCGCCCTTGAAACTTGCAACTACATAAACACTTATTTATTTAGTCTCAAGTCTCAAAGGAGCCAAATTTAATTGTTAGATAAAATTCAAATAATTCTGTTCTTATTAGTTAATAGATTGTATAACGGTTAAATTGGCTTCAGTTAATTTGTCGTTAGGTTGAATTGTCGTCAGTTAATCTCTCCTCAGTCGATTTGTCGTTAAGTCGATCGTTAGGTTGACTTATCTTCGGTTGGACTGTCGGGGTTAAATTGTCGCGGTACTGAATCCAAGCACCATATTAAGCATTAAATTTTCGACAAAAAATTTCATTGAGTTAAATTTCCATCACCAATATTTCACTTTCTACAGAGCTTTAAAATTTAAATTTTTTGAAATTTTGCTTTTTTTACATTTATAAGCTAAACTATTAAAGATAGGACAAAAAGTTAAATGACAATTTTGTAGTCCAACCGACGCTTTACAAAAAAGGTCCTTACAAAGGGCATAGCCGGGTAAGATAGGGAAAACGGCCCTTGATGCAAAATTGATTGTGCTTATAGGAAATAATAATTCTTAGCCCCAGATACATTTCTGCCAAATTTCAACCCTCTGAGGCTAATAGTTTTCGAATACACAAACAGACAAAAATTTTCAAAAAAATTTTTTTTTTTTTACGAAATTACTGAGCCGATTTATTTGAGTTTAATATATATTGTGTACTCACCTTAGGCAAAGTAATAAAAAAAAAATTAACGTTATATCCCTTTATTATACTAATTTTTTTAAATTTTTAAATTTAAGTAAATTTTTTTGGCACTTACGCGTTAGCGACACCCACCATTTTTTGTTCAATAATATGTCTCTTAGTACTCTATATCATATATTTTTATGGAAAAATTTTAGTTGGTAGAACATAGTAATATTTCAATACAAATGCATACCATGTTGGGTACTACATATATTACTTATGTATAAGAAGGGCTATAAAGTAAAATATCTACCCTATTTCTAAAATAATACAATTACATAAGTTCATAACTACGATAAACTAGTTTAAATTTACTCAAGTCTAACATTTTCTGCCGTTTGTCTTTTTTATTAATAAAACAAAATGGATATTGATTTCTCTTTTGTTAGAGTTGTTTTCTTTGTAAGACGTCAAGTGAAACTTTATTAGCTCATACATCACGTATTACGACGTCAACAATTTCATACAAAGTTTATTAGCTGTCAAAATAGTATACCAGTTGGTCATTTCGTTATAATTCCCCATGACGCGTCATCGTGTTAGCAAAAGAAGACGTTTGTCTAAGCTTGTTTGTCGTTGTTACGAACGTATGTAATTTTATTACAGAAATAATCCACTTTCTGCACCTCCTTAAGAAGTGCAACAAAAACATCAAGTGAGAGGGTCTGCTCAAGTTAGTTATATGTATCTACATGTAACTTACCTACATATTTTTATAACTACAACAAGTTTTAGCCGGACTGTTGTTATTACTATACATTGTTGAAATTTTTTGTTCCAATCTATTAAGTTGATGTTTATTATTATTAAAACAATATAACATTTAAAACGTATTATTGTTATTATTATTATCTTTATTTAAATAAAGTTTCTAAAACTTATAATTTTTGTTGAGTTATTTTAATTAGTAAGTATGCTGAGATAATTTTATTGATTTCATTGAAATATTCAGATTCATGGTAAAATTAACCTTGAAAATTATTTTTTAACAAGTAGAAACATATTTTTTATAACAAGTCAAAATATAAATTTTTTTAGACCGTCACAGGAACTCAAGAACTGCAACTCAGGGGGGAAGACAACATTTTACTGCACTCCTCAGAGTTCTACTGTGTTTGAGAAATCAGGCAGATGCTTTACTTTATGGTGCTTTTTATACATAAGTAATATATGTAGTAAGGAACATGACATGCATTTGTATTGAAATATTACTATGTTCTACCAACTAAAATTTTTCCGTAAAAATATATGTTATAGAGTACTAAGAGACATATTATTGAACAAAAAATGGTGGGTGTCGCTAACGCGTAAGTGCCAAAAAAAAATTTACTTAAATTTAAAAATTTAAAAAAATTAATATAATAAAGGGATATAACGTTAATTTTTTTTCATTACTTTGTTTAAGGTGGGTACACAATATATATTAAACTCAAATAAATCGGCTAAGTAATTTCGTAAAAAAAATTTTTTTTGAACATTTTTGTCTGTTTGTGTATTCATAAACTATTAGCCTCAGAGGGTTGAAATTAGGCAGGAATGTATCTGGAGCTAAGAAGTATTATTTCCTATAAAAACAATCAATTTTGCGTCAAGGGCCGTTTTCCCTATCTTACCCGGCTATGCCCTTTCTCGTATTACAAATAGTTACGAAATCACAGACCCTTAAAGTTTATTTGACTTAGTTTTTTGTAAAGTGTCAGTTGGACTACAAAATTGTCATTTAACTTTTTGTCCTATATTTAATAGTTTAGCTTAAAAATGTAAAAGAAATCAAAATTTAAAAAAATTTAAATTTTAAGGCTCTGTAGAAAGTGAAATAAATATTGGTGATAGAAATTTGACTCAATGAAACTTTTTGTTCCAAATTTAATGCTTGATAAGGTGCATGGATTTTTTTTTATTTATTAAGTGTTTTAGCTACTAAGGCTATATACACTAAAATAAATACATGAATAGGTACAATTCAAAAATATCAAAAACTTAAATAATACATTATAAACATTTTAAGATGCATGGAATAATTTCATGGAAAAACAAATTTCTTCATAGTATGCAGGAGTAAATAATATAAAAAATCGTCTTTCCTGAGTTATTTAAAGGGGAAAACTTTGAAATTACGAGCTCCGCTTTGGTGAGGATGTTTATTTAGCCATATCCTACGATATTTTGAGCGGTGAGCAAGAAAAAAATATTAATGTGTTTGGCACACCTATATATATATATATATATATATATATATATATATATATATATATAATATATTGAACATGACCTTGACCAAAATTTGATATGAAATATGAATATGGTTTTTCAACGTACAATATCTCACTTTTTCCAAATCCGAGGTCAACGATATGTGTACTTAAAACTACGTTCCTATGTGTACCTCTAGTTAAATAATTTACTATAGTTCGTAAATATATATATATATATATATATATATATATATATATATATATATATATATATATACATATATATATATACATGACTACATGTACTGTAGTCAATTAATTAAATTACCCTTTTAACATAATTTATAAGATTTGGTTTGTTTGCTCTTTTTTTAGTTACTTTGCTCTTTGGTTCATACGATTTAAGTTCAATATACAACCAATACAGAATACATGTGTACATTTTCTTAACTAATGCACGCACACAAGACTACACCAATTTGGTATACAAGATGTTCCACGAGCAATAATAAATAGATAATAGCACTGGAGTCAATTTCCAATTTGAAACTTTTTAGATAAAACACTCGGTATAGAACATGATTTGAAGAAAAGGTGCTTACACTGATGCACACATAAACAAGCAAGCCATAAGAACATGATGCACTCCAGATCCTTATGATCATCAGATCAACATTAAGCTGTATATCTTCGAATTTGTTAGTCCAAGAGCTGTTGAACATTTTATTCAAAATATTTTGTACCGGTTGAAATTCTTCATATATAATAAAGCTTAAGTCACACTACAGGACGATCAGTAAAATCAACTGAAGTAGAAGTCACACTAGTGACGTCTACTAGTTTCAGATCACACTAGCTGTAATGTTTATGTGTTCGGAGGTTTTATCATGCAATTAAAAATAAGATAATCATTGTATTTCACTAATGGTTATATTTATTGAGCGCTATTACCATATGTGTTTTATAAAAAATATAAGTACATATTTCATTATAACATGTTCTTAAAAGCGTCTTTCGGAACACCTCACGTAGTACCAACTCTTTTTATTAAAACTAACTAAAATATGAATTTTACATATATGACACGCCCCTTCCAACAATTAAAAAAAAAATTTTTTTTTCAAAGATTTAGTTTAATTCTAGGTTTGCAAATCCGTCCACTTTATGTCACATAATTTTTGTCAAGTTTTGATGGACTTGGTTTAGGTTTTGTTAATGTCACATCTTGAGAAACATAATCACTCTTGGGTGCAACTTCAGTCTTTTCATCTTCAGGCTGGAGGACTGCTTCGGCAGAATTTTGTAAAGGACGAAGATGGTGCCTATTTCTTCTATAAATGCTATCACCAGCCTGTACGTTGTAGTCGTTAGATCAAGATTTATTTATAATCACTGCAAGTTTCCATTGTCGTCCTTTTTCTTGAATTAGTACTGGTTGTTCTGGTATAAATTCAGGCAACTTCTTTGCAGACATGTCGTGGTGCAATTTTTGTGTTTGCTGCATTTCTTTCAATTTTTCCTTTACCCTCTTTATAGAGAACTTAGGTTTTAAAATATTTTTGTTAATAGGTAAGACAGAACGAATTTTTCTTCCCATAAGCAAGTCACAGAGAGCAGGAAGGTTTTGTTTAGGTGTGGTGTTATAATTTAATAAAGCTAAAAATAAATCATCACAATTTGTTAGAAAACTTTTCACCGTTTGTATAGCTCTTTCAACCATTCCATTTGATTGAGGGTAATGAGGGCTAGACGTAGTTAGTTTAATGTCGTATTTCTCCGCAAATTTATAGAATTCATGTGAGTTGAAAGGTGGTCCATTATCAGAAAAAATTTCTTGCGGCAATACATTGATGGAAAAAATATTTTTCAGGGCTATAATAACACTTGATGCTGTTTTGGAAGATATTTTGTTGACAACAATAAACTTGCTAAAATAATCCACCAAAACCAGGAAATCTTCAGTCTCAACCGATACCGATTTTTTGCCAGGGTAGATCTGGGATCTCGTGTGGCGTTAGAGGCTCATTAAAGTTAGATCTTGCATATTCTTGGCATTTTGAACATGAGAGTACTATTTTTTCCAGGACAGGTTGGGGTAATATATTGCTTCTTGTGCCAATTTTTTGAGGGCTACAACACCTTGATGGCTTCTATGTATTAATTTGAGGAACTCTGATTTTAAATCATTAGGCACAATTAGGCGACTTTTATAAAAAAGTAAATTTTTGTGGACAAATATGTTATTTTTGACGGGCCAAAATTTTTTAAAAGCCACTGGAACATTTTACTTACGTTTCGGCCAACCATTTAACACATATTATTTGATTTTTTGAAGAACATGATCGTTATTGGTACTTTCTTGTAATTTTTTCTCATTTTCAGGCCTTGTAACAATAATGCAAAACACTCGTAAGTTGAAATCCAAATAATCATTATTTATTCTTTAGTAGGTTCACGGCTTACAAGGAAAGGTATCCAACTGTATCTCTCAAAAATTTTTGAAACTTTGGTGGATTATAGATCTTATTAAAACTAATCCAAAGCCATATTTCGTTCGTGCACATAAGAGGTTTAAGGGGGTGAAACTCACCCCTGAAAATTAGATTTTATTTCAATTTTCTTGAATATCTTGGAAATGGTAAGAGCTTTGGTAGCGAAACTATATATATTTGTAAATGGCACTTTAAGATCTTTATTATGATATCAAAATTAAAGTTATAAAATTATTGGGGTTTCATCCCCCACCTCAACCCCTAATTTTTTCAGGTATTTTTTGGTAAAAAAAGGAGACTGTTATGTGTATAAAAAGAATTTTTAATTAACATATTTTGTATCACACCAGTTTATTTCTTGTTGCATAAATACACCCTTTGTTAATATTAACTTGGGAAAATTTTTAATTTTTTGATTTAATAATGAGCAAAAATATGGTCAAAGGATCTCATATTTTAGTAATGAATTGTTACAAACTTACAATATACTTTAAAATACATAATTTAGAATGAAAAAATTCACTGCACCCCTCCCCCTATTTTACTGATATCTATACAAATCTTATTTACTTATTTATTTCTTTTTATTTATCTATACAGTTGTCAATATTTTAATGTTTGTAATTTACACAATAATGATATTGTTCATAGAAATGTTCAAAACAAAAATATTGTCCACACCAAACATATCTTATAAAAGCCGGTTTACCACATGCACTATACTTTGGTGTTGCTCTTTCTTTTATGGAAAAGCAATATGACACAGAATTTTCAAAACTTTCTGGTCGTTGGTCAATATATCCACTTTTATACCATCCATACTTGAACAAATTTTGAAAATGAGGTGACGAAAACTGATTGTGAGCTAGAGACTGAAGTTTTAGAATATTGTTACCGTGGTGTAAACCAATATGATGTACTCATTTAGAATTACATTATCCGAAAATAATCTGATGAACTGTCACCAGACTCGATATCCATAAACATCCAGAGGTTAAAATATTGACAATTGTATAGATAAATAAAAATAAATAAATAAGTAAATAAGATTTGTATAGATATATAGATATAAATTATAATTACACCGTTCTCTTAAAATAAGCAAACCTAAAATAAGGAAATATTGTAAACAAACACACACACATTCAAACATGTTTATATTAAAAAGTAATAAAAATATTGTCAAAAAAATAAAAAATAATAGTATAAATGGTGTGACAAATAATAGAGTGTTCATGAACTTTTTAATCATTTATTCAGAAAAATTAAAAATTTTGCAATTTGTACATTTACTTATGAGTTTGAAATGAAATGTTTAAAACGTCGAAAACCCTACAATTGTCTATAATTCTATATAATTATGCATATATAAACATATCCATGATTTGATTATTTAATAGTATCAGGTAGTAGGCATACATGCATATAATGCTTGTGAATGTGTTGTTGGGACCGTTGGGACATTATGAAGTGGTGATAAATTAAAATTTAATAGCTTCTTTGACATTCACTCCACAATATGTATCTGTACGTATTTACTTTTTGTTCAATACTTAAACATTAGCAAAGATTATTCTTAAAATGGTCTCATTCGGAACATACAAACGTATTTTCTTATTAATAAATAATAATAATAATTGTTATCAATTTATTATATGTATTTATTGTGTACAGTTGTTATTTTAAATAGAAAAAGTTAATTATTTAATGTATGTAGTTAAGTTATGTACTCATTTTATATAAGTATATAACTAAATAAACTGTATTTTTAATATGACAGGGGTTATTAAGAAAAGAAAACATTTAACGTGAGAAAATAAACTAGAAATATTTGGAGAACTGGGCATCGCAGCATGTCTTAGCTTTTGGTTACGGTGTATCAGTGACCTAGTAAATATATGTATATGCATATACATGGACATTTAGTTCATCCTGTATGTTACGCTTAAAATAGGGAAAGTGACTTGTTTACTATTCCCTATTTTGAGCGGAATCTGTATAATAATTATAATATAGATTTGTATTGACAGATGGATTTGTCAAGTATGGAGAGTGGGGGGAGGTGCAGTGTATTTTTTCTTTCTAAATTATGAATTTTAAAGTATATTGTAAGTTTGTAACAATTCATTACTAAAATACGAAATTCTTTGACAATATTTTTGCTCATTATTAAATCAAAAAGTTAAAAATTTTCCCAAGTTAATATTAACAAAGGGTGTATTTATGCAACAAGTAATAAACTGGTGTGATATAAAATATATGAATTAAAAATTCTTTTATTTACACATAACAGTCTCCTCTTTTACCAAAAAATACCTGAAAAAATTAGGGGTTGGGGGTGGGGGATGAAAACGCCAAATAATTTTATAACTTTAATTTTGGTATCATAATAAAGATCTTAAAGTGCCATTTACAAATACATATAGTTTCCCTACTAAAGCTCTTACCATTTCCAATATATTTAAGAAAATTGAAAAAAACTCAAATTTTCAAGGGTGAGTTTCACCCCCTTAAACCGCTTATGGGCACGAACGAAATATGGCTTTGGATTAGTGTTAATAAGATCTAAAATCCACCAAAATTAAAAAAAAAAATTGAGAGAAACAGTTGGATACCTTTCCTTGTTAGTGTATCGGGTATATAAAGGTTCTTTCCAGGAACATACGTTAGTGTGAAACGATATTTTATTAGCTTAATTGCTAGTCTTTGTATACGTGATGACATTTCGTCGAGAGGCTTTTTAAGTAAACCAATTAAAGGTCTATGATCACTTTCTATTTTAAAATTTTGCCAATTAAATAGTAACTGAAACGTTCACATCCGAATACCAGGGTAAGCAATCCAAGACCAAATGGGCTTGCGTCAACGGATAACACTGTTTCCTGTGTAGGATTGAAAAATGATAAATTAGTTATTGATATCACTGAGTCTTTAATGTGATCCAAACATTTCTGTTCAATAGAAGTCCACTGCCATTGAGTTTTGTTACTGAGGAGTTTACGCAAAGTACTAGTTTCGTTAGACAGATTAGGAATAAATTTGGACAAGTACGCAATCATTCCTAAAAATCGTTGTAATTCTTTTTTATTTTTTGGCGGCTGCATGTCACGAATGGCTTTGACTTTATTTTCATCAGGGGCTATACCACTAGCTTATATCCAAGAAATTTAATGCTCGTTACACAAAATTTAGATTTCTCCCGGCTTAATGTCATACTGCTGTCTTTAATTTTTTGTAACACAGTCCGCAGGTTTTCATTATGTTCTATTTCTGTTTTTCCATACACTAAAATATCATCAAAATAGACTAAAACAACAGGAGTACCATCTAAAATTTCTTGCATACACCTTTGAAAAATTTCAGGCGCTGCTGAGATACCGAAGGGCAAACTTAAATAACGGTATCTGCCAAAACATGTAGCTATTGTACAAAGCAATGAAGCTTGATAAGTAAGTGGTAATTGTAAAATACCCCTGTCGCAGCATCTGCATAACATAGCGAATTTCCAAATATTGGGCACTGGCCGATCTCATCTGAGACCTGTACCTATTTAAAATAGTTTAGCTTTCTAAGAGTAAAAGAATTTTTAAAATCGGCTGGGTAATTAGTTTTGGTATTTTTGGGGACCCAAGAACCCGAACGGATTTTGTGCAGCATAGTTGTATCCATCTAAAATAATTTAGTTCTCTAGCAGTGAGAAATTTTTTAGAATCGGTTCGGTAGCTTATTACTGGCGTTTTCGGATCTGCAAGATCCCGGCGGACCTCATTAAAAAATCAGCTCGACCGTATATTCTAGGCGGAGCTTATATATATATATATATATATATATATATATATATATATATATATATATATATATATATATATATATATATATATATTCAAAACCCGTTGCGTAGCATTCTACGCCGCATTTGCATCCGCAGGACAGTTGTGGATCTCAGATAACACGACCTGTACCTATCTAAAATAGTTTACCTCGGTAATAGTAAAAAAATTTTCAAAATCAGTCACATATATGACACTAGCCACCTAGTTTAAACAACTAAAAGCTCCATGATGCTAGTAGCATGCCATCTAAAAACTTCAACATTGAAAAAATTTAGTCTAATAGGTCACAAATTGTTAATAATTGGCCAGTTAGTTCCATTAATTTGTCATCAACACAATTTTTTTAAAATTCAAAATATTTAATTCTATAAAAATAACCAATAAAGGACGGTTATTTACAATTATAACCATAAGTGGCCGCATTTAATAGCTTTATTTTCTGGTTTCATGGTAATTTATAACTTTGCCGTGTAGTAACATTCATAACACTATTATTCCATTTTCTAGTTCATATTGGTCTTTGTGAACTAGACGCTTCATTTACTCTAGCTGTAAAAACGAAAGATACTATTCCATTTCAAGATCCTGTCACTTTAAAATTAATTTTTAGTCGAATTTTTCAACTGAAAAAATTAGACTTATACAGCCTATACGATAAGAACGGTGAGAGGTGAGAGTAGGGGCGCTATCCGTTTTCGGACTCGGTTATATAGAAAAGAAAACGTCATATATATATATATATATATATATATATATATATATATATATATATATATATATATATATATAGTGTCTTTCATAAAGTTCGCACCATATGGGAAACTTTTTTACTATTGACTTTTTGAAAAATATTTTAGTGGGGCTAGTTGGCACATCGGTTGGAATGAAAAGGTAGCTAAACACATCTAACCCCCTTCTTGCTATTTGGCGGGAATCCGAAAATTTCAATATTGCGAATTATAAAAATTGGCAATAATTTGGAAAGTACTGATCACTTCGTCATGAAATTTTGATATCATATCAAAATTAGGTCCAGTTAATGTATCCCGTTAACTAAATACCTTACAGTATGGAAAAATAAAGCCCAAAAATTTGCTTTTCCAAAATTCGAAGTTAAGTAACCCTAAATTTAAAACTGTTTTATTAATTCGAACAAAATAAAAATTATTCCAATTTTTGAAGTTTGCTTATTTATAAAATCAAAATTATTACCAAAATATTGCCCCAGATATTGGCCTTTCAATAAAAAAATTTAATTTTGTCATAAAAAAACACGTCTCTGTAACATTGAAGTTCTAATAAGCAAAAGCAAGTCTCATCACTTTATTTTCTTTATAATTTGTAGTAAAGATATGCAGTACGCTAATTCCACATAATAATCTTTTAAGAATAATTCAAATAAAGGACCCCAGTCCTTTAAAACTGCTAGAAATTTTCTTAATATTTAACTAGTTATATATAGTTATAACTAGTTCTTATAACTAGTTCTTAATATTTAACTAGCAAAACAATAGAACTTTCCCCAACCAAATAATGTTTGGGCCAATTATCTACAACCTATCAAAAATTCAGCTTCCTTAAATGATTTGTAGTGAGTAAAAGGGGAAAAAATTATTTTGGCTAGATCTAACACGCCCACAGCCCCCCAGAATAAACGTAGAGGGTTGAAATTTGGTATGTTGATAGAGTTACTACCTAGGGTCTGCTTTTTGGAGGTTTTAATATTTTACCCTCACCCCCACTATTTTTAACTACGATTTCATGCTTTTTCGACGTTTTCAAAGTTTGTACCACTCGCATAGGTCACTCAAATAAACCTAGAGGGCTGAAATTTTGTACTCGGATTCAGTTAGTATCAAGGGGATGCCTTTTGGCGGTCTCAACTTTTAACCCTTACCCCCACCATTTTTATACCAAAAAGAACATGATTTTTCTTGTTTTTTAACAGTTTCGTTCGGGTCAAAATCTCCCCAAATAAACCTAGAGGGCTGAAATTTTGTGTATACTTAAGCTAATAGCCGGTCACTGCTTTTTAGAGGTTTGAACTTTTAATCATTACCGCCACAATTTTTACGCCAATATTTCCTTGATTTTTTTGCTTCTTTTCTAACATGTCTAGAGATTCTCTAAAGAAACTTAGAGGGCTGAAATTTTGTACATGTATTGAGTTAGTATGCAGTTAGTGCCTTTTAGGGATTCCACATTACTTTTTCCCCCACTTCTCCCATTTTTACATCGGAATTCAATGGTATTGTTAAATGTGTTTAAAATGCTTTATTTGTATTCTAATACAAGTACTTTATTTGTATTCTAATACAACTAGACCTATAGTAATTTTAAAAAAAATGCCGTGAGCAGCGGTGCTCCATCACGGAAGTCGAATTCGTCGAAAAAAAAAGGTTTTAAGTTTTTAAGGGCTGAATCTCAGTAAATTTCAATTTGGTGCCGATAGCAGTTAGCAGGAGAAAATCCAAAACAATTCGTACGAGGGCATCCCTACCTATGCTTATCCGCCAATTGCCTTTGTGTTTTATTTTTAAATATTAAGAAAGGGCCTTAAATAGTAAACTGGAAGGCCTTTATGAAGGTATTTTTTCTTCCCAAAAAAATCCAAAATTCCTACTTTATAAATAAACATTAACTTTAATAACATTTTTAAATTACTTAATATGTATGTATTGCATTTGTTATAAAAGTAAGTTCATTTTTTTAAAATTTTTTAATTTACTATTCGCCTACTTGTCTTATAGTATAAATATAAAGCATTTTAAACACATTTAACAATACCACTGAATTCCGATGTAAAAATGGGAGAAGTGGAGGGAACAGTAAGGTGGAATCCTTAAAAGGCACTAACTGAATACTAACTCAATACATGTACAAAATTTCAGCCCTCTACGTTTACTCAGAGAGTCTCTAGGTGTGTTAGAAGAAAGACAAAAAAATCAAGGAAATATTGGCATAAAAATCGTGGGGGTAAGAATAAAAAGTTGAAACCTCCAAAAACCAGTGGCTGGCTATTAGCTTAACCTGTACACAAAATTTCAGCCCTCTAGGTTTATTTGGGGAGATTTTGACCCGAACAAGAAAAAACAAGAAAAGTCATGTTCTTTTTGGTATAAAAATGGTGGGGGTAAGGGTTAAAAGTTGAGACCCACAACAGGCACCCCCTTAACACTAACTCAACCAGAATTAAAAATTTCAGCCCCCTACGTTAATTTGGGTGACCTGTGCGAGTGGTACAAACTTCGAAAACGTCAAAAAAGCATGAAACTGTAGCTTAAAAATGAGGGGGGTGGGGGTAGAATATTGAAACCGCCATAAAGCATAACCTAGGAATGAACTCTATCAACACACCAAATTTCAACACTCTACGTGAATTCTGGGGGGCTGAGGAGTGTTAGATCCAGCCAAAACCGTTTTTTCCCCCTCTACACCCTCCAAATCATCCTAGGAAGCTGAATTTTAGATATGTTGTAAATAATTGACCGAAACATTATCGATTACCGATTTGGAAACGTTTTAAAGTTTTGTTGCCGCCATTACCCCCCTAAAGTTTGGGTCGGATCCAAAATTTGCCCAAAAGTTTATCCCACTTTAATAGTCTGAGGTGTCTCGAAAATTAGCCGCACTTACCAAATTTCAGCTCTTAACTTCCATAGGGGGCCCTACACATATTAAAATCAAAGTGGGTTCAAATTTTGGGCAAATTTTGGATCTGACCCAAATTTTAAGGCGGTGTAGAGGGGCGGTAAAACAATAAAACTTTTCCAAACGGTTGGAACTAATGTTTCGGCCAACTATTTACAACATATCCAAAATTCAGCTTCCTAGGAGGACTTGGAGGGGGTAGAGGGGGAAAAAAAGATTTTGGCTGGATCTAACACGCCCACAGCCCCCCAGAATTAACGTAGAGTGCTGAAATTTGGTGTGTTGATAAAGTTCGTACCTGGGTTGTGATTTTTGGAGGTTTTAATATTTTACCCCCATCCCCCTCATTTTTAAGCTACAATTTCATGCTTTTTCGACGTTTTCGAAGTTTGTACCACTCGCACAGGTCACCCAAATAAACCTAGAGGGCTGAAGTTTCGCATTCGGATTTGTGTTAGTATCAAGGGGGTGCCTTTTGGGGGTCTCGACTTTTAACCCCTCCCTCCACCATTTATGGGTCTAACACGCCCACAGCCCCCAGAATTTACGTAAAGGGTTGAAATTTGGTATGTTGATAGAGATTGTACCTAGGGTCTGCTTTTTGGAGGTTTTAATATTTTCCCCTCACTCCCACAATTTTTAAGTTACAATTTCATGCTTTTTCGACGTTTTCAAAGTTTGTACCACTCGCACAGGTCAGCCAAATAAACCTAGAGGGCTGAAATTTTGTATTCGGATTGAATTAGTATCAAGGAAGTGCCTTTTGGGGGTCTCAACTTTTAACCCTTACCCCCACCATTTTTACACCATACTATATATATATATATATATATATATATATATATATATATATATATATATATATATATATATATATATATATATATATATATATATATATATATATATATATATATATATATATATATATATATATCAGACATTTTTTTCTGCAGAATCGTGTTCTACGGGTCCGAAAACGGATAGCGCCCCTACTCTCGCCTCATCCCGTTCTTATCGTATAGGCTGTATAAGAAAAAAAATTCGGCTAAAAATCTTATTAAAAAATGTACACAACAAAGTATGATTATCACGATATTCAAATTTATATACAGAGCTTAAAAAAAAAATCTTTAATTTTTATTTGAAATTTAGTTGATACGTCAACCAAAGTTAAATAAACAGGTCTAAGATGAAACTAAATTACTTAGTTGGATAGTAGCTTAATTTCGATTACTTATTAGTCACATTAGGACGTTTTATTGGACTCCACTATTTCACTAAAATGGCCCAATGATACTCGGGGCATTATGTCTAGAACATCATATGTTGACAACCTAGCTGAATAACTTCGGGTCTATTATTAACTTAAAAATGACAAAAAGGAAAAAAACTACTTTTTTATAAATATCTTGAAAATTAGTTTTTCTACATGAAAAATTGTTACGAAATTTAGTTTTTGAAGACTTTAATACAAAAAAAATTTAATCAATTATTTTGGTGAAGCTATTTTTAAATCTATTTAACAAAGTGACAACAACTTTATACAAATCGTGTCTCGATATTAAAAACGTTAAAGCGATACCTGATCAATGATCATAGTAAAATTTTTAAGTATCAAATTTTAAAATACCTTTTTTTTTATTAAAAACAATATTTTTCGAAATAATTATAAAAAAGAGTTTTCGGGAATTTTGAGCTCGAAACAGATTCTTATGGTACTCGGCTAATTTAGCGAGACTGTTACTAAATATTTCAAACATATACAAAATTTAAACTGGTACAAACGTCATTGAATAAATCATTGAACAAAGAGCTCTCCGTCTATATAATTATACATTTATATGAGACATTGGAGAGTGCAGAACTAGCCTTGTTGGTTGTTCATATACATACATAGGTAGGTTACCTCGATCAGCTCAGCAGCTTGCACTAATACCTATATTATTATGTATGCGTGTGTGTGTGTTGAATGCACTTGAATGCATCATGTCGGGCAAGCAGAGAGTTTGTGGGTGGAAAGCATTGGCCGTATCAAGGCCAGTCTGGCCGTCAGCCTCTCTACCATCCACATCCACAAACATTACAACTACTACTACTGTACTATCATGTTGTTTTTTTCGTTTGCGTACAGTGATTGACAGTGAAAGCTGTACATTATGATATTTTATCAAATCTGTCATATTAATTGCCGACATGGTATATACGAATTTATAAATATGCGTACTTTGGAGATATTTTGATCTGAAACTTTTTTACGTAAAATTAGTCGGTCAATAAAAAAAAGCACCACAAACTGGAGAGAGGAATTTTTTTTAAAGTTAATTAAGACTGATTTCAGATGATCTGTGATACAAAAAGACTTACATAATAGGCTTGGCAACAATATCAATTTAACTAGTGACGACCTAGCGCAAACCATTGACCTTAAGGGAATTCACTACCAGTGAAACAATTTTTTTATAGCACTACAAACTGAAGAGAGGAGTTTTTTTTAAAGTTAATTAAGACTAATTTCAGATCATCTGTGATACAAAAAAGACTAATAGACCTAGCAACAATATCAATTGAACTAGTGACGAATTAGCGCAAAACATTTACCATAAGAGAATACACTACCAGTAAAACAATTTTTTTTATTTTTAAATTTTCCTATGAATTTCTGGTAGTTATGTAACCATGTAAACTTAATGATAAGAATAATAAAATTATGTTTGAAATTTTCGAGTTTCACATTACCATAAATGTCCATTTTTTCGAAAAAAAATGCTTTTTTTTAAATTTATATTTTGAAAAACTACTCAATCAATATTGATGTTTTTAGTCTCAAATTAAAGCTAATTAGATACACTAAAAACGCATGTATTTTTATTATTGTATCTAAAAGGGAAGTATAAAAAATGTTCATATTTTAAAATTAATAAAAAAAAAAAATTGAAACAGTGGGTCTATTGAATAAAAAGAAGTATTATTTTTACTTCCTATTTTTTAAGTTTTTACTTAAATAAAAACGTATACAAGTGATAACTTAAAAAAAGAGTTTACTCTAAAAGGGTAAACTCTTTGTAAATAATAAACAAATACTTTACTTTGCAAAATACCACGTTTATTGTAAAGTAAAGTAAAGTATTTGTTTATTATTTACAAATATGGAATACCATAAAGTAACGCTCAAATCTATTAATATGGTAAACTCTTTTTTTAAGTAATCACTTATGTTTTTATTTAAGTATAAACTTCAAAAATAGGAAGTAAAAGCAAATACTTCTTTTTATACAATAGACCTAATGTTGTCTAAAGTATTTTTTTATTTTTCTATATAATTGTTAATATGCACTAAAAATTTCATTTTTCTATCTTCAACGGTTTTCCTGTAATAACCAATTTCATTCCTGAGAACAGAAAAAGTAAACTTTCGGATAATCGTAATCAAAGTTGAGATGCACTGTGAGATGAGTTGAAGAAGGTTACTACACTTTACAAAAAATACAGTTGAGTCGCTCAGCGGCAAAGTGGTCCAACTGTAAAAGTAAAAATGTAGAATAAGTAGTGGACTAACTTGGTTGGGACACTAAGAGTTCAATAAATGTAAGATAGCCTAACTGTTTTATTGCTACCATCTATTATCGCACATTGTTAGTTCACATAGATCCGCTTTTTATATTTAACTAAAAACATCAAATTTTACAGTTGGGCCACCTTGCCGCTGAGCGACTCAATTACACCCCTAGAAAATTAAATATCATACATTTTAGTTACATTTTAGCGAATTTCCAGAATGGAATTCAGCTATCACAGCCACTGTCATGCCGCGACTTGAGCCCAGGAAAAAGAAATTGTAACTTATAGTTATTGTGATCCTAGTGATAAATTTTTATTTATTTATATTTTAACGCCATGATGGTTATAACGTATAGGTACAAGCGGCCAATTGGTTTCCTATTTTGACAGCTAATGCACTTTATATGGAATTGTTGAAGTCGTGTGACGTGGTGTGTGAGGTAGTCATATTTCACTTGACGTTTTATGACGTCAATGATCGTCAAGGTGTTAATATTTTCAAATTTTTTCCTATGCGTAATATATTTATTAATAAATAATTTATTGTAAATAAATAAGCATTAATTTATTGTTAATAAATAAGTATTGATTTAATTGTGTATTACAATTATTTTTGAATGTATCTGTCTAATTGTAAGAAATTTGTACAAAAATGTTACACATTAAAAGTTGAAGATTAATTGTATGACTTTTAATTGTTATTATAACTAAATAAGTTTTTACTCACTTTGGGGCACCTATACCGCCAAATAACCTTGCGCTGGCCCTGGAAACACTAGGAAAAAGTTCGATAACACTTGCATGATTTTTAAAGTGCCAATTCCTAGGGCCTTACGACTATCAGGAATAAAAAATTCTATATTATAATACTATTCCTTCACGAACATTCGCCTACGATTCCTTAAATTTTGAGTACAAATGTACGCAATGTATGATTTTCACTGTATATTTGTGTATGATACGACATAACATCCTCGTTCGTCGCTTGTCGTTATACTCTCAATGTTGACTACACGGCGACCCGGTCGGACGCTGATCCCTCTTTACCATGTCGTTATACTACGTATAAATACGTTGAATGTCTGGTACCCCGACAAGTGCAACCAATACGCTTATGTAGCCTCATCGAATCACCGTTTTTATACACATATGGTACATACATGTATACATACATACATATATTCATATAAACACAACCTAATGTATTCTGTCTCTGTTTGGATTGTACTTTTTTTACCTGTTTCATTTCAATTTGATCTTAATAAACTTGTCAAAACTTGCATAATGTAATGTTATCACACTGATCTCATCTTAACGTTACCTACAACAGACGGACGTTTCATCGAAAGCAAATCATCCAATTCGTAATGTAGTGCTTATTGGTAAGTATCGATATGAACATAAAACGAGACCGACAATATCTCTAATAATAAATTCTCCCATGATTTTATAACATCACCCTTATTTCCTGCACTGTATGATTAAATATTTTTTGAAGGTAAGTATTTAATTTGATAATAATTTTACAAAACATACATTTTCTTATATACAGGAAATACATTGTCTTATATACAGGACAGGAAATTATATATACTCTGTACTAAGAAGAGTCTCTGCAGCGTAATTTGTTAATAAAAAACTGACTTTTGGGAACGCTGTTGTCATCAGTCGAACGGCACATTCCAAATAGTGATTTTAAATTATATCTTCTGTATACGTTATATTAAGCTTTTTAAGTCAAAGAAGAGCTACTTTATTTTCACTATTAATGGGAATTTTTGAATCGAAGCGAACGTAACTCTGCGAGAAAATGTAATGAAATCTGTAATACGAAAGTATAAAGAAATCTGTGGTGTAAGAGTGTAATGAAATCTAGAATGATGGAGAGTGAAAACGGTAATGCTTGGTGTAATGGGCTTTAGTGAAATTTACAATGGTTATATCAGATGAAATATAAACACTAATGGTTAGTAGATTATTCCTAACATATATGGTTAATAGTTTATATTATTTAATTTATCCACAATATCCCTGATATTTTATTTGCATTATTTAAACTTAGATTCAACTCGGCATCGCCGAGAAATCTCATTTCTAATGGACATTTTCTTTAATAATAATAAAAATAAATATGTATTTTACATACTAATAAAAAACATTAAGCAAAAATTAAAAATAACTTCACATTACTTTCATTATTCTTATCTATCAGTTAATTTCTCTCCTTTTCAGACTACTAAAATACTTCAAATCTACTAAAACTAAAATAAATCAAAATAAATTTTTAAATATTAACAATTGGAATCAAAGATATGCATTTAAATGACATTAAATATTTACCTATATTTGTATTTATTTCAAAGCCAACCTTCTTACATAAATTATTTTATGGTAAGTAACCAATTTTGCTTATCGATTCTTGTTCTAATCGGATGACATCTAATCCTGAACTCGGTTTAAAAATAATTTATTACCTATTGTTTATTTTCCACAATTTTTGTTATGGGCTTCGCACGTTTATCTATAACTGTGAGTATTTGAGGAATGTACTGTGAGGAATATTTTGTACGTACGGAAAATAAGATTCCTGAATTATAAGTTACAAATTGAAACGGACTTTTTTTCATAATTATTAATTTCTAATAAAATAAGAGGTCAGTGCCAACAAAGTCATTTAGTAAAATTAATATGGCATTTAAATAGTAAATAATTTTAAAAGTTTCGCCTCAAAATCGTACAAATGGGAATTTTTTAGCTTTTTTTTTTCTTATCATTATTATTACTAGGAGTTACACTAGATCAACATACATAAGTTAGTGGCTTGTTTTTAATAGTTTACATTAATTTTGTTGTTAGCTCCAAGACTTCTTTCAACACAAGTACGTAACCTAAAACTACACAAGTGGAGGACTGCCAGTCATTAAGGTATTTTTATCATTCGAATACGTATTAAAATCCTAATTTCCTATCAATTAGTATAAATAATTTTGTCATAACTTATTATTTTACTGAGTATGGTAACTTGTTTCATTACAAGTTACAACGTTATAAATATTACACAAATATGGTAGAAACTTTATTTAAGTCAATAGCCAACGAACAATTGCTAGAAACAATAGACCGTGTTAAACAATCAATTTTCTTCCGTCATTATTCTCAATCGATGGTTTCAATAATTTAAGAGCCGGTTTTTTTTTTATAAAATGTTCATTATATTGTCTACCTTACAGTATATGTACTTACTAGACACATCTATAAATAACGAAATTATAGCAAATAATGAGAATTATAAAAATTGAAGTTTTTTCTTATGTTCTTCTTTAAACAGTGTTGTCTAGTTCATCATTTGTTCTTGAGCTATTTGATTTCCTCTTTTCTGGTTGATTTGTTAAACTACTTGCGAAGTGATATGAGAAAATAATGGTTGCATTCAAGAAATACTAACTTCTCGGAACCATTTTGGTTTGAGAAATTGTAATTTTGTTAAAAATTATTATAATTTCCGATAAATAAATACAACCTTTGAAATCGTGATTGGGAATACTATTGATAACCTCAATTTCATGGATAATTTAAAATAAGGTAAGAGCACCAGTAGCCGTCATTGATCCAATAGCCGTCAAGTTACAGCAAAATGATAAATATTAAAGGGGACCACTAGTGTGTGGTAAAAATTGTAAATTGCATGTTTCGATAGTCTATACCTTTATAAATAACATACTAAAATTTCAAGTGCATATCTCAAATAGTTTTTGAGTTACAGCCATCCAAAGAGTGGATTTTGATCTTCATTGTTAACTTTGAGGTATTGAGAAATGTATGAAGGTTGATAGTCGGGAGTTTCTCGACGTGGCTGATAGTCACATGGTGTGGCGAAGTTCGACCCTGGCACATTTAAACGACTCGTCTAGTTTTACTATGACCGTTATAGTGAGTACATCGTAAATAATTTTAGTAAAAATTCTTAGTGTTGAATAGTATTTATTTGATTTATAATATATCAAATTTTACAATATAACTTACAGAGGTGTATTATATACAATTTATAACTTAAGTCATCTATTACAATTTATTGCCAATGAAAATTATATCATTTTTTTAAAAGTACTTATGTATTATACACTTTTTAGTTTAAGATAGACATCCTTGGAACTTATGGTTGCTTATTCTTGATTATATCTAAGAAATCTGTTAAGAAACGGCTTAGGTTTGTCAAAATTTCAATATTTTTCTGATTAAATAATTGATAAACATCATAAACATCGTTACATAGCGTTCATAGTTTGTTTTTATCGTACTTGCTTCTACTCACATTCCATATCCAATTGCCAGTAAAAAATTTTTAGTGATTAAAACTAAAACGTAAAATTACGAAAATTACATTTTTCAAATTTGCTGCAGTTATAACTCGAAGACAAATCATTCGATCGATTTGATTCTTATTGCAGCTTCTTTTATATATATTTCCAGTTTTCCGATCGAATTAAAAATGTAATTTTCGCAAGCCAAAAACAATCAAATTTTCGCGCAAAATTTAAATCTTTTTTTTAAAAACTCCGCCATTTTGTTAAATTTCAACTTTTTTTTTCGATTAAGGTTCACGGTACGGACCCTACCTTCTAGTTTAATGGGCTTTTTGGTTTTTTTGGTTTCAGGCAGTGTGAAGGCCGCTATCACTGCAGCAGTGGGGGAACTTTTTTTTTGGAGCCTAGGGAGATCTCGAATAACTCACTAAATTTTCAATTTTTTGATCTAAAAATTTTATCATGAATTTATTATATATCAACGAATATATCCTGAAAATATTAAAACATCCATATAGTAGTTTTCTTTAAAAAAATTCCCAAAAATCATTTTTTTTTTCAGGCGGTCACACTAGTGGTCTCCCTTAAGATATTATGCAAGCATATATTTTTTTGTGTTTCCTGCTACATGTTCTGGAAAGTATGCCAGTAGTAAGGATTGGCCAGAGCTGAAACCACCTACCCACCTCCCGAATTTTTGAGCGACCTCGGGAGGTGATAGGTAACCTATGCGGGTTCTAGAAACCTCCGGCGGTGGGTGGAGTAGTGTTTTGGTCTCCAACCTAACCGAACCTAAGGAAATTCGGTCTAACCTAGCCTAATCTAACCCAACCTACCTTAACATAACAACATTTTTTCTGACCTAATCGAACCTAAGAATTCAAAATTTCCCTAACAGATGGCGTGGCCACCTGCGATCGCTGTAAATTCACTACTAGATGTCGCTGCTCGTCTGGATAATAGCGACCACTGCGCGTAAGTTTGAGAAATTGTCAATGGATGGCGCCGAAAATCATTTTTGATAGTTAAAAGATGGCGTTGCTAGTCTGAACCATCGCGAACTCTGTACCATGATTCAAAATTCCATGAAAAGGTGGCGTTCTTAGTCTGAACCACCGCGAACTGTATATCTTGATTCAAAATTCCATGAAAAGATGGCGTTGATATTCTGAGCCACCGGGAACTCTATACCTTCATTCATAATTTTATCATATTTTCATCTGAAAACAGGTTTAAACTTATATAAATTGTCAGCTGACTTCATTAGAAGGTATACTGTTATTAACAGCGAAGATTTCTGAAGAAAATGAAGACAATATTGGAGTTAGAAATTGGATACATTTTGTTACCGGCGAGGTTTGACAATTTAAATGAGCAGATGCTGGCATGGCTGCAGAGCAATCCAAAACTGGGTATTATGAATAATGGACCCGTTGGACTGACTTATAAACTGGAATTCAAAACGCTGGACTTTCTTGAAATCGTTGGAAATGCTGAATAGCGAATTCTGTAATTTATTCGCTTCAAAATGTATTATTTAATTGTACTATGCATTCTAAAAATTTCAATATTGTATCAATTTTAGATATATTTAATAAAAATTATAAAACAAAAATTCGATTTCTTTAATTCACACCCATCTTTAAATCAATTTTTGTAATCTTGTATAAATTTGTCAGCTGACGTCATTAGAAGGTATACTAATATTAATAGCACAAGTGAAAGATTTGGCATGCTGCTGCAGGTTTTAACTTGTATGATTGTATATTTTTTTTATCTGGAAACAGGTTTATATAGGTTTTCCTCTAACTAAAACACATTTTTATATTTTAATTAATTTATTTAAAAGAAAAAGAAATATTTTACGATAAATTGATAATTTAGTATTCTTTGTCTTTTGGGGTGTTTTCGTCTGGTGTCTTTTGGTGACTTTTGGCGCAAGAGTCACTCCCAAAGTGTCGCTCCCAAAGAGTCACTCCTAAAGAGTCACTCCCAAGAGTCACTCCCAACGAGTCACTCCCAAGGAGACACTCCCAAAGAGTCACTCCCAAGTAGTTACTCCCAAAGAGTCACTTCCAAAGAGTCACTCCCAAGGAGTCACTCCCAAAGAGTCGCTCCCAAGGAGTTACTCCCAAAAAGTCACTCCCAAGGAGTCAATCTCAAAGTCACTCCCAAAGAGTCACTCCAAGGAGTTACTACCAAAGAGTCACTCCCAAGGAGTCACTCCCAAAGAGTCACTCCCAAAGAGTCACCCAGAAGGAGTCACTCTTTGGCGTCTCTTTGGTGACATTTAGGGTCATTTGGTGTCTTTTTGGTGTCATTTGGTGTCTCTTTGGTGTCTTTTTGGTGTCCTTTGGTGTCTTTTTGGTGTCATTTGGTGTCTTTTTGATGTCATTTGTTGTATTTTTGGTGTCATTTGGAGCATTTTGGTGTCTCTGATTTGGAGATGATCTAATCCATCGCATCAAGACGTCGTGATATTTTTTATCCTGAAAAAATAACATCAGCTATTGAATGGGGTTCGTGTGTGGGAACTTTTGATATTCTATTTGCACTTACCTTTGACGAATCTGATATTGGAGAAGAGCGCCTAGATGGATTCGACATATTTTCTTACGTTGTGGATGCGACAAACGATAACATATGCTCGTCCGGAACTGCTGGATCGCATATTGAAACTTGTGGAAAAACACGGTATTCTTCGATTGTATTTCAATCCAAAGAGCGTAGAAGAAGACGGTGAATTGTTGAAGTGAATCTTACAGAACATTGAAAAAGGCACATCCAATCAACCAGCACTTCTGGGCGGAGGAAATGATCCGGATACGGGGGCGTGGTCGTCGACGAAATTACAAGACTATTTAGATATATATACAAAATTTTAAATACAAATTTCGATATTTAAATATTTTCAACATGTCTTTTTCATTATGTATTTTCTTTTTGTAATTTTTTTTATTTTTAATTTTTTTCATCATATATTTTTTTTAATTTTTTTTTCTTTTTAATTCTTTTAATTTGTTTGTATTTTTTTTATTTTTTAATTTTTCTGTATTTTTGTTTTTTGTTCTTTTTAAATTTTTTTGTATTTTTTTAAATTTTTTAACATGTTTTTCTGAATTTTGAATTCTGAAAATTATGAATTAATAATGGCCATTATTATTTTTTTCCTTACAAACTAATTACTTAATAAGTACGACTTATAAAACTAAAACCATGATTTTAAGAATATTTACAAAATTAACAAAATTAACAAAAAAATATATAGGGTAAAAGCCCCCTTTGTGGAACGGTATCTAATTATGAACATTTACATATTAATGAAGTTATTTCTGAAAGAAACGTCTGATAACAAACATTACTATTAATAGAATGATTGTTTTTCAATTTAAATTCACCTCGCATTTAAAGTTTCCTTACTTAATTAAAGAGATAAATATGTAAATGTCAAAACTGTTCCAGTATTAGATACCGTTCCGTAAAGGGGGCTTTTACCCTATATACAAAATTAACAAAAAAAAAAAAAAATACAAAATTAGCAAAAATAAAAATCGTCTATTTTATAATGCCCCTGTCTCTTTTATAATCGTCTATTTTATAGCAAAGATAAAAATCGTCTATTTTATAATGGAGAGTTTTAAATTTATTGTTGGGTGCTATGAACCGTTTATCATCGTCATTTGCTTTTGCAGCCTTATTCACTAAATGTGTGTGTAGTCGATGTTTTAAGCTGCGGAAAGCACTCATTTGTTTATACAACACAGCACATGAGTCTTTGCTCATTACAAAATTTTTGTAGTCTTTAACGTCTATTTCGTTTTTCACGACATCATTCTTCCCACCTTTGAGTTTTTTAATTTGGGACTCATTACTATCTTTGACTATACAGTAGGATTTAGCTTTAATACCGAATTGTTTAATTATTGTCCCAGAACACTCATCTTTAAATTTACCGAGCACTTTTTTTATTTAAACGTGGCAGTCCATAGACGTTATCTGCGGCATACTCACTCGTGTCAAAATACTCGCTAATTTCCGGCTTAATATCGATATCCGGATAAAAATCGTCCGTTTCTATTTGATATATAAAACTGTCGGTATCCATGTACAATAAATTTACTTTGTCATTATATTTCGATTTTATATAACCGTAGTGGAAATCGTAATTAAAGTTTTGGATAACTCGAGCACGCTAAATCCTATGTAAATTGGCCTGTCGTATTTCACTTTCAAATGGTCCATTTGGATGGCGACTAGGTTTTCATGAATGATGGAACAACTGTGAAAATTTGGCTTGCTTATTAAATTGTTAGCACCCAACTTTTTACGAATGTTCTCCCAATGAATAACTAGCCGCACATCAACGCGTTTGTCGATATTTTCCATCGTTTTCCCGAAAACACTATTATTTTTTAACTTGAAATAATCTGTTTCAAAACCATTTGTCGCCTTAGAACGAAGCTCGTTATTTAAATCGATGTATATTTTCAGCCACGGAGATTGATTAAACTGGAGCGCACGATGTATTTTCTTTAACTTTAGTCAATATTTTAAACACTGTTTCAAATTTCGATAATGGATCAATATTTCTTCTTGTCATAAATATTGGCGAGTAATTTGCTGTTTTTGAATGTGATGGATGGCGGCTTCATCTGCTCCGGACAGAATGGTAAATCTTGATAATAGTCGTGCAGTGTTTTCGGGTACTCGAGGTCGACTTCCAAAATGTATCCAACATCAGCGTCATCCGGAACCATTGGTATGGCGATGTTATCCAATTCGTGTTCTGGGACCCATCGGAAATGTCTAATCGGCAAATGCTGCGACATGGCTCATCCGTACAAGTTGTTGGCGTCCAGATATTCGATGTAGGTCAACGGCTTCGTGGGGTCATACTCAGACATGTACTTATTGTTAGCTTCGCTAAAACGACCGCAACATTGAGTCAATCCACCACGCATACCCTTTTTAATGAAATGGATCATGTCGATATCCGTAAGTAGCTCCAGTTCTACTTTCGTATATTTCAACATGGCGTCCCAGCTCAAGCTTGGTGCGGCTTTGTACTGGCATGGTTCCAATTTGTACGTATTCAAACACAGGTTTCCGAAATTTTCGAATACATCTGCCAGTAATAACACGTCCGTTTTCAAATATAAGCCCGAATACTCTCCCAAAGTTCGGATGTTGAATTCCTCCCGTACTCGCTGCGCACGCTGGTATTCACTGTCGGTAATACTGGATAATTTCAAGCTGCTGTGGAATGCCGCTTTTGGTGGTAGAGCGCGTTCATTCAGTAGTTCAACACTGTTGACGTATTCGTACAGGAATTCGTACAGAAAGAAAGTCCTTTTTGTTTAATTAAATTGAAAAGGCGGTCTTCAGGAAATGGCTTTAAATGGCTTCGGCTTTAAATTCTCAGCAAGTTTATCTAAACTGCTCGCCATAAATCGAAACGCAACTGGATAGTTTTAATTTTAAATTTGTTATCAGATTCTTCATCTTCTTCCTCATCATCGTCATCGTCATCAATATTCCACTTCTTGATTGGTGTCAACTGGTAGATATTTTGTGAAAGAAATGTAGCGTTCTTTGTTGTTCGGTATGACATCAATTCGTTCCTTGGAGACTCCAATTCCACGGACGATACAGTGCGCATCATATCCAGATAAATTATGGAAAACTATCGGGATGAATTTCGGTAGTCTGTAAAGCCGATTACACTGATTATGTGCGGCACCTCGAAATTCACCCGTTAGATGGTCATGATCCCGCACACGATCATTGCCCAATTTACTGCCGCACATGGAACATTCTCCGACTAATCCAAATTCAAAATAATCCAGCGCTGTTAATGGCTTCATCGGAATTTCCTTTTGTAAAATTTTATGTGGTCGTTTGGTATCCTCTTCTAATTTTTCCATAAAAACTTTCGAAGAGTTCGGCCCGCGGTATGTTTCGAATTTGTTTAATGACTCATCATACGAGCACTTGATGCAATATACGAAGCTGAATGGTTCGTGGATATGCGTGGTGTTCGTAAACGATCCGTCGGGATTCGGTGCGCATGTGTCGCATGGTTTTAATATTGATTCGAAGTCCGCGTAGATCGTAAACGGGATGCGCATCTGCTTGGCATAATTTTGAAATTTCAGAATGCTGTCTGTGCCAGGACTTGGCATTACAGTGCGGACTTTATTGCAGTCTTTTTTAGCATGTTCGATAAGCCGCTCTTCTGTTCGAAAGAATTGGAGACACCCATCACAAATCCACTGCCTATGTTCACGTTTGGTGAGTTGATTACTAACTAATTTGCTTAGACATTTAATCCAGCAGTAGTGACTGGTTTCGCCATTTTTAATGTACAGCAGATTCACATGAGTATTCCGTTTTTCCGTGTAGTGCAGCGGTCCAACAATGCTCTTCCCTTCCAGTCCATAAACATTGAGGCTGGTGTTGTTTAAGGATTCAAACAATTTTATATCTTTGATTTTCATAGGGAACTCCATATCGTCGAAATTTAAAATAGTTGAATAATGCGGATATGAAGCGACTCGATGCGGATTGTGTTCAACTGGGTGTAAGGCTGATGTTATCGCCCATGCAAAGCAAGCCTGGTCTTCATTTTGAATATTAACGACCGCCTTCTTTCGCTTAATCCATGCTTGAAGCTCGATATACGATGAAGTCCGAAGCGAATTGTATTTATTTACGTTGACTTCTAAATATCGGACCTCTAGCAGCGACCAACCGCTGTCTCTCTCTTGGAATTCTTCGCTCTTACGCACTACAGTCGACGCCATACTTTGGTAAATTTCCACCATATTGGTGGATTCGCAAACAGTAACATTTCTGGTATTGAACGACTTCAAGTCCAATAGTAAATTATCGTCCTTGTCGAATTTCGCATATATTCCAAATAATTCGAAATTTATTTTAAATGATGTATGCTTCGCTAGTTCCATATGCAGCAGCTGTAGTACATTTTCCTTAACTTTATCTAAAAATTCTTCAATGGACTGAAAGTACTCGGAACTCTGATTATTCTGGTTTTGAACGCGCTGTTGATTGTTTCCACATTTACGTTTCCAGTTCCACTATATAATTTATTTTTATGGGCCGCGCTTCGTAAATGCCCATTAAAAGATGAAATTGGTATATCCACGCCGCATACTTCGCGCCGTCTTGTCCCCCGACCCGCCTTTGATTTTTTAGATGGACTGCCATTTTGTTCGTCGGCTGTTCGCTTTCTCGAAATAGGACCGCTGCTAGTTGAGGGCTGCTCATGATCACGTACGACGCCGGTTGAGGGTTGGCCATGTTCATTAGCCATATGCCGCTCCAGACCATTTCTAACATATTTGGAGCAGTAAGCACACAATGCCGCCGTTGCATGGAATTTTTTCACGTGACGATGTAGATTATCCATTCTCGAAAAAGTATCCCCACACTGACTACATTTTATAGATGAGCCATTATTGCCATGTTTCGTCTCCAAATGTCTTGTCAAAGCATCCCGACGGCTGAATCCCGATGCGCATATTTCGCACTTGAACAGTGCCATTTTGTCCTACATTTCACAAAAAATATTGTTTAGTTTTCGCGAAATATTTATAATTTTGCTTCCAAGATTAAATTTTATTATGAACGCTAAACTTGATCGAAAATATTTTATTTACGGAATTTTTTTGACACATTCTGTACATTCTAAAATGAAATTTTATCGACATTAAACAAAATTAAAAAACGTGAAATTTTATTTTCTGGAATTTCTAAAACAAAATTAAATTTGAAAAATATTAACTGGTAAAAAATAACATGAAATTTTTTCTGTTTTAATATTTCTAAAATAACTGTAAATAGTTTTTAAGTTGTTGCGAAAAAAATTACTAAAAAAATTTTCAAAATAAAAAATAATATTAAAAGGAATTAATTGTTTTTTACTGAACTTACCCGGTTTTTCAAAATAAGACAAAAACAGACAAAAAAAATACACAAGCTGATTTTCAGTACACCAGTTTTAAATAACTAAATAAAATTAACTATTCGATAACTTAAAAACGAACAATTAAACTTTAGAAATTATTACAATTACTTTTAAGATGAAATTCACAAATTCACTTTAAATTTACCGAGTTTAAAACACAGTACTCCGAAAAAGTCGCAAATGATAATGACTATATGCGATGTTAGGCTAGCGTATTTATAGTTTTTAATTGATGACATCATACAAATGTGTAAGATATAACAAGCCGCAACAAGTTATGATTGCAAAATATGACGCAATAATTTTTATAATTCAATTTAGTTCAAGTTTTCAGTTGTTTTAAATAATAGGTTTTATTACTTTAAACAAATTTAGTTAACACTGTGGTCGATATTAAGTCGATATTAAACATATATACATATACATATATATATATATATATATATATATATATATATATATATATACATATATGTATATATATATATATATATATATATATATATATATATACATGTATATATATATATATATATATATATATATATATATATATATATATATATATATATATATATATATATATATATAAATTTAAATTTTAGGGAAGTAGATTTTTGGGTTCTAGAGGCTCCAAAACAAATTTCTGCCACAGTCCTGGACTTATGTCTTACCATAAGAGCTGCTGTAAAAGCTGAATTTCCAGAAGCAAAAAATATTAAATACGTGTTTCTTTGTTTCGCCTAAATACGCTTTTTAGGGGTAGAAAACATCTTTCAACCCCTGTAGATGAAAACAGTTATTGCTAAATATTTCTGGACAATACATTTTCTGAAAAAATTTCTGAGTACCAAATTTTTTAAAATTTTTATTGCTATTCTGTAGTTATCATATTAGGAATTCATTTGAACATATGATTAATTATCTTGCACGTGAATTTCTTTCAAATATACTTTGAACCATTTAGGGATGAAAAGTAAACTACTCCTTTTGAAAAATATTAAATGATTTTCGAATGACTTTGAAAATTGATCCCAATGTCAACTTCAAAGCCGTCATCAAGTGCATCACTTTGAACTCTATAGTTTTGGTCCTAAGCGCTTTTTTCAGTATCGTCATAAATTAAGTGTACTTAATTCTAGATAGTCTTACAAAAAACATCCTAATAAAGAGAATGCATCCAATTTTAGTTCAGTCGAACTAATAGTTTTCTTTGAATAATTGGCACCATTTTTTTGGGCCTATGACTTTTAACAGGCTTACAAGGGCAGACGGATGATTAAAAATAAAAGAAAATACGCTGCTAGTGGGGTGTGCCACACAACTTCCTCGTATAAAATAACAGTAAAAATATTTTAGAAACTAAGCCCCATAATACTTTAAAAATTTGAGCGAAGTGGGACTAGCAGTAAATAAGATATTGACATTTAATGGGATTTCATGGTAGCGCGTTGGATACTATTACTCCGAATGCAATAAAATTTGTAGGGAACCATCTAGAAACCAGACCGCATAATTTCTGACCATTTCATAAAAAAAGAATTGAATAGCTTAGAAGTTATGCCACTTGGTGGAATTTAGTATATAAATGGAATGTTATGGTAGCGGCATGGTAAATATTTTAGACTCAAAAGAAATTAAAACTATTTATACAGCCTTGGCCAAAAGTATTAGGCACGCCCATAAAACACGTGTAACTCTTAAATTGATTTAAAAATGACTTATCTGTGTAATAATGGAATGAAAGGCAATTCTAAAAGTTAATTTTAAATAATAGATAAAGGATTTTAAGGTATCATAAAACACCCAGTCCACAAAACGTGAAATATGAAGTTTTTTGAAAAATAATGCATTTTAATTGTTAGTCTTTTATTAACTTTCGCGATAACAAGAAGCTGCGCAGTGTTCTTTATTTGTGTATTAGAGACAGTAATATGAAATGCCAAAACAACGAGAACTTAACACAGAAACACGGATTAAAATCCAGACGTTATATAAAGAAGGGAAGACTCAAGTAGAGATTGCTAAATTAATAATAGTTTGACGATGTGCAGTGCAATTTACCATTAAAAGGTTCGCGGAGACTGGCTCTCACACAAACAAAATGAGAACGGACAGAAAACGCATTACTACTGACCGCCAGGTTAGAAAACTTATCCGTAACTCACTTAAGGACCGCAAAAAAACTTCTTCTGAGCTCGCTGCAGCTTCATTGGAGAACATTAGGAAACCAATTAGTTCTTGAATTGTAAGAGGAAGACTCACAGAAGCAGGCTAAAAAAGCCGCAAAGCCAGGAAGAAGCCTTGGCTCTCCGACAACAACAGAAAATTCGTTTAGAATGGGCTCTAAGACACCAGCATTCTTCTGAAGAAGATTGGTCCAATGTGGTATGGTCCGGCGAGTGGCACATCGTCAAACTATTATTGATTTAGCCATCTCTATTTGAGTCTTCTCTTCTTTATATAACATCTGGATTTTTATTCGTGTTTCTGTGTTAAGTTCTCGTTTTTTCGGCATTTCGTATTACAAACTGTCTCCACTACACAAACAAACAACACTCAGCAGCTTCTTGTTATCCTGAAAGTTAATACTAACAAATAAATTGTATTTTTTTCAAAAAACTTCATATTTCACGTTTTGTGGACCAGGTGTTTTATGATACCTTAAAATCCTTTATCTATTGTTTAAAATTAACTTTTAGTAAAATTAACTATTTCACTTTTAAACTAATTTATGAGTTACACGTGTTTTATGGGGGTGCCTAATACTTTTGGCCAAGGCTGTAATATAAGTTTTTAGTTATTTTACGTACATGATTTAAGTTACATACAAAGCTTATGTCTGTACTGAATAGAAATATATATATATATATATATATATATATATATATATATATATATATATATATATATATATATATGAATATGGATTTCTTTAATTAAGTAAGAAAACATTAAATGCGAGGTGAATTTAAATTGGAAAACAATCATTCTATTAATAATAATTTTTGTTTCTTAGACGTTTCTTTCGGAAGTAACTTCATTAATATGTAAATATCAAAACTGTTCTAGTATTGAATTGCGCCCCATAATGGGGGCTTTCACGTTATAAATTATATAAAATACATAAAATTTAAATTTTTTGGAAATGAATTTTAATTTTTTTTAATATAATATATAAATAACATTTTTATATGACCACATTGCGAAAATTTATAATGGCAAAATTTGACAACTTTTATTAGATATTTTTCAGATATTATTCTTTTTTAAATTAAAACAAAAACATTTTTTATCTTAAATTGACAAAAGTCTACATGCACGTAAGGACTCGTTTATCCTGTGAAAAATATGTAAAAGATTATTTTGATCAAAGAAAAATTGTAGTCAAATAGAATCAAATTTTATAATATAATAATTCTCTTAATTTACTACATATTATTTTTAGTAATTTATAATCAATCTGATCAAAGACACTTGATATGCATTAAGGAGAGGGGAATCAAAGTTTTACGATGCATGTAATTAAAGTAAATAATTTGTAAGTATGTAAGACAAAAACAAAGAATCTTTAAGCCAAAATTTTGAAAATTATTTTTTTTTCTGGAAAATGAGTCAACCTACAAAGGTAGCTTAGACGACTTTTATGACGTTATTTTTAACGTACTTTCGATTGGTCAAAAAAAATCTTTCGAATACTAATGTCTTTGGCACTTAGGACACTTTTGTTAAAAGTGCTCAAAAAACCTATTTCTGGACATTCGACGTGTCTGGCTGAACTTAGCCGAGCGAATCAGGATTCCAGCTTGTATACAAAATTTCATAAACATTAAACGTTTTGTTCGAGAGTTATCACGTACACACCTAAATACATATATATATATATATATATATATATATATATATATATATATATATATATATATATATATATATATATATATATATATATATATATGTATGTATTTTAGTGAATATCATTTTCGTATTTTAAGGACCTCAAAACCTATTTCTGTTAGTCTCGGCCTCAGGTTGCGTCATGAGAACGCCCGTAAAAACTGAATTTCCAGTTTTGGAAATTCGCTAAAATAATCTTCCGTTTAAATTTCACATTCAAGTTTCATATTCAAAGTTGAATCAACCATGAAGTATTTGGAAAGATATAACTGTCCTATGTACTTTTAGTTGAATTTTTTAACTGAAAAAATTAGACTTATACAGCTTATACGATAAGAACGGGAAGAGGTGAGAGTAGAGTCGTAATTCAAAAATTTATAATGGCAATCCGCTATCCGTTTTCGGATCCCTAGAACACGATTCTGAAGAAATATATATATATATATATATATATATATATGTATATATATATATATATATATATATATATATATATATATATATATATTCCCGCTACCTTTTGACATGTGTAGGGCCCCTCTATGGAAGGGCCCTAGAGTTGAAATTGAGTAAGTGGGGCTCATTTCCTATACACCTCATACTATCAAAGTGGGGTCAAATTTTGGGCAAATTTGGAACCGACCCAACGTTTAAAGGCGCGGTGGGGGGCAACAAAACAATATAATTTTTCCAAACCGGTTTGAAATAATGTTTCGGTCAATTATCTACAACATATCCAAAATTCAGCTTCCTAGAATGGTTTGGAGGAAGTAGAGGGGGAAAAAATTATTTTGGCTGGATCTAACACGTCCCCCAGAATCAACGTAGAGGGTTGTAATTTGGTCTGTTGATAGAGCTCGTACCTTGGGTCAATTTCGTTCTAAAACCCGAATAAACAAAGGGCTGAAATTTTGTATTCGGATTGAGTTAGTATTAAGGGGGTCCCCTTGGGTGTCTCAACTTTTAACCCTTACCCCCACCATTTTTATACCAAAAAGAACATGATTTTTCTTGTTTTTTTAAAAATTTCGTTCGGGTCAAAATCTTCCCAAATAAACCTAGGCGGCTGAAAAACTGAATCTTTTAGAGGCTTTGGAAATTATATTAATAGGCTGAACAGTGACCCACAAGTAGAAGTTTTAAACGACCAAAATGATCTAAATAATTCCCCTTTATTGAAAATAAATTTCTGAACGGATATAATTGCATCAAGCTTTCAATAATTTTTGGACACCCCTAGTTTAATTTATTCATAAACAAGTCATTTAGAACAGCCACAATATTAGGTAAAAATTACTACCATATGGGCACCTACAAACTGATTTTTCGATTGGTTTCAACCATTGATATAGAAGAATATGGATGGGGACTATTTCTTAAGAGAGGGACAAGATATAGTTTAATACGATATGTTAGAATGAATACGTAGATTCTTTTGAATGTACCACAAAAAATAAAAAACAAAAGAGTAAATATACACTATAACACGTGCAAATAAGCACTAAACATCCAGTCCTACAAAAAATTAAATTTAAAATAAAATTAGTAAACGTAATACACGGTAAATATAATATTTGGGTAAGTAAATATTGTATTGATCAATAAGTGCAACCATTTCTAGGGAAAATTTGTTAAATTCTCTACATTTTTCATTTAAAAAAACAGGTTTATAATAAGCAGAAAAATACCAATTTTGACATTACACAAGGTAAAGGAAATATCGTAAAAGGAATCATTCTACGTAAATAAGGAATTCGTTTTTTAGTTAAAATATGTGATAATAACCACAAAAATTTTAAAAATATTGTAAAAAATAAAATTATGTAAAAATTAAAAGATAGGTTAGATTGACCCTTCATTTCAGTAGCATCTTATATGTAAAATTAATGAGCATATAAAAATTTAACTTCAAGATTATGTATTTTGTTTGTATTTATTTATTTATTAATAAAATGATAATTTAATAACTGTATAGTTTTATTTATGTTTGTGTCTACTTTTATCAAAAAGATATGTCTTATTAATGATGGAAAATTATAAACCAAAACGTAATCTTTTTACAAAAATTGTTATAAATTGTAAATAATCGATTAATTTGAGCAATTTTTGTTTTCAGTTTATGGTAATTTATAATATTCTTTAAGCACCGTTAAAAAATACAATAATTTAGTAGACAATTAAGAATTCGAAAAATTAACTGATAAAATAGTTGAACAGCATTCTTAAGGAGTTGAGTATTGAATTAAACAGAACAGATATTAAAAATAATTAGATCGAAAGAAATCCCAATCTCACGCTATATTTCACTCCTCAAAACTTTACCTTTAGCAATAAAATTATACATTTTTGAACAGTGATTTCGTACCAATTGCTAATTCACAGAAACGGTTTGGTACGGTGGACATGAAAATTTTAATTTTGGCGACATTAAGAACTGGTACTACGTTTAAGTATATCGTCGAAATAGTATAATTTAAAAATATGGTCTTTTGGGTCAACTTAATGATATAATGTTTAATTTTTAATCACTATACCCAAAATATTGCTAATTAATCAAAAATTGGAGATTTTAGTAACCAAAAAGAAAAAAATTTAGGCAATAACCATTGTAGAAAATTTCATGATTGGCAACTTCCAGATAAATTTCGGCATTGTTTATGTCTTCATTAGAACATTACATTGTTCTACAGTGCATGTTATCTAAATTTTCTTCCTGTGGGTTTCCAAAATCTCCAATTTTTAATTAATTAGTAATATTTTGGATATGATGGTTAAAGCGTTAGAATCTAAAAAATGCATATTATTATAAGTACGGAGCGAGTGTCGTAGATAGATAAGTCAATGTAATAAAACTTACGACTTCGGCACTCCCTTCTGGTGATTCTCTGATAAAATTGTTAACTAGGCACAGCTTCACTTCAGTTTTATCTAAAAGAATATAAAAAACCAGTGCGGGATTGAAATCCACGCTTAAACCAAATACAAACAGTAATTATGTTTTTGTAAAACGTTTGACATTACCAATTTTCTTTCCGCTTGTATGTGACGTATGTAAGTGAAATAAATATTCTCAATGGATTACTTATATCATAAATGTCGTTAAGAAATGTTATCTAATAAAATTAATGGAAATTTTCAATTAGCGATAATAGATTAACACGAACATACAGAATTCATTTGGGATCAATGCTATGGTGGATTATAGAATGCATAGAATTGCATTTATTACACGCTAACTACTGCCAGTTCACACTTAATCCCATCGGACAAACTGTATTTTCTGTCCTTTTGCACTAAATATATATATATATATATATATATATATATATATATATATATATATATATATATATATATATATATATATATACAATATTTACATTTGTATGTGTACCTATTGCAATATTTTGTAGGTACATGTATTCTGGTACAATAAATGTATGTATGTGCTCAGTTTTATTAATTTTATTATTACAAGACAAATAATCAGTTCTCCACATTGGTAAACTCCATGCAAACATTCTGAATTAAATACAAATGTGAATTCAAAATTCAAATGTGTTTTCTTAACTGAACCAACAAAAGATTGTTGGTTCAGTTAAGAAAAATCGACCACGACCATGTCGAGCTTGCACAATAAGGGCTCCCTATAGTAAGTGGTTAATAGACAAATTTCTTTTTGCTTCCAAGACTGCTAAAGTAGTAGAAGCATTGTGATCACTGATCACTTTTGAAATACAAAAATTTTTTTCCATTCAAAAGAAATTTTGCACGCTTTTATTACGTTTTAGAGATCCGTGAACAATTTTGGTTTCGTACCTGTCTATTGGTCCGTCTGTCTGTCCGTTTGTATGTCGCCATATCGCACCAACTGGCATAACTTCTGAGCTATTCTTCGAACTGATTGTTTTTAATATAATTTTCAGAAAGTATGCAACTTGACTTCTAAATGGTCCCCTACGAATTTTATCGTAATCGGAGTAACGATAGTTACTCCGATACAGTAGCGTAGCTGAGGTGATTGGCGTTCCTGACCAGTATTGAATGTGGCGCCCCCTCTTTGATAAAAAGTGGGGGGAGGATTTAGCAACTAACTAAAATCCGCCCCCTTACCCACAATCACATCATACGTCCCCTCTTCTCTTTTGCACGAACTACAGCCACCTGGGTTTCTGGACATGATTCATCGAACTTCACGGAATTACGCGATAACAATCCTCAGTTCCTTTGTTTTCCAGACTTGTAAAAATGTTAGAAATCTTTTTACTTTCAACTTGTAGCCTAATTTTTAAGACCATAGGCAATGTAGCCATATATCTTAATTATTATTTTATCTCAGAATATGGTTTTGAGTAATTTTTTCAATGTTCTTAGTATCAAAATCAAGTGATACCTATACCTTGACAATTAGGCGAAACCGACGCAGCGGTGCTCCCCTGATCCAGCACCCCTGGCGGGGGCCATCCCTGCCACCCGCTTGCTACGCCACTGACTGGATATTAACTGTATACATGTACAAAATTTCAGCCCTGTACGTTTACTCAGAGAGTCTCTAGGCGTGTTAGAAAAAAGGCAAAAAAATCAAGGAAATATTGGCATAAAAACGGTGGGGGTAAGGGTTAAAAGTTAGAACCTCCAAAAAGCAGTGGCTGGCTATTAACTTAACCTGTACACAAAATTTCAGCCCTCTAGGTTAATTTGGGGAGATTTTGACCCGAACGAAACTGTTAAAAACAAGAAAAAACTTTCGATATAAAAATGGTGGGGGTAAGGGTTAAAAGTTGAGACCCCCAAAAGGCACCCCCTTGATACAAACTCAATCCGAATACAAAATTTCGGCCCTCTAGGTTTATTTGGGTGACCTGTGCGAGTGGTACAAACTTCGAAAACGTCGAAAAAGCATGAAATTGTAGCTTAGAAATGAGGGGGGTCGGGGTAAAATATTAAAACCTCCAAAAAGCACAACGTAGGCATGAACTCTATCAACACACCAAATTTCAACCCTCTAAGTTAATTTTGGGAGCCTGGAGGCGTGTTAGATCCAGCCAAAATCGTTTTTTTCCCCTCTACTCCCTCCAAATCATGCTAGGAAGCTGAATTTTGGATATATTGTAGATAATCGACCGAAACATTATCTCCAACCGGTTTGGAAAGGTTTTATTGTTTCACCGCCCCCCACCACCCCCTTAAAAGTTGGGTCCGATCAAAAATTTGCCCAAAATTTGACCTCACTTTGATAGTATGAGGTGCCCCGAAAATGAGCACCACTTACCAAATTTTAACTCTTAACTTCCATAGGGGGGCCCTACACATATTAAAAGGTGGCGGGAATATATATATATACATATGTATATATATATATATATATATATATATATATATATATATATATATATATATATATATATATATATATATATATATATATATATATCAGACATTTTCAGACGTGTTCTGCGGGTCCGAAAACGGATAGCGCCCCTACTCTCGCCTCTCGCCGTTCTTATCGTATAGGCTGTATAAGTCTAATTTTTTCAGTTGAAAAATTCGACTAAAAATTAGACATCTTGGAATCCAGACTAAATAATCGATCTCATTATTAACTAAAATATCCCGGTGGAATATTCCCGTAGGAGAAAATACAAATTTATTGTAATGAGACCAGATTGGCTGAATCGACACTAATTAAATTTGGTAATAAAAATAGTATATACGATTTAGATTAACACGGATTATAATTTTAGTCTGATGAGAAGTTCCCACGGGTTCACTAATGACAAAACAGTTCTAATAATTTATTGAATCATATCTGGTATTGAAATCTTGGTCTTAGTACAATGTGAAAGTTTGTATGCTTGGATGTTTGTAAATCAATCACGCCAAAACGGCTGAACCGATTTCGATAAAATTACATATAGACTCTTTATACACTGAACTAACACACAGGATAAACTTTATCTCGGCTCCAAGTTCCTGAGGGTTACAAAACTACTGGCACCATCACTCCCAAATAATGACAACGAATTCGCTGTCATCTGTTTTTGCCCGCCAATTCGCGTCTATAAAAGGTCGTGTAGCTTAAAAAATTGTCCTTTTTCGTTTTCATCTCAAACTAACTAACAAGGAAAGGGCAAGAAGTCGAAAATTTAAAAAAATCTGATACTTTGTCAGTATATAGAGGCTGGCTACCTAATAAAATAAAAAATATCAGTTGCTGCTAAATAGCGTTTTTAAGGGGTGAATCATCCCCTCAAAGTTGGAACTCAAAAATCTAAAAATTGATGAAATTTTGTTTATAGATACCTTAAAAAGTTCTAGTAGCAAATATTACATTATTTTTTGCATTTACACATTTTTAAGGGTTAAAACCATCCCTCAACTGTGTACTTAAAAATTTAAAAATTTATGATATTTTGTGTATATATACTATACAGAGCTCTAATAATAGATATAACAATATTTTTTGCATCTACATTTTGAGGGGTTGACCACCCCTTCATATCTGTACTTAAAAATTTATAAATTGATATTTTGTTTATTAATACATATATACCTACTATATAGAACTCTAGTAATAAATATAACATTATTTTTTCCATCTATAAATTTTTAGGGGTTTCAATCCTAGAAAATTTGTGGATGCAAAAACTAATGTTATATTTATTATTAGAGCTCTTGTATAGTATATATAAACAAAATATCACCAATTTTTAAATTTTTAAATACACAGTTGAGGGGTGGTTTCAACCCTTAAAAATGTGTAAATGCAGAAAATAATGTTATATTTGTTACTAGAACTTTTTAAGGTACCCACAAACAAAATTTCATCGATTTTTAAATTTTTGAATTCCAACTTTGAGGGGATATTTCACCCCTTAAAATCGTTTTTTAGCAACAACTGATATTTTTTATGTTATTAGGTAGCCACTTACTACATACTGACAAAATTTCAGCTTTTTTTTTTAAATTCTTGCCCTTGGACTTCTTGCCCTTTCCTTGTAAGTTCAATTTGGTGTACAGGTAATTGTAAATTTTTTTGTATTGTTGCACTTAAAAATTGTCTTTGTAGGTTCTGTAATTTATTTTAATTATTGAATAAATTTTATTGGATAACCTTCAAGTATTTTGGGTCATCATTTTTTTTTTTGTTTTTTGAATTGTATATTTGCAACTATTTAATGTAAGGTTTTTTATCTTTTTTTATATTTATTTCGATATTTCGTGGTTAATTTGTGCTATTGGTAACTTGCACGTGTTGAGAATTTTCTGGATCTTGGATCTAAACAAATGCTCAGTGACGCCTCCTGATTCTAAAGCCCCGTTCTACACTTGAGTTGATTTGTGGCCACACTACATTCTGTTTCATCGGCTGATTTTGGTTTCTGGATTAGCCTGTAACCGCTATTGGATTGTTCCGGCTTTTATTTTCATTGGGTTTGCTGCTAGCACATTTATTAGAAAAGCACGAATCATCACGTCCCGAACTCTCTTCGAATTTATTTGAATTAAGTAACCCTAACCTGTTAATACCACGTTCTAATCCATTTTCTTGCTATTAGAGTTTGCTATTAACTTTTTAGTGCGATCGTTAACATTTTAATTAGTGTTTCAAAAATTAACTTTTCTCGCTTTTTTCTAAATTTTCTCAGCACAATTAGTGTAGTGATTGCATATTTTATTTGTAGTTGAACTTAGCTAGTTATTTACTTATGCAACTGCCTAGATGTACTAATTTTTTTTATTAAATTAATTAATTTTCTTGCAGAAGTCATTCACTTCGCCCTCATTTAAATTATTTTTTTTTTACGATAAAATTTATCTTCACTTTTATCTAGCGTCGTGTGAAAGACTTCTAGCTACTATCTATTTATCTACTTTTTACTGCTGATTTTCCTTTTATGCCAGTCACTAAATATTCGTTTAATTATCTTACCTTTTATTTAATCTACCTTACGCATTTTTCTTAAATTTACTGACTCTCATACAAAGTTATTCGTTGATTGATTATTTTGTAATTCGCTGTATCTTTTCTTCTTGTAAAATTTACTTATGTAAAATTCTGTCTGAATGTTTTTTTCGAATATCGACCTTTATCCCGATAGTGATTACAAATTGTATAATTTTGAGCTAGTCATATAACATCGCGAATATTTTTTTTAATATTCAAAAAAAAGAAAAAAATACCTACCAATTTGTAAAATATTAAACAATATTTGTTAAATAAAATTTGTTAACACGATTTTATATCTTTTGATTTGCAATTTTCAAAACATTTTTATTTTTCAGATATCTAACTTAAGTTCAAAAAAATTAAATTTTTCATAATTACCTAACAATATGTAATATTTTATCAAACTCGGTTCAGCCGTTTTGGCGTGATAGATTTACAAACATCCAAGCATACAAACTTTCACATTGCACTGAGACCAGGATTTCTATACCAGATATGATTTAAAAAATTGGTACCACTGTTTTGTCATTAGTGACCCCGTGGGAGCTCTTCATTAGACTAAAATTATAATTCGTGTTAATCCAAATCATATATACGTACTATCTTTATTACCAAATTTAATTAGTGTCGATTTAGCGAATTTGGTCTCATTAGAATAAATTTGTATTTTTTCCTACGGGAATATTCCACCGGGATAATTTAGTTAATAATGAGATCGATTATTTAGTCTGGATTCTAAGATGTCTAATTTTTATTAAACAACTTTATTTGCATGAGAAATTCATGAAATATTATTTTTGTGTTACCTGTTTAATAAATAATGTGAGCATTTTTCAGTGTGAGGATTTATCAACGTGGGCATTTTTCTTGTGAGCATTTATCACTGTGCGCATTTTTCCATGTGGGGAATTTTTTGTGTGAGCATTTCGACACATTTTTATAATATAATATTAACTTTTGGTTAAGTTACATATAAATTCATATAGAACTAAAATTATTTTTAACTCAATTGAAAAAAATTTACAAATTTAAGACTATAAAAGAATTTTTTCCAAAATAGGTGTAAAAGTTTAGGTGTAACATTTATATACATGCCATGAATACTAAAACTAAAGCGAGAATCTCAAGGTTTCTGACATTATTAACACACTATATTCGCATAAAACACCACATCAATTTTTTTTTAATCGCCATATAAATTAATATGTATGTGGATACTGCAGGTACTGGATATTTTGATGTTTACTAACCGTGCGCGCTGTGCGCTTTCACAGACAGGTCTATACTTGTCTTCACTTTAGATAATTCTCTTCGCGGATAAATTATGATTTTACATGTTAAAACTTGCTAGATACTGTATATTACGTTATATTGACCTTATCAAATTATGCAATATGCTTTTAGTAAAGCCAAACATCTTCATTTAATTGAATTAAGTATTTAATTAGGGACCAAACTACTATATGACGACTGTCGCCAGAATTTTACGTCACAAAAATCGGAGGAGCTTCCTCACTTTCTATGGTTATATACATATTTAGCGTTTGTGTTTGCATGCGTAGTGTCGTGGATGTTAGTATTTGTGATATTCCGTATGTATGTATAGCTCGGTGACTAGTGGGAGATGATACAAACACCATATATACACACTCGACAACCCACCAACAATCGTACGTATATATCTCCTAGAGGCGTACGTATACATGTAGCATTGTTGTAAGTGGTTGCTAAACAATGACCTGCAATGACCAACAATCGACGTATGCACCGCTACAAGTGGTACGCACAACTGAATCACCTTAGCTGTGACGGACCAACAAATGACACCAAGCGACGTACACTTTTTTATATTAGTTTGCTTCTAGTATTCTATGTCTAAGTTACGGCTAATACGCATGAAATAGAAAATACGCGTATTAACCGGATAATACGAGTATTATACGAATGTCGTGGATAATACACGAATACGCCCTAATGATTCTTCTATTAACTAACATAAATCGGTTAGGACGCGTTGCATCCAAAACGTCTTGTCTTAAATGCATATTTTATCGACATACTCACAGTATTTTACATCATCCGTTAAAGAAATAACATGGCAACACAAAGATACTACGGAAAAATTTTCATGATTGTGCAAGACCCGCCCTTAAGTCATTAAAAAAAATACACTAAAATATTTTATTTATGTTTTTAGTATGAAGTACCCTTCTTAAAATTTAAAATAAAAATACGTTACAAAAAAATTTTCGCTATTTTGCAGACAGGTAAGGTCTTTAAAAAATACATAAAATATTTTTTTCTCGCTGTTTTAATCATCTCAGTTTTCTAAAATATTTCCTAAATGTATCTCAACAAATTATTAACTGAAAGTTACAAAAATTGTGTAATGACCAAGAATTGTTGGTTATAACCGGAACTCCTCGGATAAATCGCGTAGAAATCGGATAATTGCCGAAAATGTTTGAAATACATGCATTTCGTTACATATTATCCGGCGTTTTTGGCTGATTTGCGATTTAGCTGGCTAGTTCACGTAATGAAAATTTTCGCATATTAGCCGTAACATCTACATAATTCATTTATTAGCAAATTCATTTGATTCAAGTGAAGACAATTCAGCTATAAAATTCTAATTATAACACAAATTAAGTTACTCATAAAATTGGTAACTGTAGAAAAAAATTTTACTGTTACGATCTATTTTAGAATACAGAATACATAAGTAATGTCAACTTAAATCTGTATGCGAACATTATATAGATATACCTAATTACATACAGTGTCTTGTGTCTTTTATAAAATTCGCTCCAGTTGGGCAAATTTTTTCTTTCTTTTTGTTTTGTATTTTGAAAAATATTTTAATGGGATTAATTAATGTTTCGGCTGAAATAAAAAATAAGATAAACACATCTTCCACTCACTATATGGCGAAAAATTGTAAATATGATAAAAGCCCCTATACTCGAACGCGATTGAATACTAAACAGTGTTGACATTTACCGGTTTTTTCAGAAAAAACTTCATTAATACATAAAATACCAAAACTGTCGAGTATTGAATCGCGTTCGAATATAGGGATTTATACCCTACCCACTGATAATTTTTTTTTTTTAGATTTTAACATTATCTATATTAAAATTAAGCACAATAAACAGATTTCGATAGCTAAATAAAATATTTTGTAAAAATAGAGCCAAAAGTGGCGACTATAAGCTCAGTAGTTTTGCGTACTCAATTTGTAAAATAATAATTTAATTATTATTGTTTACTTGTTTAATTCTAAATAAAGTTACTGTGAAACAATAAATAATTACCCGGCTAGAAAATAAATAGGGCTCGCCCTGACTCGGTCCGGCCCGGATCAAACTTATCACAGGCATGCCTAATTAGGTTTATCGAATAAGGCCCGGACTAGGGCCCGATCAGGAAAATCCTATTAAGGATTGCCCCACTTGCCTGATTTCGCCCTGACTCCGTTTGCCTTATTTGCGTTATAATGATTTTCCCGATCCGGCCCTGACTTAATTTCTTTATTAGGGCCTTAATTAAACTTCCTTGATCCGGTTCTGATTTTATCTCGTTATTAGGGCTTTATTATGGTTTTCACGATCCGGCCCTGATTTTATCTCTTTATTGAGGCCTTATTATGGTTTTCCCGATCCGGCCCTGATTTCCTTTCCTTATTAGCGCATTAATTAAACTTCCCTGGTCCGGCCCCGATTTTATCTTCTTATTAGGACCTTATTATGGATTTCCCGATCCGACCCTGATTTCATTTCCTTATTAGGGCCTTAATTAAACTTTCCTGATCCGGCCTCGATTTTATCTTCTTATTAGAGCCTTGTTATGGTTTTCCCGATCCGGCCCTGATTTCATTTCCTTATTAGGGCCTTAATTAAATTTCCCTGATCCGGTCCTGATTTTACCTCCTAATTAGGGCCTTATTATGGTTTTCACGATACGGCCCTGATTTTATCTCCTTATTGAGGCGTTATTATGGTTTTTTCCGATCCGGCCCTGATTTCATTTCCTTATTAGGGCCTTAATTAAACTTCTCTGATCCGGCTCCGATTTTAACTTCTTATTAGGTCCCTATTATGGTTTTCCCGATCCGGCCCTGATTTCATTTCTTTATTAGGGTCTTAATTAAACTTCCCTGATTCGGCCCTGATTTTATATCCTTATTACGGCCTTATTATGGTCTGATCCGGTCCTGATCCATTTTACCGTAACAGGGCATTGTCATGGTTGTACTGATCCTGTCCTGATTTTATTTCTTAATTACGGCCTTATTATGGTATGTCTGATCCGGTCCTGATCCATTTTGCCGTAACAGAGCATTGTCATGGTTGTACTGATCCTGTCCTGATTTTATTTCCTTATTAGGGCCTTACTATGTTGGGCTCAATTTCACCTTAATTTCATTCTCTTACTAGGACCTTACAAATCTAGCACTGATCCCGTTTGGCTTATTATGGGCTTTATTAAGGCCTTATTACAGTTTGTCCATTCCGGCCCTGATTTGATTTCCTTATTAATTATTTTTAATTTTTATTTTAATAATTTAAAAATTTTAATTAACATAGTAAAAAATATTATAAGACTGTACTAAGTACTATCTACTTATAAGCCATGTTTTATGTAGAGCTAGGCTGATCAAAATTTTTTACTTGACACACGACTGTATTGTTAATTACCTTATAGCCCGTTTCAAATTTATCTCGCGAAATTTAAAATGATTATATTTTATTTTTTTTAATTAGGTAAATCTATAATATTTTATAAACAACAAACATTTTGTAAAAACGAAATTATTCTCATTATATCATTGTCCAAAAAATATAATTCAAAAATTTTGAAAAGAGAGAGTTCTGAATGGCGTTCACCTGAAGAGAGTTCTGAATGGCGTTCAGAGTTCTATAGAAAAATCTTATGACTTATTACAGAAAAGTCTTATGACTTATAGATAATTAAGTATTAACACCATTTTCATTAAAAAGAAATTATATTTTGCATACAAAATTTTTATTCTGGCTATAATTTTCTTTCTGTTTTTTTCTAAATACTTTAAATTTTCTTTATAGAGCTAACATCCTTATGAATGGTTATAGAGTTCCCATATTTTATATGGTTTCGATAATTAAGTTCAAAGGATCAAATGTTTCAAACACCGTTACTTTAAATTCAAAAATTGATTGTTGCAGTTCTCTGTAGACAATTACTTTGGACAATAGTATACCAAAGTTTTACTAACTCTGATTAATTTAATGAGAGATTTGAATGTGAATCAAAAAGTTCTACAAAAGAATCTTATACCGTTTTCCCGTAAAAGAATTACTTTGCAAATTAACATAATTTTTAAGTAGGATTGGAACAGGTTGCCCGATCAGCGCCGGAGCAGTTGCCCGATCAGGACCGGAGCAGGTTTCTCGATCAGGGTCGGAACAGGCTGCCTGATTGGGGCCGGAAGTGAAAAAGCGTTACATTTTTGGTCCAGCCTTCATATGGTTTTCCTGGTCAGTGCCCTACCTGAAGTCCGGCAAACCAGCCTGTAGCACGATCAGGGCCTGAAAGGGAAACCTGATCAGGGCCGAAAGTGAAAAAGTGTGACATTTTTGGTCCGGCCCTCATATGGTTTTCCTGGTCAGGGCCCTACCTTAAGTTCGGCACACCAGCCTGTAGCACGATCAGGACCGGAACAGGAAACTTGATCAGGGCCGGAGCAGGCTTCTCGATCAGGACCGGAGGAGGTTGCCCGATTAGGGTCCGAACAGGCAGCCTGATCGGGACCGGAAGTGAAAAAGCGTTACATTTTTGGTCCGGCCCTCATATGGTTCTCCTGATTAGGACCCTACCTTAAGTCCGGCAAATCGGATCCTAGCCCTATTCCAACCCTAAAAAATTTCTACTCGGGTATTACTAAAAATTATTAACAACTTTAAAAAATTTTGTAAAATGAAAAAGTCCTTAAATACTTTCCCAAAAAACCGTGCAAAAAAAGTAATAATAAAATCCATATTACACATTTATAAAACAAAAACAATTCATTTTAGCGAATTGGTGGAACTTGAGGCCGAGACTATAACAGAAATATGTTTTGAGGTCCCTAGTAGTACGGTGCAATTAGATCCAAACCTCAACATGCAAAGTAATAGTTTCACTCCAACTCCAAATTGTTCTATACAGTCCACATATTGTTTGGTAAAAATTTACGCCATTTTGAGCGTCGGGTTTGGGAGGAAGGAGGGTAGAAGTAGGCAAATTAACGGTGTTCGTCAGTTTTTTTAAATACTTCGAAAACTATGCAGTTTAGTGCAAAAAGTGCCGATACAAAAATAATCTACATTAAATTGCGAACAAAAATAGTCCTGGTATAATCTTGCTGAAGTGAAGAGTTCCAGAGTTATGGAGGGTTTAAAAGTAGCATTTATGCCCGGTTTTTCAGTGATGGTTTAAACCAAAGATTATAGTTAAACTCGAGTTTATCTCATTTTTCAGTTTTACAGTGTGAGTTTAAATATGGCCGCCAGTTTAAATTACGTTTAACTTAAACGGCTGATATTCGTGGTTTAAACTACCCATTTAGTTTAAACCTAGGAAACGTCAAATATTGTGTTTAATTTTTGGTTAAATAAAATATAAAAATAATGTACTTCGAATCCGATTTTGAAGATGAGAGCGACCAAGAGTATTATTTAGGTTTAGTAAAAGTATCACCATTTTCAAATTTGAGATGATTTTGATTTTTATTCAAGATTTCGAATGCAAAAAGAAATTGCTTGTTTCGTTCTGGAGAAAATTCTCCCTCATATACAGCATATTACAAACTGACATGTTTCTTTTATTTTTAAATTATAGAATCATTAAACTGAAAACTATTATAAATGTAATATTTTTTAGGAATAACGCATTATCTCTTGAAATAATGTTGTTTTTGACATTAAGATATTATGCAAGTGGGGGTATGCTTATAATATGTGGAGATTTCGCAGGAGTATCGAAAAATACTGCTAGTAAAGTAGTGAAACTAGTATCCCACAATATTCTTCTTAAATTTATTTAATTTCTTAAATTTCCAGTGTCCGACATGGAATTTTTATAACACTGACAAATGCAAACAAATTGCACAGCCCAATACCTTTTTTTATGACACACTTTAAAAATTTATAGCACCCTAATGTAATTTTTAAAAATATATTCAAATATATACATTTAAATTATATTCAAATAGTAGATGGCATCACAATTCAAACAATCTGTTGTGTCATTAAAAAAAGCCAAAAGTAGTAATTTACTATGGTTACTTAGTTTAAACTCCGTTTAAATAAACTACAGTAATATTGATACTGTAAAACATCGGTGGTTTAACTGCTTAGTTTAAACTTGAGTTTAGCTAAACGTGGTTTACATAAACTCAAGTTTAAACGGCTACTGAAAAACCGGGCATTAATATTTTTACAGTTTTTGGAAAAAATATGACACATTATCACTAAGGAAACTAATCTTTTTATACAGGATTGTGTTTTGTAAAAAGAAATTTCTATTAGTCCTCTTCAAAAATAGCACCCTCCTCTTCTAAATCTTCGTATATGATGTTCCTATCCCTGTTATTACATCTTAGGCCTCAGCAATTACCGCATATGCTTGAGCAGTTTAGACCACTCTTTCTACATTCACAGTTACGAACGCATTCGTCTTTGCAAGCGCACACTATGAGGGAAAATAAGTCCTCGGGAGCTGAAGGACGTGCTGTTTTTATTTGGACGCAGGTGTCCGTCAATCTTCTTCAACCCCCACTCGAGCGAATTCTTCTTCTTATTCTTATTTTTAGCCACTGCTGCACCTATCACCAGGTGCAGCAGTGGCTAAAAATACTAAAAATTTCTACTTTTAGTACTTTTACACCCTCCGTAATTCTGAAACTGTTCACTTTAGCGAGATTATGCACTGGACCATTTTCATTCGCAATTTAATGTAGATTATTTTCGTATATGACAGTTTTTACGGTAAATCTCATAGTTTTCGAAATATTTAAAAAAACTGAAGAAATCCGTTAATTTGCCTACTTCTACCCGCTCCCCCCAAAACCCGAAACTCAAAATGGTGTAACTTTTTGCCAAACAATATATGGACTGTATAGAACAATTTGGAGTTGGAGTGAAACTGTTACTCTTTGGATGTTGAGGTTAGGCCGTTTTTGAATAACTACACCGTATTATAGAATTCAAAAATGATATTCACTAAAATTTATATGATATATATATATATATATATATATATATATATATATATATATATATATATATATATATATATATATGTCATTTTTTCTACAGAATCGTGTTCTACGGGTCCGAAAACGGACAGCGCCCCTACTCTCGCCTTTCGCTATTCTTATCGTATAGGCTGTATAAGTCTAATTTTTTTAAGGAAAAATTCGACTAAAAATAACATAATATTATGTTTGTATGCATAGGAAAAAAATTTTAAATAGATCGATTGTGAAAATTCTTGCACTAATAATTATTAATGTTAGAAAGTTAAACAATTTTAAATGGACTTAAAGTATCTTATGTGAGATCCGTCAAGGTATTGGTGACCTAAAAACGGCAAAAATTAATTACGAAATCGATTTTGAAAATTTTTTCACCGCTAATAAGTTAAAGTATTTGAGCTAATTAAGTAATTAAATGATGCCCGCAAGAACCTTACGGGCTATCGTAAATTATAGAAGATAGGACCCTTTTCTTACTGTTAGAGAGATAAACATTTTACTAAAATTATTTTAGATGAATAAAGATTATGTTGTATGAGTTCCGCCAGGGTTTACTGATTCCATAAATGTAAAAAATAAACTAACCGATCAATTTTGAAAATTTTTTCACTGTTAGAGAGCTAAACCATTTTAGATAGACACAAATTACGTGATGTAAGGTCCACCAGGGTCCGTGGGATCTAAAAGTGTCAAAAATAAAATAATCGACCGATTTTGAAAATATTTTCACTGTTAAAGAGGTAGGGTTGACCGGGGCAATTGCGAACGGCGCCTATAATTTCTAAAATAATATTAATATTGTTAAATAAAAATCAACTCTGTATGTTTTTCTCTCTTTTTTTAATATGCTATTAAAATTTGATAACAATTCTCCAAGTATTAGTATCTTTTTTTATTTTGAAAAAACCCTTGCAAAATTTTATGTATTTTTACTTCGACCAATCCTCAAAAAAAATTTTTTTAAATATCTTTTATTTTTTCAAAAGGTAAGAAATGCTTAAAAGTACTTCTAAAGAAGTGGTCTAAACCCTGACAGGGTTCCTTATTAACTGCTAAAGAAATTGGACAATTTATTACCAATTCACGATTATCCCATGATATTAAAATTGTCGGGTAACTGTGAACGTCATTCACAAATGCCCCCATTCGGTCACAAATTTCAGTAGTGTCCTTTTCGGAGTTGAATATGTTGATGGAGATGGTGGTGACATTATTGTACAAGTTTTCGTTGTAAAAACAATACAATAAAAAAAATTGTGTAAAGAGCGATATGTTTTCTGTATCAATTTACGAAATCATTGCTGTGCTCCCTTACCCAGTAACAACTTACAAACACAGAAAAATTACTTGTTTTCAATGTCTCTGTGAGTGTCCAAGAGCAGTAGGATTAACACAAAACCTTTTTTTTTTATTTACAGTATTAGGCCGAATAGATTGTTGTTGTTTTTTTTTTTTCATCCAAACTAAAAGTCTTATTTTTCTTGTTTTTGTGTGAGAATCACGTAATTTTTTGATTTTTTTGTATGATAAAATGACAAAATATCACCAAAATATCGTTTTCAGCTTGCAATAAATTTGTTGCAATAAAGCTCCCTACAATTTTTGTCATTTTTATTTAACCTTGATTTTTTGTACAAATTTGAGGTATGCATAACTTGCATTAAGTAAAGAGAAATTGTGAACGCTAAAGTATGATGAAAAATTTGAAAGTGGGGTAAATGTGAAGAATTTGAGTTGGGCTTTACTCTTATTTACCGCACTTCTCTTGTAATCCATTTGAAATAATTTTTCTGATGGCATTCACTTTTACCACAAAATTCATAAGATTTACAAAACCGCACCGATTTACAAAAAATAAATCAACCATAATGTGATATATAAAACAAAAATTCTTAAAACAACGCTTTTATCTCAATTCATGAAAATCCATTCACAATTACCCCGGTCAACCCTAAGCTATTTTAGATAAATATAGATTATGTTATGTAAGATCCTCCAGGGTCCATGGGACCCAAAAGTGCCAAAAATGAAATAAATGACAGATTTTGAAAGTTTTTTCACTGTTACAGAGGTAAACAATTTTACATGGATATAGCTTATATGTTGTAATAGGTCGGCCAGAGTCCTGGGATCTTAAAAGCGCAAAATAAGCTCACCGACCGATTTTAAAATTTTTTTCACTCTTAGAGAGCTAAACTGTCTTAGATAGATACAGATTACTTTATGTAAGATCCGCCAGAGTCCATGGAACCCAAATATGTCAGAAATGAAATCAGTGACCGATTTTGAAATTTTTCGCACTGCTACAAAGGTAAACTATTTTAGATGGATCTAGCTTATATGTTGTATGAGGTCGGCCAGGGTCCTGGGATCTTAAAAGTCCCAAAAATAAACTAACCGACCGATTTTGAAAATTTTTTCACTGTTAGAGAGCTAAACTATTTTAGATAGATGTAGATTACGTTGGGTAAGGTCCGACAGCGTCAGCGGGACCCAAAAGTGTCAAAAATAAAATAACTGACCAATTTTGAAAATTTTTTCACTATTACAGAGGCGAACTATTTTCGATAGGTACAGGTTGTGTTATCTGAGATCCACAACCGTCCTCCGTATGTAGAATGCTATACAACGGGTTTTGAAAATACTTTTACTGTTAGAAAGGTAAAATATCCTATATATATATATATATATATATATATATATATATATATATATATATATATATATATATATATATATATATATATTATATATATATATACTTATATATACATAATACGTAATATATCTACATATATTTATATAATATTTATATAATAAACAAGTATTTTACTTTGCAAAATACCACTTTTTATTTTTGAAACTGTGACAATATTCTTTCGAACCGTTAGTTCATTTTCAAACAGAATAAAATTTATATTCAATACATGCGCTTATATACTAATTTTTATCTACCTATACTTATGAAGGGGAGTACTATATGGTGTGGAAGTAGAAGGGGCGGGGGTAGTGGAAGAATCCGAAAAACAAGAAAAACAAGATTACATTAGATGTTACAAATGCGAGCAAACACGTGAAAAAAGATTGAAATTGACAAACAAACAATATTACAGAAAATACAATTTTAAAAGTTTAATTAAATTATAATATTGAAAATAAAGTTGAACTGTAGATAAATCGGTGTAGTCATTTAAAAGGTGATCGGAATTATGCTTATTTATTTCTATTGCTTCTAGGATTGTTAACTTCTGTCCTTTGTTTGCCTCGTGTAGCACGGTAATTTCCCGTTCTGTTGTGTGCCCGGTGTCAATTAAATGCCTCGCAAAAGCAGAGTCGGATTTCTTATTCCTATAGGATCTGAAATGCACTGCTCTCCGGGTTTCAAAGTTTCTGCCAGTTTGACCGATGTAAAAACTATTACAGTCTTGGCAGTTTAATTTGTAGATACCCGATCTTTTAAGTTTATCAATTTTTGTTTTATTGTTATATATTAAGTTTCCTGGATTAAAGCCTGATTTAAATGCTATATTTATGTTTGATTTTTCTAGAATTTTTTTTAATTTTATCCGATATATTACCAAAATATGTTATAGTTTTAATGTTAGTTTTGAGTTCTGGTTTAACGGAGGGATAAATTTCTTATAAAATTTGTTTAAATTCTTTCTTAGCTATTAATTTATCGATTAAGTTTGAATTATATCCGTTATTATTCGCTATTATTTTTATATTATTTATTTCTTTTTCAAAATTTTCTTTCGACAAAGGTATATTAAACGCTCGGTGGATCATGGAATTATAGGCTGCGATTTTATGTTGATACGGACTTATTGAATCATTTTCAACATAACAACATTTCAAGTCCGTATCAACATAAAATCGCAGCCTTTAATTCCATGATTCACCGAGCGTTTAATATACCTTTGCCTAGTTATATTTTTTTCTTTCCTATTCTCTTAATTTCCCTTTCTCTTCCCTTTCTCTTAATAACCCTTATACTAGTTTCACTAAGGCGATGCACAAATTATTAAAAAAAAAAATTATTGACATTGATAAATGACACCCGCCAGAAAAAAATTTTGAAAATTGTTGAGAGATCAATCTTAATTTGTTTATAAAAAATATTTTTAAAAAATCGTCTGCACAACTCTAGATAATCTGCTTAAGAAGATATAAGTAAAATTTCAAGCCAGTCGGATGAAAATCACTGAAATTATCCTGTCCACTGTTCTGTAAAATTTTCAAAAGAAAACCATGTAAAGTTTCGAAACTAATGTTTATCATTAAATGTCTTTCTGCTTACCATTAACGCCATTTATGAGTTATTAACGGAATTATAACTGACTTATAATGAGAGATAGTTATGGATCAAGCTGAGAGACTTCAAAATGCTACGCGCAGCGAAGCAGTACTTTTGAACGTTTCAAGCGCTCGAAACCATTTTAGAAATCAGGTTCGAAATGACTTTTAAAATATTACTGCAGTAATAATTCTTTTTGAATATTATTCTATAGGGATGTTAATATATCATTTAAGCATTATACGTCAATTTAAAAAAAAAAAGATTTTTTATTAAAAATGATGTAACGCTTTAAATGCTATGTTAGGTTGCTTTAGGAAATTCAGAATTATCTCAAACGTACGATAATTTTCTGGTATGGGTTTCTAATAAGGCTACATTATTTCGAAATTATTTCGAAATTAATTTGCTAAAATAAATTTAACAACAATTTACTAACCCTTTATACATGTTGTATAGTCTTTTTGTATTTTACTATTTGAATTGCATAATTATATCCATTTAGATAAGTTGTGTATTAGATCGTTTAGTTCGAATACATTATTTTCAAATAACTTACTACGAACAAAACGAACTAACTTTTTCAACATCAAAAGTTTCATAATAAAAGATAATATTATACAAATATTCAATAATTTTTGAAAAATCATCTTATAATTATTAAATATTAAAATAAAGTATATAAAAGAGTATGTAAAAAGGCAATTACTTAAGAGTGAGACAATAATGATTACAAAAGAATTTTAATTATGGTACAGAAAGTAAAGTTCCCAGAGCCGAACCTATAGATTTTGGCGATATTTAAATATGTTGTAATACACTAAAATACCCTTGTCGCAGCATCTGCATAACATAACGAATTTCCAAATATTACGAGCAAAAAAAATTCAAAATCAGTTAGATCGTTAATTTTTGGCGCATTTCGGTCATAAGGACCCTGTCACTTCACATGACATAACCTATATTTCCCTAAAATATTTTAATCCTCCAACAGTGAAAAAAGTTTCAAAATTAGGAAATTTATTTTTGCGCATTTGGGATCCTAAGATCCTGACTGACTTCTTATAATATAACTGTTATGTATCTAAATAATTTAGTTCTTTACCAGTAAAACATTTTTAAAACTGATTGGGTAGTTTAATTGTGGTTATTTAAGATCCGCAGGATCCTGACGAACTTCATATAAGATAGCCTACATTAAATATTTATTTAAAGTATCTTAGCTTCGCTAAAAGGAAACTTATAGCAGTTGCCCACGGTCTTGTGGACGTTATTTAACATAACTATTAAAATAGGTTAGCTTTTTTACGGTGAAAAAATTTTAAAAATTGAGTAGCTCATTTTTGACGCCTTTAAGTCCAGAGAATTTGGCGAACCTCATATAAAAGAGCCTATATCCATTCAAAATAGTTTAGCGTTCTAAAATAATTTTCAGAATCGACTAGGTAGTTACCTTTTTGGTATTATTGGGACCCTAGGACACGGACGGACTTTAGACAGCATAGCTGTTATCCATTTAAAATAATTTAGCTCTTTAACAGTGCAAGAATTTTCAGAATCGGTTCGGTAGTTTATTTCTGGTGTTTCCGGATCCGCAAGTTCCTGGTGGACCTCATATAAAAATCAGCTTGACCGTATACTCCCGTCGGTATTACATAGTTATAGCCTATATTCACCTAGAATATTTTAACTTTCTAACAGTGCAAGTATTTTAAAGACCCGTTGTTTAATTCCTTTTGCTCGCCGACTGTAGAGAAAAGTTTGCCAAAATTTTTTGTCTCCCCAGGACTCTTTATTTCTCTACACGACTCTTTCTATTAATAAGGGGGAAAAGTCCAGTAGGACAATATCCAATGTTAATTGGATTACTTGGAGTAACTCATGATTGCATTTTTATAAAACAGTGTTTCTCAAACTATTTCCTTAAAAAAAAGTCTACGTAGTTAGCGAGCAAAAAAAAATTTCTTAGTGAAAAACAGATTTAGAACTGCAAAAATTACCAAATCTTAAAAAAAAAAATTGATAAACATAAAATTTTCCGCGAACGTATTAACACCAAATAATTCCTTAACTAACTTTTCCGCTATTACACAAATATAGCCGCATAGATACTCCCTACACCAAGCTGGCTCACCTGTATGGGTACAGGTATCACACTTTAAGAAACACTGTCATATAATATCGAGATTACATCGAAAATAAAAAAAATACTTTCTTACATACATATCTATGTAAGATGAAGAGTTACTATTCTATTGTGTTGATTTAGTAAAACTCTACATTCAAAATTAGTGCAAAACACTATCAGAAAAATAAGAAATAAGAAAACTGAGTTATCTTAAACAAATTCTTAAGGATATAGTCCAATTATATTGTGCAGGTATTATGTATTTTTTGTAAAAAATCATGTACAATCTTTAATTTAAAATTATAGATGGTTTTTAATAAATGACAATCTGATTATATGTAAGATACCTACTATTTGTTTATAGACGAATGAATTCCCAGAGTTCAAGTTAATGTGCTTGTACTCACTGGTTAGTTGCTTAAATGTATTTATTGTAATCTATGTGTATTAATAATGCACACTGGTCATTTAAAAAAAAAAAAAACTAATTTATAAATTCTTAGAAGACCTTTTTAATAACACTCTCATGTTACAGTTGAGAGAACTACAAACCAAAGGCTTCTCTGTAACCAAAACGAATTAGTTTATAAATTTAATTTTTACTTAAATGGTAAATAATAAGAAGAGCTAACACTACAACTGCTAATGCATCTATTTTTTAGGGCTCCGAAGAAGCATTTTAGTACTCTTATGGTTTCGTTAAATCCATTGGTCCGTTTGACCGTCCGTCAGAATTATAATTCCTACAATTTTCAGCCTATTAATATGTGTACAAGAAAAATTTCTCTTATTATTGAAGTACTTTCGCATACCGTAAAAGCCCCTATACCGGAACACTATTTTTAGGTGTTTCATTAAACTGGCTTATAAAAATTAATAAATAAATTAAACACCCATTATTTTTTTAATAAGCATAAAAAAAGTGTTTTTAATCCAGTGAATATGTTCTTAAAAAAATACAACCAAAAAATTTTTATTTAGTAATGTTTTTCTTTTACAATCCGTAAGCACCCATATCGGAATTCATTAACCTCAATAATTCTGAATGTATTAGGAAACATACGTGGAATATATAACATAGAGTGACATCTAGTGATACATAGATGATAGAATGTCAAAATAGGAAACATAGAATGGTTTAAATATTCGATGGAAATAAACGATCAAAATACTGTATTTTATACAAATAAAGATCTAGATAATCTAGTGATTTTGTAAAAAACGACAGTGGAATTTATTTTGTAGTTGAGTTTTAAAACTAATTTGACAAAACGACGACAATTTTTCATTATTAATAAAATTTTACAATTTCAAACAAACATTTTTTTATTAACCAATTGATGATACGCTCCGAAATAAAAGAAAATATTAAATTTTTAGGATCTTAAAGAAGTAAGTAAATATTTTAGACTCAAAAAGAAATTAAAACTATTTATAATATAAATATTAAGCTATTTTACTTACATTATATGAGTTACATGAGGTTATATTTGTACTGATAGAACTACACACACACATATATATATATATATATATATATATATATATATATATATATATATATATATATATATATATATACAATATTTAAACCAAATAAAAAGGTGATTTAGCTCTTATAATCCCTTAACTGGATTAATAAAAATTATTTGTATAGTTTTATTGTGCTAATTTCGAAAATTAACTGGAAAATGTTGAAACTTATAAGGCATGTGTTCCTATTACACAGTGAAAAAATTTGTGTTAAAATTAACACAAATTATATGTCCAGAACGGTCCACTCAATTTTTTGTGTTATTTTAACACAAAGCATATGTGTCAAATCTATACACAAGATTTGTGTCAATGATTTAACACAAAAGAGGACATACATTTTGTGTTAATTTTTCAGATTTATCCGAGTTAGCTGTTAAAGTTTTTTATTTAGCATTTTAATTCCACTTAAGATATCTGAAAATCGTCAAATATTATAACGATTTTGTTCATATATTATTATAAATGAGACTCAAGAACGCAAAGTAGGTCAGTTCCTTTGTAAAAATTCTTATTTTTTTCCATAATATATATGTACCAAAATATATATAATAAAAAAGATGAGAGTAGTTCTTATTATTAAACAAAACCGAAAAATTTAAGTTTTTTCAGTTATTGACAAATATAGTTTTATTAAACGTTTAAAAATGAAACAATTTTATTACATTTTAAGTTTATTTTGTTACTGATTCAGTTAAAAAAAATCAGGTAAGCTTACGAGATTGTATATTATATAATACAATCTCAAGTAAGCTTACATGATTCTTTTGTAACTGAATCTGTAACAAAATAACCTTAAAATGTAAGAAAATTGTTTCATTTTTAAACGATTAATAAAACTATATTCGTCAAAAAACTTATAATTTTTCGGTTTTGTTTAATAATAACAACTACTCTCATCTTTTTTATTATATATATATTTTGGTAGATATATATACTAATGTAAATTAGGTACTTATAACATTCTTTTGCTCTACACAAATATTGTGTTACTTCCTTGCTGTTCAAAACATGTTAACATTTTTATTCTGTTAAACCGAAATTTGTGTTAATATTTTCATTTAACACAAATACGAAATATTACAGTAACGCAGGGTTGTCTTACTTATTTAACACAAAAATTTAACCACTGTTTTTTTTACGCAGAACACAAATTTTTTTACTGTGTAATAAGAATTGCTCAAAAGCAAAAGAGACCCCTTCAGCAAAAACTGTTTAATATAACGTAGAAGCCCCCATTTTGGAACGCGATCCAATACTGCAACAGTTTTGACATTTACATATTAATGAAGTTATTTCTGAAAGAAACGTCTGATACTCTGATAGCAAAACTTATTGTTAATAGAATGATTGTTTCCAATGAGTGTTTTCCTTACTTAATTAAAGAAATACATACATACATATTGTTAGAGAATTCAAAGTAAATAAAAGAAATTTATTAAAATAAAATTTTAAATGTTTGAATTAAGAAAGTTTCTTATTGACTGAAAAAAATAAAAGGAAAATTTTAAAAAATAGAAATTTTCAGTTTGAATTAAAATTTATTTGCTTTAGCTAGTTCAGTCTTACATATATTTTTCGGTTAATTGTTTAATTGTACAATTTTTGGTACAATTTCAGGGTCGTGAAGGTTAGTTTCAGATTGTTCCCAATATATAGCCATGTACAAAAAAAAATTTAGATAATTGAGTGATAAAATTATTTGATAAAAGTAAATAATTAACAACAATTTCTTGTTTTAATAACAATTAACAATATAAATTATTAAAATTTAGGAAATAGCAAAATAGCAAGAAAGCAATAGTAAAATAGCCACAAATTAGTTTAGAAATAAATTACATAATATTTAAAGTTTAGTTAGTCAGTAAATATTTTAGCAAGATAAAATAAAGAACAAGAAAATTAGCATAACGCAAGAAAATATAGAGAAATTACGAAATACAATAATTTTAATAAACTACAAAAAGAGAAAGTAAGAAAAATATAGAAATTTTACAAGATACAAACATCTACTGACTAATACATGACTAGGTCATGTAGGTAGCCTTAATTACAATTAAATGAAAACTTTAGAATACTATAAAGAATTAACAAAAGTTTGAGTGACAGAAAAGTTAATACGTATAGAGATTCAAATGTTTTACGTTAAATGAAAACTAACACATTACCAGGAATTAATAGAAAGTTGAATTGCAGAAAAGTTAACTGTTTTTTTAGATTCACTAAGCAATGTTAATTTGTTAATTAAAGAAGCACCAGGCACCACGTTGCAAAAAAACAAATAATAAAAGCATGCCAAAAGGATTACTTAACTAAAGAATTCACTTTAAAGCGGTATTATCTGGTGGTATATTAGGACGGTATATTAGGACGTTGAAACTGGTGGTTGTCCAGGGTTGAAGCGAACTCATGGCAGACAGATGTAATTCCAAATTTGAACCACAGCGAGTTGAATTCATCCAGAATTTGTCCATTTAAAAGTAACATGTGCATTCCAGTTAACAAATTTCCACAATTGTACAATGTCACTCAACATCCATTTCAAAAAAGTTTATACCAAATTTTCACATATTTAGTTACAAAATTCCTGTATTATATAGAAGTCTATTTAAGAAATTGAATAAATAAAATCGTAAATTTAATTAAATTAATCATTGTCAAAGTTGAAATTAAAAAAAAGAAGGTTTGAATTCAACATATAGCCTCCAAACTACATGTGACCAAAATTTTACATGTTAAAAACTAATTTCATTATTACAATAATGGAACAATATATAAAAAAAAACATAATTTAAGCGTACCTGTATTATATAGAAGTCCGGTCGTGATCACGGAAAAGAAAACCAAATTAAATGAGAATTAACATAACTGATCAACTGATATATATAGTCCGAGTTTAGCGCGAAAATTACATTACCGCAGTTCTACCAATTCAAAAAAATTTAATGAATTTGACACATTATAAAGTACAGTCTGGGCCAGCAGAAAATACAGTGGGCGGCAGCAAAATAAACACAACAAGATTAACTTTGAAAATTATCAATTTTTTTTTATTATAAATTTGAAAACGTTGTACAAAACCTAACAATATATATATATATATATATATATATATATATATATATATATATATATATATATATATATATATATATATATATATATAACTGCACTAATAAAAATTATTTGTATAGTTTTATTGCGCTAACTTCGAAAATTAACTGGGAAATGTTGAAATTTATAAGGCATGTGTTTCTATAAATAAGCATTGATCAAACGCAAAAGAGACACATTCAGCAAAAACTGTTTAATATAACTTATATATATATATATATATATATATATATATATATATATATATATATATATATATATGTAATTCTATTCAGTATAGATATAATCTTTGTATGTAACTTAAATCATGTAGGTAAAATAACTAAAAACTTATAAATAGTTTTAATTTCTTTTTGAGTCTAAAATATTTACTTACTGCCTTAAAATCGTAAAATTTTAGGGGAAAACCGATGGGAATTTTCCCGGGAAAATTCCCAAAATCTGGGTAAAAACAATTACTTACAATTAGCTGTACTATTTTACAAATGCGTTTTTAATTTTATTCATATATACACCGGTCCCTCAATTTACGTGATTATCCGTTCCACGGGGATTCAATTTACGCGGATCAAAATCGCGTAAATTGAATTCGTCATTATAAAAGGAAAAATACTGGGAATAAAAGCTACTAACAATTTTACAGTATTTTATAATACAAATTGTTAACGAATATGTCGAAAATTACATACTAAAATTTAAAAAATATCGTTATTTTCGATATCGATAATTTTCGGTAACGAAAAGTAGGTTTTGATAGTCCCAATATGTTCGGAATACCCACAACTTGCTTCGCTTAAGCCTTCAAAAATTTCGTTATTTTTGAGGTACGATGAACCATTTACAAGATATTTACAATCAAAAGTTTACGTTTTCGAAAAGTATCGAAAACTAATTTTATTGCTGACCAGATCAATGGTAGTAATGGAGCATAAATTAAGCCATTATCATCAATTTATAATAATTTGTCAGTAAAAGTAATTAAACAAATATATTTAACTTTTAGCTTGTGTAATTATATAGTAACCTTAGTTTAAAGATTGTTTATTTACATTTACCAAATATTGTTTAATAAACAGTGGTTGTGATAGTTTAAATCCCAAATAATACGCTAAATAGTAATTTAAAATAAATTCCCACTTTTCGGAAATTTTCCCGGGAATTTACCCCGTTTTTACCCATTTTGGGAATTTTCCCGGGAAAATTCCGGGCATAGTCCCATCTCTATTCACTTTATACATATCAGAGTGAACTATATGTAGTTGACTATACGTGAAAAGATGGCAGAAGATGTATGTGATATATCTCATGTACGTTACATACGTGCTCTTTTTTAGGTGTCCGTGCTGATTTTTTAAAGGTGTTAATATTATATTCTCTCCGTTTTTTTATAGATGGTAACAAATTATAAAACAAAAACATTAATAAATCAATAAATCAAAATTTTTGGGTTATATTTTCTTAAAAACATATTCATTGGATTAAAAAAACTTGGTTTCATGCTTATTAAAAAAAATGGGTGTTTAATTTATTTATTAATTTTTAAAAACCAATTTAATGACACACTAAATACGACGTGAATTTAAATTGAAAAACAATCATTCTATTAATAATAATTTTTGTTATCAGGGGTTTTTTTCAGAAATAACTTCATTAATATGTATGAATATCAAAACTGTTCCGACATATGATCGCGTTCCGGTATAGAGGCTTTTACGTTATGGGAAAATGGGAATGAAAAATATTTTCAGGTACCATATTTTGTGGGATATCCTTATGAAGTTGAGATTCTTTTTACCATTTTTCATTTTTAAGTCTAATTTTTTAATCCTTATAGCTCCTACTCCCAGTTTTAAACGGATAATTCAAAAAATTGAAAAAACACAAATACTAATACTTACTAGAGAGACTCAAATAAATTATTTCGGCTAAGTTATTTCTGTGATAATCGAGGATATACCTACACTGAAATATAAAATGTCCAAAAAACATTTAAAATATTTTAAATGCTTTTAAATTCAATGAGCGCCATTCATAGTCGATTTAGAACAAGTTGAACTTAAGTTAGGATAAATTCTAACTTAATCATAGACAGTTTTAAGCCAAACTCAGCTCTAAGTTTATTCTTACCATGTACCTAAATTTAAAATACACAAATGGCTGTCCTCAGCCTGTCTTACGTTGTAACCTAAAATAATGCGACCTTAAAACTATTCAATAAATAGTTTCAAGCTTACCATTATGAGGCTAAGATTAAAATCTGTCTATGAATACCAGCGGTAAGTTTTGTTTTAATGTTGGCTTAGCTAAATGCAACTTAATTTTGACATAATGTGTTTTATGCTAGCAAAATTAATTAATTTTATTTGTATAAATTACAAAAAAATCTGTCAAGTATACTTGTCCTGTAAGGAAATCAATTTTTGAAAATTCAAATGTAGATTTAAGGTAGACAAAACGATCTCTAGCAAATGAAATTCTGTACCAAAGTATTTTGAAGTTCTGCACCATATTTTAAAATGAAGTTAAAGTTTATCTAATATTGCCGATTAAATTTATGTATTTTTAAAATAATAAACTGTAATAATTGTATATAGATGTCCTGTATTTTATTTCTGAAGCAATTAAAACGTCGAGCCACTGACGAACCTTGACTTAATGCGTACCCAGTACGCAACTGGTGAATTTTTTTCTCACTATCTTGGTGAAACTAATAAATTGATGATTATAGAAATAATTGTTTTTACAAAAGTTATTTACATAAGGTTCGAAGAAAAAACCGATATTTTTTGCACCTTTTTCTAATCCTAATGAAATTATCCGTTTAATTTAAAAACCAGCGACATTAAAGAGCGGCGCAAGTTAATACAAACCAGCAAATTAATACAGCTGATAAATAATTGTTAAATGATTATCTTAACTAGAAATAATGCAGTGTAATGAACTCTTTCCCTAATTTAAATTGTAATATCGTTATTAAAAACCATCAAAAATTTTTTTTTTATTACTCATGCGGGAGAAGTACTAACTTGGCGCACACATTTCTGTACGCAAAATAGCTGTTTGCCCACTGTACTCTTCCCACATACTTTTTTCCGTGCGGAAAGTAACTTTCCACACGCAAATTGACAACAAAATACGCAAAATTTAATCAAAACACGCAAAGTCGCCTCTTGATTTTTCATTAAATAAATATTTCATAATTATTTCTATAGAAACCACCAACAAAGTCATTTAAACAATATTTAATTCAAAAAAAAGCCGAACACTCAAAAATATTATTTTAAAAAGTAATAAATATGTCAAAAATAGTAATAATAATAGAAAAAAGTATGTGAAATTCGTAATAAAAAATAGTATGTGCAACTCGTGCGGAATTGTCGATTGCCCACTGAAGCGAATGAGCGCACTCACTACGTTCATGCGCTCAACTTTGCTTTCGTGGGCAATCGACAATTTCCCGCACTTATTGCACAATATACTATTTTAATTCCCCCAGTTTAAAAAATCACTACAGTTTAGATCTGTTGGTATAGAAACAAAATTTCCATTCTTTCGAATTAATGTGCTGTTAAAATAAGCTCTAATTTTCCGACGAATCTATGATCTACTTCTTACAGAACGTTCTTTCCTGATAAAAATTAGAGGCTATACAAGATTTTGTTTTCTGATTTCAAGTGACTATGAACACTATTTGGATCTTAATTTAGTTTATCTGAATTCTCTATTTACAGAAATAGCCTATCATACTATTTTAGTTTCTCCAAGTAGAAATAAGTCGGAGCGGATCAATTTTAAGCCAACCTTTTTTTCTCACGTTCTCAACAATATTTAAGCAAAAGTCTATCTAGTCAAAATCTATCCATACCGCTTATTTTAAGAGTTTTTTGAATAACCAGGACCTTGGAAAACAACTTGAATCTCATATTCAATGTTATAATTATAAAAATTATTATAATTAAAAATTATACTATTTAATAATTTTAAAAATAACACACCTCCGATCATTCACACAAAGACAGATCCCGCACAAATACAAAATAAACCCAATGCACATATATAACATATTTTCTATCCTTTACTGGTTACACTGGTTTCAGTAGTATAGAGATAGTAATGTTGTCTCTGGTACTCTGTGGTTTGAAGCTTGTACAAAAACTGAAAGGCAGGTAGAAGTTTTCCTGTTTCACTTAGTGTATTTCGTTGGTTCCGAAACTTAAAATAGAGTAATAGTGACTTTTTTGAGAATTTTACAAAATATTATTTGAATTTTGATAGTAGATGTAGCTGTAAGTATGTCCTACAGATTAATATTATTATTTTAAATATCCTTTATAACATCTATACATTTTGTTATATTAAATTTTAATTATCTATTTTTTTGTCTTATTTTTTTACCCTTAGTGAACCCGAAAACTTAGTAATTAACTAAATTCGGGCAACTATCACAATAATGATTTCAAGTATATAAAGTATATAAAGAAATATATTTGATTTTTTTTTATATGTAAAATAAAATTATTTTTGTCGCGGTAAATAGGTAAGATTGCCGTATGTGCAGCGGTTGTAGCATAAACTGCGGTAGATTAGAGTCTCTGTTCTATCAAACCTTTTATGATTTGAAAACTACCTTAAAGACGACCACATCACGGTTGCTGTGCTGTAAATTAGTACGACTAGTACACTTACTGAAATAATACTCAATTAAACACCTGTTTATTGTGAATTGTGAACGTAATTGAATAACTGTCAATTAAATATTAAAAGGAGAATAAAACATTGTTGTTTCGCGTATAATACTGAACACAAAATTAAGAAAATTAAAGTGCCTCAGCTTTATTTTTACACGCTGGCGATTATCGGTGTTTACAATTGGGATAATCACGAGAGCTTTTCAATTGATTTAAAAAAATGTTACCGGTGGATAGCTGATATCGTCTATTCTAATAAAGGCTGGATTTAAAATATTAAAATTGTCCTGCAAGATTCTAGGGCCCTGAAAATATCCAAAATAAACAATTAGATGAATCGTTACTGAAATTTGCTCAAATACTATTGAGATATTGGAAAAAATGTACATTATATTAAAATTGACCCAGAATAAACGACTGGATGGTTTTTGATCATAATTGAAATTTTCAAAGCCCATAAATCATATTGAGTAAATTAATAGTATATTATTAAATTCTAGCACCTAGTTCATTTTACTATTGATATCTTTTTTATATGTGCTTATTATTTCTTACACGCTCTTAATTTGGTAAGGTAATATGTGAATAAATTAGTTTTTAATTTGCTTGAAATTGTTCTTTTCTCTCCACGCACGTCACACACACTATATATATATATATATATATATATATATATATATATATATATATATATATATATATATATATATATATATATATATATATATATATATATATATATATATATATATATATATATATATATAATTAAAAATAGTAAATGGCAAACATAGGTATTAAAATAAACAAAATATATACTTAATAAATCTCTAACACTGACTGACTTGATTGACTGACTGACTGACCGACAATGCACAGCCTGAACCGTTGGGTTTAGAAGAATGAAATTTTGTACTGGAGTTCCGCATGTAACGTAAGTGAGCACTAAGAAAGAATTTTTGAAATTCATCCCCTAAGTAAGTTAAATAAGGAATGAAAATTTGTATGGAAATTCGTCATTTTTGAAGTTAAAGATATTGTATCAAAATATGTTACTATGGCTACTAAAATAAATAATATTTAATAAATCTTTAACACTAAAGAGGCTTGTAAATGAGCAATAAAATCGCTATATATTGGCGGCAACTATGGCTAGGCAACATGTGGCCAAATATATCCCGACATCTATCAGCCACAGTATTGCTGATAATTTTGCATGTACACGTGGCAATAATGGCCGACTCTGAAGCAATGTTAATTAGCGCTACATATATAGCGTATAATTTATTCAGAAACTTCACTAGATTGTCAGAAAGCGACTTTGAATACTTACTTCAAAAAGTGGACCTAAAATTCAAAACAGTCGACAGTAATGCGAGAACCAATACCAATAACGACAAGATTAGCAATCACGTTATGACTCTTGGCGACTGGAGACTCCTATAAGTCTTTAATGTACTTGTTCGGAGTGTCTGAACAATCACAAACACAGACAAGTACAGACTAGGCTAATAACCTCCAGGTAAAAGTAATATGGCCGGGCAATGTTTATATACTTTACGACATACGACAAAACCGGCAACACGCAAGCCAGTAGTTGCAATATGAAATATATTGCCCGGCCATACAGACACATTGCCGAACCATACGAATATATTGCCAGAAATATTTCTGAATCTCGAGCAATATTGCCCGGTCATTGTTGCCGGCCACACATTGCCATAAAATGTTGCTCGTTTACAAGCACCTTAACTCACATCCAGAAATGTTGCCGATGGTAAATCCATCGGGTGAGTATACGGCTAGTATAAAAGTAATTCTATAAACATGTTTAACAAATACTCCACGTAGAATGTTACTATTGCTACTCCTTTTTTTCAAATTCCAATATTATACGTTAGCGATCTTTCAGAAATTATATAAGGAATCATAAAATTGAGCAAAAATAGCAAAATAAAATACATAATGCATAAAATTACAAAATTCTGTAGAAGCAGTCCTCGAGCCTGAAATTGAAAAGACTCAGACTGAAGTTGCACCCAAAAGTGATTATGTTTCTCAAGATGTGACATTAACAAAACCTAAACAAAGTCCACAAAAATTTGACAAAAATTATGTAACAAAAAGTGGCCGGATTTGCAAACCTAGAATTTAACTAAATCTTTGAAAAAAATTTTTTTTTTTTAATTGTTGGGAGGGGAGAATTTATAAGAATAGCAGAAATAGTTGAAATCATATAAATAATATGATAGTTCGCATTATCAATCACACACAGGTTGATAACGGACACTGAACTTGAAATTGAAATGAACTTCAGCAAGGGTCACACCACACATAACGCAGTTTGAAAATAAATAATAAATTTTATTTAAAATATTTTTGTTTAATTATCCATGTAGACGAATATGATAAACAATGTCTTGTAAATAATATCAAAATATTTTTTATGTTTAAATGAGTATGTGGAATACCAGTATATAAGGTATTATTTCAAAAATTCATCTATTTGTTTCACACTCTCTTAAATTATGTACTTGCAAGTCGTCAGTGATAATGAGTTTATAATGATTTGATTCACCAACGCGTATTGACGTCAGAACAGAAAGCCCGACAATCTATACATTACTACTTTTAAGAACTTAAGTACCGTCTTTTTTTTCTTAATTCGCAGTTCTGAATTTCAAATGTTACAAAATTTAAAAAAAAAAAAAAAATAGGATTTGAATCAATACTACAGTAAAAAGGTACTGCATTTCCAAGCGGAATTCCTATAATATATGACCCGTAGAATTTTAAGCTTATTTCAGGATTTTTTTTTCTGTACCAAAATAAAGTACAATCTTTTCAGTTTTGTTATGTTTCTATTTACGTCTTACATTGTACAAAAACAAATTTTTTTATTTAATTTTACAATGCTTTGTTTATATTTTTTGGGATCAAAGTGAACTCCTTAAAAAAAAAAAAAACAAGAGTGGGTGGCGATAGCCTAAGAGCTATTGAACGATTCTCACAAAGTATTTTCTACCGGTTGGGATTTCTTACACAAACCGTATATAGGCCCACGAATCAGCAATGGACAACCTGGCAGTCCAAAGCAGGGCACAAGACTATTAAAAAATTTTTTGAAAATGCAAAAAAAGGCCCAGATGGCAAACACTTGTCAATATTTGTGTAGAAAGTTATTGATAAATATTTAAAGCATTTTTCATGACCAAAAATAAGCAGGTATCTACCTACATAATGTTTCTTCAGTTCCGTTGGATTCAAAGAAATTCTAAAATATTTAATTTTTTTTAAATATGCTCAAATAACTCTATGTTTTTAAATAAATTAATAAATCTATTAATAACTAGCATTTACCCGCGACTTCGCCCGCGTGGCAACAAAAGGGCTGAGCGGGTTTTAGCTCATAGTACGTCGTCAGAAGTAATATATTTTTTGTTTCATTTAAAACATATTTTTCCACAAGAATGAAATTTTCCACATAGGATTGAGCTATTTTTCCAGGATAAAAAGTCATCTGTGTTCTTTTCCATCCTCTTTGTCAACAATATTCAAAGTTTCAAACCAATAATCCGCTTTTTAATAATACTGTCGTAACTGAATAAATTTTCTCTCGGAAATGAAATATTTTCCCCAGTTAAAAGATAACCTATAACCGTCTCCGTCTCTCAAGCTATGTCTGTGCAAAAATTTAAGTTGACTGGTTAAGCCGTTGAGGCGTGAAAGCCACTCAAACAAACAAACAAACAAACAAACAAGGATTTACACATTAAAAAAAATGAATTTTTAACAATTTTAAAATCACCAGCATACCATGCCATAACAGTTTTCACATCTATAATTGTAAAAGCGACAAACTTCCATTTAAAATTTCTTTCCCTGTTTCAACCCCCTAAGACAGAGCTTCTTAAACTATGGGTCGCGACCCCATTTGGGGTCGCTCAGCGAAATCTTGGGGTCATAGCGAAAGAATTGTATATATATTGCTGCCTAATGCAACAATGTATATATATTGCTGCCTAATCAATAAATCCTTACAAAATACTTATATATCTCTATTTGGGATTGCGAATGAAAAAAGTATAAGAAGGCCTGTCCTAAGGGATGACTTTGCAAAAGCACTGAAACCTTTGTGTTCAAACCAGTAACCTAACACCAATTTCCATATTTCTAGTTCAAAAAATTACAGATTTCTATGAAAATTGTCATCCCCTATTTTACTCCCGTAGGGGGTGAATTTCCAAAAACCCCTTCCTAGTGCCCACCTACGCTATATAAGAAATCCCTGTTCAAAATTTCACGTTTCTAGGCCCAGCGGTTTGGGCTGTGCGTTGATCGAACAGTCAGTCAGTCAGTTTTGATTTTTATATATATAGATAATATATCGAAGTTCTCCTATCTATTTTTTCAAAACCATTTTTAGGATCTAAAATTAGGCAATTCGTCTCAATTCATTACTTATTGCTGCTTATAGTACACCTTCTTGACAGACTGATCACACTTTTCGACAATTTTCATCATAAAACTGTCCAGATCGCCTAGATATTTGATTAGATAATTTTTAGAAAAATATTTAGTTACTATGTCAATTACCATTTTGAATAGAGTATAAAATTTAACACCTTTATACCACCTGGCGATGGCTACCGTTCCAGTAAACCTCCTGATATTGTTTTCAATAACTTCAATAAGTGTCTAAATTTTACAATATTCGCTTACAATTTCAAGCGGTATACTTCACTTTCAATTACTGGCTGCACCTACACTGTGTAAAATTTTTCCACGGCGTTCACCATCGTGAAAACTTTCAAATCGCCTGGCTGTTTAATAACACAATTTTTATAGCATTCTCGGTATATTTCTCGATATACTCACGATATGAGTTGTAGGCAGATAAAACTTTGAGTAACGTAAAAGCCCCTATTACGTAACACTATTTTTAGGTATTTCATTAAACTGGCTAATAAAAATTAATAAATAAATGAAACACCTATTTTTTTTTCTTAATAAGCATGAATCCAAGTTTTTTTAATCCAATGAATATGTTTTTAAAAAAAATATAACCCAAAAATTTTGAGATATTAATGTTTTTCTCTTGTAAAATGTTGACATGTATAAAAAAACGGATAAAATATGTTAGTATCTTTAGAAAATCACCACAGACACCTAAAAAAAACACGTATGTAACCACAGAGAAGTAGAGACAACATATCTATCTCTATACTACCAGAACCAGTGTAATCAGTAAGAGATAGAAAATATGTTATATCGCGCGTTTTCTGTCTCAACCTCGTATAAGGTTTCTTGACGGTTTGGAGTTAGAAAGTCATACATGTACATAATTCACTTCACCATATGATGCACTAGGAAATATTGCAAAATAGTTAATGGATAAAATTTTAATTCAATAAAATTTAAACTCGTATAATAATGACCTAATTTAGTTTACTGACAAAGCCTTGTCTAGTTTGTGTAAAATTATTTTTTGAAATAGTAACATTTTTATCAGCATACCCTCGTACTTGACCAAGATACAACTATCTTACACTAGAGTTCGCAGGTGCTGTACACCACAAATCCAATAGTACGTAGTGGTCGGTGCAAATTTAAGGGGAAGTACGTAATATCGAAAGATCAGGAGCGTCGGTAAACTTTTATTTGAGGGGTTGGTAAATATTATTTATTATATAAACACGTACATATTATATATAAATAAGTACAGTACGCTTCACAAAGTGATCGAACACTCTCACCCAGGGGAGAGGGTGCCCACACTTTTGACGCCGCACTGTACTTAATGTTGTGGTATATTGCTGTGTCAAAAGTGTGGGCACCCCCCCCCCCCCGGGTGAGTGTTCGATCACTTTTTGAAGCGTACTGTACTTATTTTATGGACGTACCAATCTTAACATTTGACTCCAACACGCGCTCGCTTAAATAAGTACAGTACGCTTCAAAAAGCGATCGAACACTCTCACCCGGGGGGAGGGGTTGCCCACACTTTTGACACGGCAGTGTACCACAACATTAAGTACAGTGCGGCGTCAAAATTGTGGGCACCCTCTCCCCTGGGTGAGAGTTTTCGATCACTTTGTGAAGCATACTGTACTTATTTATATATATAATATGTACTTGATTATATATAATAATTAATATTTACCAACCCCTCAAATAAAAGTTTACCGACGCTCCTGATCTTCCGATTTTACGTACTCCCTTTAATTTTACAAAAAACTAGTATACCATATACCATGTTTTGTCAGGAAACTAAATTTTAATTCGAGTTTAAGCGTAGCAAATTTGAAAAATGTAGTTTCGAGAAAAACGCGCTTAAAATTTAAGCTACTGGTTAGACTATCGGAATATGCAAAAAAAAAAAAATCGTTTTATTTCACAAACTCGTATAAGGTAACGGGCCTAGTTTCTGACCTTTTAAGAGTGACGGCTGAGGTTAAACGACAGTAATAAATATAAGTTTAAACTTAAGAGACAATTAATAATTTTATCAACTAGTTTATGGCTTTCAAAATAAAATCATACAAGTAAAATAATTATTTGAATTGAATTAATAATTTAAATTAATGTTTTAAAAATTGACAAAAAGGACCCAGTTTCTGACCTTCAAAATTTCTCATGTGACAGTTTTTGACCCTGACAGTGGCCTAGTTTCTGATCCTTAAATTTAAAAATACAGTTTTTTAAAATTTAATTTATAAATAATTTTTTATTGATAAAAATGAATGTTTAATGTTATATACGTTATGAAAAATAACAAAAACTAATCGAAGATAACTATAAATAACAAAATAACTAACAAAAACTGGTTAGAATTTAATTGGGCCATACCACTTTAGAAGTGAGCCTAGTAATTGACCCTCATATTTCAATAATAAAAATCATTCTAAGGTATTTTATAAATATTTTAAAATAAATTTTAAACAAATATTAACCTGCTCATATATTTTTGATTAAGTTTTCATACTTACATGATGAATATTGCACAGATCAAAATGAGTACTTTGTAACATAAACTGTTAGGAAACTACCAAAAAAATAGTTTTTACACACATTTTAAACTTAAAAATTTTTTTTATTTAGTTAATATATTCTAAACTTTTTAAATTGCTGTTCATTAGACACAGAATAGATTACTTTAAATTAAGAAATTATTTTTTTTCTTATTTAAAATGTAGTTTTTTTATTAATTTATAACAAAGTTGAAAAGTTCAGAAACTGGGCCAGGGTCAATTACCGGGTCTTTTACCTTAGTTATTTATAATATAAATTTTTGGTCATTTTACGTACATGATTTTAGTTACATACAAAGGTTATATCTGTACTCCATAGAAATACACATATATATATATATATATATATATATATATATATATATATATATATATATATATATATATATATATATATATATAAATCATATTTAAACCAAATAAAAAGGTGATTTAGCTCTTATAATCTCTTAACTAGAATAATAAAAATTATTTGTATAGTTTTATTGCGCTAACTTTGAAAATTAGCAGGAAAATGTTGAAATTTATAAGGTATATGTTTCTATAAACAAGCATTGAACGAACGCAAAAGAGACACATTAAGCAAAAACTGTTTATATATATATATATATATATATATATATATATATATATATATATATATATATATATATATATATTTCTTTAATTAAGGAAACATTAAATGCGAGGGGAATTTAAATTCACCAGTCATTCAAAAACAGTCATAATATTAATAATAATTTCTGTTATTAGACGTTTCTTTCAGAAATAACTTCATTAATATGTAAATGTCAAAACTGTTTTTTTATTGGATCGTGTTCCGGTATAGGGGATTTTACGTTATAGCATAAAATTTGACATGTTTGGACTCGCCTGGCAAGGGGTGGATCCCCACCAAACCACCTGTCAATTCTTTTTCTGGGTTCAATGAGTGTTTGGAGCATCCTGTTAAAATCTCAACCGGTAGAAAATACTTTGAGTTGGGTATAAATTTTGACATGTTTGGGCCCGCCTGGCAAGGGATAGATCCCCACTAAACCGCCTGTCAATTTTTTTTTCTTGCTTCAATGATTGTCTGGAGTATCCTGTTAAAATTTAAACCGGTAGAAAATACTTTGAATTGGGCCCATTTTTTGCATTTTTAAAAAAGTTTTTTAATAGTCTTGTGCCCCGCTTTGGACTGCCAGGTTGTCCAGTCCTGATTCGTGAGTCTATATACTGTTTGTGTAAAAAATCCCAACCGGTAGAAAATACTTTGTGAAAATCGTTCAATAGCTCTTAGGCTATGAGCAGTAGATCTCCATTTTTAATGATCTAAAATACAATAAAAATCGACCATATTCTTGTTTCATAGATTTGTATCTATCGTTCGAACTAGGGTTAAATATTTATATTAATAAATAACAAAATGACGGACTTTTAAAAAAAATTCCAAAAATTTTGATTTTTTTCATTGAAAATCGAGAAAAAAATAAATAATTATTAAAAATAAATGATTCTAGTTCGAACGATAACCACTAGTGTGTAGAACAACGTGCTGAAATTATAGCCCGATCGGTTTATTAAAATTTCGTCTTTACTCTCCACCAGTCAAAAAAATGTAGTTTCTAGGAAAACGTGTTTAAAATTTTCGTAACAAATTTTTCATAAAATATATCACAATTTATTATCAAAAAATATTTTCATAAAAATTATACCTATACTTAGTAGACTTCAGACAAAATGATCGTTAACAGGGTCAGGATGTATAATATTGTGAACTAGGGGGCTATAACTTTTTTGCGTTGGTCATAAACGAAATAAGTATTTTTAATTTTGTTTTTAAAGTCAATTTTTTTGCTATTCACATTTTAGCGAATTTCCAAAACTGGAAATTCAGCTATTACAGCAGGCGTCATGATGCGACCTAAGCCCGGGACCATAACAGAAATATGTTTTGAGGTCCCTAGAATACGAAAATGATATTCACTAAAATTTATATATATATATATATATATATATATATATATATATATATATATATATATATATATATATTTATATATATATGTATATATATATATATGTATATATATATATATATATATATATATATATATATATATATATATATATATATATATATATATATATATATATATATATATATATATATATATATATACACAGTCATACACGAAGGTGGCAACATATGGAAAACTTTTCTATACTAAGTTTCTCAGAAAATTTTATTATTACTAAAAGTTGGTGCATGTTCTTAAATTAAAAATGCACCCATTAAAATTTGAACAAACTCTATTGTATACAGGGTGGACTTAAGAATGTGAAATTGGCGTAAGAGTCAAGTACCCTAATTATTGAAACTAGACAAAAATTTTACTGGAAAAAGTTGTTTAAAATTAAAAATTAATGTAAAATACAAAATCATAGCCAACTACAACTAATAAAAAATTTTCGTATATTCTTCCGTTTTTTCCGTATCACCCAGTACATTATGAAAGCGGACGTATTTAGACGACTACTATTTATGTAGTACTGCAAGACTACACTCTTAATTTTTAAGTTCAACTATCTACTAACTTGAAATTTAAGTTTATTAATATTATAATCAAAATACACAATTAATCTGTTGCCATCACAAAAGTCATAAGTACTGAAATAAAATATACCAATATTTTAGTACTATTCGATGTAAAAATTAAATAATTAATTGTTTTTAAACTATTCACACTAACTAATTATTTAATTTTTACATCGAATAGTACTTAAATATTGGTATATTTTATTTTCAATTGTTTTTAAGCTATTCACACTAATTATTTAATTTTTACATCGAATAGTACTAAAATATTGGTATATTTTATTTCAGTACTTATGACTTTTGTGATGGCAACAGATTTATATATATATATGTATATATATATATATATATATATATATATATATATATATATATATATATACATATATATATATATATATATATATATATATATATATATATATATATATATATATATCCGCGCGATAACTCTCGAACGAAAAGTTTAATGCTTATGAAATTTTGTTGGATGAGTTCGTTAGCCAGACACGTCGGATGCCCAGAAGTAGCTTTTTCGGGAATTTTTTTGTCAATAAAATGAGTTTTTTGCCAGAATTAAGCAATTTTTCAAAATTTTTTTGACACCAATCGGAAGAAAAGCCAAATTACGTAAAAATTGTTTTTGGACCATTGCTCTAAGTAAATTACTTTTCGAGAAAAACTAGGAAATGCGTCGTTCTTTATTTCACTCGCACTCACATTCTTTTTTTTCTGTCTCATTTTTTGTGAGCTAAATTCGAACCGCTTTATAAGTAGCGTGTCATGATTTTTTTAATCCAATTTAACGATTCGGCTATATTCTATTTCTCTGTCGGTTAAATGTTTTTATAATGTATCCCTGTTCCATTTTTTTTTTTTTTTGAGAATAGAACTCACGACAATATCTTTTATGTGATATGATCAGAATTTAGATTATGTTTACACCTTCCTAAAATTAATAAGAGTTTGCTACAATCGCATAAAAATTACGTTAAATCATATTCAAACAATAATATTTTTACGTAATTTCTATCCAAATGACAATACTACCTTATAATTATATGTATAAACTGGATTTTACTGTTAAATAAATTTGCACATTCAGTTTTTTTTTTTTTTTTGATAAAAAAGAAAAAGAAAAATTTTAATTTTGACAAATTGTATCATACATTTTTGAAAATATTAAATATTTTAAGGCGAAAAGGTATTAAAAAACTGAAATTTGTTTAACAAAAACCATACATCTGCTCGTTTTACCTTAAAAATCTTGGAAAATAGAATATTTTTCAATAATTAACCCAAAAAAAAAACATACAAGAGGTAACTTTTATATGTTTTTTGAAAATTTCAAAATAAAACGACAGATGATTTTTTTTATTTTGTAGAAAATGGTAAATAGAAATCGTAATAAATACTCGCCTTGAAAAAATCAAACAAGTATTTAAAACAAAATACTATTTCTTAAAGAAAATATTAAAATTATGTACAAATGCCGTCCTTATAAACTGATATATTCTGTCCATCTTGAGCGCTGGAGCCGATTTTGAGGAGATGAATTCCCTCCAGACAAAAGCTCATAGCGAATACACACATATTTAAAATATCCTTTTGAATTTCGTAACTCAATCATTACAAATAAACTCTAAATTAAAAAAATCTAAATGACCTGTTTTTTGTCAATTTTCTAGCATCAAGTCTAGGGGTAATTAACTAGGGGGTGATTGTGCTGACATTTTGATGTAAAATATAGTAATTTTAACCATCTTCAAAATAACGTTTCGATTTCAACAATTTAAAAAAGTATTAAACATCTTAGTAAACATCTATATAAATGTGTCCCCACGATAACTCAAGAACGAAACATCTTATTTTTAAGAAATTTCGTGAAAACGTTTACGGTGTTTTGGACATTTTTCGTGAAAAAAATTTTGCGGAATCAAGCGAAAATATCACATAAACAAGGTTTTTTTTATTTACAATTACTCTATATCAACTAATTTCCGAGAAAAACGTACTTTTGTAAATGGAAATTCGCTATGTTATGCAGGATGCTGCGACAGGGGTATTTTGAATTTCCGCGCGCTTATGTTGTAACAATTTAAAAGAATTGTTGAAAAAGCGTTGTAAAAACGTTGTAAAATGATGTATTTAAATTATATTTCAAAAACGACGTGGTCAATAATAATTTTTATTTCTTATTAAATATGGTTTGTAATTTTGTATTAAATAACATATTAAATTTTTATTAAATTCCTTTGACACGTTTTCATTTTATTCAAAAAAAAAAAAAAATAGAGTTTTCCCATAAGAGCCCGTGTTAAAATTACAAAACTTTGAAACCGTTTTTCTCAAAATTGGGATGGTCAATTTTTTTTTGGGTCAGGGCTCGAATTATTAGTATTGGGTTAAATAAATATCTAGAGAAGTTTCGTTAAATTCCTTTGAAAAAATCGTTTTATCGACCAACTACTTTAAGCCAAACATTACATTTCACATTTATTAAATTTTGTATTTGACAAAAAGTATTCGATACTGAATAGTATTTGATACTATTCAGTATATAGAATAGAACTCTGACTATTGACTATAAAATTCGTCAAGTGCGTGTTTTTGACAGGCACTAAGTAATGCCATCTCAGTGAAAGTGTTAATTTATGATTTTTTGTTAACTCTATAGTTGTTAACTCTACAGCCCTCTTGCGTTTATTCAATATGGATGTACAACTCAATAATTATTCAATCACGTGTTCAATTCAATCACACAACGATATTAATACGTCATCTTCGATGACATAAAAAAGCTGGCATAATGCGTGTTTACCACGCACTTGACAAATTTTTTATTTCATAATTTATTATGTACATATTGTACACGCATATATATGGCGCGCCGTTAGTGTTTTTAATACGCGAATTGTATTAAACATCAGAAAAATTATATATAATAAAAAATCAATATCATAGAAATTTTTATAATGAAAATTATATAAAATTATCTTAAATATAATAATAATTGATCTAATTAAAATGATATACTAAAAAAATGATTTGGGATACTTTTATTGCAATTTATTTTATAATAGCAATAGTAAAATAAAATTTTAAAAAATAACATTTTATTTTAAAAAATTTTATTTGAGTTGTTTATATATAAACATTATATGAATTCAATTTTATTTAAGAAAGAAAAAATTAAATAGTTATATTTTTTAGCTATAGCAGTAAAAATCTGTAGCAAAATATTATTTTACAATATAAAATACATTATTTTTTATTATTGTAACATATTATTGTAACAAATTTTTATTCATTTTTTTTCTAAATAAATTTAAATAATCCATTTTCTATTATGTTGATAATTTGAATAAAACAATTTTTATTATTATATTATTTCTGAACTAAAATTACATTAAACAAAATTATATTTTCTTCATAAATATTATCAATAAAAATAATAATAATTCTTAATTAAAATTATTAAATAGATAATTTTAATTCTGAATTAAAATTATCTCTAAAGGACCCTCCACATTCTCGCCGAGTTCCTCGCTGAAGTTGGCTGAGGCATATGAATAGCATTATAACACCAACCGCGAGGTACAACGAAATGACCCTCTACATTCTCGTACTCGGCCAACCTCGCAAGAATGTGGAGGGTCCTTTATAGATAATTTTAATTCAAAGAATAATTTTAATTCAGAATTAAAATTATCTATTTGATAATTTTAATTCAGAATTAAAATTATATTTAGTATAATTTCAATTCCGGAATTAAAATTATATTTAATGATAATTTTAATTTGTTTGTAAACTAAAATTATGTTTAATATAATTTTAATTCAAACGAACTAAGTCAAACTTATTATAATATAATAAAAATAGCTGGAAATAAAATTATGTACATAATGAGAATTCATTGAATTTAAATTATACAAGGATGTTATTTTTGGGGACTAATTTTTTTTTTTTAAATATAATTCAATTATACTATTTTCTTGTAACTACGAATGTTACAAGAATTTATGTTTTATTTTATATTTGAATAATATTTATTTAAATAATTATTATGATATTAAACTTATATCTAAAATAATTGCATTTTAAATAATAATAAACATTATATTTGCGTGGTGACAATAATTTTAATTGTATTAATTTTCATGATACAGTAATGTATGACTTTCAAGTTAATTGTATTATAATAGAAAATCATTCACATTATATTTAATAAAATAATAATTCACAAGAATAACAGCCAACAACATAAAATAGAAATAATTCAACATTCATTTTTATTAAGCTGAATAAAAATTACGACAATTAAAATTACTTCCAACTATACAAAATTAATTTTATATGCATATATAATTGAAAATATTAAAAATTATATTTACTATCATAATAAATGGGGAAAAAGGCCTATCTTCTCTGTATAAAAAAATTAATTTTATATTCAGTCACAATTTTAATTAATTCATTTTATATTTATAATAATAAAAAATCTTATTCTAAATTTTCTTATAATTTTTTAGAGGTAATTTGATTTTTAATTATATATTTAATAGTTTTGCGATTAAAAACACTAACGGCGCGCCATACATATAGATCTTTGACGAATATGTTGGTAGTATCGTAGTATATATTATGTACATAATTATGTACTAATTCTATATATCGTCATTTGACTTCAGTAACCAAATAATATATTATATACCCCTGTTGCAGCATCCTGCATAACATAGCGAGTGTCGTTTATAAAAATTAATTTTTCTCGGAATCTAGTAGACATAGAATAATAATTTAAAGACCAATTTTATGTAATTTTTTCTCCTCGTTTAAATGGTGTAAAAAAATTTCGCAAAAATTTTTGAATAAGTGGAAATTTTGGCAAAAAACTAATTTTTTGCAAGAACAAAAACCATGTTCCTGGCATCCGACGTGTCTGGTTAACGAACTCGTCCAACGGTTTGGAACTTCCAATATTTTCACCAAATTTCGTAAACCTAGGACATTCCGTTCGAGAATTATCGTCCGGACACATATATATATATATATATATATATATATATATATATATATATATATATAAATTTTAGCGAATATTATTTTCGGTTTCTAGGGACCTCAAAACAAATTCCTGCCATAGTCCCGGGCTCAGTTCGCGTCATGACAGTGGCTGTAATAGCGTATTTCCAGTTTTGGAAATTCGCTAATAGAAAATTGTGGTATTAAAAATAAAAAATATCCACAATATTATTTACATTCCACTTTATTTTGTAACGTTAGAATACCCCAAAAGTTGATCAAATAAAAGAAAAAAACAAGATTATATTTACAATATGTAATTTAAAACTCGTTAGCTAGTTGGCTTCTGAGCGAGTGAAAAGTTTTGTGTGTCATAATTCCTATCGCACTAGCTGACTCACCAGCTTCTAAACTCGCCGGCTTGTAGCTTGTAAATTCGCTCAATGTCATCAATCATCAGGCCTAAACAATATTTTTTTGGTCGAAAAATTTTTTTTCTGAAGACTATCGTCCTCTCCCATTGCCCGATATGTCGGCAAATGGGAGTCTAAACGTTAAATTCGATAAAATTTGTAAAAATATTAAAATTCGATAAAATTTGTAAAAAATATTCGAAAACAAAATAAATGCAAAAATGCAGAAAATAAAGGTATTTTAACAATAAAATTCAACTTTACAACCAAAATAAAAGAATTATTTTAAGAACACAAATGTATTTAGCTACACCATTGGAGTCAAAACGTTCTGCGTGGGTGCAGTTTCCACCCCATTTGCAACTTTACCATAACTATCTCTGCAAAAAAGGCTTGCATTCAAACTTTTCCAGACGAAAACCACATAGGCTCTCATTTTGTGAAATATGGTTATAGATTCCAACATTTATTTGTTATCAAAATTCTGATAATCATAACAAAAAATAGGCAAACAAACTTAGCTTTATAATTAGTAAAAATTAATTAAAATAAAAAATTTTATTTATATCTTACTTTGACATCATTAAAATTATTTTGTTACAAGCACCGAGCACAAAAAACAAAACCCCTCTTAACAACTCAAAGCGTGCAACTACTGGATAATGCGCATGAAAGAAGCTTACAATTAGTCGATAAGTACTGAAGATGTTTAAGTTACGTACTAGCGAATACAAGCATTAGAAGCGTGTATTTTGGCATCGCTCCCATTACCCGCTAGCACTCATTACCCCTCGCTCCCCTAAAACTGAGTTTTCGAGGCTGGATATGTTGTTGATCGGCCGCCAACCTGAATTGGGAGTGCAAAATAATTACTCGATTATCTTCCTTAAGAATCTGACAAAAATTTTGTTTGGAGCTTTTTTGTAGATAGTAGGATTATCTGCAATTATCATTTACATTTTGGCAAAAATAAAAATTTAAAAATTTAAAAAGAAAAATTATTAGCTATAGAAATTAGATCTTTGGTACCGCAATTCCTTTTTGATTTCCTTCGTCCAACTGGAGTGCAATCTAAACCGAAGTATTAAAATTACTTTCGTCTGTTTAAGTAGGCAGTAAATTTTTCGACTCCTTCCAGGTACATTACATATTGTATCACTGCTTTAATGTTTATTTGTAATGTATTCAATAGTTAAACAACTCATAAATTTCAGTTCTTCAGCGATTTTCAGATATTGATTTCCCTATTTTATTAAAATCAATGATTTGAGTACGTACACCAAAAGGAACTTTTAGTCATATTTAAAATAACAGTATGAATTTTCATAGTACTAAAAGTTCATTCTTATTCAAATAATTTTTGGAATTTTTTCAATTTATTTTAATATATTCATTGTTTATCAAATAAAATGTTTTAAATATATTTAAAATCTCAATGGCTTGTAGTTTTTATTGATGTATGGGTGATCCTACTTTTTAGGTCCTTCAAAAAATTAAAGTTATCTCCACAATAAGGAAGGTTAAATCTATATACAGAATAAAGATACTGTCATTTATTTTATTTAAATAAAGTTAAATAACTCCTTTTTAGATGACCTACCTACATTTACTTTAATTTTTGATTTAATTTTTTTTATAAAAATGGTGTCAAACTTTTATTGCAGTTCTAAAACGCATGTCCCTATTACATATTGCTTGGAACTATAACGTTTTTTAAAAATAAGTTTACTGAAACCACACAATTTTATAAATAAAAAAGAGAGTTAAATTGTTACGCATGGTAATTAGAAAGTTAAATTTTATTTATCTGCAGAATTATTTTTTTTGGCGTGACGAAAAATTGTCGCGAAAATTTGAGTATCCTTCGTTACGACTGCCAAGTATTGCTATAAGTTTAAAAAAAAATAGGTCAAAGGGTGATGTTTTTTGGTGAAACGGAAGGCGAAAGACCATAGAACATAAAGCGAAAGTCAAATCAAGTGATTGACATAGAGAGCTTGTCATTTTTTTTACATCAAGAAAGAAAACCGGCTGCGTGTGTTTATTGAGTGTATCCTTCGTCACGGCTTTTTCTGGTATGTATTTAACGAATCTCAAATCGTTTTTACGTAAATATTATTTGTAGTAATGTAAGCTTTACGATAAACTCAAGTTTTCGGTCTAAATAATCGTTGTTCACGATTAATAACGATTTTGTTGGAAAATTGTCTCCTTCGTTATGGATGGATCCTTCGTCACGCTAGAATGTGACGATGGGAAACATGAAAGTGGCGAAGGATACGATATAAAATAAATATTTATTATATCAGTGTTTTTTGTATATCAACTAAATTTTTTAGTTACATAAGTTGATTTAATTTGGTCAATTTAACCTATTTTTTTATATCATAAAAAACACAACAAAACAACCAACCACTCTTCAATTTTTTGCAAATCAAACAAAAAAACCAACTTTTTATTTATTTTTTTTTTAATTGATATTAGGAGACCATAATATAAATATTATTTAAATAATAATTTTAATTTTATTATTTAAATTTAATTTAAATATTTTTTTCTGTCTGGATTCAGTAATCCGCAAAAAAATATTGGTTTTAATATGAAACCGCACTGCTGGTCTGCAGATATCGAATCTATGATAATTTTCCTACATTCTAGTCGCATGAAATCTACCAAATGGCTTTCTCTATTTTTTTTTTATGATTGAGACCTAAAAAGTAGAACCACCCGTATACTTTAATTCCGTTTCCTTCCGTATATTTCAAATCATCAAGTGCAAAGAAATAATATTGTAACTGTCCAAATAATTTTGTGAGAGACTGTATTTCTTTTTTCTTTTAAATGCCGTACAATAAAAAAATTATAACTACCGTTTTCCCAAAATACGATCTATTTCGCCCCATTCCACGATACTAATTAAATTAAAAATTTTGGAAGTCACAGCTAAAGGGACATGTCCATTCATTCCTAAAAACTGTTCCAATAATATCAGACGATCGCTAAAAAAAGTGAGGGCTATATACCATTTTAGCTAAAAAAGCCTAAAGACTTATATGGCGTTCTTTCTAAGCAGTGTACATAGCTGGATTTTAAATGAAAATTTGTTCAAGGAAAAAGTGCTATATGCAGGGCAGGTGGGGCAATTACCCGGGGGTCCAAAGGCATAATTAAGGGCCCGGCGAAAATAAGAGAAGGTTTTTTTTAAATTGTTTGGGGAAAAATTGAGGGGACCCAGAAAAGCAAGAAACACGTTTTTTTATGACCCTACAGAAAGGGGGCCCGCAAGATGAATTAGGTGCCCGAGAAAAGTTAGACGAGGTTTTTTTTTTGCTCGCCAGTTCTCTTTCTGGGGAAAAAATTATTTTTTGTACCCGGGTCCGACATCGCTCTTGCCGGCCCTGGTTATACGTTTACTGTCCAAGTGAAAGAGTCCAAAAACAAACAGATTAATTAACTATTTAATTAAAAATTCAAAGATGGTGTTAACGTAGTCAGATCAGTTAAACTACTGATTGGACAATCTAACTTGTTCTTTTCATACAAATTTCGTCAGTTAAAAAGAAAGTGTAGGTATGCGTAGAACAAAAACAAAGAGAAAAAAGCTATAACAATAAACATATTTTCCAGAGAATTTTCTATTTAAATAATTGCAACAAAATATTCTAATTGAAAAAAGGCATATGCTCTTTGAGACGGAAAATAAATATAATATACTGCAACAATTTCCTAAGAATTTTTTTTTTTACATAAAAATAATCTGTATGAAATAACTTTCTCATTTTCTCCTTTCTTTTCATTTTTTTTCTTACTTTAATAAAAGCTATTAAATGCAGAAAGAAATCCTCGGACAAGCATCTCATTACGCTTAGTTTCCTGACTAAACAATGAAAGAAATCTCTTTTAATATAAAAGTACAACTGATAATAAGTTTAATGTGATTTTTATAATTCAGCCTGCTACATTTATTTTTTAATACACTCTGGTATTTTATACGTACGTTTCAGAGCCTTATTATCCATGCTGTCATTCTCAAGTAAATGGAAAACTTTCAAAAAGATTTGTTGTTAATTCTGTTTACTTCGTCTTTCCTAAACTTTCGTTTCATATAAAATAATATTAAGTACACTGAAGTAACAACATTGCAAGCAGTAGCAGTTAAAAAAGTTTTGCACAAGTAAGCAAGCACATTATAACAATACATTGTTGTACCTGTCATAAGAAGTTATAGTTCAAGAGATGTTGGACTTTGTTTGCATTGAATGAAATTTCGGATAAAGATATCGACACTTTTTTAAAACAAATGTCGATAATTTGGCTAAACGATTGCGGTTTTATAGAGACCTGTCATTTGCTTAAAATTACCATTTAAACAATTTTTTACAAATATTTTCGTAAATGTTTAATTTTGAAACTTACTGCTTGAAAGCTTTATCACGCAGAAAAGACTGAATTCCCCATTTTCGAAAAATGAACCATTTTTTAAATACTTAAGTAAATTCAACAGAAAATAGTCAGATAGTCGTGGAAACGCATTTTAATCGGTCTAACTCATGCGATATCTATACATCGCGCGTTGGCTGTCTCTACCTCGTATATCAAAAGCTACACGTTTTAGGACACACAAAAAACATATTAAATACTGTATTTACATGTATACTTATCTATCTATCTATCTATCTATATATATATATATATATATATATATATATATATATATATATATATATATATATATATATATATATATATATAGATATATGGGTAGCCAACATCAAAGGGTGTAATTAGCATAAATTTTAAGCTCATAGTGATTAAAACACGGATTTAAAATATGTTTTTTTTTGTGTCCAAAAATTGGGAGTTTTTAGATAAGAGGTTGAGACAGAGTGCGCGCGATATCTACATTCACTAGCATAAATATGTCTTCTGAATCGCAGATCACTATGGCTTGATTCAATTTACCAATTCTACCTCTATTTAGAATTTATAATAAGTTGATGATTTCTTTTTATACTAATTTGTCAATTTTAGGTACATAACTATCTTAAAAATAATTCGTTTCTTAAAGAAGCAATTTGATCTTTTTCTTACTATAATAACCCAATCATATAAGGGTTTGACCTCGAAATGAAACGGAATAAGCTGAGTTTTTGTATACACCTTTATTTTGCCATCCTAAGTGCTCCCTCAAAAGTCTCATAAGATCATGTGTGAGCGTCCTTAGATATTGAAGGTCAAAAGTCGCGAAAATCAGTTTTTTGGAAATATCTCGCTTCCTTTGCCTCAAATCATTTTTGCATTTTTTATAAAAGTTAAAAGTTTTGGAGATGAGTGTGGAGTGTGGAGTGAGCATGATGAGTGTGGAACACCAATCATCTAAAAAAAAATGAACTTCGAAATTCCAATTGACGATATATAAGACGCATTTATAGAAAATTTCAACCGATGCGAGAAAAGTTGAAAAAAATCCTTACAGATTTTGGTCTATATGTAATAATATATATATATATATATATATATATATATATATATATATATATATATATATATATATATATATATATATATATATATATATATATATATATATATATATATACGCATGTATGTTTGTACAAACTTTCAAATAACACTCGGGGTATATTTCAGTAATGTTTTGGTTATATTATATTCATAATAATATCTACTTTTAAATATAACAAAAACCAAGTGTTCAAAGTAGATTGAAGAAGTCAACTTTTGCAAGCAATATTAAAGTATATCCGGAAACAATTACAGATGCATAACGGCTATATAGTATAACTTTGATCATTTTGAAAACTAAACAACCGTGGCTGTCTTTTTACAATATTTTAACGAGTTGACAGTAAAAGCAATAAAAGTTTTACATTGAAGAAAAGTATTAAATGAATAATCAACTAGTTAAGTTCTTATACGTGTACATGAATATAAAATTTTCAAAATTTTTAAAAATTATTTCATAAATTTATTTTGAAAACTTTAAATATCAGCTTTTGTATGTACTTAATTTTTATTTTCTATATTTTGTAACCAATCAGAATTTTTACAACTTTTTATGTGATTTGCAGTCCACTCATTCTTATAGTTCAAATATATCATTTTTCAGCTGGTACTTCCAGCAACTTTGAACAAACAGTGTATGCATTTTATTTTCTACATGCTAGCAATTGCCAGCGATATTGTTATTCGCTTACAGACGTTCATACAACTGATATGATATAAATATATAGGATTGACCGGGGTAAATGTGAATTGGGGCAATTGAGAACGGTGCCTATAATTTCTAAAATAACATTAATTTTGTTAAAAATCAAATCTTAGTATATTTTTCTGTCCTTTCTTAATATGCTTTTAAAATTTCATAACAATTCTCCAAGTCTTAGTATCTTTCTTTTATTTTGAAAAAACCCTTGCAAAATTTTGTGTATCTTACTTCGACCAATCCTCAAAAAAAAAATTTTTTTTTATACATTTTTTTTTTTTTAAAGGTAAGAAATGGATAAAGGTACTTCTAAAGAAGTGGTCTAAAGCCTGACGGGGTTCCTTATTAACTGCTAAAGAAATTGGACAATTTATTACCAATTCACAATTACCCCATGATTTTAAAATTCCGGGGTAACTGTGAACGTCATTCACAAATGCCCTCATCCGGTCAAAAATTTCAGTAGTGTCCTTTTCAGAGTTGAAAATGTTGATGATGATGTACAATGACATTATTGTACAAGTTTCCGTTGTACAAACAACACAAAAAAAAAAAAAAATAGATTGTTGTTTTTTGTTCATGTAAACTGAATGTATTTCCTTGAAAAAGTCTTATTTTCCTTGTTTTTGTGTGAAAATGATATAATTTTTTGATTTTTTATTTAATAAAATGACAAAATATCATCAAAATATCATTTTTAGCTTGTAACAAATTTCTTCTTACAGTTTTTGTTATTTTTATTTAACTTTGATTTTTTGTACAAATTTGAGGTATACGTAACTTGCATTAAACAAAGAAAAATTGTGACCGCTAGAGTATGATGAAAAATTTGAAAGTGGGGTAAATATGAAGAATTTGGGTTGGTCCTTACTCTGATGTACCTCACTCCTCTTGTAATCCATTCTAAATAATTTTTCTGATGGCATTCACATTTACCCCGAAATTCATAAGATTTTGCAAAACCGCACCGGGGACATGTGAATGGCTTATAAAATTTTTGTTTTTCATAATAATTTGTTCAAAATTTGTGTGGTGCATCCTGAATAATGTAGAATTAGAAATAAATCAACCATAATGTGATATATAAAATAAAAAATACTTAAAACAACGCTTTTATCTCAATTCATGAAAATCCATTCACAATTACCCCGGTCAACCCTACTATGTTTTGTTAAAAAGTCGAGATTGCATTAGCCAATTTATAATTATCACTCAAATTAAGATTTGTGTTCTTACAAATACTCAAGATGCAAGGTAAGATTGTTTATCGCTTATAATTTGCCACCTATCATAGGCGACCACCTTAAACTACTGATCCGAAAAGCCCGAAAAATGGTGTGTACTAACACTTAATAAAAACACTCAATTAAAATTACTTTGAGTAATTTCGATCGGTAATTTTATCAAAAAATAAAAAAGCAAAAAACAAATCTGAAATCCAAAAAATCTGGAAAGGTTAACTTTTAATTAAAATTAATTTGAAAAGTTTTTGTCCATAACTTTAGAATTTGCTGACACTCAAATTTTACACTTTTTTTATTTTTTTAATATATGCGTACAATATAGGCCTGTCAAATTAGTTTAGTATAGCTGAAATTAACTAAAGTTGGTCTGACGTCATTAACAAATTAAAAAAAAAATTATAGGTATTATTTAATATTACCGTAGTTACTCTAATATAAAAATATTTTCGGTTCTTAGGGATCTCAAAACAAATTTCTGCCATGGTCCCGGGTTCAAGTCGTGTCATGACAGTAGCTGTAATAGCTGAATTCCATTCTGGTAATTCGCTAATAACAGAAAGAATAAGAAAAAAGACAGAAAGAAAATTTTGGTACGTCTAATTTTAATTAATTTGTTGCATTTGTTTAATGGCGTCAGACCAAGTTTTAAATTTAGTAAGCACTACGTTAACTAAGTTTTTAACTTGTTTTGAATCTTTAGCTTCGGCAAAACAATAATGTCACCAGCGTAAAAAGGGTTCACAAATTGTTAAAAAAGGTATAGGTATATTGTAAAATATCAAAAAGGAAAACATCTTATAAGTTTATAATTTTCTGTATTTTATCTTACAGCCATTCTTTTAAAACATACCCTTTGCAGTAACAAGGGTGCATACCAGTTCGCTCTCGCGGTTAGATTTTAATCTTATCTTGAAAAAGGGTCGTAGGTTAGTTCGCTCCCGACTTGTTACCTACTGACAGGTAAAATTAATTACTTAAAAATATTCAAACTGATACATATACAGCCATTCCTTAGTTACGGACATGACATTTTCAGGCACATTTACACGCCTTCACATAAGAAAAAAAAATAGAAGTTATTGTTTTCTTATAAATTTTCAGTACTAAGCAGATAGACAAATGTGTACACAATATTTGTACTGAATATAAAATACATAACATTATTAGTTTTAATGCTAGAGATATGTTACGGACGCGACAAAAAGGTACTTTTTTGTCACGTCTGTAACACAAACTTTATTAGCTCTAGCATTAAAGCTAATAATGTTACGTATTTTATATTCAGTACAAATATTGTGTACACATTTGTCTATCTGCTTAGTATTGAAAATTTATAAGAAGAAAATAACTTCTCTTTTTTTTCTTATGAAAAGACGTGTAAAGTGCGAGAAAATGTCATGTCCGTAACAAAGGAATGGCTGCTTACTATTTATTACTTACGATAAGTAATTAATATGTACTTTGAATAGAATTCTTAAAAGCAGGTTACAAGTTACAATGTCCACTTTAGATAGCCCTTTAATAACCGATTTTAAATGTTTTTTTTTTTTTTTTTTTTTTTTTTTTTGGATTGCGGATACCTAAGTAATTGTTTAATTTAATTGTCTATTTAAAAATATTTTGATAGATCATTTACACAAAAAATGAGTAAGAGTGGCACAATTATACTTTCTTGTGGTACCCCAACTTTAACCTTTTTTTATCTTTGAGTGTTTATTTTCAAATTTTTCATAAAATTTTATATTTTTAAGATTAGCTGCAATTGCCTCTGATTATAAATTTCTCTAATTTTGGAACTAGAAAGTGATGATTAACTCACTCAGTATCAAAATCTCCACTCATATAAAGAAAAAGCAAACCGATAACATGCTAACCATCATCAAAAGCTTTTACTAAAGATTCACAAAGTTCAAACATAGCGCTAGTAATTGAAGTAAATGTTTTGAAACCATGATGCACATGAAACGGAAAGCGTTGATGTTAACCTGTAGTTAGGAACATATTTATTTCTGCCTAATTTTGGGCAATTTGGGCTCCCAGATTGGGCTTTTGTAAATTTTAATTCGTCAGGAAATCTTTCCGTTTCTATTATATTATTAATGATAGGAAAAAATTTGTTTGAATGCCCAAAAATGAGCCTTACTTTAAAAAAATTTTTTTTTTAGTCGTCATTTTTTTATAGGAAAAAAGAGAAAAAGTGAGTAAGTTATTAGGAAATTTTGGTTTTAGGCAGAGGAAAAATAGGAGCAACAATTTTCCACGGTGCCCAGGGCGGCACTTAGGGTAAATCCGGTCCTGAGCATATTATTATGTTATAAATTTCATAATGTGTAACTTCTAAAAAAAATGTCTTTCAACACACAGTACAGTATTGTAATAAATTATTTCTAAAATGTTCTATTAATTGGTTACATATAGGCCATATAGCTACTAAACAGTAATCGGCCAATATTTCCGTCACAGCCTTGGGAGTCTCTGTTAGTCCATTTTGATATTCAAAACTTATTTTCTTATATTTTTGGGAATTCTTGTTCAAAACCTTACTAACTCCATCTCAAGGATCTTCAACACTACAGATTCTGATATCAATGTAATTATTATTGATTTGCCGATTTTTTGGTTGTTCTATATTGAATTGATGTAGATTATTCTGTTGTCTTTATAACGACCTTTGAGCAATGCTCTTTCTTCAATAATTTCTTTTGTGATCCATGTTTTATTTCTCGGATAATTATTACGCGTTTCTCTCGAAAAACCTACAGATTTAGACACAGATGTTGGAATTTTGTTCTTACACTATATGGATACTTAAGAATCAAGAAAAATTATCTTGCACTGGTTTCGATCTTCTATGCCAGGGGTCGGCAACCCGGGGCCCGCGAGCCGCATGTGGCCCGTTACAAGTTTTTATGCGGCTCACCAAGCAGTGTAATTTTTTGAACAAAGCTACTTACGCAGAGTTGAGCATACTCTACACTTTTTGTGTTCCCCGAAGTAATTGGAGAACATGTACCTAAATAAAACCACTACTAATTTTTTTTTTATGTTGATTTTTAATAATATTTATATTAATTTGTATTAAGAGGAAAAAGAAAATACCCCTGTCGCAGTATCCTGCATAATATAGCGAATTTACGATTTACAAAAATTAGTTTTTTTCAGAAACTACTTGACATAGAATTATTGTTCAAAAATCGTTTTTATGTGATTTTTTCTCCTCTTTTTGGGTATCGGACGTATTTGACTTTTTGCACTTCCAACATTTTCACCAAATTCCGTAAAAACAGAATGTTTCGTTCGAGAGTTATCGCGCGAATATAAATTTTAGTGAATGTTATTTTCGGCTTCTAGAGACTTCAAAACAAATTATTTCTATCATAATTCCGTGTTCAGGTCGCGTCGAGACAGTGGCTCTAATAGCTGAATTTTCGATTCGAAAATCCGCTAAGAAAAACTATTTAAGCTACATACTACATTACAAAATATCTGACTGTGCGGCCCGCCAAAAGTTTTTTTTTTTTTAAATGGCCCGCCCACCCCTGTTCCATGCAATCAACTGTAAGAAAAGCAACATTCGGTATATTTTGTAATATTTTTATAAATTTTGATACATATTTACCATATAAGTTCATTGCACAGACCAAACCACCAAAAATAGTCTGTCATTGGAAAATGAAGCAAAATTAGACAAACAACCTTACTATTTTACTATATACATAGTTACTCTAATCTAAAAGTAATAAAAAAAAAGGAAGAAACAGAAAACTATGTAGGTACGTCTAACTTTGTTTCATTTGTTGCATCTGCTTAATGACGTCAGACCGTTTTTAGTTGATTTGGCGTACATAATGCAAAATTATAATATGACTTAGTTTGTAAAAGTGAGTCTGAACTTTTTGTAGTATGTTACACAATATATAATTATGTAATATTCTCATAAATTCTACACGCTATGTCGCCTAAATGATATCCAATTAAACATTTCAAAACTTGTATTTACATTACGTATTTGTAGATAAATCATAAAGAACGTGTTCCAGATAACACTGTCAACATGAGTATTTCGACAATGACAAGCGATCGGACAAGCCAATAGAAATAAACCAGCCATATTATATTATTCACTATATTCGACATTATATAATATATATTATTTATATGTCTGCGCGATAACTTTCGAACAAAGCATCCAATTTTTATGAAATTTCTGCTACGCTAAACAAAAATCAAAACGCTACATCGATTCCTAGTGTCTGTTGATATTGTTCTGGAACACCTTGTATAGTACATGTACCTACAACTCGTTCATAGAATATATTAATACATTATACGGCGCATTCGTAAAATAATGCAAAACGATGTACTATAACACAGTTCTTGAAAGTAACAATAGCAATACGGTTCTATTATAATTGGTATTCATTACGGATAGTAAAATAATAAGTGCTTGGCTTAATGTTAGCATACATACCAACATTGTGTATGTACACTTGTCCTTTATGTAAATAGGATGGATATCTTTTAAAGGTAAGAAATATTTCATGTAATAATTAAAGTGTTTGTACTACTTGAACCACGTCTATAAATTATGTATGATGATTGGAACTAAGCTTTTAAGTATTGTAGGGTATAATTCAGTGTTTCCTAAACTCTTTTCGTATGGAACACTAGTTCAAATATAGTTTGTGACTTGTGAGTAAAAAGCAAAGGAACTTTGTTTTAAAAAAATGCTTTATTTAAGTAACTAAGTAACTTTCCAAAAATCAGATTGATGTACGAAAAAGGAAAGAAATCTAAACACCTGAAAGCATAGTACTTTGTTCTTTCGCCATTTTTAATAATTTCTTCGGGCGTCATTTTTAAAAATGTTTTCTTCACAGCTGTTTGGGAAACGCTGGTATATATTACTAAGTTGTAAAGGCTACCATTTTTGATAGCACCGATATAATATATTTTACACACGTTTATATTAAAGCTGTCAGTTTTCAGCCTACACACGATCAGTTTTCTCTGTCAGTTTTAACTGTTCAGTGAAAACTGTCAGTTAAAACTGATCGTGTGGCTTAATATGGCTTTTCACCAAAAACTATAAAGTTCTCCAGTCAATACATTTTATTTAAGGATGTTTGGGAGATATCTCAAAAATGGTACGAGACGATCGAAAATTTAATGGAATGTTCCTCATTAAATACTGAGGCCCCTGTCAAAATTTCAAACCGATTCACTGAGCCGTTAAAAAGTTACTGCAATACGACGACAGAACAGATTAAATTCATTTTGATTAACAAAAAAAAAGGTACCCAGCATTCCAAACTTTCATAATAATACAGTAAATTTACCAAGAAAAAGCCTGTCAAAATGCAAAAATTTAAATACAAGATATTTCTTTTGGAAGTTGTTCAGAGATTTTTTGTGAGTATAAATATCAATTGGCGGGATGGTGGAGGTTGTGCTTCAGCCACCATATTGGAAAATGTCTTTTTCAAATAATCGCCAATATCTCGCAAACTATCAGTCTTACAAAGAAAATGGTAAGAACCTTTTTTTATCAGAAATTCAATTTCCTACAAGCATTTTTCCGTGAAGTTAATATTGTTCAAGGCATCGAACATTAAATCTTTGTGAAAATTCGTTGTAGTTGTTTTTGTCTCATATCTCCTCAGATATGAAAAATATTCTGAAAATAGCTATTATAAAACTTACTGAGCATAAAATTCTCTACAAATTTTATTTAAAGCTTTTTTACGTAGAACTAATAGTTCAGAAGCTATAGACATCTAAACATCAAAATCACGTGCAATTGTCAGTAAGAGTCTGTATTGTTAACACACTTATGAGATATGCAGCACTAATAATTTGGTTTGCAAAATTTTCTCCTGAAATTCTTTTTTCGGAAGACGTTTAGGAATATTCCGTGTGTGTAAATCCAAATTAGTTGTCGAAGTTGTGTTTTAGGCGCCATTTTGGATCTTAGTTTTTATTAAATATCTCAATAACAGTACATCTAGCAAAGAAAATGGTAAGAACTAATATTATAGGAAATTAAATTTGGAACAAAACACTTTTCCTCGAAAAACTTTTCGGTGAATTTCGTAACTTACGATGTAGAACAATTTCATGGATCCCATTTTTTTTAATATCTCGTAAATACGTTATACCTTGAAAATAGCTATTAAGAAATTGTTAGAGTGTAAAATTCTCTACAATTTTTATCGGAGCATTTTAACGTAAGACTAATAGTCCAGAAATTACAGCCCTCACCTCGTCAAAATCATGTCCAATTGTCAGTAAGAGTCTGTATTGTTATTAACATACATAATTATGAGATATGCAGCACTAATAATTTGGTTTGCAAAGTTTATTCTGAAATTTTTTTTCGGAAGACGTTTAGTAGTATCCCTTGTGTCTAAATCCAAATTGGCGGAATAGTAGGGGTTGTGCTTTAGCCACCATTTTTGATCTTAGTTTTTATGGTTTTTACCATATATTTATACAACCAATACAACTAATTTTTTTTCCATTATCTCGTTAACGATACCTTCCTTATACACCACTAAAAACAGCTATAACGTAAAAACAGAACGTAAAGATACAATTTTTATCTGGAGCTTATTGGCCTAGGACTGTTCAGATTTTATAAAATAATCAACGTCAAAATTATAGCTAATTACCAGTAGATAACAGAGGCTGTTATTAACAGCATAAGGAAACATAAAGAACAGAAAGTTTGATTTTAATCATTTACAGCCGAAGTTTTCTTTTAGATATCGATAACTCGAATTTTCTAGAAATATGCTGCTAATCAGAACGCATTAAGGCCGAATATTAAAAGTTTGTAGGTTCTTACAGTTTATTTTTACCAAACACTCTTCAAATTAGTGGGTTTTGAATACTTTCTCTTAAACTATAGAATTAGAATGTAAAAAACTTTAACGACTATTGTTTTTAAAAAATTCCGTTAGTTGTAGGTAGGTATGTCGTAAAGAAAGTTGTTATTAAATTTTTAAGAGTATGAACTTTTCTAAAAATTCCATATTAGTTTTTTCTTCGTTGAATTAAGATTATTAGATTATTAAATTTAATAATCTAATTAGAGTGGATTAAGATTATTAAATTCAGATTAAAAATTGACTTACGGCTGAAGCACAACTACCACCAACCCGCCAATTTATATTTCGAGTAGTCGAGTATCCCTTAGCAATTTCCAATCAAAAATCTCAGATGCAAATTTTGCAGACCAAGTGTTTGGTACTGTCTATTTCATTTAGGTGTTACATACAACAGCGATTAAACTGACAATTTGGATTTTTCTAGATTTATAACTTTCGAGCTATAGTAGGTACGTCAAAAAGGTTCTAGTAAAACTGTAGAAATATACCGGTTTCATCGAAAAAAATTTTGAACGAAAATTGTGCCAAATTTATTTTTTTAGAAAATTAATTCTTACCAGTTTGTTTGTTAGATATACCGTTTTCGAAATATTATGTAAAAACTTAAACCCAAGATGGCAGCTGAAGCACAGCTTCCACCATCCCGCTAACTTGTATTTAAGCTCATGGGATACTCCTAAACATTGTCCGAAAGAAAAATCTAGGGTCAAAATTTTGCAGCCCAAATTTTTAGTACTATATATCTCATTAGTGTCAACAGTAGTGACTCTTACCGAATATTTGATGATACAATTTTAACGTTTAATGGTCTATAACTTCCAAGCTATTAAAAATACGTCAAAAAGTTTCGAACGAAAATTGTAGAGGATTTTAAGTTCTAAAAATGCGATAATAGCTACTTTCAATGTCCAAAGTATCGTTAACGAGATATGGGGGAAAAATTAGATCCACGAAATTTTGGCAGGTTATACATCGAAAAATACGAATTTTATCGAAAAATATTTCCAACAAAAGTAACGCAAAATTTAATTTTCTATAAAATTGATTCTGAGCATTTTCCTCATTAGATGCACCGCGGTCGAGATATTTCGCGAAACCTGAAATCCAAGATGGCGCCTAAAGCACAACTTCCACGATCCCGCAATTCTTTATTCAGGCTCTTGGGATAGTTCTAAACATTTACCGGAAACAAAATCTAGGGTTCAAATTTTGCAGACCAAATTTTTACTATTGAATTCCTCATTAATGTCAATAGTAGCAAATCTTATTGAAGATTGGATAACATAATTTCGACGTTTAAGTTTCTATAACTTCTAAGCTATTAGAAATACGTCAAACAGTTTCGAATGAAACCTATAGAGGCTTTTACGTTCTAAAAATGCGATAATAGCTACTTTTAATTTTCGAAGTATCGTCAATGAGATATTGGAGGAAAATTAGATCTACGAAATTTTGGCTTGCTATACATCGAAAAATACGAATTTCATCGAAAAATGTTTCAAACAAAAGTAACGAAAAATTTAATTTTCTATAAAATTGATTCTGAGCATTTTTCTCATTAGATGCACTGTTGTTGAGATATTTGGCAAAAACTGAAATTCAAGATGGCGGCTGAAGCACAACCTCCATCATCCCGCCAATTTGAGTTTGCACTCATGAGATACCCCTAAACATTCTCCAAATATAATACAATAGGAAATATTGTATATAAATTTTTGTGAGAAAAAATTGTAATTTTACCAGAGTATAATATAATTTGAACTTTACAGAATCAGTTTTACATAGAAATTCGTGAAATCGTTTCCGGGAAAAAAATTATTATTAACAGATCAAAAACACGTATGAAGTTGAATTCAAGGTTTACTCACTGCGAAAAGTTACTTAAAATGTTTTAACATTATTCGTTTTTTCTCGTTTTTTTTTTTTTTTTTTTTCAAAATTTTTGATGAAATTTCCGATTTTCTGTTGAATTACATATATTTTGTTATTGTCGATACTATTTATTCACGAATTTCTAATTTTATGTAATTTTGTCTTCGACAGTACCTCTCAAACAGCCTTAAAAAAGAAAGAAAAGGATGAAACTTAACTAAGACGAAAGATGGATAAAATATCAGTACTTAAAACTGCATTTACAGTTGATACATAATAGACTGGAAGGCGGTAATAAGAAAGTGTTTACCCATCAATTTAAAGAAAATTTCATTTTTCATCTAATAGTTTACCATTCGAAGTTACTAAAATGCTTTGTCGGCCGGACCATCTCTTGTCCGGTTACGCGGGCCGACCTCGAAAGGTGGTCAATTTGTCGAAGCCCCCCTGCCCCTCGATTTAAAGAAAATTTCATTTTTCATCTAATAGTTTACCATTTAAAGTTACTAAAATGCTTTGTCGGCCGGACCATCTCTTGCCCAGTTACGCGGGCCGACCTCGAAAAGTGGTCAGTTTTTCGAGGCCCCCTTACCCATCGATTTAAAGAAAATTTCATTTTTCATTTAATAGTTTACTTTTTGTAGATTATATAATTATCTATAACTTTTATTTGAAACATTTTGGTGAAAAATTAATATTTAAGAAATTATCGTAAAAAAAGCTAACTACCCAAAGCGTAAGAAATTTTCACCCCATATAAATTTTTAGTCGAATTTTTCCTTGAAAAATTAGACTTATACAGTCTATACGACAAGAACGGCGAGAGTAGGGGCGCTGTCCGTTTTCGGATCCGTAGAACACGAATATGTAGAAAAAAATTGTCTGATCTATATATATATATATATATATATATATATATATATATATATATATATATATATATATATATATATATATATATATATATTTTCCCGCTATCTGCTAATATGTGTAGGGCCCCCCTATGGAAGTTAAGAGCTCAAACTTGGTAAATGGAGCTCATTCCGATGCACAACAATACTATCAAAGTGGGGTCAAATTTTAGGCAAATTTGGGATCCGACCCAACATTTAAGGGGGCGGTGGGGGGCGGAAAGGCAATAAAAATTTTCCAAATCGGTTGGAAATAATATTTCGGTCAATTATCTACAACATATCCAAAATTTAGTTTCCTAGGATGATTTGGAGGGAGTAGGGGGGAAAAAACGATTTTCGCTGGATCTAACACGCCCCCAGCCCCCCAGAATTAACGTAGAGGGTTGAAATTTGGTGTATTGATAGAGTTCATACCTAGGTTGTGCTTTTTGAAGGTTCTAATATTTTACACCCACCCCCCTCATTTTTAAGCTACAATTTCATGCTTTTTTGACGTTTTCGAAGTTTGTACCACTCGCACAGGTCACCCGAATAAACCTAGAGGGCTGAAATTTTGTATTCGGATTGAGTTAGTATCAAGGGGGTGCCTTTTGGGGGTCTCGACTTTTAAACCCTACCCCCACCATTTTTATACCCAAAAGAACATGATTTTTCTTGTTTTTTAACAGTTTCGTTCGGGTCAAAATCTCCCCAAATATACCTAGAGGGCCGAAATTTTGTGTACAGGTTAAGCTAGTAGCCAGACACTGTTTTTTGGAGGTTTCAACTTTTAACCCTTACCCCCACGATTTTTACGCCAATATTTCCTTAATTTTTTTGCTTGTTTTCTAACACGTCTAGAGACTCTCTAAGGAAACCTAGAGGGCTGAAATTTTGTACGTGTATTCAGTTAGTATCCAGCTAGTACCATTTAGGGAGTCCACATTACTTTTCCCCCACTTCTCCCATTTTTACATCAGAATTGAATGCAATTGTTAAATGTGTTTTAAATGAATTATTTTTATTCTAAATACAAGTAGGCGAATAGTACTTTTAAAAAATTTAAAAAAAGTGAATTTACTTTTATAACAAATGAAATACATACATGTTAAGTAATTTAAAAATGTTATTAAAGTCACTGTTTATTTATAAATTAGGAATGTTGGATTTTTATTAGTCGAATTTTCTCCGAAAAATTAGATTTATACAGTCTATACGATAAGAGCTGCGAGAGGCGAGAGTAGGGGCGCTATCCGTTTTCGGACCCGTAGAACACGAATATGTAGAAAAAAATGTCTGATATATATATATATATATATATATATATATATATATATATATATATATATATATATATTCCCGCCACCTTTTAATTTGTGTAGGGCCCTCCTATGAAAGTTAAGAGATGAAATTTGGTAAATGGGGCTCATTTTCGAGGCACCTCATACTATCAAAGTGGGGTCAAATTTTGGGCAAATTTTTTTTCTGACCCTCCCTTAAGGGGGTAGTGGGGGGCGGAAAAGCAATAAAACATTTCCAAACCGGTTTTACATAATGTTTCGGTCAATTATCTACAACATATCAAAAATTCAGCTTCCTAGGATGATTTGGTGGGAGTAGAGGGTGAAAAACGATTTTCGCTGGATCTAACAGGCCCCCAGCCCCCCAGAATTAACGTAGAGGGTTGAAATTTGGTGTGTTGATAAAGTTCATACCTAGGTTGTGCTTTTTGGAGGTTTTAATATTTTACCCCCACCCCCCTCATTTTTATGCTACAATTTCATGCATTTTCGACGTTTTCGAAGTTTGTACCACTCGCACAGGTCACCCAAATAAACCTAGAGGGCTGAAATTTTGTATTCGGATTGAGTTAGTATCAAGGGGGTGCCTTTTGGGAGTTTCGACTTTCAAACCCTACCGCCACCATTTTTATACCCAAAAGAACATGATTTTTCTTGTTTTTTAACAGTTTCGTTCGGGTCAAAATCTCCCCAAATAAACCTAGAGGGCTGAAATTTTGTGTACAGGTTAAGCTAATAGCCAGACACTGTTTTTTGGAGGTTTCAACTTTTAACTCTTACCCCCACGATTTTTACGCCAATATTTCCTTAATTTTTTTGCTTGTTTTCTAACAAGTCTAGAGACTCTCTAAGGAAACCTAGAGGGCTGAAATTTTGTACGTGTATTCAGTTAGTATCCAGCTAGTACCTTTTAGGGAGTCCACATTTATTTTCCCCCCACTTCTTCCATTTTTACATCGGAATTGAATGCTATTGTTAAATGTGTTTTAAATGCATTACTTTTATTCTAAATACAAGTAGGCGAATAGTAATTTTAAAAAATTTTAAAAAAAGTGAATACAATTTTTTAACAAATGAAATACATACATATTAAGTAATTTGAAAATGTTATTAAAGTCACTGTTTATTTATAAATTAGGAATTTTGGATTTTTATTATTTATGAAATAGAAATTTTGGATTTTTTTGGAAAGAAAAAATATCTTCATAAAAGCCTTCCAGTTTAAATTATTAGAATCCAACTGCAGGTAAAATGAATAATGAAAAAATTTTTTAGCGACAGCCTGCATATAAATTATTAAGAACGAACTAAAAGAAAAGAAAATTGTTTTACATGTTTCAGTCATTTAAATGACCATCTTCAGGAAAAATCAATAATTCAGTTGTGAAACAACTGAGCAAAATAATATCAAAAGGACATAACCTCCAAATAAATTATTGATTATTCCTGAAGATGGTCATTTAAATGACTGAAACATGTAGAACAATTTTCTTTTCTTTTAGTTCGTTCTTAATAATTTATATGCAGGCTGTCGCTAAAAAATTTTTTCATTAGCCTTCCAGTTTACTATTTAAGTTCCTTTTTTAATATTTAAAAATAAAACACAAAGGCAATTGGCGGATAAGAATGGATAGAAATGCCCTCGTACGAATTGTGTTGGCTTTTTCCCTGTTAACTGCTATCGGCACAAAATTGAAATTTACTGAGATTCAGCCCTTAAAAACTTAAAACCTTTTTTAAAAGCCCCGATCAACCGGACACTCATCATCAGTTTTGAAACCACCAAAATTACAAATCGCTTGTGGACTTTCAATTATATTTCGCTTGTAGACACTCAATACCGAAGATGAAAGGAAAAATGCGACTTCCGTGATGGGGCTTTTGTTTTTTCCTCACTCTCCGCTCAAAATATCGTAGGCTATGTCTAGACAAACGTCCTCACCAAAGCGTAGCTCAAAATTATAATTTTTAGAGGTGCATCATCGAATCTAAAGTTTTCCCATTTAAATAACACAGGAAAAACGATTTTTTATGTTATTTACTCCTGCAAACTATGAAGAAATTATATTTCCATAAATTGAATCAAAGCACCTTATTAAGCATTAAATTTTGGACAAAAAATTTCATTGAATCAAATTTCTATCAACAATATTTCACTTTCTACGGAGCCTTAGAGCCAAGACACACGAACCACGCCACGACCACTTTTTTGTGGTTGTCGTGTGGTTGTACTGTCGTTCGTGTGTCTTAGACGGCGACTTGCGAGCCACTTTTTAGTGGCCGAATGACGTACAGCACGTACAGTCACTGCTAGGAGGCATCAAAGCCACTTAATACTGTTTGTTATATACAGTGTCTGCGTTAAGTATTCATACAATAATTGATTTATCAATACTGAAATTTAAGGAACTTAAAATTTTGCAGCGTGAAGTAGGTACGCTAAGATAAAAATAAACAAAATTAATCAGAGAGGTGATTCTTCTTTTAAATAATATTTCTTTTAAAATACATATCGGTATTTTGGTATTACATATTTTTGCAGATTCAATTTTTAAAATTATTTGATGAAACAATTCAAAAATTTTCAGCTCTTTATTTCTTTGAATTTTTAATTTTTTTCTATTATTATAAAACTAAAAAGGTTTAAATAATTATATAGCTTATTTATCTAATAATAGTCAATAATCCACGTTCAAACAGCAGGAGAGCTTCTAGTACATGCTTTTATTCTTAACCGAAGGGTTTTTCCATGCCATAAAAATGTTTCAATTCTGTTGACCAATTTGCCTTTATAATAATTATTTTGTATTACATAAATAATTCTGCAAAAATAAATCAATAAACAATATATATACAGAATACGTTTATAACAGCGGTACCTGTATTGTAAATAAAATGCTGGTTATATTCAATTCAAGGTTTATATTCGAAGCAAAGATGTTCCCATGCCTTTACTTTTTCCATCCGGTTACTATATCCCGAATATGTGTAATCCCAGATTGCGAGTAAATTCCGGATTTCCTCAATAAATAATTCCGTATCAAATGAATCTTCGTTAACCATTGCCATTTTTTCAAGAAAATAAAAACAAAGAAACAAAAACAAAAAAAAATTAAAAAAGACCAAAAAAAAGAAAAAAACAAAACAAGAAAAAAACAAAACAAAAACAAAAAAACAAAATAATAACAAAAAAACAAAACAATCAAAAAAGACCAAAAGAAATAAAAATACACACAATTAAGAAAACTAAACAAAACAAAAATTACAAAACACCTGCTTGAGTCGTATTATTCAATGATTTCTTGTAATGTTCGAGAGACACTGTAGTACTAGTAGTACGTATCTGTCGCTTATAAGTGGTCCATTGGTCGCAAGTTTTAGCGACTAAAAACGACAATACGACGACACATTGCGACAGTGTCCGATTACGACGACAGGCTGTGGCTCGTGTGTCTTGAAATTTGTGTTTCCATAAGAAAAGTACATGCATACATACCCGGCCACAGAATAGCCACTATTTTGTCGCTGTCGCGTGGTCGTGGCGTGGTTCGTGTGTCCTGGCTCTTAAAATTTAAGTTTCTTGAAATTTTACTTTTTTTACATTTTCAAGCTAAACTATTAAAGATAGGACAAAAAGTTAAATGACAATTTTGTAGTCCAACTGACGCTTTACAAATCCTTTCGTTCCTTACAAATTTTTCGTATTACAAACAGTTACAAAGTCACAGACCCTCAAAATTTATTTTAATTTTTTTTCCCCAAAATGGAAATTCAGCTGTTACAGCTGGTGTCATGAAAAAATCTGAACCTAAGATTATGACAGAAATTTGTTTTGAGACCTCGAGAAACCAAAAATTACCTTCATTAAAATTTCTTTTCGATGGTGTAAAAAAGAATTAAAAAATTTTTGAAATTTGACCAATTTTTGCAAAAAAGCACTAAAAATGGCGAAAAATGGCCAAATTTGGGCTTCCAAAAATCGGACATATATATGAAAATTTTCATGAAGGTAATTTTTGGTTTAAAATTATTGTTCTATGCAAGTTCTGTATAATACACTTACGTGTATACACTTCTCATTGAGTTTATAACAATGCGTCACGCGTACAACGTTGCGGGTACAGCTAGTATATAATACAAAAGCTTTGATTGCTAAATTTAACTGGTTTTAAAACTATAATAACAGGATATTAAATAATAATAATATAAATTTTACTAACTTATTTTATTCATGAAATTGTTTTACCGTATTACATTCTATTTTCCTGGGCAAATTTGTGTTTTCATCAACTCAAATTTGTTTCTTAAAAGCAATTTAACTGGAAAAACTATTAACTATCAAAGACACGACAGTAAACGCAATAGATTTTCATAAAACAAACAAATTTATTGTTTGTGAAGGACACTATCTTTAGTTTCGTGTTAATTAAATGACCGATATCGAAGTGGCAGTCAAAGAAATAGTTCTTTTCTACTCCTACTATTAAAAGTAACATTTTGTGCACGGCTAACTAAATGTAAAAATTAACAATTGCCCTCACTGTACGGAAATACAGTGGGGAATTATTTCCCACGCCTTAATATAATATAAAAGTAGGCTGTTCCGTTAGTTTAATATATAATATATAGAAATAATACTAAAAATATACATATATGTATGTTGATTATTTATTATTGTTTCCATAGTTTCAAAGTATTTGGCTTTGGCAAAAATTTGAACATCTTAGCACTGACATTATAAATTTAAAAAAATTTTTACTACTTATTTAAATTTTATTTTAATTATTTATGTTTAATTTTATTAAAAAAAAAGTGTGCTCGTAGAAAAAGTATAGTGTCAAATGGTGGGACAAGCTTATTTATCACTCATACGAATTGTTGCACTCGCCCTGCGGGCTCACGCAACAAACTCATATTCATGAGAAATAAGCCTCTTTTCCCACTTATTGTACAATATACTATTTGCAAATTAGGTTCCCACTAATTGTAAGTTGGCCCAAAATTTAAAATAAAAAAAAAAATTTACACTGAAACGTAAAATTTTTTACAATTGAAACATTATAGGTTGGCATCACTCATATTTATCCAAACATAAGGTAACCTGCTTGGACCGGAAATGAAATTTCCCTGAGCAAGACATTTCTGAGAACTCACTTTTGTCATAGTTAATATTATATTTTCTGAGTTTTATTCACAAGAAAATGAGCCATATTTTTTATACTAGGTTCTTAGACTACCAATTATTATTACCATTAACTGGTATGTAATAGACAATTAAAATAGGGTGTAGGTAAAAACGGAGCCCGGGGTTCTATGTTTATCTATGTTAAACAAATATAATTCCTTTTATTAATTTAGTATATTTAAGGACTGCAAATATAATATTTTCTAAAAGTCACTCTAATAAATATTACTTCTTATTAATCTTTATCTAAAAATGTAGTTATTTTCTATTGATTGTTCCACTCTGGTGGTAGATTCAGTTTACGAATTTTAGGACTAGTTCTTGAACAAATTGTTATTTTAAACTCGCACAATTTTATAATTGTGATAATTACTTATTAAATTTACATAACGAATACTCGTTAATGGCCGTAATGGTTGAAAACGCCTTCACACATTAAACAAAAATATAGTGGATTTTATCAAAGTAATTTTTTTTTTTAGTAATTTTATTTAAATTTTTTTTGTCACTACTTGAGTTATGCAAAATTCCATAAATGAAATAGATGATGCAACAGTGGTTGCGCAGTTTAGGGCTTGAATGAATCACGTGGTCCAATTAACAGGGTAATTAAGTATTATAAAATATTACATTAATATTAAAATGCATCTAATTGAAGTATCGATAAAACTATATTATGGAGGTGATGGTCCGAAATACTTTTAGCAGGCTACTTTAAAAAAATTTTTCTTTTATAATAAAAAATGCACATATACCCATTAATAATAACAATTCACAATTTAGCAGATTTTTAGCTAGACACAACGACATTTGGGCAACGGAATCCACATAAAGTTATTTCACCAAATTATTTTTTCAAAATAGTTATCGAAGTTTAAAAACATTTCGTACAGATAAACGGTTTTATTATCAGAAGAAAAAATTCTAGCTTCTGTCATTGCTACTTCAACAAATTTTATTTTGATGCAAACAAATTTCTTTTCCTTTTTTTTCCATAATTCTGGAAGAAATAGTTTAAAGCTGATTAAATTTATTCAACTGATTTAAGTTATAGATTTGTTTTTTCTTTGAAAAGAACCTCCTTATAATACCTATAGTTAATACGTGTTACAGTTTTAAATAATGATATTTTTATTTATATCAATACTATATAAAAAATTCATGTACAGATGTAGTCAAGGAAACTTACACCTATTAAAGGTTTCTAACAGGTTTCCTACAAATACTTATTAATAAAATTCAGTATAACTTTTCAAATTTTGTTTTTACTCTTATATAAAATTTGTATAGTTCTTTCTTGTACCCTTCTTTTATATATTATTCTATACAAAATAAATGTAATAAATCATTCTAAAATGGGGGGACAATATATATAATACTGTCATTACAAACAGAACAATTGAATTTTATATTAGTGAGAGAGTAAATACTATAATTGTTAACAGAAATTATATACGTACATCCTTTTTTTATAAATTAAACTTGTTTATGGTTCTAGCTCACATCTAGCTGTCATTCTTATAAAATTAGCATAAAAATGGGCGTATTGTTCATTAAGCTTTTTTTTTTAGTTATCGCAATAAAAATTTTATGCATTTCTTTCTAACCAATTTAAAAGTAGTTAAAAATCGTTTGTCGTGAATAACTACATTGTAAAGTATTTATGACGTCATACGAAAACAGATAGATATATTTAACAACCTAGACCAAATTTACTTATTACAAAAAGGCTATTATTGCCATAAATCAAAAAAATTAGAGAAGATAAGAAAAGTTGTCCTAAACAGAGAAAGAAAATTGATGACGTGTATTACAAAGAGAATAAACAATCTATACAATAAACCTCTTATCTATGTACACGAATTTACGCTTGTGTATGTGTCATACGTCACAGTCAATCTCTGGTAGGTGGGGCGTGCTTGTTGGCAAGTGGTTGACAATAATGACAAACAATGGCTCTCAATGGATGTTCGCTCCGCTACAACTGGTACTGGACTAGTCACCTTAAGTTGTGACACACCAACAAATAACTCCAAGCGATATACACTTTTTTGATTTTAGTTTCTTTCTAGCCTTCTGTGGTTCCAACTATCATTGCCTAGTAGGTAATTCTAATTTATTGTCACTAAAGATTTATAAATTGTGAACTTACTTTTTTGAAAATATTCAAATATTCCTGAAATTTCATAATTGGATAACCCTTTCTTTAAAAAAAAACTGGTTGGAGACCTATTGGAAAAATGGGACGGCAGTAGGTATTGGTAGACACGCCATTGAGTAGACGCAAAGAAGATCTATAGAGACGAAAGAGAGGTGAATAGGATTCAACGTACCAGGGCTAACAAAAATTTTAAGTATAAGTCATTATAATTGAATAAGTATACCGTAAAACCGTCTAGACCTGGACACATTTTTACATTTTTTGGTATAATTTTATGTTTATACATGTTTCCTTCATAGATATCACCAATAAAAGTATTACCATTAAAAAGAGCGTACATTATTTGTTATATCCCTGACCCATTTGTTTCATTATAAGTAAAAATAAAAAAAATAAAAAATAATTAGTAAGTGTCCGGGTCTACACCCTAAATCCGTCTTGACCCGGACACTTACTTAAATAATGTAATAACATGCAAACTAACCTCTTCCGTCGGGGTTAGAACAGTGTTTTATATCGTCTGATGTCTTTGAACCTGTCAAAGGCTTCAAAATATTTTGTGGGAAGGGAGAGGGGTCAATACATAGTATGCCTCTCTATGAAGTAAACATGCGATATGGCACCAGAAAGAGGCATAAACCGCGTAATTCTGGCGGGAATATAACTTATGGATAGTAGAAGGTACAGCCAGTGCGAATCGCGGCCATAGTGTAATAAACTGATGTTTCCGGGTCTAAACGGATATATGTATATAGCATGTATTTTTTTATATATACATCGAATATAACTTCAAACATCATTAAATGATGTGCGATAAAATTCTGAAGACATACATATCAAAATTAAAACAATATGACAATTATGACGAAAATTACATGTCTAAGTTAGACACACATTTTATTTCTTTGGAAAACTGGAGAATAGTATTCCTGTATAATGAGATAGTAAAAGTTGAAATCCATAGTTTTTATTGGTACAGCTGTTTAGAAGATGTTTTTCTCTCTCTAATGACGTCAAGAACAAATGTTTATTGTAGCAGGTTAATGTAGAAACTACTTACTTTGAAGATTGGTGCAAAGTGTTCGGGTCTAGACCCCCTGTCCGTGTCTAGACGGTTTTACGGTAGTTATACATATTTTTAAATTAAACTAATTCATGGATACAATTTCTTTTTATGATACTTTTTTTATTTAGATTCCATTTCCTTTCCAAAAATATTAATATTTTCGTATTTATTTATTTATTTTTTAAGTTAATTGAAATTATTCTGTTGGTTATCTTGGCAAATAATTTATAGATACTTATTCCCAAAAAAAAATAACAAATTTATTAACTTAAACTATTTAGTAAAGAACAAGATATATAAAGAATAAGAAATACGATTTGAACCCCCAACCGCTGAACTGGTTTCACCCTCTAAAAGTGAAAGATAACAGATAAAAAAAATACAGGTCCTTTGTTTTTGCCTATTCTGCACACCTACCAAGTTCGCTTGTAAGTGATAAAATTATTATTATTTATTATAAATAGATAATTTTCCCAACCATTTTCAATTAGATATTTTCGCTTCCGCTTCTTTTATTTTGAACGTAATTAAAGCTGTAGAGTTACCTAAAAATACATTTCTACAGTGTGGGTCATATTTCCAGCTGGAATGTTCACATTTTTAATGAAAAAAATTCAACTGATACCGTGTTATTTTTACATAATTACAGATCGGGAAAGCGTGGAGCTGTTTTTGAATTTTATATCGAATGTATTTTTTAAAGTAAAAACTTAAAAGAAAAAGATAATAAAAAACGTATTATTTTACAAAATGCACCATCATTTGAATAAAAAATAAAAAATAAAAAAATAAAATGTATTCTAATACAGCTACGAAATTCTATCCATTATAAATGTGTGCATTGCCTTCTTCAATATACAGATATAGTTTTTGTGGTATTGTAATACAATTGTTTCAGTCTACTGAGTCTTTATTCAATGTCAAGGGATGATTTTTTGTCTGTACCGTGTGACTATTGTAAATTACGAAACGGTTATACCGAACTGGAAAATTCAATAAATGCCAACAAACTAAATATAATCTGTGTTCTCTTGAAGAATATTAATTATTAATGGCTAGTCTATATATTTAATCTTATAAAAGTAAACTAGCAAACTTTTTGAAAAATGAAAGCAGTATACATACGTAATATAATAGTCTTAGAAGTCTGAGAAGAAAATAGTACATAAATTTAGAAAAGCATTAGATAATTAGTTATTTTCTAAAATTTACGGCGTCGGTTGCAGCGTTATTTATATTATTAAAAGATCACTGTTTTGACCATCTAAATGCAATAAAATTGAAAACTCTACCACTTTTCGCAGATGTAACCGATCACCTGAAATATTTAAGTAGGTTTACTAGTACTTTTTCAAATCGTCGCAGAAAGAAACTAAATCCAATTTAATTAAGTAGATCCCAGTTTCTAATGGTGCATTACGTAATTGAAGTTGTCAGTTAAATATACATACATGTAATTTTAATGTAATGTATTCGTACCAAAATATTATTTACTGTGGATTTCATGTTAATCGTAGATAAAGTATAGTACGTTACTCAGTTATAAGACATATTATGCACTCATGCAATTTCGCACTTGTCGCTATGCGACTTTTGCGTAACTTTTCCGCTTGTTTAAAATATGCAATTTACAACCTCAGTTGTGTAATACACTATTTACTATACCCTGTTTCAAATACAATTGATCATGGGTGAAAGTTAGAAAGCCAAATAATTCTTATATTCAAAACAAATCTAAAAACAAACTGCAATTTTAAAATTTACGTAAGTGCAATAATGAAAGAGTTAAAGCCAAGAAAACGGAAATTATTTAAATTCATAAGTGATGAAGCATGGTTAAATTTAAGTGAAATGGACCATAATAACGTCAGTGTTTTGGTTGAGAATGTCACAAATATTTTGACAATTACCATAAAATGAAGCTACTTTGAACATGTTTTGGAAGTTTTTTGTTGGTAACTTCCTTTTAACGTACAAAATTTCAATTCTGCTCCAATAGAACAATGTGTTCTTCTGTTATCAAATGTACAACGAAATCAAACCCCACCAACCCCCAATTTACATGTTGTTTTCCTTTTTTAGATGTGTCAAAATAACGTCGAATGTGGTATTTCTTTAACAAATCATTGAGTATTTATATAAAGGTAAGGAATTTTTGTATTTATATAAATAAACTTAAATAATAATTTAAAAAACCCAATATAGATGTTTTAATCTACCCAACCCTACATTTTTAAACCGTGTTTTGGCACACTGTAATCCACAAAATGGTCAAAGGTACTCTTAATGTCAATGTAACTCCATTTCACGGTATCCAGAAATAAAGTATTGTGAGTAAGTAATACCTTCAGTTTTCTTAATATCCATATAATTCCATTAAGAAGACTAGCGTTCAGTAAGTGTGTTTATCATAGGCATCCAGAGAGGAATATATTTAAGGAGCTCTGCTAGAGTGATATTGGCCTCAAAATATTTAGCACATTTTATTTGATGATATTCATAGAGCGTATTAATTGTTTACAACTAGCAAGAATTTAAAACTTGCGGACGTATTAGATTTCTTGCAGGACTCTATTAATAGATATTACAATGTAAGATAATAATAGCTGCTGTTACAAGATTACTCCGCAGAATTCGGAGTAGCTGATTGCTTTTCATTCCAGGATTAAAATACTGAGTGTTGTCAAGAGTAAACCTTAATCAAAAGCAAATATCCATACCGCTCAGTTTGCACAAAATTATCAAATACGTATTTATATTAAAATAAAATTTTTAATAAATAACAGTTACCAAACTATTTAACAGACAGTTTTATTCAAGCTTTAATCAATACAACAGAAAAAATTTGGGGGACAGGTCTACCCACATTGTCAACTTCCCATTGGGTGTCCTTAAAGACTAGAGACTACTGGACATAAATAATTCTTTTTTTATTTCAGGCGACTCCTCCCCTGGGCCCCCGATAGAGGCTTTTCCCCTAGCACCATACCGGGGGCTTCGCCTTCTGTACTGAAGGGTGGGGGTCCACCCTTATCAAACAAATTATAACATGATTTGTTCTCAGGATATGCGAGACAAAATATATTTCAAAAAAAGATCCTTACTTCTTTTTTTTTAAATTTTATAATAAAATACTGGCGTTTTTAACATCAAGGAAGGTTCTTAGGCCATTATATAATAATGTTATGGTAAAAAATCCATATAAACTATGTTACCTTAATAAAGTTAATTCCGTTTTTTTACCACAAAAAATAAACCGCTAATCCGAATTTGCTGAAAACTCTATCCGGTCTTCATTTTTTGATTACGCATCTAATGAAATTGGTCCGGAGTTGATATCATCATTTGTTCTCGAGATATGCGAGACGAAAAAAAATTCACGAACGAACTAACGAACGCACACACAGACATCACGCTAAAAACGATGGATTCGGATTCTAGTGACCTTGAAACGTGGAGATATGTCAAAATTAGCGATTCTTAAAATCGGACCCATTACAATAACTTCCTATGGGAAGTTAAAAATAAAATCGTTTTATTTTTGTCAGGATCGAAGCTAATGAAGCTAATGGTAACGAGAACCTACTCATTAATAACTGGTATCCAACTGTCCCTAAACGCCTACTCATACATAATGCAAATTCATAAATAAATAAAAAAGTTTTCTATGCTACAAGAAATTCATGTTTTTATTCGTACTCACCTATGTAGTAGTTACAAAATTGTATGTTTGAGTAAACGTAATGTAATTTATAATGTTACACTTAATTTTATACAGCTGGATAATTTAGATTGCAAAAAATTTATAAGAATGCAATTTTATCTAATGAATGTTCAAAATTATGAAATATAAGATGACTCATAAGTTACGATATTTTACTTTAACTTTTTATTTCAATGTCAAATACAAAAAACTAATTCACATGACAATCTTATTGTTATTACTTACTATATATGCCTATAAATAAATTGACGAAATTTTTATATTCGTTTATATATTATCAGGAACAATAGAGGCCTGTATACAAAATAATCAAATAAAACCGAAAAATTTTTCAAAATTTATTTAATTGTAAGAGTAGATATAGCGGGTAACATCGGTGCACTCGTTCCGAATTCATTAGAATGGAATTTTTTAATGAAATCAGTTCAGGAGTAACATTGTTGAGTATTGTTTAAAACCATTTTGTTTATAACTAAAGAAAAACAACAAATAAGATTTTTAAAATAGTGTATATTTCTTTTTAGCAAATTTCGAAAACTCAAAATTCAGCTATTACAGCAGGTGTCATGACGCGACCTAAGCCCGGGACCATAATAGAAATATGTTTTAAGGTCCCTAGAATACGAAAATAATATTCACTAAAATTTATATATATACATATATATATATATATATATATATATATATATATATATATATATATATATATATATATATATATATATATATATATATATATATATATATATATATATATATATATATATATATAGTTAGGTGCAAAACTGAACCAACCTCATAATATTTCGAAATTATTTGGAAAGTAAATTTTAATAATAATCCTTTTTGAAAAAGTTTTTATTTCGAATAACTATAAACTGCGAGCTACTTAACAGATATTAATTTGTATACGTATCTATTTATTTTGAATATGCGTTAATCCTTTTTCTTTGACTCACTTTTGCGCCACATTTCGCTTTTTCTACGCGATAAAAACATGTCCATACAGATTGAGTGTAGTCTAAACAAAGAATACAGCATCGACTTATTCTCAGTTTAAATCAGCGTGCCATAGCTAATAAATAAAGCTACATTTATTTTTAATTTACAATAATGTATCCGATATCGAAATCTACTAAGAAATTAGTGATTGAATTATTAAAAAGTAGATCATCTACAAGATATATCGCTCGGAAAATTCATATTAGCCAATCGACAGTACAAAAAATTCGAAAAAAATGTAATTTACTAATACAGAAAAATGTTGGTGGTCGGAAAAAAAAAACTATCAGGAAAGAATGTTCGAAGAGTTATTCGATATTTGGCTACCAGTGAAGCATTTTCGGCTTCTGAGGCAACTAAACTTTTACAGAAAGACGTTGGCAAGTCAGTAAGTAAGTGGACAGTTCGTCGGGCATTACATTCCGCAAAGTTCAGAGCTGTCGAAAGAAAAAAGAGACCACTTCTCACTAAACAAATATTAAAGCCAGAAAATTTCTTTTTAAAACAATATATAAAATGGGATGATGATGATTGAATGAAGGTGATTTCATCAGATGCGACTAAAATTAATAGATACGGTACAGATGGTCGCAGGTGGAATTAAAAAAGAACTAAAGAATCAAGACAACCAAAGGATTACATTCAAACGATAAAGCATGGTGGTGGTAACATCAAGTTGTGAGGCTGTTTTTGAGCATTTGCTGCAGGTCCAACCCATAGGATTGATGGTAATATGAACAAAAAATTGTACTATAATATTCCCAGGATATATTTAACAGAAACAGTCGAAAACATACCATACCCAGAAGATGAAGTAATATTTCAACATAACAACGATCCGAAACATACCCCGAAATTAGTAAAAAATTGGTTAAGTAAACGAAAATTCAAAGTCCTGATGTGGCCACCTCAAAATCCTGATCTCAATCCTCTTGAAAATTTGAAGGATAAACTTTTGAATGAATATGAATCACCTCCGTCAAATTTAGATGTTTCATGGGAAGATGTACAGGAACAGTGGTACAAAATCTCACCTGATTACTGCGAAAAAACTTGTTAGAAATGTTAAAAAACGATCACATGCTGTTAGAAAGTCAAAAGGTCTCTGGACATAATATTAAAGTTTAATTACACTGGAAAACACGACTTTTTACCGTTAATTCAATTATATTTTTTCGGTGTCCCTCATGTATAAGTATTAATAGAAAAATATTAAAAAAATTCAATTACATCGAAATATCTAAATATACCTATGATAAACTATGCATTTGACATAGTTTATCACAGGTAATCTAAACTCTATTTTTGTCATAGTAATATTATGGCGATAGAAAAATGATGTCAAGGAAAATGGTCATCGAGAATGCTCGCCGATTTTTGCTGGACATTAAAACGTGATTATTCGTCATACAGATATAAGAGACAAGCAAACCGAAAAAAAAGTCTTCAGAGTAATTTTTTAAAAATCAATTGCCTTAAAAACTCAATTATTTTTGTTTCTTTATAAGTACATATCGCGCGTTTTCTGTCTCAAACTCGTATATCAAAAATCACAGTTCTCAGGAAACACAAAAAACATATTAAATACTGTATTTTCATCACTATGAATATAAGATTTATGTATGTTACACTTTTTAGTCGAATTTTCTCCGAACAATTAGACTTATACAGTCTATACGATAAGAGCTGTGAGAGGCGAGAGTAGGGGCGCTATCCGTTTTCGGACCCGTATATATATTCCCGCCACCTTTTAATTTGTGTAGGGCCCCCCTATGGAAGTTAAGAGATGAAATTTGGTAAATGGGGCTCGTTTTCGAGGCACCTCATACTATCAAAGTGGGGTCAAATTTTGGGCAAATCTTTTTTCTGACCCGACATTTAAGGGGGTGGTGGGGGGCGGAAAAGCCATAAAACTTTTCCAAACCGATTTTAAATAATGTTTCGGTCAATTATCTACAACATATCCAAAATTCAGCTTCCTAGGATGATTTGGTGGGAGTAGAGGGGGGGAAAACGATTTTCGCTGGATCTAACAGGCCCCCAGCCCCCCAGAATTAACGTAGAGGGTTGAAATTTGGTGTGTTGATAAAGTTCGTACCTGGGTTGTGCTTTTTGGACGTGTTAATATTTTACCCCCACCCCCCTCATTTTTAAGCTACAATTTCATGCATTTTCGACGTTTTCGAAGTTTGTACCACTCGCACAGGTCACCCGAATAAACCTAGAGGGCTGAAATTTTTTATTCGAATTGAGTTAGTATCAAGGGGGTGCCTTTTGGGGGTCTCGATTTTTAAACCCTACCGCCACCATTTTTATACCCAGAAGAACATGATTTTTCTTGTTTTTTAACAGTTTCGTTCGGGTCAAAATCTCCTCAAATAAACCTAGAGGTCTGAAATTTTGTGTACAGGTTAAGCTAATAGCCAGACACTGTTTTTTGGGGGTTCCAACTTTTAGCCCTTCCCCCCACGATTTTTACGCCAATATTTCCTCAATTTTTTTACTTGTTTTCTAACACGTCTAGAGACTCTCTAAGGAAACCTAGAGGGCTGAAATTTTGTACGTGTATTCAGTTAGTATCCAGCTAGTATCTTTTAGGGAGTCCACATTATTTTTCCCCCCACTTCTCCCATTTTTACATCGGAATTGAATGCTGTTGTTAAATGTGTTTTAAATGCATTACTTTTATTCTAAATACAAGTAGGCGAATAGTAATTAAAAAAAATTTTAAAAAAAAGTGAATATAATTTTTTAACAAATGAAATACATACATATTAAGTAATGTGAAAATGTTATTAAAGTCACTGTTTATTTATAAATTAGGAATTTTGGATTTTTATTATTTATAAAATAGAAATTTAGGATTTTTTTGGAAAGAAAAAATATCTTCATAAAAGCCTTCCAGTTTACTATTTAAGTTCCTATTTTAATATTTAAAAATAAAACACAAAAGCAATTGGCGGATAAGCATGGATAGAAATGCCCTCGTACGAATTGTGTTGGCTTGTTCCCTGTTAACTGCTATCGGCACAAAATTGAAATTTACTGACATTCAGCCCTTAAAAACTTAAAACCTTTTTTTAAAGCCCCAATCAACCGGACACTCATCATCAGTTTTGAAACCACCAAAATTACAATTCGGTTGTAGACTTTCAATCACATTTCGCTTGTAGACATTCAATACCGAAGATGAAGGGGAAAATTCGACTACCGTGATGGGGCTCCGCTGCTCACGGCGTTTTTTTTTTAAATAAGTAACATTTTTATCAGCATACCCTTGTACTTGACCAAGATACAACTATCTGACACTAGAGTTCGCAGGTGCTGTACGCAACAAATCCAATGGTACGTAGTGGTCGGTGCAAATTTAAGGGGAAGTACGTAAAATCGGAAGATCAAGAGCGTCGGTAAACTTTTCTTCGGTCGGTAAATATTATTTATTATATAAACAAGTACATATTATATATAAATAAGTACAGTACGCGTCAAAAAGTGATCGAACACTCTAAACCAGGGGGTGCCCACACTTTTGACGCCGCACTGTATTTAATATTGCGGCACACTGCCGTGTACAAAGTATGGGCACCCCCCCCCCCCCCCCCCGGTTAAGGTGCCCGATCACTTTTGAAGCGTACTGTACTTATCTTGTGGGCTTACAAATCTTGACATTTGACTCCAACACGCGCACGCTTAAATAAGTACAGTACGCTTCAAAAAGTGATCGAACACCTTAACCCCGCGAGGGGGGGGGGGGTGTGCCCACGCTTTTAACACGCTTTTACCACAACATAAAGTACAGTGCGGTGTCAAAAATGTTGGCAACCCCCCTGAGTGAAAGTGTTATATAACTTTTTGAAGCGTACTGTACTTATTTATGTACTTGTTTATATAATAAATAATATTTACCAACCCCTCAAATAAAAGTTTACTGACGCTCCTGATCTTCCGATTTTACGTACTTCCCCTTAAATTTACACCGACCATTACGTCCACTGACGTAGGTGGACTAGTCATTTTGTTAGATGATCTGAACCCAAACACTGGTGCTCCTACTGTCAGTTTTTTAGTTCAAATAATTTTACACAAACTCGTATACCATATACCAGGTTTTGTCAGAAAACTAAATTTAGTTCATTAGGTACAAGTTTGTATTAAATTGAATAATTATTTTTCCATTAACTATTTTGCAATATTTCTTAGTGCATCATATGGGGAAGTGTATTATGTACATGTATGACTTTCTAACTCAAAACCGTCAAAAAACCTAATACGAGTTTGAGAAAGAAAACGCGCCATACACGGAAAAAAAGAGTTTAGTTCAGTGAAACGAAACTGCGTGTTTGGGAAATATTATTTCGTCCAAATAAAATTTTGATCACTAAAATATTTCTCTTATTTCCAGGAATCAATTATTTTGTTTGTGTTTTTTGATAAATTTCAAACAAACACATTATTTCAGTTTTATATATTGTTTATTTGTTTATACTTTATTTCTGTGTATCATTTTTAGCTTCATGCACACCAAAGTTTATTTGGCTCAAACAATTAGTTTGTTTGATTCAAACAAAACAGTTACGACAAAAACAAAATAATTACAACGCATGCGCGGAAATGTGGTCACGTGTAGAAGCCAAGCCAAGCCAAGCAATGTTATACGTAGGCCTAGTTATACGACTTACAGTACATAAAAATATTTATTAACCGACATCTTGGATCTTGGTTGAAAACTTTTAATTCGAAATTAAATTTCACTATGTATACCTACATTGTATAAATTGTTTTAGACGTATTTAGCTTTTGTTTTAATATATTATGTAATAATTGTTGATTCGACGGATAAAAAAAACTGAAAGAGATTCTAAAAGCTGATGTTTGAAGAAAATAACCCATATTTGTTGGTAAGTTTAAGTAACACATTAATTATTTTAATAAACAGTAGATATACTAAGCGCCCATATTGTCCATAATAAATTGTATTGCTTTTTTTCAGACAATATACAACATTGAAAATAGCACTGCCGCAACAAATGACATATTTGAAGGCCTTGGATATTTATGTTTGTGTTTGTGTTAATTGGGTTGTGTCCTTGTGTTATGTGATACTGATAAGTGATACTGATAGTGATAAGTTAACGTTAATTTAGCGTTTATTTATGTAATACTAAAAATATGTGATTCAAAAAGTATTAAAAAAACAAACAACCAAAGTTTTATTAAAGTATTTGTAAATTTTAAGAATTTCATTGTTTAAAATTTATTTTTGAAATTTTTTTATATGGTTGTTTACGTTACCTGTTTGAATGTATGATAGTTTGCTGTTTATGTACTGGAAAATGCATAAATTATACTACATTTTGAACTTGTATGTTTTATTATTTGATTGTAATAATTAATATTAATAATAATAATAATAATAATAATAATAATAATAATAATAATATGGATTACGGTGGTGAGGACACCTATAGCAGCTGTCCTTGGCACCCGTGAGGGATATTTATCCCCCATTGGTGTCAAGGAGGCTAAGGGTTCCAGGGGCAGTTTATGCGCAACACAGTAATCTTCGGATTCCATTAGCCTCTGACTACCCAAGATCGGCACCGTTCCTTCTCGAGGTACCACCGTTTTCACGAAAGGTGTCGGATCGACAGTTAATTTTTTCATCCTATCTTTTTATTTCTTTTCGTTTTTACTGTTTTTTGTTTTCGTTATTTTTATTTCCTTTTGTTTCAGATTTTCTTTTATCTTTTGTTTCGCTTTTGTTTTTGGTTTTGTTTTGTTTTCTTTCTTCTTTGTTGTCCCAACTTCAAGTCATCTTCGGGACCCACACTAGCTCGTGTGTGGCTTAGCGGCGTTGCCTGGAAAAGGGGATCCTGGTGACTGAGGGAAGCCGTTACTTGCGAGTACGGCGGAACAACACGTCACTTCGGCCCTGGCTTCAGGCATAGACCGTGGCTGCGGTTATGCACCGGCCGCAGTAAATTCGAGCGCCCCGGGGTCGTGCGTGTCACTGGGGCAATGGGCTTCGTCCCTAGGGCCCCTCATTCCCGTATCCCTGGCGTGGGAGTCCCACGTCCCTTATGAGGCTCCGTGGAGGGTGGGGAGCGGGGTGGGGGATTTTTTGTATAACAGTTCATGGGTGAAAATAACATTAAAAATACAGGCGAGTCCGGGCCTCAAAATACGGACGCGAACCTAGCTCCACCGCCGTCATCTGGTGAGGGCACTAGTAGCGTGGCTAGTCCCGCTACAACATCGATTGTAACCCCACAACCAGTAGGCAGTGTGGTTACAAAATCAACCGGGGGTAACCCTCCTCCCACAAACAAAACAAAAGGGAACCGTCGTGGGCGTCCATTTGATTTGAACGCCCCAAGAATGTCAGTGCAGTATACAAAGTTCCTCGTCGTTAAACCGAAGGAAGGCGACTTCAGCAAGATCAGTCCCTTCCTTCTAGCCAAACTCGTTAATAATGATATTGGGCAGGTAAAAGATGCCAAGCTATCGGGCAAAGGGTTGCTCGTGGAGGCATCCTCACCGGCACAATCAGCAAAAATCCAAAGTTTAGAAGCATTAGGACAGTACGCGGTGGAGGTGTCACCACACGGTGCATTGAACTACTCCAAAGGAGTAATAATGCACCCCTCCCTTTCGTACTGTACCCTGGAAGAGATAGTGTCGGAGATGTCTCCACAGGGGGTTATTGAGGCCAAAAGGTTGAAGTTTAATAGAGGGAATAAACACCCAGAATCCCCTCTAATTCTATTAACCTTCAACACTACAGTTTTACCAAAACAAGTTGTAATCGGCCTATTCAACAAAGTGGACGTTCGTCCGTATATTCCAGCACCCATGCGGTGCTACCACTGCCAAAGATACGGACACGTCTCACAACGTTGCAGTGTAGAGCAGCAGATCTGCGTGTGTGGTAAGCCGCTACACGAAGGACGACCGTGCGGCGAACCAATAAAATGCGTCAATTGTGGGGGCAATCACTCGGCCAAGTCGAGAAATTGCCCCATTTTTAAGCAAGAATCAGCCATCCAAGAGCTGAGAGCCCTGGAACGACTTTCTTATCCAGAGGCACGTCGAAAGCTTTTGGGCAACATGCCCCGACGCTCGGCCTTGGATGGTTACGCACGCGCTGCTGCGGCCCCCGCCCCTACAGCGGCAAAAGAAAACAGCGACATAAAAGAATTAAAAGAAAATATGCGAAAATTGCAAGAATGTATGCAATCAATGCAACAGAGCCTAATGCGCTCAGTGGGTGTAGCTGTGTCTACACCCAGTACTGCCGCTGTTGTGTCAGCCAAGGTCCCTGCGGCCAAGAGGGTGATTACCACCACCCCTCAGGGACCCGTCGTACGTACTGTGACGTCTTCTCCTAAAAAGAAGACATCACCAAAGAAGACACCGCCAAGAAGGCGCCACAGTGAGGGGGAGAAGGAGGTGGAAAAACCAGGGTCCCCTAAAAAGGGACCTTCTACTACCACCTCGGAGGCAGAAACCATGCTGCCTCCACCAATGACGGCTCCGCTACCACAGCGGCCGTCTCGACCGGGCACACCTGAACGCCCGGTCTCCCCCCTCCCGAGTCGCTCTATCCAAACACCGATGAGCGACTCGGAAAGTACGACCGCGTCGGTACGTACGGGTACTAAGCGCCCGACGACCGACGCCTATACCAACACCTCGGCAACAGAATCTGACAATTCGGACGCCGAGGTGAAAGTGATCAAAAGGAAAAAAGGCTGGCCAAAGGGGAAACCTAGGAAGTAGCCACACTTCCTAGGGAGCAACCCAAGTAGTAACAGAAATGGCTATCGTACAGTGGAACTGTAATGGTGTTAAACACCATTACTGTGAATTGCAGATGCTTCTGGCTGAGCACACGCCTATGTGCGTGTGCCTCCAAGAGACACATTTACGGCCGGCGGAACAATTTACCATCAAATACCATAAAATCCGCCGGCACGACGTACAGCCAGACATCAGGGCGAGGGGGGGTGTTGCCATCATCATCAAAGATGGCGTCCCATTCCGGGACCACCCGTTAAACACCCCCGTACAAGCTATTGCAATACAATTTTTAAAACCGCCCCAGTTCACAGTATGCTCGGTCTACCTACCAGATTTCGACTGGAACGTCGAAGATTTGACCGAGCTTAAATTACAGTTACCACGTCCATTTTTGTTACTAGGAGATTTTAATGCTCATAGCCCCATGTGGGGCTGTAGTACAAGAGACGCCCGTGGAAGACTCATAGAACGGTTTCTAGATGAGTCTGAAGCGTTCTTGTTGAATACCGGTCAAGGTACTTTCATTAACGCAAGAACCGGTGAGCTGTCGGCTATCGACTTATCACTCGGCTCACCGGTCATGGCACACCGTTATAAATGGACGCTGGCGTCTGATTCATACGGCAGTGACCATATTCCAATCATATTGAACAGTACCACGCCGATGACTCCACATTCATCTTCGCCGAGATGGCGTCTCCGTCAAGCTGACTGGGAGAAGTACGCTGATTCATTCCGTACACCCGAGCTGACTGGAGACGTAGAAGATGATGTGGAGCAAATGTCCTCCAGTGTCATTGAAGCAGCATATCAGAGTATACCGAAGTCGTCCAACATTCCACCCAAACGTCGCGTACCATGGTGGAATGAAGTCGTGAGTGTAGCAGTTGCAGAGAAAAAGCGGGCGTACAACGAACTCAGACGTCGCCCCACGCAGGAAAATGTGATAGCCTACAAACGTGCTCAAGCACGTTGTAAGAGAACTATAAAAGAGCAAAAGAGGCTATCATGGGAGCAATATGTTTCGGCCATTAATACCTCCACTTCAACTTCGGAGGTATGGAGAAGAGTGAGGGCCATTACTGGGAAATCCTCCCGTTCACCAATGCCCTCTCTTCTCGTCGTCGACGGTCGGAACGTCACTGAACGCGCGGAAATAGCTAATTGCTTAGCTAAGCACTTTGAGCGCGTCAGTGGCTCCCAGAATTATGACCCGGAATTCCTGTGGATCAAGATCGAACACGAACAAAACGATCTTGATTTTTTCTCAGATGAATCCCTCCAGTACAACCAACCGTTTTCTATGCAAGAATTACTGGAGGCGCTTCGGGGATCTGGGGACACCTCCCCTGGACCTGATGAGATCCCCTACGCCATGATCCGGAACCTGCCTTATCCTGGTAAGTGTAGGTTACTGGATCTTTACAACGAAATTTTTAGGCAAGGCGTTTACCCTCCGCAGTGGCGGGAAGCTACCATCATTCCGCTGCTAAAAGAGGGTAAAGATTCATCGCAACTATCTAGCTACCGTCCAATATCCTTGACTTGCTGTTTCAGCAAGGTATTGGAGAAAATGGTGAACAACCGTCTCGTCTGGTGGCTGGAATCCCACAACCTCATACCTAAACATCAATGTGGGTTCCGCCGATACCATTCGACCACGGACCATCTTGTTCGCCTCGAGAATGCCATTCAAGACGCCTTTCTCCAACGAAAACACCTTGTGGCCGTGTTTTTCGATTTGGAGAAAGCTTATGATATGACCTGGAGGTATGGCATTCTCAAGAAGCTGCACGACTGGGGTTTAAGAGGTAACCTCCCTCAGTTCGTAAAAAGTTTTCTGACTGACCGTTCTTTTCGTGTCCGGGTAGGTGACACTGAGTCTGAGGCCCACTCCCAGGAGAATGGTGTTCCTCAAGGCTCCACCATTAGTGTCACCTTGTTCTCCATCGCAGTCAGTCATATTGCAGCTTCAGCCCCAATTCGTCGTTGCTTGTACGTTGATGACCTCACTATATTCTATGCAGCCGATTCCATCGAGGATATCCAACAACGGCTGCAACAAGGCATCAACGAAGTGGTGACTTCTGCAGAAGCTCTTGGTTTTCGTTTCTCACCACAAAAAACATCGCTGGTTCACTTCTGCAGCAAGGGCAACGCACATCCGGATCCTGTTCTCACATTGAAAGGATCCAACCTTCAGTGCGTCGATAGGGTTAGGTTTCTAGGACTTATTTTCGATAAACAACTAACGTGGCGTCCACACCTCCAAGCCTTAGCTGCGAGTTGTCGCAGGACGATAAACATGCTTAAGTGCTTGGCTGGTGCATCGTGGGGTGCGGGCCGGGAGTCGTTGCTTCGCCTGTATCAATCGCTGGTTCTGACTAGGATTGATTACGGCAGCATTGCTTACTCCTCCGCCCGGGCGTCCGCGCTTCTTCTCCTAGATCCTGTTCACCATTCAGGCATACGACTGGCTACGGGAGCATTTTGAACGAGTCCTTCTATGAGCCTCTGCGTAGAGTCGGGTCTGCCTCCGCTGCGACTGAGACGTGAGCGTCTCTTGCTCAATTATGCGGCGGGGATATATGCAACACCTTCACATATAAACCACCCGACTCTATTCAGATACCGTTTACAGGGGCTCTACGGTCGACGTCCCACCATAAGTCGACCAGTGGCCGTTCGAACGCAGGAGTTATTAGAGAGTCTGCACTTACAGTTCGCCAAGGTACTTCCCAAACGTCCTATGGAAGTACCTCCTTGGCTGATCCCTAAAGTAAGGTGTCGTTTCGACCTGACTGGTCTCAACAAGGAGGAGACCAGTTCATTCGAATACCGATCCCGCTTTTATGAGATCATTAGCGAACTTGACTCTCTCTGCATATACACAGATGGCTCCAAAACAGCTACGGGTGTTGGAAGTGCCATCGTCATTCGTGACGATCCTCACGCTTGGTCACTTCCTCCCCAGGCCACTGTGTATACTGCAGAATTATTTGCTATTCTGCAAGCCCTGCGATTCTGTCAAACATCCGAAGACAGCGCATTCCTCATTTGTTCCGACTCGTTGAGCGCGTTGCAAGCGATCTGCCACTCTCATACCATCGATCCACTGGTGCAGAACATCCAAACGTATCTCTACATGCTCCGCCAAAAGTCTATCACCTTCTTTTGGATTCCCGGACATGTGGGGATACCTGGCAATGAACTCGCCGACCAGGCAGCACGTCATGCAGCCGAAGTCGGTGAGCCACAGGACATTGCCATACGCCCAGAGGATCTGAGAGTGTGCATTAGATCCGCGATCGATCAGAAATGGCAACGTGAGTGGAACAACCTCACGGCTAAGCTCAGACAGGTGAAACCTGAGGTCCGAAGAACTCCGGCACCTGTAAATCTGAGCCGGCGAGAGAGTGTGGCCCTGACGCGTTTACGCTTGGGCCACACGGCGTTAACACATTGTCATCTTCTCGCCGGTGAGGATCAGCCAAGGTGCGCCGCCTGCGGGACGGCGCTGTTCGTGAGGCATATAGTTGAGGAATGTGTAACCTTTGCGCCATTGCGCCAGAGGTTGCAGCTCCCAAATAATGTAGCCAACGCTCTCAGTTATGATGCTGTCTCTGAAAGAAGGATGATTGAATTTCTCACAAATTCGAACCTTCTTCAGAGACTGTAGGGGCTTAACATCTCAGTTTTTATTCAAGTCGTCTCTTGATTCTCCCCCGATAGTAAATTTTATTTCAGTCTATTTTAAATTTTGTGTTCAAAAAGTTTTTTGTGATGTCCTAATTTATTTATTTATTAACCATACCCTGTTCCAGCTGGTCTGGCAGGGTACTTTTAGTCTCTCGTTATGCCACTAAGGGCCTTTTACACCCTTAGTGGTACTACTGTTATTTATACGTGTTGTTTTGTTGTTGTTATTTCTTTTTAACGATGTACCACTGAGGGCTCTTTACACCCGAGGTGGTACATCATTTGTTTTTTTTTTTTCTGTGATATTTTGTTATGCCGCTGTAGGCCTGTTGTTATGGCTCTACAGCGGTATTGTTTTAACCCCTTATTGCGTCTCTGGTGGGCCTGTGGCTCCCCAGTGACGTAATAAGTATTATCTGTGATACACTTGTGATAAAAATCTCTAGTCGTTTGTGTGTCTCTAGTCAGGTTTCTCCACCTCGAGGCCTTTTGCACCTCGGGGGGAGTCCGAGCGATGGCCTCCAGGCCTTGGTGACCGGACGCTCTGTCTAGTACTTATCGTACCGTCACCAAGGACTGTCCGCTTCTTTTAAGCCCAATTTTAATTAAAAAAAAAAAAAAAATAATATGGATTACGTATTAACAATAAATAATAATCAGTGTGCTGATAAATTGATTTTCGTTTATTATATCCAATATATATTTATTTTTCAGGTAAATAAAAATAAAACTCAATTCAAATAGAAATAAAATTCAACACAGTGAAAAATTATTTGATTTAAATAAGAAAACTGAGTGCCCTAAAGAATAAAGTGTTTAATACAAATAAAATTATTATTTGCAATACAATATATTTTGTTTCTACTGAAATAAAGTAAGAAGTTCCATCAGAACAACGTTCAAGTTCACGTAAATAACTATATTTACGTGATAATAATTATTTGGTGCAAATTAAAAATTTATTTAAATCTCAAACGAAAAATTTAATTCATGGAAATATGAAACTTATTTGACGGTATACAAACAAGAATTTTATTTGGTTTGAATAAAATTTATTTGATTGAAATAATTCTTTTTTTCCGTGTATATTTATAAAACAATGGGTATCTCAATTTTTTTTAACACACGTATTTTAATTAATCTCATGACAAGGTATGAAAAAAAAAAATAGTTGCGAACCACGGCAAAAATTTTTTTTTTTTGTTGGGCAGTGTTATTTGATGCTCGCTACAAGTGGTGAAAAAGTGAACCAAAGGTCATAATATATATATATATATATATATATATATATATATATATATATATATATATATATATATATATATATATATATATATATATATATATGTGTGTGTGTGTGTCGCCACGATAACTTTTGGACGAAACGACGAAACGCTTAATGCTGATGAAATTTTGTGTGCGAACTAAAATCCGCATTGGCTCGGCTAAGTTCGTCAGCCAGACACGTCGGATGCCCAGAAGTAGGTTTTGTGGCTATTTTTTATCATTCGATCCTATCATAAGACAGTTTGATTTTTACATCCTTGAAATGACGAAAAAAAATTATGAAGAAACTGTTTTTATAACTTTCTTTCTATGTTAAGTATTTTTCGAGAAAATTGTAATTTTTCACATTTGTACTACTTTGCTCTCTTTGTCAGTGTAATAAGAAATTTATATTTCTGTCTCAATTCATGAAAATCGCTTTTTTTTTTTAAGATTTTTTAAAGAAACAAGTGATATCTAATCATATATATATATATATATATATATATATATATATATATATATATATATATATATATATATATATATATATATATATATATTAATATTATAACACCTCTGTCGTAGCACCTGCATAACATAGCGAATTTCCGATCATAAAATTTATTATTTCTTGAAAACCTGCTTACCCAGAATAATGGTTCAAAATTTGTGATTTTCTTCGTTCTTTACCACAATGTAAAGAAAATTGCAAAAACTTTTAAATTTTGGCAAATTTTTGCAAAAAACTCATTTTTTTTAGGTTTCCGGAATTGGACGTGTCTGGCTGGAGAACTCATCCAAGATTTTTGGACTTCTAACATTTTACTGTTTCACCGTTAGTAAGCTAAAATATTTGAATTAATTAAGTAATTAAAGGATGTCCGCAAGAACCTTACGGACTGCCATAAGTTATATCAGATCCCTAGAACCCTTTTCTTACTGTTAGAGAGATAAACTTTTGATTTAGGACCCTAAAGTGTCAAAAATAGACTAACCGACTGATTCTAAAAATTTTTTCACTGTTAGGGAGCTAAGCTATTTTAGATATATATAGTTTACGTTATGTAGGGTCCGTCAGGGTCCATGGCACCCAAAAGTGGTAAAAATAAACTAATCAACCGATTTTGAAAATTTTTTCACTGTTAAAGAGTTAAAATATTTTTGATAGATATAAATTACGTTATATAAGATCCGCCAGGGTCCACGGGACCCAAAAGTGTCAAAAATTAAATAAGTGACCGACTTTGAAAATTTTTTCACTGCTACGGAGGTAAACTATTTTAGATGGATGTAGCTTATATGTTGTATGAGGTCGGTCAGGGTACTGGGATCTTAAAAGCGCCAAAAATAATCTAACCGACCGATTTTGAAAATTTTTTCACTGTTAGAGAGCTAAACTATTATAGATAGATATAGATTACGTTATGTAAGGTCCGATAGCGTCAGTGGGACCCAAAAGTGTCAAAAATAAACTAGCCGATCAATTTTGAAAATTTTTTCGCTATTACAGAGGTAAACTTATAATTTTAGATAGGTACAGGTCGTGTTATCTGTGATCCAAAACTGTCCTGCGGATGCAAATGCGGTGTAGAATGCTACACAACGGGTTCTGAAAATACTTTTACTGTTAGAAAAGTAAAATATCTTCTATATATATACTATTTGTCTGAGACGACGATCTCTAATAGCGGGACGAAGGGAAGAGAAGAGTTGACACGAATTGTTATGCTAAGAAGAGACAGACGGAATACATATTATGCTAAAAAGAGACAGATCACAATAAAGGCCATGACGGCGTCAGAGATCATCGTCTCATACACAAGTTGTATTAGGGTTGTTATGGATATGAAATTTCGGATAAGGATACGGATACGGATATTTAAAAACATTTTTTTCGGTTTCAGTTTCGGGTACGGATATATAAAAATATCCGATAATGTTTTAGATACGCTTAGGGTTACGGATAATTGCTTTAAGTGAACATTTTTTTTTAGGAAAATGGGAAAAATTGTACCGAAAAAAGGGAATACCCAACACGAATTATCAAAAATCTATCAAAAGAAGCACATGTAGCAAAAAATTTCTTCGATTTAACTCAGTTTTCCAATGGCAGTTGTTTGTTATTATCCGAAACTTTTATTTTCGGATACGGTTTCGGTTACGGATAATTAATTATTTCGGATATCCGGTAGTTTCCGTTACGGTTACGGATATCCATAACATCCCTAATATATATATATATATATATATATATATATATATATATATATATATATATATATATTACATAAAGTTGCAGATCCGAAAACGCCATAAATAAGTTCTGAAAATTTTCTCACTGTTAGAGAACTAAATTATTTTAGATGGATACAAACTATGCTTTAAAATGGATACAACTATGCTCCGTTCGAGTTCTTGGGTCCCAAAAATACCAAAACTAATTACCGAGCCGATTTTAAAAATTATTTTACTCTTAGAAAACTAAACTATTTTAAATGGGTACAGATCTTAGATGAGATCCGCCAGTGCCCAATATTTGGAAATTCGCTGTTATGCAGATGCTGCGACAGGGGTATTTCTATAATAAGCTTTATAATTTTTTACATATTTTTTATTATATCTTTACATCTTGTATAATTACTTAATTTTCGAAAACCAAAAATGATGATTGTTAATTTCTTATACATATAGTAGTATATTATTCAATGAGCGGCTAATGATAACGATTATTTACGAAGATGAACTTGCAACATGAGACGAATTTGCGAGGTAATTGTTGTAATTTATTTGACAATTTAATAGCCACTGAACCCGAGTAGAATACTATATTTTTTCTATGACATTTTTCATTTTTGATTTGAATAAAATGAAAGGTTAACTTTAAATTAATAGAATGTGATTTTTAATCTATCTCTAATGTCATTAAATGTTCGTATATGTCTATGGAAACAATCAAAATAGAAGATAAACTGTATTGTTTACATATACGTTACCATGCAGCACACCTATGTGAAATTAAAATTTGACAGATATATTATTTATAAAACAACTGCAAACCCATTGAATAGTGGTTGATACGGTGATTTCATTGGTCGAAAGGTATTCAGCAATGGTCATTCCTCCATATCTTATGTCTAACTTCCTTAGCAATTAATGGATAATGAGGGTAAAGAAAAGGCCGTTCACTTCGCTCGTAGCAAGGTCTATAAATCTGAATGATTTCCTCCCTAGATAATTTTTAATATTTTCTTTCTACAGTCATGTCTTTATTGCAGTAGCCTATGAAAATCGACACTTTTAAATCAATACATTGGAAATCTCCGCTGTTTGGTGTCATTTCCCCGAACATTGTTCTCCCTTTCTTGTACTCTAAACAGTATTATGTACTTGTGCTCTTCGTTTATTGTAAAAAAAAAATTTTTTATTGTACCTCCTTCAAAAACGTCAAAGAACTGAAAATTTTGGCTTTTTTAATTTTCAAACATTAATAACATGGAAACAATCTACCTTATAAAAAAAACTAGCTACCCCCCTGAACATTTCTTGTTAGAAATGAGTCCAAATATATCAAGAAATTTTCTTTTGTTTCAAATATTATGTTACTTTTTGTTATAAATAAAATCGTTTTAAACAATATCCAACTAGTCTACCATTTGGTAAGATAGATTATTGTAATTGGATCTGTCGGAACCGAGTCGATTGCAGAACTGATTCCAGCAAAGAAATTCCATTTGAATTAATTCGGAACGTCTACGCCCTACCATCTGTTCTAAAAAGATATTTCCTATGTAAATTGAGACATTACCAGAATAAAAAGTTGTCAGTATTTTCTTGTGACTTTCCAGTCCACTTAAATCGTTTTGCCAAACAATTGGGTGCGCTCATACCAAAATTACTGAGTTCTACTTATTTGTGAACTGTTATGTATGTTTTTAAAATATAACTGGGGAAAAGAATAAAGGTAATTAATTTAAACAAACAGAAGCGTAGAGATACTCAAAACGTATTTGTGATGCATGAGAAGATAATAGGTGAGAACTATCGATAGCACTATCGATAACTATCGATAGTTTTGACTATCGAAAACTATCGATATTTTTTTTTTTTACTATCGATAGTTTTCGATACTTTTTTTCAGTCATTTCGTTTACTTATAAATACTAAAGATAATAAAAATTTCGTAGAAATTATAGCCAGAGATATAAAAACAACCATTTTAAGGGAATTTCCGGGCAAAAAGGAATAATTCCGCCCCAGCGTAAAACCGGCGACCTTTTTTCTTTTTTTTTTTTTTTGCTTGCCGGCTATCTAAATGCCGCCCAACTTGGGTATCAAAAACTATCGATAACTATCAATAGTTTCACGACTATCGTAACTATCGATAGTCGGGACTATCGATAGTCAGAACTATCGATAGTCGGGACTATCGATAGTTCTCCATCACTACGAGAAGATATACACGTGCCTTCAGTTTTTTTACTGCTTTAGGTATTTTTCTAATTTGGCCAATCTTATGGAGAATACCTACCACGTATTACTTACTTATGCCTTCTGCTAACCATTTGTTACTTACGAGTTCTTACTTATTACTTACTAATTTCTTACGCATTGAAAATCATGTATTAGATTAAAACTTCTTTCTCACCTATTGAAAAAAAATTGCTTATGAATGTTTCCTATGAACTACATAATATTCGTACCTATATTTAAACAAATTTTGCTGGATCATGCTGAAAATCGCTGATTTCATTGAAACATAAATAAAACACAAATGATGTATTTGTAAAAAAATCTGATTATTTGCCATTTAGTAATAATATAATATATTTATAAACATCTACAATACAAAATTTACACGCTATAATCATATAACTATAGAAATATAATATTGTGAGAAGATATAATACAAGAGGTATCTTATTTTTTTCATAGAGAAGAGAAAAATAGTAATAGTGTTTGTTTTTCAAACTTAGGTCGAGTAAGTTTTTGAAGGAAAAATGGGGCCAAATAAACAATAACGAGAGAAAGATACAAAAAAAGAGAACGATAATATAAATTGTAATGTGTACAGAGAAGGTATATTGTTTTCTTTAGTTAGAGGAGAGACGATTATTACAAATGCAAGGTATTGCTAATAATTATGCCACATAAAATTTATAAATCTGTTGTATTAAATATTCCTATGATATAAAAAATAAATAAAAAAAAACTCGTGTCGTAAGTGATATTTTTTATATAATTTATAAAAAGCTGTTAATAGTGCGATTATATTGGTTAAAAGCATTTTATAATATGAAAAAATAAATTTAATATACAACAACTACGTATTATAAATTTTTTGAAATTTTTAAATCATTCTCTTTATAAGTATTTCAGTTAACTGAGAAAAGCAAAGTACTGAAAAAACAGTAAAAATATATAAATTAATCCTAAAATTTAAAAAAAAATATGAGATCTATTTTTGCTTCTTGTTGAGAATTATACAATAAAAAAAATTCAGTCAGGTTCTTGTTAATTTTAATGATTAATAACATTTAAAAATTACTCTCTCTCTATTCATAGAAAATACATATGTAATTATATAAAATTAAAATCTTACTTAAAATGAAAATTAAAAATTTACAATAAATTTTCGTTTGACCCTTTCTGTACATGGTATGTACATAAAATTTTAAAAAATATTTTAAAATATAAAAATTCTATTCACTAAAAAATGACTTCAATATTTTTATTAAATTTTACTTTTTCTCACTAAAAAAATGTTTTCGTTAACATAACGTAATATCGCTCAAATGCAAACTTGCTTCCAAAAATGAAAATAAAAATACTGTATCTAGTATACCCTTTGTAACAATATTTGGTCTGAGCAAATTAATGTCAATTGAGATCAGAAATCGGAATAAGCTACTATACATCGATCCTGTTGGAAGTTGGATTGAATCTGGTACTGAAAAGAGTATACTAGGAAAATAGTGGTATTTTAAAACTTTTTCTGGTATAAACATTTAATTGTATATTTTTAAACCATTATGTCTCTCAATTTTTGTTCTCTTAACTGAACTTCTACATGTAATATGTACTCCTTTTTTTTTGCTTTTTAATTCTAATTTCTTAGCACACAATTTGAGACAAAAAATATATTTTTGCACTATTGTATAAACAAATCAAGTTACACAATAGTCTACTAATTTTTCTTCCATAAAAAATTTGTACAGTCTTTTTTCTTGAACCAAATATTTTTTTTTTAATTTTTAAATATTTATCATATAATTATAGTTTTTTTTATTTATAAATATTTTTTTATATAATAAGTAAAGCACCATTTCTTCTTTTTCTTTTTTTCCAAAAAAAAAAAATTAACAATACAAAATATTGAGAGAATAATGAAATAAGAATTATGTTTGAATTATTTCAAAACATTTCTGCTTTTTATTTAAAGTGAGAGCAAAAAACGATTATTTTCTAATACATTTAAAGCACACTTAGAATTGGCAAAGGCATATCGGAGTTACACTTTTATTAATTACTTTTTTAGGCATTTGAAAAATCACTGTTCATATATATATATATATATATATATATATATATATATATATATATATATATATATATATATATATTTCTTTTACTAAAATTAAATTTTTCAAACTCCCGTTTTTTCTTTTTTTTTACTTTTTTCTTTAAATTTATTTAAATTTATTCGATGTAATAATATACTATCTATGTACGTGTTAACAAAATAAAAGCAGTATGGAACATTATTCAAATCGATGAAGCACTTTAACAGAGGACATATTTAATGTCCGCACTTAAACGCATTCTTGAAAATTTCACGTCCTTTGAGGTTGGATACATGCCAGTTATGGAAATTAAAAGATTAAATTAACAAATTTTTCAAGTACATTAAGTAACTGAGTTAGTAACAAGTAATAAGTAACAACAACTAATCACCTCTAGCTGACCTACTTATCACTACTTACAACTTAATACTAATCCAGTCTGGACACATTATTATTAGCCGGTTAAGTTGGGTTTGTTTGTAAAATTCTTTTTGTTATAAATTGACTGTAATTAACGTACAGGCGATGTAGTACAAAGTTCCACACTGCGCACAATGAATTTTTTGTTACAGGAGGGTGAAACTACATTTATATAGTACTTACAAATTCAATTTATTACCAAAAATGTATCACATTTTGTTGACAAGCTGACTTTTTGTTTTTAAATATAATTGTAACAACATGGAAACAATATAATATGTATTTCTTATACTGTTATATATTTTTTTTTACATTTTTTTTTATACTTTAATTTGTTTAAAATAAACGAAAGTTTTGGTTAAAACAAACATTGTCTTTATATTTAATTGAACTATTTTGTATCAAGCGGGGACAATATTAAAACGTTACTGAATTCGAAATGAATTTTAACTACGGAACACACATAATGTTATTCTATCGAGGAAGGGATCCCCATCCAAAAATTGACCTTTTATTATGTACAATAATTCGTTTGTTTACTATTAACATTTCTTGGGTTATTGTAAGTAGTAGTCGTTACATGAGATACACCTAAATTTGTTTGAAAATCTATCTAACATTAAACTTGAACAATTCTATTTTTTTCTAGTTTTCACTAGTACATTAAGAAACAATCTCTTTTACAGTTATTTTTATGAACAAGCTAATTAAAAAAAAAAATGTTACTCCAAATTGAACAATATTTGAAATTTAACCTTTTCTTTAAACTTCTAAATTAAAGTACTTACGTCGAAAGTGAGACTCTATTGGAATATTTAAACAATTTCGGTTTCATGAATTCCTTACTAAATAAAGACAATATTTATTTTTACGCTTAAAGATACGTGATATTCAATTTTAGTAAAGAAGGAGAGATTTGTTCCGAAAAACGAAGCTTTTAAAAAAATATTTTTTAAACATGTATATTGCCGTATGTTTATTTAAATAACTACTTTTACATTGACATTGTAAGTTTTTCCATCAAGAAAACATCTCTATTTAAAAATTACTATTACTATTATTATTTAAATACAATAGTTCCTATATAATTTGAACAGAAGTTGATAAAAATTAGTCTGAAAACTGTCAAAAAAGAATAGGATATTTTACTTTTAGTAATATTACAAATATTTATTTTATTACACCATAGAATAAATGTTATTTTACTTTATTTGTGGTTATGTTTTTACTTTGTGCTTTATGACGTCAAAACTGATTATCTTCTTAAATCTGAAACTGTTTTCATGAATGTAAAAAATGCGTAATGTACACATATATTAAATGCACACATAGAAAAGATCACCAAAACAAAAAAAGACAATAAGAAATAAAAAATGAAATAGGCAGTAATTAATATTTTCTTTCTTTATTTATTATAAATTATATACATATCAATAATTAAAAATGTGAAATAGAAAAACAAATGATAATAATATAATAATTTTATTCTCTTTTTAATTGAATTTGTTCAAAGTTTCTCTTTTTAAATACTCTAACCTAACTTCACATATATAGTAAGTAAGAGTTTATTTATATAAAGATATTTTTTCTTCTTATTCTCTATTTTTTAGCATAATTTTTAATTTTTTTAATTATATAATATATAATAATATATTGTTTTCATTGCGGTGCGCCGAATCACTGGAAATATATGAAAAAATTTCATGCAACTCATTTAAATGAGTTCAATTTTTATTAATATTTTACAATAAATAAATATTTTACTGAATGAATAAATAATGCCATTGATGTTCCTAATGTAAGGCCAAAATTTGTTTTTCGGTTCTCAGTGATTCTTTCTAAAGCTTTAAATATTTTCCATTGACAATTAAAATTTTTTAAATATTATTGGCCTTTTTAGACTTTATATTTTTATTAACCCTTTATAAAATAGATTTTGTACAAATTTTAATAATTACATTTTTAAGTAAGTACTCGTACGAAATAAAATAAGGGTTTCAAAACTGAAATCATAACAGGAAAAAATGAATGCCCCGAAAATAGTAAAAGCAATGTTTTTTTTTTACTTACTGTTTAAGAAATCGACGGCAAAATATGGACTGTAATTCTTAAGTAAAATATTAGCTTTTTAAATATATATCTAGCGGACAATTCTTTGAAATAAAAATATTTGGTCACCAGAGTAGTGAATCACAGCCTGATTTTGTTTAAATATTTGTATTTTAAAATGTAATTCCAACTAAATCTGTATGTTTTATGAGACAGCAAAATGTTACAGACAATATTAGTATGTTGTAGTTTTGGTAAATATACCTATGGTTAAAATAGTGAAAAAGTACCGTACTTATATTTAATCTCTCACAAAACATGCAGATCTGAAAGTTGAAATTTTTGAAAATGGTATATTTATTTGCTGAATCTTTGGGCCCATCTAAAAGAGATGTTACTAATATAGATATTTTGTTATTGAAAATAATTCGTAAACTTTTATTTGCATGTGGTCTAGGCACTGACTGTCAACCGGTCATTTTGCACACAATGTATTATATAATTTATATGCAAGTGCCCGGCGCACTCCACCAAAACCGTGTATCGATCGTGTGTCAATCAACTATTCGAACAACGAAACCCACATTCAAAATCCTCTTACGTTATATAATGATTGAATGCAAATTAAGGCAGACCATTTTTTATATAATGCTAAATATTTTAATGACAATCATGAAACTGAATAATACCAAAGACTGCTAAATAATTATACAAAGGAAACAATCAAATTAAAAAAAAAAAACAATAATGAGATCAATATTACGTGGGATATATTATCAAATATAGTCCTTTAAAAAATATTCGTACACTCATATCAAAATCTTTATAACAATTTAAATCTTTGAGCTTTCTTAAATTTTGATATGACGGTACAAAATCAATGTGAAATAAAAAAAAAGACAACTAACTAATTCATCTTGTATAAAAACTATATACAAATAATTATTACGTAACAAAAAAGGTTCATTCTCACAGAGGTAATAAAGCCCAAATCGAATCAAAAATATTCAATCATCATCGTCCTCAAATCGAATCCCGACATCGCGTACTTAAATATAACAAACGCCATTTTAAAATATCACTGGGCGATCGTTAAAAAATACACTTCAACACGTGAAATCTGTACACTTGAGATTGTATTGTTACAGTCAACAGTTAATTGGGAATCCACTGTTAGCCCAACCATTGCTCACACCAATATCTGACAACATTTCTGACACGTCGGATGTGCAGGAGAATGAGAAATGTGATCCTGAACTTGAAGATGCCGTTTCGAAATTGTCAATTTCCGTAAAAGCATCCATGTCCAATTTAAAATCATGAATTAAAATATCGTCCAATAGGTTAAGGTCGGCAAGCCCCGTTAAATCGCTTGGCGCTGGTAAACGGACGTCATTTAAATTTGTTGGCCTAATTCCGTTTGACGATTCGTCTTTAATTATAGCGCCCGGCTCGGATTTAAGTGAAAGTTGTTGATCGAAATCATGAATACTTGGAATGGCAGGCACTCGACTTAAATCGGAAATTGGATCGATTATCAATGACGGCATTGATGGATCGTCATAAAAACTGGCACTTTCTGGCGAGGCGGGCGTGTCGCATGATGGACTTGACGGCACTTTTGCGGTGACTGTTGGTGGAAGTGGATAATTACTAGCAGATAATTCTCCACCGACAGTTGTTGTGCTCGGTTTACTTATATTTTCTGTTTTTATGATCATCTGTACTTTGCCTCTAGTTAAATTTAATTCGGATGAAAGTCTTCGTATGCCGCTGACACTTTTGTTGTGTGAAGTGCTTATAGATCGTTTCTGTTTTTTGGATATCATAGTTGGGGCTGCACTTTTGGGGGCTGGTTTCACTGTTTTCTTCCTTGGACGATATTTATAATCTGGGTATTCTTGCATGTGAAGTTGACGTAATCGTTCTGCTTCATCAATGAACGGTTGACGTTCTTCGTCCTTCAATGTTTTCCAGCGTCGTCCTAAACGTTTACTGATCTCGGCGTTGTGCATGTCTGGATGTTGCTCGCATATTTTTCTACGTTCAATTTGTGACCAAACCATAAACGCGTTCATTGGACGTTTAATATGATTTGGATTATTTTTCTTTGTCTGAAACAAAAAGAGAAACGTTTTAATTATACCGCTCATTTCCATGTCAAAATTCCAAGTATAATAATAATAATAATAATAATAATAATAATAATAATAATAATAGAATCAATTTTTTTATAAAATACTCTAAGTAAAGGAAAGTACCCAAATCTGATCTTAATTTCGGATATGAAAGTATACTGACAATTAAACGATAAATGATGTTGCCAATGCCACTGAGGCGTAGTTTTAACCACTAGGTGGTTGTTGTGTTGTCCCCTTGAGCGTAGTCTGGCATGCCCGTCAGCGTATATAGAAAAGCTAATTGAATACGTCCCCATAGGCGTTGTGACGAACTGAAATATCATTTCTAGACAATAAACACCATAAAACACGCGTAAATCCTACTCCAGTACGTCTCGGGCGGTGACATACTGGAGTAGGGTTTCTAAGTTTTTACGCATTTAAATGCACTGGAAACCCTCACCCAGTTCGTCACCTATCAAATAAATCTCTGATAAAAATTATGTGATGTGGAAACCGAGTTTGTTTGTTTTGAACGACTAAATTAAAATAATTTAATGGGAAATACTTATTAAAATTTTTTGGCTCCAGTTTAATGAATCAAAATCAGAATTTTTATTTGTTCGACATTAGGTAGTATTTACATGATGGTATTAATATTAACCCTAGATTCATATGTTGGTCTACGTTGGTTTTTAGAGATTTTGTACTTTACATATAAGTTTTCCCAATTTTTTTTTTAAATTTATTAAAGATATCCATGTTTTAATTAATTTATTCAGTGATAATGATAATGTAAAAAAAAGATGATGGTAACTGTCTGACTTATAGAGACTACATAATACTGAAGTTTTAATATATTGAATCGAAAACCAAAGAATACGTTTCAAGTGACTTAGTAAAAGTTTAACAATTTATTTTTAATCGTTCAAAACAAACAAACTCGCATATCACGTAATTTTTAGCAGAGAATTATTTGATTGGATGGATTAATTGAACGATGACGAACTGGGTGAGGGTTTCCAGTGCATTTAAATGCATAAAAACTTAGAAACCCTACTCCAGTATGTCACCATCCGAGACGTACTGGAGTAGGATTTACGTGTGTTTTATGGTGTTTATTGCCTAGAAATGCTATTTCAGTTCGTCACAACGCCTATGGGGACGTATTCGATTAGCTTTTCTATATACGCGCCCGACGCTGCCCGTCACAGTAGGAACGTTGGTTTAACAAGAATTTACTATATTTTTCTAGAGTTTAAATATTTTATAATACCAACTTTTAATATTTATAGCCACCCGAAAATAAGTCTCACTATTAATTGCTTAATGTATCATATTTGCTAAGAGGTGTATTTTAAATTTTTATGGAAAAACTACCTGTGGTAGAGGTTTGTCGACAAGCGTGGTAAAATGAAATTTTGTATATTGCTTGGTTTATAGATAATATCCAGTTTTCTAAAGACAGAAAAAGGGAAAACTGCTAACAGTGTGGAGTAAATGCTTCAAATTGAATCATAAAGAATGTGCTGCTTTCAATAATAAATCAAGATTAACTTACTTGGAATATACTGACCGAATGTTTGATAATTTAAGTTCCTTAATAATACGCGGTTTAAGAAAGAGAGTTATAAAAGCCTTCAATATTGATTTGAAAACCTAATATTATCATAATTTTTTTCTTTTAGCAATGCAATTCCAAGAGAAAATTAAGAGCTAAATAAGAAATTAAAAACTCATTTGTTGTAGTTAAAAAATTAAGGTTTTGACACCAAAAATATTTAAAAATATTAGATCTGATAGCATTATTGCATCTCGTGGAATTTTTCCTTATGAAGTAAAGTCTCGAATTTGAAAATTTCATATATTACAGATCAATACTGACAAAAATATATCATGTTGAAAAAATGGTATCCAAAATTTTGGTACTTTCCTCTACAGAGGGAGTTAATAATACATATTATGGTGTATTTATTACTTGTTCAACCTTGTATTAAACTCAAATCAAGGCTTCAATATTTTCAATTGTGATCGGTCGATTATAAAAAATCGAATCACGTTTAAATAGAGATAGAGAAAGTTTGTAATTGTTCAAAGTAGGATGAAGGACAAGGATACGTACAGGTATCATTTCCGGAAAAGATCAATGGTGCGGATAACTTAACTCCACCATCATCATCAAACAAACTATTCAACAGACAGTTCATTAACATCGATCACGAGAAACAAACGGACATGGTTACTATCTTTGAATCATCGACATCAATATTATTACTGCCACGACGGGCTACAACGCATTTTGTTTCAATTATCCAGTATTGGTATTAAAAAAAAAACTTGATTTTTGATAATACAAAAAAAGAAAAAAAAAATTAAAAATAATAGCTTGGAAAGCTATTATTAATTTTAATGACGCGACATCTAATCACTTAATGGAGTATCATAATAATAACAAAACATATTAATGATTTCAAAAAAATCTTAATATAAGTAATTCTTTTTCGTCTTACCAAAAATGCATTTGAGAAACTAATAAACTACCAAGTAATTTTGTTAAGTGTAGCATTACAAATGTGTACCTAAGTAGTTTCATAATTAAATTTCTCTAATTCTTCAGTAACATTCTTATAATTTATAGCATTCTAGAGAAACACAAAACCCTTTTATTACCTCTAAGAAAAAAGAATACTAAACAACATTAACCGCCTTTTAAAAAACGTTATAATAATACCTGATATAAAGTTTAATTATTAAAAATTTAATACATATCAATTTTCATATCCCACGACAGTAATTTTATTTTATTTTTAATGTAAATTTCTTTAATGATTTCAATGTCTCACTCACTACGACGATATGAAAAGATAATCCAACTTTTTGAATATAGGAAATATAAGATACATTCAAGGTTCAGAACTCAATTAAAATAGAAGAATATTATTTTTTATTAGGAAAATTATATGTTTTACGAATACAAATGAACTTTTTGTTGAAGAAAAAATAAAACCTAGAAAAAAAACATCAAATTGAAATTTTTATTGCATACTTTTAAAAATAACAATTCCAATCGTTGGGTGCCTTGCCTTTTCTCTGTTTTGTTTTAATGATTACAAATCATAAAATTTTTTCATTTTATTTTCTTCTTTTAAAAATTTCATGACCAGCGTGAATAAATAACTACAGAAAATTATTTAAGAAACATCAGATGAAACTTAATTTTAATCAAAAAAAAAAAAAAACTTTTATTACATATAATAAAAAATTATATATATCTTTAAAAAAAAATAAACGATTACTCTTGAAGCAATTATGTCATAAAAACTATTTAGAATCATTCTGTAAAACAACAGCACCAATTTATTATTTTTGGTCATGAATTATGGTTACTTTTAGAGCGATCTAACGAAACCAAGTTAGGTTAGTGAGCTAAACGAACCATCATTGTTTTGGAACGAAATCTTTCATAAACACGAATTAAAAGTAATTTAGATTTTTTGATAAAACTACCTCCTCGTATTTTATACTTAATGTTTTAAACTTAATACATCCATGTAATACAACGGATACATAAAAAATATCTTATGATACAGTACAAATGTCGATTTACTTTTTGTTATAGTCTTATAGCACAGCTACAACAGTGCAAATATCCATTAATTTTTTGTTAAGGTTAGCAAATTCTAGATAGTTTCTTCTTTTGAATGACCTATCAACTTGTGTATGTCCTTAGCAAAACGATAATAAGATTTGTAATACGCAAGCAGAAGTGGATTAGTAAGAAAAGTAATTTTTAGCACAATAAACTCCTAAATATCCACGATATTGACCAGTTTATACTGAGGGTTACTTCCTTTCGCCCGCACACAAAATGATCGTCACGGCAGTATCTTAGCAGACATAATCCACTTTAACAAAATATAAGTATAGGTATATTCCTTTCTAATCGCCTGTCACGGAATTATTAGAAATTCTAAAACAATGCTGTTAATATTTCTGCAAAATATACGTAATCAATAAGTCAAAAAGTCATTTAATAATTAATTAAATCAGAAAGACAGACAGATATTGGTAACACAAATGTCTTGCTTCCTCATATTAACTACAATAAATGCTTTTGTAGTAATTATATTGTACAGTGCATAATTTTAAAAATAATATAATTATATGTACAATATTATAATATGTAAAAATAAGTATGTATATGTACAGTTGGAACAAACAAGTGCTTACATACTTGCTCAATTCAGCAGTTGACTGCTTATGTTGGCTATTATCTAACACACTACCAACAACTTCACACTATTAGCAACTTAATGAGCATAAAATGACTTATCATAGAATTAAGTATGTGCAAATATACAAATTATAATCATGAAATTAGTCAGAGCATGCTTGAAAAAAATTTTAAGCATATAGTACGTATATAATTTTTATTTTAATAAACGGCTTTCATTTGGTACCATGTCAAAATCTCAAAGGTTACGCTTGTTTATGGGTCTGGAAAAACGGAAAATTGTAACAACTGTTTGCATGTAAATATAGCGAATTTCCGTTTACAGAAATTAGTTTTTCTCCGAAATAAGATGACCTAGAATAATCGTTTAAAGACCTTTTTTGTGTGATTTTTTTCTCCTCACACGCACACACACACACACACACACACACACATATATATATATATATATATATATATATATATATATATATATATATATATATATATATATATATATATATATACATAAATTTTAGTGAATATTATTTTTGGTTTCTAGGGACCTCAAAACAAATTTCTGCCATAATTCCGGGCTCAAGTCGCGTCATGACAGTGGCTGTAATAGCTGAATTCAATTCTGGAAATTCGCTAAAATTAAAAAATTTGAAACGAATTGAATGTACATAATTATACACAATTTAGCTGTTAAATTAATAACGGCTGCTCTGTTTACAAACCGTCTACATTTTTAATTGCCATTAGTCAACTATCTATGTAAATAAGTAATAATTCATAATATTAGCGATGTCTACATATAATTATTAACAACTTCAACGAGAGAACTATTCTCCATCCATCCATGTTACAGACTTATTCTATACGCGGCGCAGTGTTTAACTAAATAAGAAACACCACGTATTATGTGCTACAATGCCATTATACATTAGTTGTGGCTGTCGTGTTTTAAACCTGTATTACTGCTACTGTGTGTGCTTTATAATCAGCTGATTCCTGCTAAACAAGTATACGGCCGGTGCGACCAGGCGATCAAGCTCACATGACTTATTATCACTTGTAAAACAATCAGAGAATATAATTAAAAACTCTTGCCAACATGAAAATTAGTTTTGGTCAAGTTTATTATACCTTATAATTTTTTTTTTCTATATAGTCATACAGAATACAATATTGCATAGGTGTTTTACAAGTTTTGTCAGGAATTTAATCAGGCATTGATTCTTACACAATTTAGTTGTATTCTATAAGACGATTTTTGCCTTTTCAATAAATTGACCAAGCGTTAATAAACGGCATAGCCGGGTAAGATAGGGAAAATGGCCATTCACGCAAAATTGATTATTTTTATAGGAAATAATACTTCTTAGTCCCAGATACATTCCTGCCAAATTTCAACCCTCCGAGGCTAATAGTTTATGAATACACAAGCAGATAAAAATTTTCAAAAAAAAAATTTTTGACTGAATTACTGAGCGGATTTATTTGAGTTTAATATATATTGTGTACCCACCGTAGGCAAAGTAATAAAAAAAAATTAACGTTATATCCCTTTATTATACTAATTTTTTTAAATTTTTAAATTTAAGAAAATTTTTTTTGACACTTACGCGTTGGCGACACCCACCATTTTTTGTTCAATAATATGTCTCTTAGTACTCTATAACATATATTTTTATGGAAAAATTTTAGTTGGTAGAACATAGTGATATTTCAATACAAATGCATGCCATGTTCGGTACTACATATATTACTTATGTATAAAAAGGGCCATAAAATAAAGCATCTGCCTTATTTCTAAAACACGGTAGAACTCTAAGGAGTGCAATAAAATGTTCTCTTCCCCCCTGAGTTGCAATTCTTGGAGTTCTTATGACGGTCTAAAAAAATATATATATTTTGACTTGTTATAAAAAATATGTTTTAACTTGTTAAAAAATAATTTTCCAGGTTAATCTTACCATGACTCAGAATATTTGAATGAAATCAATAAAATTATCTCAGCATACTTACTAATTAAAATTACATCTAACTCAACAAAAATTATAAGTTTTAGAAACTTTATTTAAATAAAAATAATTATAATAACAATAATACGTCTAAAACGTTATATTGTTTTAATAACAATAAACATTAACTTAATAAATTGGAACAAAAACCTCAACAATGTATAGTAATAACAAGAGTCCGGCTAAAACCGGTTGTAGTTATAAAAATATGTAGGTAAATTACATGTACATATAACTAACTTGAAGAAAGTAGTGTACATGTGTACGAAATATGTAGCTCGCCCCTCTCACTTGATGTTTTTGTTGCACTTCTTAAAGGGGTGCAGAAAGTGCATTTTTTCTATAATAAAATTACATACGTTCATGACTACGACAAACAATCTTAGATAAACGTCTAGCTTTATCTGCCGTTTGTCTTCTTTTGTTAGCACCATGACGGGTCATGGGGAATTATAACGAAATGCCCAACTGCTATACTATTTTGAGAGCTAATAAACTTTGTATGAGATTGTTGACGTCGTAACACGTGGTGTATGAGCTAACAAAGTTTCACTTGACGTCTTACAAAGGAAAAAAAACTCTAACAAAAGAGAAATCAATATCTATTTTATTTTATTAATAAAAAAGGATAAACGGCAGATAATGTTGGACTTTTGTAAATTTAAACTAGTTTATCGTAGTTATGAACGTATGTAATTATATTATTTTAGAAATAGGGTAGATATTTTACTTTATAGTCCTTTTTATACATAAGTAATATATGTAGTATCGAACACGGTATGCATTTGTATTGAAATATTACTATGTTCTACCAACTAAAATTTTTCCATAAAAATATATGTTACACAGTACTAACAGACATATTATTGAAAAAAAAATGGTGGGTGTCGCTAACGCGTAAGTGTCAAAAAAAAATTTTCTTAAATTTAAAAATTTTAAAAATTAGTTTAATAAAGAGATATAACGTTGATTTTTTTTTATTACTTTGCCTAAGGTGGGTACATAATATATATTAAACTCAAATAAATCGGCTCAGTAATTTCGTCAAAAAATTTTTTTTGAAAATTTTTATCTGTTAGTGTATTCATAAACTATTAGCCTCGGAGAGTTGAAATTTGGCAGGAATATATCTGGGGCTAAGAAGTATTATTTCCCATAAAAACAAACAATTTTGTGTCAAGGGCCGTTTTACTTATTTTACCCGGCTATGCCCTTTAAACTAATAATTAATTCATTAATTTTTTGACCTATACCAGGAAAAAATAATAAGCACGAACAGTGTAATGAAGAATTTAGTTTTTATTTAACATTTATTTTTTAAATTTCATATTATAAGTATTTTGTAACGATTCCGATGGCCTTCTGTATAGAACGATAACACAACTTTTTGATATATAATAAATTAGCGTGACCGCCATTATAGCATAACCTCTACAGCATGTTGCTTAACACCATCGCATGGCTGATGTAAAAAAAAAGTAATATTAATTCAAGTATAATTTAATCAATCAAACGAAAAATTTAAAGAAAATTAGTACACGACTTTTCCTTTCAGCGGACATTCTTTAAGGGGATGGTGTTTATGTGTTTGTGTTCACATATACAGTCTTCGTGAGAATATTTTTAAAATAAACAATATTTTTATGTAAACAAATTTTCAATATTAAACATATACAGGCGATTATTTTGGAAGTTAACATAAGTATATGATAATAACAATAATAAAAATTATTAATACACATACGAATGTATAATTTCCAAGCTTACAATTAGATGTAAATATTATGTAGCTAGAAAATATTCTTTAGAAAGTTATTTTAACAAAACTACTTTAACTTTTATATAAAAATAAACTGTGTAGAAAAACACCCTATTTATGAATTATCTAAGCGAACGATGTTTGTGTATTGTCGTCGGGCTAAAGAGAAGTCGGTGTACCTATATTTTATTAAAAACGGAAATTTTTGTCTGAACAGACAAAAATTTTATTGAGATAAGCATCCGAGTATGGGTGTGCCAGATCCAAATGCACATAAGTGAGGTAACATCAAAACAAACATGTCACACGTTGAGAAATGTGTTCTTAGCCACATAGTCTGTGAAGATAATAAATTATGTATATACAAAAACACACACCATGGTACATAGATACGTGTTAATAAAAGCAACGTTATCTTTCAAGTTTAATAATAATTATTAGCTTGAGTGATTATGGCTATTAATAATTTCAATATCAATAATAGTAATATAATTTCTTGCGTAATGCATATTTTATTTAAATGATGTAAAATGAAATCGATGGTGCACAGTCAGAAGGGAACAAATAAGAAGAGATAGCCATCAATATATTATGTATATACATATTTCCATTTTAACACTTTACAGTCCGAGCAAATCACACTAGTGTAATAGTCAGAACATCCGTAGAGGCCGGTCACCAGCAGTGATGTGTGTGATGCTACCGCGGACAGATAACATGGGTAACTCACTCTCAGTGTAATTAATGATAATTTCTGTAAACGTTATAGTCTATTGACTATTGTAAATTATAGATTTTTATAGTATAAGTGCAACAGAGTGCACTGCAGCTCAAATATACCAGCTTCATCTTTATACATTAACTCTGCCGTGTCACACCAATCTCACGTATCTCAGAAATGATAGTTTTGAGAAAACTTGATTTGAATAAAATATCAATAAATCTTAATTTATTATCTTAGACATTATTAAATATCTCAGATAATTGATTTTTATTATGTGTTATTGATTCAACGTTGCAGCATTGATTTAATAACGTACAAATATACTATTTGAAAATATAGGAAATAGGTAATGTGATGTAATCAAAATAAAAATTTAAAAATATAAAATAGATTAATTATTTATTACATTATTATTAACAAATTAATTAATTTTATTGTCAATACATATACTAGGGATTGAATAGAATCCTTTAGACGTTGTTATGCATAATTGTTGTATCTTAAGATACATCACATTTGTATGACACGGCAAAACGGTCATTTCAAAATATTATTTTCAAAGTTAAATATATGCAACACACAGCCAGCTATATTTCCTTGAGCTAGCAAAATTAAAGTGAAATATCAGCCGTATTAAGATGTAGTGAGTTATATTATATTTACCATATCGCATCGTGAAGAAATATCATGGGAAAAAATCTCAACAAATAAGTATTTCCACTCCAACTTCCAATCGAATTGAATTAGGAGAGTTAAAACCTGAATTCCGTAGAAATATAAAAAAAACAAATCTCAAACAAAAAACGAATTTATGCGACTTCTAACCATTCGCAATAAATTTAATATAGGTATAAAATTCAGTGAATTCAATTTGCAAAAAAATTTAATTGTACAACAATTAGTGACTCGACAAGAAGTTAGAAAAACACTAATTAAGTTAGCTTAGTGAAATAAATATTTATATTACAGCGAAAAATTATACCATATTATAGGTAGTGAAAGGAAATTACAAAACTAGTACCTACATGTTATAAAGTTCAATATAAATAAAAGAAAAATTTTCCATTTTAAAGCGAATTCTTAAAAAAAAAATAAATGGAAATTTCGCATAATTATCTTTTTACTAGCACAAAACATTTGAATCGATTTTCTTAGACAAACAGGTGCCACATACAAAGTTTTTTTTTGTTACAATTTTCAAGAACGTTCAGTTATATTATATAATCGAAATAAGGTTAATTAATCTTAATAGTTAATTGCAAAATATAATTTAAAAAAAAAAAAAAACTAATAATAATATTTACTATTTAATTTGAGGTCAATCAATTACAAAAATAGAAGAAAAAACAGTAATTACTTTATTTTCAAAATTATTTAATTAATTTAGCCGAAATTTTATATAAAGACTTTTAAAATACAATTTTTATTTGTTTAGTGTTAATTTTGTAATGAGTCTAATTGATTCTATCAATAAATAGCTAATTTATTTAATTTATTGTTCTGTTAAATATAACTAGAAAAATTGTGATTCGACTTACTTCAAGGCAATCGTGTTATTATTACTGATTTAAATTTTAAAATTATAATTTAATTGTAAAAAGAAGAGAAAAAATATTTTCTATAATAGGTATTTTCAAAGTGTATCAATTGTGTTTAAGATGGTGAGTGTATCGTGCTTAATACTACTAAATTTCAAACAGGAACGGTTACCTTTTTACTGTCGCAAATTAATAGTATGTATTGGAATTTCTTTTCCAGTAGTTTTAATTTCCTATTTTTAGTTTCAAACTAGCTAATGTTACCGTCTCTTTGCTTGGACAAAGCCAGCCAACTCCTGTCTATAGTGAAGCCAGTCTCGGCAACTTTGACGCTCGATTCTCACCGACTTCCTTAATTTCTTTACTTTATCTTCCTTAGAAGTTTATTATTAGTATGTCGCTACCATATAGGGTTGCCAACTTTTTTTAGAAAAATAAAGTATCTAACCTTCTGAATAAGAAAAAATAAGGTATTTGTCAGAAAAAGAAGTATTTTCAGTATTTTCTTTCATTATTAAATTTTATACATATTTTTTTGTGTTTTTAGCACATGCTAACAATTTTTGGTTATCTATGAACGTTTCATAGCTAGTTTCACAATCTAAGTTTAGATTTAAATAAATAAATAATTCATTTTCTATTAACTTTATGGAGGATCTATTTCTCCCTGCTCGCCACTTCACATTCATCATCGAAAAAAATCTCTCAATGAAAGCTAGGATTGCGAGAATAGAGAACAAATAAAAAATAATTTTGTAAGCTATTAAAATGGTAAGTTATCACACGCATTTTTAAGTATAGGTATATTGCCGTTTTTCAACAGTATTTTTCTTTACAAATTCTTTGTTATTATTAGTAAATTTTTTCTGGATTTCTTTGAGTATCGATTCAGAATACTGCTCAATCATCCATCTTAATATATCGTTTGGGAATTACGTATCGGATAGTTTTGTTTAGTGAAATCACAGTCAAGATTCAAAATAAAGTATTTTAGCATACCTACTTTATTTTTATGCAAAAGTATAAAGTATGTTTGTGAAAAATAAAGTAGGATACTTTATTATAAAGTATGGTTGGCAACCCTACTACCATACCATATCCCCCCCCCCTATCCATAGAGCTGCGACCGTGAGTTACGCCCATGGTACTACGGAGATCTAGCAGCACGTACTGACAAACCACGCTTATATTTATTATATATAATTATGTTGATTACATTGAGAAAACTACTTTTATATTCAAAAAATAATTTTAAAAGTGAATCAAGCGTCCTACCAAATCGTACTTGCTCAAATAGTGTTTACCCTATACAGTAAGTCATTTTTAAACACGGATTAGTTGTAATAGCATGTGAGAGCAGACAATTCTGAAAAATGTGTAAGGTAGAAGTATAGTTTTCTACATGGTGAAAAATATTTTTTGCCAAAAATCGATGATTCAACAGAGTTAGAGGAAAATAAACGATTATGTTTATAACAATATATTACGCCAGAATTTTTAAATTCTGATAACTTTCAGATATTCCTGAACGATCATTTTAGCCGACCCTATAAATTTTTTATCATTTAATCTTTTCTTCAAAAAGTATTTATTCAAATAACTGAGAATTTTCTATTTGTTTTGAAATGGTGACCCCATTAATTGCGTGTTGAAAAAGTAATTGATTAATCCTTATATGCATTAACTTTTGGAATACTTAATACCCAAATCCACCTTAAATAAACAAAACAAATCTTTTGTATTCTGAGTGTTAGTTTAGATTGATACGAAGAATATTATCAAAGTACGCCGTGCACCAAATTTTTGTATTCAAAACGCAAATTTAGCTGCAAATTTTGTTGCTAGTAATTCATGCTAGTAGTTAATTAATAACATTCGAACAAGATACGTTTGTAATATAAAAACTTGCAATAAACGAAAGATAGTTTTAATGGAATACTATGTTTGAGATAATTCAGTAAGTTTCAAAGGAAAGGAACAAATTGTGGAACTACGTATTATAATGACACAGAGTTTTGTTCTTGTTTTCTTACATTGAGTTTACTACAGAACAGTTATTTCATCAAACAATTTAAACAAATATTGAAAATATTTAAAGTTTTAATTACTTTGTCAATTTCACGAAAATACTATTCTTTTTACTTAACACGTTTTCAGCCCTTTCGGCCATCACCAGAGTAAATTGATGAAAATAAAATGAAGAGAATCCATAGCTAAGAAGATGCGTAGGGTGTAATATTATTGAAAGTAAATTGGAAAAAACCCATAAATTTTGTTTCGGAACAACTGCACGTGCGAAGTTAAAAGCAATCAAAAAACCAGTTTGTAGGTACCGACATGGTTATTTTTACCTAATATTGTGACCGTTCTAAATGGCTTGCTTATGAATAAATTAAACTAGGGGTGTCCAAAAATTATTGAAAGTTTGATGTAATTATATTCGTTTGGAAATTTGTTTTCAATAAAGGGGAATTATTTAGATCATTTTGATCGTTTAAAACTTCTACTTGTGGGTCACTGTACAGTCTATTAATTTCCCCAGAGCCCCTAAAAGATTCAGTTTTATACCCTTCTGACAAACGTGTAGAACTTTTGGTTTATGATCCATTCTGGGGAAATGACCTGTTTCCAAGATATGTAGACCGAAATTTGAGTCGAGAATTTGTGAACCAATGTGCTCCTTATATCTTGTGTCGAAACTTCGTCCCGTTTATCCCACATATTTGGCGTTACATTGGGAACAGTCCAAGCGGTAGGCCCCACTCTGTTTTAGTGGATCAGTTTTTTCTTTGGTGTTGTAGAGAAAACGGCCAAGGTTCCAACTGAATGAAAAGCTGGTGATATATAATATATTGTAAACCGGTTACCAATTTTATGTGAGATGACACCTAAGAATGAAAGGGATACATGATGTTTTGGGTCTGGATCAATTGTAAATGAAGGATATATTTGCTCAATGGTGACTTTATGCTGTTTTTTACGGATGAGTTCATCTATTAATTGTGTTGAAAGACCGTTGTTAAGGGCCATTTGTTTTATCGTGTTTAGTTCTGTTTTTCGATCTTTTGGTAGAAGTGGAATGGAGAAAGCTCTATGAATCATTATTGAACGGTATGCTGCTAATTTATGGCATCCGGGGTTAAAAGAGGTTTGCGATAGATATTATATGTAAATTTATTGGTGCTTTTATGAACGGTAATGTCTAAAAAATTGATGCTACTGTTTTCTTCTATTTCTTTGGTCAATTGGATTTTAGGGTGGATGTTGTCAAGATATTTTAGATTGTTGTCCAGTTGGCGATCTGTTCCTTTGAAACCAACTAAGATGTCATCTACATAGCGAAACCAAAAAAAAAAAATGTGTTTTTTAGAAATTTGACTTTGTAAGACAGAAGTTTCAAAATTGTTCATGAAGATTTCGACTAAGTGTGGACTTAGGAGGGAACCCATTGGGACACCAGAATTCCGAATGTACCAAAAAAGATAATTAAAAAAAGACTGACTAACCCCTGTCTTAATATACTTTTCTAGGTACAGAGTATCCGATCAATCTTTTTGACATAAAAATACGTAGATATTAAAATGGTTTGGAAAATGAATTCAGTTAACAAAAGTACGTACAATGCTTGCAAAATTTATAATTTTTACGTCCTCGGGTTTTTGGCACCCGTCGATTTCTGGCGCCCGAGGCAGTCGCCTAGTTTGCCTATATGGTCGCGCCGGCCCTGCTTATTATTTATTATTAATGTTAGTTATAAAAATGTTTACATGTCAGGAAATAAAATAACAATTTACATAGAATTAAAAAACAAATTACATTACAGACAATTACCAGAAGTCAGAATTTGATCATTAAATTTAAAATAATTCTGTTCAAGGCACAGTGAAAATGAATCCATAATTTCTTTTTGTAGAGGTGTAGGGGAATTATTATTATTATTATTATTTTTTTTTTTTTTGATTAAAATTGGGGTACTGCTGCTGGTGGATGGCGCGGCCAGCAGCACCCGGCGGCATCGCCAACTAAGGGCATGCGCCGCCAGACACGGTAAAATAAAAACAACACATAAAGACAGGAACACATAAATGCAATAGACAAAGGACAAACATACACATAATAAAATTCAACGATGGACCCTGCCATCCCAGGGCTTCAAAAAGAGTGGACAGTCCCCGGTGGCGGCACGCTAAGTGCTAGCCACAGCGTCCGGCCACCAAGGTCTGAAAACCAACGATGAAACTCCGAGGTGTAAAGGGCCTCGGAGTGGAGACAACTGACTAGAAAACACTCAAAAAATTTATCAGACAATATTAAAAAAAAATCTTATTACGTCACTGGGGAACCACAGGCCGACCAGTGACGCAATAAGTAGTTAAAAACAATACCGCTGAAGGACCACAGCAGCAAGCCCACAGCGGCACAACAAAATAACACAGATAAGATTAAAAAAAAAGTGATGTACCACCTCGGGTGGAAAAGGTACCTCAGTGGTACATCATTAAAACAAAACAGATTAAAAGCAATCTTATTAAAAAACGAAAACAACAATATCACAGATTTCGGAAACTTTATAGCTCTGCGACACGATTCCGCTCTCCATAGTCTCGACAATTCCGGAATGGCTTCGCCAACATCTAGGAACTCACACGTGTAGGGACAGTGACATCTGATTACTGAGCAACATGTACTGTTCTGTCAGATAGCTGATTACTGGGTACATGTGCCGTTCTGTCAGATGTCGGGGTCAACCCACACGGGAGACTGGTACGATGACTAGGCCACGTTCGTCCGAGTCGAGGCTATAGAGAACGGGACAGTGCCACAGAGTATCACAGAACGGCAATCTGACCTATGTTCGTATTACTTCGACGGGGCGGAAGCCGCCACATCGACGCCCACGAACGCATCCGTACGAGGGACGACGACGTCTCCTTACTGAGCGAGCTCGCTCAAGCCGTTCGGGCAGACGTCGACTCGTATGTGTAGGGGAATTATTATTTACCAAAATATTTTCAATAATTGGGATACAATCTTTAGAAGGAATATTTGAGAACATGTTGGAAATATCAAATGAAATTAATCTAAATGTATTGTGTTGTAACTGTAGGCTGTCCAGTTTTTTGCACAAATCGACGGAGTTTTTACATGTAAGAAGAAACTCCGTCGTTTGTCAAAAGGGTATAAAACTGAATCTTTTAGAGGCTCTGGAAATTAACAGACTAAACAGTGCCCCACAAGTAGAAGTCTTAAACGATCAAAATGATCTAGATAATTCCCCTTTATAATATTACTAGATTTGAGCGTTACTTTATGGTATTCCATATTTATAAATAATAAACAAATATTTTTCTTCGCAAAACGATCAAAATGATCTAAATAATTCCCCTTTATTGAAAATAAATTTCTAAACGAACATAATTACATCAAACTTTCAATAATTTTTAGATACCCCTACTTTAATTTATTCATAAACAAGCCATTTAGAACGATCACAATATTAGGTCAAAATAACCATGTTGGTACCTATAAATTGGTTTTATGATTGGTTTTAACTTTGCACGCGCAGTTGTTCCGAAGCAAAATTTATGGGTTTTTCCCAATTTACTTTCAATAATATTACATGCTACACATCTTCTTAGCTATAAATTCTCTACATTTTATTTTCATGAATTTACTCTGATGATGGGCGAAAGGGCTGAAAACGCGTTAAGTAAAAAGAATAGTATTTTCGTGAAACTGACAAAGTAATTAAAACTTTAAATATTTTCAATATTTAAAATGAAATTTCACAAAGTAAGTCTCTTAACAGTGAATTATTTAATTCAAACAAAGCATATTTAAATATCAAATTTATGTATAGCAAACAACAGCCTTCATTTTCATACATCATTTATACATATATATATATATATATATATATATATATATATATATATATATATATATATATATATATATATATATATATATATATATATATATATATATATATATATATATATATTCAAAACGTTTTTTAATCTATTAAATTTATTCAAAAAGATCAGGTATTTCTTTATCATACGTGGGTAGGTGTCTGGTAGTAAATAAAATAAAAAGCAAAAAAACTTGAATAAATATCAGCTGTTAGTTACGTTTTGTCAAGAAGAATCGTCAACACACTTCACAAAATTATCGCCAGTTATGGCATGTCAGTTTGAAATTACAACCAACCTTTAATTTTTTCTTTCGATCCCTCACATTTACAAAAGGCAACAAATTAATATATGAAAGCGTAATAAAAAGATTGGGTAGATAAAATTGGAATTTTACCTTAGTTTAGTTTTTTTTCTTTATCTACACCTGTGTCAATAAAAGAAAAATGTTTTGAAACAAACCCGATGAACCCCTCTTGAATGTTTTTACATCTCATGCATAAAAAATTGTTTGGTTGGTTATCCAGTCTTAGATTTTTTTGAAAAACTTACACCATATTACGCTCGATTGGAACTTTTTAAAGAGGGAAAATATAAAATTTGTATATGAAAATGTTTAACATCAGAGCTACGCTCCTGATGAAGTAGTGCAAATCGAAACAAATGTTTAGAAATGACTTACTTACAAGTTTATCAATTTTTCCTCATCTTATATAGAAATATCATACGATTATAATTAAATTTAATAACTGTGACTCATCAACTGCAAGTGTTTAAATTACTGATAATTTTCAATTTTTTTAAATTTTACTACGGGATGTTGATTACAGAAATCGCGAGCCATGTACTTAATTTATTATAGTTATTTGTAGAAATTGTAAAATTATAAATTTATTTCATGTTTGGTTATTTTCATAGTTTCAATGTATAAATAATTACAATAATTGCCAATAATACTGGTTTATACAGTTGTCATAAAACGTTAAAAATATGTACATTCGACGGAAACCAAATTTTAATTTATAACTATATGAAAAATTGAAAGTGATTAAATCTGAAGTGAGTACAAGACAATTTTTTTTTAAAGTTTTCTTTTTTTCCAGATCAATCTTTTTCTGTTAATTAATTAACAATTAAATACATTCAACAACCTTGATTGTAGATTTTTTAGAAAGTAAGTAAATTTTAAATTCACTCGAATAAATCTACACATATTACGGAAAAATATAATGAAATATACATAAGTCTATCGAAACTTAAAAATTTGTTTGTCGTGAAGATCGCGACAAGGAAATAACGCAAAACCTACACGAAACTTTTGAAAATGTTGACAGTTTAATTCTTTCAGCTTATATAATTTAGAAAGTTCCTCAAATTGACCATATATCTTAAAAGTAATTTAACTGAAACTTCATTTTCAAAACAAATTTTTTATTGAAAGAAAAAATATGACAAACTTTATTTCCAGTCGTCTCTCATGTATATAATAGAAGCAATTATAAACTTATAATAGATACGGTAATTATATTTATATAACAATTTTAGAAAAAAGAAGAACGAACAAAACTTCACAGTAGATAATGCAATATTATATAAAACATGTAATAAAATTGGCAGCAAACTATAATTTGGTTTTGAAAGTAAATTATTTAAAACAGATAGATATATAGATGATACAAAGGTATAGGCTAACGTTCAGCTATATCTATCAAATGAATTAAGCACCTATTTAACGATACACTGTTTCATGTTACACGCAAACATGACCGGACGGCTCGCTAGGCTAGCTTCACTGCATTGCCTTCGTATTCTTGACGGGAAAATTGCGTCCCTTGAGGACTTGTACATTTTTTTTCTATGTCTATTCTTATAAATACACCATATATTTATTATCTAGTTTCTATGGTATATGTATCTACATAGTAATTATTTTTATTAATATCGCCATATATAACTTAGGTAAGGCTGTATATAGTTATAAAATATAACATTTTAATAAATAGAGTGATTATTATTATTATTATTTACATTCAAGTAAATGAAATTATTTATTTTACAGTTAAATTCGTGTTGTACCTAAATATTTTATTACGTGTGTAAGTATGTATTTTGGTGAACAGCTGAGCGGAAAATTGAAGCAATCACAGGATCAATCCGGGACTTCAATGGTTAATTAAATACTGTTAGGTATTGGTATACCAATTAATTAAATGAGTCATTACCTTTACAAAACTTTTTTTGGTTAAAGATATCTATGGGTGTCTGCCCGACAGTACACACCAGTACAAAATCAGTTAGAAGCTTCTTTGAAATAGACTAAACTTTTTTTCAAGTTTAACATAATTAAACACGTTTTTCTTCTCCTCCTACTGAACTCCTATGGAATTTGTCAGACACTTTACTATTTGAATGCTAAATCAAGATTTTATATAATTATTAAAATTTAAAAAAAAATGGGTAGTATATTCATCAAGACTTACGACATGACTATACACTCAAATATATTAAGTCAATAATATTACAATAATTATTGTTCGCCAAATGGTCAAATCAAAACAATGTTTATTTATTCAATATTCAAGATAAATATGTTTGATTTGTACGCAAGTTAACCTTGTAACAATCACAACTTTACGTTTACGGAATAAATATAAGAGTCTTTTCATTTCCTTAATAAACAAGCCAACAATAACCTTTTTTTCATTCACTTTATATAGCATTTACTTTTTTCATCTTTAAGGTTAAACTTGTAAATTATCATAAAATCATACATTATTAATAAATTAATCAATAAATAATAAAAAATATGCATATTGATTTTTAAATAAATTTTCAAACACTAACGTATAAATTAATACGGATTGTTTTTATATAGTATATTAGATACATATTTTAAAATTCATTTTTTCTATTAGTATGTTAGATATTTCATTCTAAATTTCTAGAAAAAATCTACAACCACGAAAAAAACTCAAAAGGCAATTGTTTGGTTTCCAATACAAGAAATGATATTTGACACTCTTATATATTCTTGTTGTTAAATCAACGTTAACTTTATTAAAAAATTTTTACACAGTTGTAGGTAAGAACGGAACCGCTAATTTTGAACTAAAAATATAAAACAGATAAAAAAAAATTATTTTTAAATTTTTAGATCGGATGGACGGACGATCCCCTTAAATATAAAAGATACTAAAGCGTTGAAATAATTTAACTTGACAACAGAGTACTAAATTTAAATCAGACATATATCCAATATACATCAATAATTACGGTTAGTGTTCTTAATTACCACACACCACGATTTGAGTCGGGTAAGTGAAAATCCGTAATTTAGATTATAAATGGTTTATTATTTCCGACCTTGATTACATTTAATTTACAAATAAAAACAACATACCTAATTAATAATTTAATACATAGGTAAGTAATATGAATGCAACTGGTATTTTATTATATAAATTATAAGTAAAATAAAAGTCTTAATAGTGCAACGGAACCTTGATTTCAATCAAAATTATATGGGTGATTCCATTCTAACTGTGATTTTTTATGTCCTGTACTGTTTGTTCTCACTGGTCATTAATTAGCGATCTATTAATGAAATTTTTGTGTTTATTGTATATTCCTGGACATATTTCATCACTTTTTTTTTGTAAAGTATGACTTGCAATCCAGAGAAAACTTACACTTTATCTCTTAAAGGTCAGTACCGTGGCATGTCCATTTCTAGAATTTTTATATAAATTGTTAATTTTTTTGTCGCAATATACGATTCAAACTAATTACCAAATAAATCTTAATGAGTATGATTAAATTTACAAAAATTAACACAATTTTTCCCAGTATATTCATTTAACATTGAACTCCGGCTCAATAACTTTTGTCTTTAGATTTAAACAAATTTTTGAATTTGAATTTGTATGACTCGCGCACCATCTACCTCGAAATTAATGAAACGGCTAATGAGCCATGTTGAAAGTACGTCACCTGAGTAATATTTATAAACATCAAGTTGATGGAATAGTGCAATAAGTTTGTGTCATTTTACAACTCAATTTCAAAAAAGGTATGTCATAAATTTTCTTGTCAGTACCGTGGTATTGATAAATTTTATCAACTATGAATTTTTTGTATCATAAGTAATAAATTTTTGTACTTATGACTAGCCTTAATTATACAGTGAATGGATATTATTAAATTCATAACCAAATAATTAGAGAGTTGCTGTTTTAAATGAAAATGTCAGTACCGTGTCTGTTTGACTGATTTTAGATGCATCAGTAAAATATTATGATGGTCATCGCAAAGCGTGACTTGTGGGACATGGTGATAACCTGGTCTATAATAAATATTTTTTAAAATTTTTGTAAAATTAATTCTGTATTATTTATTTTATAAAATATATTAAACTACTGCTAGAAAAAATATATTGAAAATACTCAATTTTTCACACCGCTGTACTGACTACTCGTAACCCTTTAAATCGGACAGACTGAATGTATAAATTTTCATAGACTCTGACGTAGAATTTTGAATTTAAAAATTTTAGTACAGTTAAATCTACTAAACCTAATTTAATTTGAAATTTGATTGTCATTTTCGAAACTTTAAAGTTGTAGCGAAATCCTTTCAGACTTTCATTTTTCCAATAATTTATAGTAATAATATATATTTACAAATAAAGTTTAATTTTAAAATCCAAAAATTATTAATAAAAAAAGTCACAGAACGGAATCACCCATATATATATATATATATATATATATATATATATATATATATATATATATATATATATATATATATATATATATATATATTATATATATTATATATATATATATATATATATATATAGTCTTAATTAAATTCCGATAATTATTACTATAGATTACTATATAGGTACATGTATATTATTGTACAGACTGAGTTATATAATTAATCTTAACGTGAAGCTAATCAAAAATTTTAGACATGGTTATAAAGAAACCTGAAAACAGTAACTTACTGCTTTTAAATAACTTCTAAATATAATTTGAATTCGTAATTACTTCCTTTAATTTAACTTTAATACAAAATTTAATTTTTTATATAGAATTAATTTTTAATTTATAAGCCAATAAAGTGTACCGACCCAACTTCATTTAGTTTTCTTTTTTTTATTTGTGATTAGTCCATAGCGCACTGTTACAAATTACAATAATGAGTTTTTTCATATTTCATTTTAATGAAGCAGTATTGTGTAGGTAGTAAAGTCGATATTATAAGTATAATTATTATTATAAGAATAAAACATTTGCTAATTGAAAACAGAAAACTTATCCGTAGGGAACAGTCAGAAAGGAATAAATGAAAAATTTTACTAAACATAATATTGAATTCTTTATGGTAGTGTTTCTCAATCTTTTTACGCTCATAATCAGAAGAAATTTACTTATTCCCTGACAATATTGTTAAAATAAAAACGACATTAAGTTTTTCTTCAAGATTTCACGCGGCACACACAGAAAATTTTACGGCACACTAATGTACCACGGCATACCCTTTGAGGAGTACTGTTCGATGGATGATATTCTCCTGGGATTATTTTATACGGTGACAAAAAGGAACTAAATATGTTGATAAAAGGAAAAATTATTTTACTACAAATTCATATTATTGTCTTCTTACTTCGCGCCAAGGATATTTTTGCTCCTGTTCCTTTAGAAGTGCATTACAGTGCTGTACAGACACTATACAGTTCAAATTTCAAATTCCCAACAAAAATTATCATCTAACATCGATTTTATATAACGTTATAAAATATTGACCGATTGAGTTCTGTTCGCTGATCATTGTTTTATTCGTTGTTTGACATTTTAACGAAGGTTGTGTTTTACTCTATTATGATTTGATTGGTTCAGTTCGTCATCATTGGCTGTTAGCAATAACAATATTTTATTGAAATACACACACCAGAGAACTCTGTGTAGTGTCACAGGTCTGCGAACTTAAAACGTAAAGTTCATTGCACGAACAACCAATGTAATAATCAAATCTATATAATATTTTTGTAAGACAATACAAATAATATAATTTTAAAATTAAATATAATACATGTTTCGAATCAAGTTACAAACGTGTAAAAAGGCGTTTTGCATAACCAGCTCGTCTTTTTTTTTCTTTTTTTAAGTTTGACTGTCGAAAAAAAAGATTTTAATTAGACTTTCAAATAATTTTTTTTTAATTTTTTAAATTGAATTTTTTTAGTGTCGTAACTCAGTAACACTTTTTTCAAAATAAATTAATTTACATATCTTCAATTGTATTTTTAATTTGTATTTAATCAGTTCCATAATTTGAATTAAATAATTATTAGATAAATAATACATATTTTCAAATCATAAAAAATTTAGTAAAATAAATTAGATTTATTATTTAAATTACATAATTTATATATCTGGTGGAATATTAATTAGATGTAACTAATTTATAAAATGTTTAAACTCCTAGAGAATTTTGACTTTCATTTACAATTACAGTAGCCTCTCACACACGGAATTAGTTTGTCGAGACACTTCGCCCATTACTCTCCACAGATAAACAAAAAAATTGTCAGGAATCATAATTTCGTAAATGGGCCACAGGTTAAAACTAGTTCGATAAGTATCCTAACCAGCTAAATAAACAGTTTAAATGAATAATGATTGGCTCAGACAAGGGATTTCCAAATTTCAGTAATTAAACAGAGAACAATTTTTTTTTACTGTCCCGTTCAAGTGCTGCGGGCCTGCGGCCCGTTTTGGGTGTACTGTGCCCTGTATTTTTATATTTTTATATATATATATATATATATATATATATATATATATATATATATATATATATATATATATATATATTTATATATATATTTATATATATATATATATATATATATATATATATATATAGGACCCATTTTAAAAATTTTATCCATTCCTGGTAATTAATATTTAAATAGCCTTTTTACAATATTTTTGATTTTACTTCATTTAACAAACCTTTTAGTTTAACAAAAGCAGCTACCTGCTGGGTGTAACCCCTCGTGCATATCAACAGACAGATGTCTGTATGATTTCCTTTGTTTCTGGTAATTGTCGTTCGCCGCTATTTTTACGTGTCTGGTTTTCCCCAGTGTGCTCCGGTCAATTTAATAATATTGGACCTAACCAGTTTTTAAAAATAAATTTTGCTGTAAACTACCTTTGCAAACAATACAAAAATTTTTAATTTTATTGTATACTGTGATTGTATCTGTCTCTGTCTCTGTCTCTAGCATCCCCCACCAATGCATTATTCGCTCCGATCTATATTATAAATAGTTTTCGCCAAAAAGAGCAATTTTTAGTTAAGTTTTTTCACCTGATGATGGTGTAAAAGCCGAAAGTCGACTCGTGTTTTTCTGTTATTTTGCTGTGAAAAGTGACAAAGCAACGATACCATATTTAATATGGATTTTCACAAAGTAAACCTGTCTAGTATTAATTATTTGAAAAGTGCTAGTCAAGCAGTACAAATTAAATATTTCTACCGTTTTCATCTAAAACAAAAAGTTTTCTCACAAAACATTTGGTTCAACAATCAGTGCTTAAAATATAAACTCACTCCAAAATACGTTAATATAAAATCAAATAATTCTAGTGTAACTGCGCAAAAGACAATAGATAAAGCAAAAGTGTTGTGGTTAAAAGAAGAAAATAAAAAGTGGTTCCTTCAGCGTGATAGTTTTCGTACATATTTAAAACTTTTACATTCCGAACTTTCGTTTAAACTTCATCCGATAGAATTTGACTTACTAGAAGACAAAATTTATAGTGCAGTTAGTGACATAATTTATAAAAAATACACTCAACAAGTCAAGAAACTAACAAAACTTAAACAAAACCAACTAAAACCATTCAGAAATAGTGCTACACCAATATCAAATATTCAGTTTTCCCCACGGGTTGTAAATCTTTCTAATAGTGAATTTTCAGAAAATGAAATGGCTCTACTTAACAAAGGTAACAAATTTTCTTTTACTCCATCCAACCAGTTAATCAGTAAAGAAAACCTCGCTATCTTTTCAGAACTTGGTATTCTGAGAAATCAGTCTTTAATCGAAAATCCAGACAGTTTGAAACATCAGATCGCTAAACTTATCTCTGACACAGTTACTCGTTTTCCAAAGTTAAATTTTAACCATACTTTAAAAACAATCAAACAAAAAATTGATCAAGATAATCTCATCATCACCAAAGCTGATAAAGGTAATACTTCTGTTATTTTATCCAGAACTGATTATAACAATAAAATTTTATCTTTCTTAAATAGTTCCGATGTCCAAATACTAAATAAAGATCCAACAAATTCCTTTTCTAAAGATATTAAACGCCACGTTGAAAATTTGAAATTCCTACCATTGTCATCAACTGATAAATACCACCTCATACCGATGAACTCAGAACCACCAAAGTTATACGGGCTTATCAAACTCCACAAAGAAAACAATCCTATCAGACCAGTGGTCTCATACTCAAATGCTCCCTGCAAAAAACTCTCAGAATACCTCAATACATCCTTCAAAAACATTACACAATTTCAACCCAAATATTCCATAAAAAATTCTGTCGATCTCTGCAACAAATTAAATAGTCTTCACCTTTCACATAGTTCTTTCAGATTAGTTTCTTTTGACGTGTCTAATATGTTTCCAAGCGTTCCTTCTGATGAATGCATCCCGATTATTCAAAACATTCTAAACAACAAAAATATTTCTTCACATATCCAAAAAGAACTTTTAAGCTCATTTAAAATTTGTCTTCAACAAAATTATTTCATGTTTAATAACCAAGTTTATTTACAAAATTCTGGTTTACCTATGGGCTCCCCCCTCAGCCCCCTTCTGGCAGACATCTTCATGGATAACTTAGAACATTCTATTATAAATAATCCACTTTCAAAAAATCATATCATTTTCTGGTTTCGATATGTTGATGACATCCTGGTCGGTTTCAAAGGTACAGACAGACAGTTGGACAACTATTTAAAATACCTCAATAGTCTTCATAAACAAATTAAATTTACCAAAGAAATAGAATCGAACAATTCCATCAATTTCCTAGATATAACTATTAATAGATCAGACACAAAATTCTCATATAAAATCTTTCGCAAACCCACATTCTCAGACACTACAATCCCCGCTGATTCACTCACTCCATTTTCTCAAAAAATAGCAGCTTACCGATCTATGCTACATAGAGCTTTCGCTATCCCGCTATCTCCAAAAGACCGTGAAAAGGAATTATCGATCATACAACAAATAGCAGTTAACAATGGTTTTGCTCCACACATTATCCAAAAACTAATCCGTAAAAAACAAAGAAGTCTAGCCATAGAACAAATCTATCCAACTATTCTAACTAATTCGGACTCTAAACATTATATTTCCCTCCCATATCTAGGAAACATCTCTCAAAAAATAGGCAACATGTTCTTACAATTTGATCTATATCCCGCTTATCATTCCACACATACTATTGGCCGTTTCCTTTATAACGCTAAAGAAAAATCCGACCCCATGAAGAAATGTGGAGTTTATCGTCTAGATTGTTCGGAGTGTAACGCGTCTTACATAGGTCAGACTGGTCGAACGTTCGAAACCAGATATAAGGAACATATCACTACCCAGAAACACATTTCCAACTTTGGTTTACATCTACTAGAAACAGGTCATTCGGTAAAACCCGATCAACAACCCAAAATATTACATATTTGTAAAAAAGGCCGCAAACTCAACATTTTGGAAGCCCTGGAAATCAACAAATTGAACAAAGATCCAAACCATGTCATCTTGAATGACCAAATTGATTTAAACAAATCGCCTTTATTAAATCTATAACACGGTGCATCTCACGTTTTGTTTTCGAATAGTTTAGTTGATAGGACCCATTTTAAAAATTTTATCCATTCCTGGTAATTAATATTTAAATAGCCTTTTTACAATATTTTTGATTTTACTTCATTTAACAAACCTTTTAGTTTAACAAAAGCAGCTACCTGCTGGGTGTAACCCCTCGTGCATATCAACAGACAGATGTCTGTATGATTTCCTTTGTTTCTGGTAATTGTCGTTCGCCGCTATTTTTACGTGTCTGGTTTTCCCCAGTGTGCTCCGGTCAATTTAATAATATTGGACCTAACCAGTTTTTAAAAATAAATTTTGCTGTAAACTACCTTTGCAAACAATACAAAAATTTTTAATTTTATTGTATACTGTGATTGTATCTGTCTCTGTCTCTGTCTCTAGCATCCCCCACCAATGCATTATTCGCTCCGATCTATATTATAAATAGTTTTCGCCAAAAAGAGCAATTTTTAGTTAAGTTTTTTCACCTGATGATGGTGTAAAAGCCGAAAGTCGACTCGTGTTTTTCTGTTATTTTGCTGTGAAAAGTGACAAAGCAACGATACCATATTTATATATATATTTATTATTTTTATATTTGTTTTACTCTCTCTTATTTTATCTTGTTTTATCTTATCTTATCTTTTATCTTGTTTTTCCTGTTTATTCTACTTCTTCTCACATCGTTTTATTGTCTTATTTTATCTCTCTTTTGGATTATCTTGTTGTTTTAATTTTTTCTTTCCTAATGGCGAGCCTTTTGCTCGTTTTGTTATTAATTTTGTTATTGGTTATTGTTGTTTTTGTTAACGGCGAGCCATTTGCTCGTTTTGTTTTTAATTTTTGTTCCTAATTTTGTTATTGGTTACTGTGATTATGATTCGTTGAAACAATTGCTGTTTTGTTTTGCTATTGTATTACACATCGTCTTAATATACAAGAGTTTTGCTTTTTTCCTTTTCTTCCGGGCGGACATAAACTGGGTATCTTGTTGTTTTATGTTATTGATTTCTTATTCCCGGGGAAATTCTGCCCCGCATGACTTGTTTATTTTTTACGGCGATTAAGTCTTTCCGTGTTTTTTGGATGCCGTGTGTGATTTACCTTATGTCGCGATGAGATGTCATCTATGGCGGTACCGCGACAGGGTTGGTAAAGTAAGCGGAGGGATTTTTTAGTTGGTAAAAGTTCAACTCGCTCAGTCGGCACCCTGAGTGTATCACTGGATACTTTTACCCTCCACCAAAAAAAAAATGTGTACTGTGCCTATATGAAAAGTATATGGGGAGAAAATCTGATAAGATTTAGTTCTTTTCATGTACAATTGTCTATCCCTTTATGTTAACAAAACTATATTTGTAATTTCCATTTATTCCAGTACTGTGAAAGGACATCATTATTTCAAGGTCTAGAAGTACCTGGTATTGAAGATGTAACTCAGTTTGGTAAAATTTTGGACTTATTGTCCTTGAAAACGGAATCAGAAAAATTAAGTTTATTCAACCAAAGTTTTCTAAAAACGGATGAAAATTCCTAAGAAATTAGGCAGACGAAAAAGCAACTCAAACAAAGAAAATTTGTATCTGATGCTAGATAAAGACAGTGGGAACATTTATTTACAGTCCCACTTAAATTAATTGCCCGCAGCTATATAACATACGAATAGAGTAACTTGTTTTTGATAAATATTCTACTTCTGCTTCTAAAAAAGTCACTACTTAATATATTCATAACTAATTTCTTAATTACAAACTTGACTTACTTGTTAAAGATGCAAAGTAATTAATTTCACAATTATCATAATTTTTTATAATAAATAACCGATAATTAGTGTGCATGAACGGAGAGTTCTTTGACATAAGATGTAGAGATGTTCAAAAAGATTTAATTACAAACATATTAATTAAAATGATACCTATAAAGCTATAAATATGAATTACTAATGTAAAAATAAAATAAAATGTCTTAACCTTGAATGGGCTTAGCAACCTCTACGAGCTGTTGAAGTATCGTCCACAAATAACCCTTCCTTTAGAGATAATTAACTTTAATGTCAAGACTGGTTGGTTGCTTTGGCTCTGCCAGCTAAACGACCTAACAGATGTGTATGTGTGTAGGTATATAGCTAAAGCTGTGATCTTAGCTCACTAAACTCAAGAGGGTTATTATAACACATAATTAACTGTGGGATTGCCAACAAACAATAAAAAAAAAATTATTTCAAAGAATTATAATTCTTTCAAAGAATTATTACAAAAAATAAATCACCTTTATTTACTTAATTTTTATTATAAACTTGTACCTGGAATATCTGTTTTCAAGTCTTCTTCAAAATCTTTTTTTTACCTTTTCTATAGTCGATCAACATGTACAACATTCATTAACTGAAAAATTCTAAAAAATGTAGTTCTGCAAAAAGGAAAATATGTAAAATACCAATCAAGAGGTCGCCTAAGACAGAGTTGCACTACTAGGGTTTTTCACAGTTTTCCAAGATAACAGATTGGAAAATATATTTAGTACAGCTCTATATGTACTATGGAAACCAAGTAATGCAAGTGATGATCTTCTATTAAGTTACCGTCCTCAGTTAACAGAACCAATTTTCATTCAGAACACTTGTCAAATACTATCACTTGTAATTTTTTTGAACTACAGTTGAAAAATTAAAAGTGATCACACATTTGAAGCTCAATATTTCGCAAAAGAGATTTACAAATGAAAAGTGGTAAATCGAACCTCAATATATGATTCTAAAAGACATTTCTAATGATACGCCACACAATTGGGTATGTGGAAAATCGTTCTGATTCACCTCAAAAAAGTTTGTTGTCTACATAACAAATTTCGTTTCAAAAGGTACAAAAATCAGAACATAACTGAGAAGGCCGTACAGAAACGAACGGGCAGGCAGACAGACACGACTAAATCATAAGGTTTGGGTACCCTAAGGTTTTCTTTCTTACTGGGGAGTACTTTAAAAAGTTCGAAGTATAAGTGTCGATAAATTTTACCGTGACACTTACATATTACGATAAGATAGCAGTGACACGGAAAATAGATGATTTACTCTACCTTTCTAATATCAGCTTCTTTAAATGAAATAAATCTTACTTGCTTCTTTTATAATAACGTAAAAGCCCTTATACTCGAATGCGATTCACTACTCGAACAGTTTTGATATTTATCGGGTTTCTTTCGGAAATAACGTCATTAATATATAAAATATCAGAACTGTTCGAGTATTCAATCGCGTTCGAGTATAGGAGCTTTTATCCTATACTATAGTATGCATGTGTCAACTATATTTTCACTTTCCTTTTCAATGTCTTAAATTTTTTGACTAAACCATTTTACAAAACGTTATTAATTGTATTTCCAAAGTTCTTTAAAATTATTTGTAGTACAAACCGGAAAACACAAGGTTAAAACTAATTCTGACTAACACACACTTAATGACCTATGTCACGTGATACGTATTTCCTGATAAATTTCGCATTGCTGACTTCAACTTTTAAAATGTAATAGAGAAATTCTTTTGTAAGAACCCCTTTTTATTCAAAATATTAATTTTTTTTCATTGTAAGGCCTAATTTCTTAACCGCTGTTTTCAAGTGTAACAACTTTATTGTTTTTTTATAAGAAAAGCGTAACTACTTATTTCTATTCCTTTATAAAAAAAAAAAAAGAAAAAATAAAGATTTATTATTTAAAGTACACCTTTGTTTTGTTAACTACGCAATATTTAACTGGCCGCACCTTTAACTTTGATGCAAGATAACCTTTTACCACGTTAAACAAATACGCTTAAAAAAATACATGTAATCACGTAAAAATATACTCCTCCTAAAAACGAAAGGAAGGCCAAAAATTTTGGAAACTATTTCCCTTTTTTAAGAGACTGTAGGATCACATTTTTTTAAAGAATATTCGCCAAATTTTAAAGTTGTGCACAAAGTGCAAAGTTTCTTATAATAAACTGCGAGTCATCCTCCAATATTTATTTCACGACTTACTACTATTTGTTGTGGTTAAACGAAAAACGGTACCTTTTTATATAACCCCTAATATTTCCGAAAGTAATGATGGTGACACTATAACAACAACAAAGATTTGACAAGCTCAAATTATAAGTTAAAAATATCGGTTATGTGGTGCATGCAAAAATCTTTTGTTGAGGAACATCTGGATTACTTTTTTACCTACATATAGAGCAAATAAAATCGTAATTTTAAATTATCGTTTACTGAACAATTTCTCTTTATGATTAACTGCAGAATGAATCAACCAACAGGAAGCTGTTATTTACTAAATGATAATTTCAATAAAATTGATATTACATAAAAAAATGTTTTATTTTATCTGTATGAAATTTTTTCTTCTTCGCAACAAAATGAGTAAGCCTAATAATGTAATAAATATCATATTTCAGTAAGCCACAATACATATACTAACCTAACCATCAATCTACTATCCACTACTAACTACAAATAAAAAGTTTTTAAACTGTCGAATTAAACAAACAACCGCTACCCAACTTATTGTTAACATTTTAAAAGCAAATTCGTGTTTATATGAATTATATTTTTGTAAATCTTTATTCCCCAAGAGTGATGATTTGATATTCTAACATTGGTATGACAACCAAAAGGTCCTAGTAAATGATTAAAACTGATTAAAAACCTTTTTCGGAAAATTTTCTCCATTTTTGTATTTACATATTTACAGAATATTGAATTAATCTAATTAAGTCAAACAGTTTTTACTGAAGAAGTGTTCCATTTTCGTAACATGGTACCTATATATTAAATAAAATATTACATAATTTTGTTTCATAATATTTTTACTTCGTCAACAATAACAGTTAAATTAAATGAACGGTTTATTATAAAATGTTATTTGGTACAAGTGTAACAGATTAAAATATATTATTAGCCGAATGAAAAGAAATAAACATATCTTCATTTAAAAAAAGAAAAATACACAAAAAAAACATAATTAACTTAACAAAATTGAATCGAAAGGGCGTGTTTTAATAGAAAAAACACGTCGCCTTAAATTACAATTCTCCATTTTTTTTTTTCATTTTCTTTTTTTATTAAAATAAATTTTTTATTCAGTGAAACAAATTTATGTGAGTTTCTATGTCTGCTTTTCATTTTATATCATTTTTTTCCAAAATCTTTTGGTAAAAAAATAAAAAGACTTTAACAAAGAAATATCTGTTTGATTAATATTATATTTAATACCAAAAATCATAAAAAATTCCAAAAAGGTTCTTAATTAATGAAACATTTTTATGCAAAAGAAACACTATTTCAAGTGGTTCGTTTCAATGACTTAAAAAATTTAAATATTGAGAAGTAATTTCCATCTATTCCGCTTCTCGAAATCTAAAAAATTTCAATAGTTAAAATATTAAACCAGCCCATGACCTTATAAATAATAAATAAAAAGCATTCATCATACATCATTACCTACACAACCACGGATACAGTATAGGTGGCGACATCTGTTGAGCGTTTCATGAACTATATCTAAAAGTACAATTATGTACGCCTGCATATGCGATACAAACATCTGTATTCAACCGTGTTTAATTTAACAGTGTGATTTTAGTAATATAATCTGTTATATTATTATAAAAGGAGAGAATATTAAAAAGTACCTATATTCTTAACTTTGTTTTATTTTTTGTGTGTATGTGAAAAATTAATTATATTTAATTTATCTTTGGTAAATTTTACAAATGTATTTAAAATTACTAAATAAAATAATCAGGTAGTTATAGAAAATTACAAATATTTAAATAATACCTTTGCCAATAAAATTAGGTACATTTTTACTAATTTATATTTACCTTTGACCAATAGTTTTAAATATTTATTAAGTCACACTGATTGATTAGATGATTAATGACTGAATAAATCAGTAGCTTAAACAAAATTTCCTTAACTAACCGATACCAGTCCATTATGTATTAAACAACTAAAAATTTTGAATGGCCATTTTTGGTCCCAGCAGTCATTTCCAGCAGACCATTTTTAATGAATTGACCAATCAGACTAACTGCAAAAAAGCACTTTATCAGAAACGCTTTTGCTCCTGTTTATATGTTTCACCGAACAAAACTTAAATATCTGGTAATTATGATGATTTTATAAAATTGTAATCAAATTGTTCACTAATAACAACAATTAAAAACTAGTTTTACCAATTATTTGTAATTATCTCTTATTTAGTTTGTTAAATATATGTAAGCATATAAATTCAATAATTTTTTTAATTTACGTTATTTTATAAGATTAATTATAACGCTAATTGGAAATTTTTCTACTTAATTAATCCTCATTTTCCTCTCCGGACGGCGTAAATCTAAAAAATTGGATCCGTAATATTATACATGTCCATCGTAAGTTCGAAACATATCAACACAGGCTAACGTATAGACTAACAATACCGAATTATAAATTGTGATCGTACCGGTATTGATTAGATTTTGGCTTTAGTCATTTAACTGATCATTTGACTTAACAAAATCTTCGTTCTGAAAGATAAATTTTGTGAGAAAAAAAGTAAATTATATAAAAAATATTTCTCGTCAATTTCAAAGGAAATTTTATGTAGGTATATGGATTTATTAAACTAATATAATAGGGGCTCGGTAAGGAACCATGAAAAATGGGCATCTACATAAAGTAAAATATTTTACTTTTCTATACAATTATCTAAAGAATAAAGTAACGGGAGAATTTCACATTTTTTTCTAAACACACGTAGAAGGCAAATAAAAAGAAATACAACATATACGGTTGGTGCTTTTTTTCCCGCAGACAAATTCGTACTGTTTAAGTGTAATAAATTTACTACATTTATCTAGCAAGAAGCAGGGATCTGTGAAGTAAAATTGTTTTTTCTTTTTTTTTTGGTTCTTTCTCGTGCAAATGAAATAATTTTTCCTTTTTTTGTAACGTTACTAAACAAATTATTTTAGCGTCGCTTTCGTTTAACGTTTACAAACAGTATTCATACTACTATTATTCTGCTAACTTTTTTCTATAATTTTTTTCTTACAGTATATTCTTGTTCCTCTATTAAGTTTCAAATATTATTGGATAAATAATACTTGTCCAAAACATACCGTCCAAGACTTCCTGTATGGAAAAAATAATGTAATGGTAAAACATACATTTAAGTTGTAAGTGGCACCATTTAATTTCTTCAGTTTCCTTTTATGTTCCACTTGAATTTGAGTTTAGTTGTATTTACCTACTTTTGTAGCCATTTTTGTGTGTTCTGGACTTCATTTGTAGCTACTGATATTTTAAATTTAACTGTAAACAACAGTAAGAAAAACCTGAATTAAATGACGTAAATGTCAAAATGTATTTTACATTTCCTGCAGCCTACATCGAATTAAATTTCTTGTTAAATACTTTTATTTTTGTACTTTTAAGACATAACACAAGTTTAGTAATAAATTTCAAATATTTAAAAAAAAAATCAAGCTAGACATATTGTTTATAACAGTTCTTTTATACACCTTTAATAATTGTTTATGTATCCAGTTTTCTGGCAAGACACTATTAACGGTTCAAGTCTTATTTTTCAATTCTATTGCAAACTAATAACAAAATTACCTAAGAAAATTTTATAGTAAATTGCTAGTTTGAACCATACATTTTTTTCTTTCTAAATTACTGTCGAATTACGGAAATTAAACCTACCAATTTGTGAGCATTACTAAAAAAAAAAAAAAAAAAAAAAGAAAAAAACATTACAAACGATATTACAAAATGTGCAGTTCCTTTTCAAGTGCGTACAACCAAATTTCTTAAGTAATATTTAATGAAAACTTTCCAACTAATTACATTCATAATCTCCAAAAAAAAATTCAAATATTAAAATACCATTAAACACTAACGCAACTGCTTGCCATAGCGTACAACATATTTTAAAGAAAACGTATTTTCCGCCATGCTAAACAAAACGGAAATAATTTTACGTATCCAAAAAAAACGTGAATTGTTTCTTCATTTATTTTCTAGGAAATAATTACATAAGGTACTTGCAGCTAATAAAGTCCACTTAACAAATAAGGTCCGTCGGGGAATATATCTCAGGAGTACATAATATAACTACATTATTTTAGTATTATGGGAGTGATTACCCGCAGGTGCCTTATTACATACATACAAAATTCAATAAAAACATTTTCACTGGTTACCAACTAGTGGGTGTATTAACTACACGTATATCACGCTAACAAAAATTGTACATATTTTTGAAGCAACAGTGTTCTGAAATATAAGGGTCATCAAGCCACCGTTTGTAACACGCAAAAATATTATTAGTAATATAAATAACGCATTCACCTAACTCTTCCACAGTTCTTCATCACCTTCGTTTCGTGCTTCGCTTGAAAACTACAGTACATATTTTTTTTTTATAATACTGATAACATACATTACGATTTCATCACAGTATGAGGTATTAAATTATTATAAAAGCCTATTTTTGTAATGCGTTTAAATAAATAATTGAAATTTTCCTCGTATAAGATTTTGACAAGGATAAATATACCTCTGCAAAAGATCAGATGTGCAATTATAAATTAATGATTATTTATTTGTTAATAATAATTAATGTTTTAAATATTGATACAAATTTTGAATTTACGTATTCAAAATGATTAGGTACTCATTGAAATTTTTAAAATAATTATAAACTGTTAAAACAATTTTTGTAAAAAAGCTTTATGCTTTTTAATATTTTATTTATTAATATCAATACCATTTGAATAAGTTTCACGATATAATCACTAAATCGAAATTTTTTTTGGACAAACTCAGTAGTCACTGAGTCTGGCATTTCCTGCATTTATCATAAATAGGTTAAATATTTACTTAAAATGTTTTTAATATTAATCTTATCACAAAACACATATTTTAAAAATTACTTTATAAGTAAAATACATGAATTACTAACGGTAGATACATCACCAGCATTAACTTTATGAAAATGTTGTATCTTATATAAATTTATTTTATTCAAAATTGATTAAAAATAGAACGTATTTGATTTCAAGGAATTAATTAATGATAAAATGTTATACAATGTTTTGTAGTTTATCTGACTTGCCAAAAAATTATTGCAGATAAAAATAATAAATCAAAATCATAATTGCACGTAAAATTTTTTGATAGATAGCCATGTAAGTTTCCAGGCACGTACATCATTTTAAAGTTAAAGAACTTTTAGTAAACTAGACAATATTTTGATATAGTACTTAATAAAAAAAAAAAAGATTAAATATTTACATAAAAATTATTCAAATAAAAAATATATTTACATTTTTCTTGTTTTAGCAACGACGTTTGTCAAATTCGTTTAAAAATTTTATCGAAAATTTTGTGTTATACAGCCAGAAGAGAATAAACATTTTTCAGAAACATCGTTATCAGAAGTAGTGATGTCAAGCCAAGCACTTAGTCGATCTAAGGACTAAAGTTTATATTCTTTCAAATTTTTCATTTTTTTTTTTTTTTTTTTTTTTAGTTAACTATTAACTAGTTGAAAATATTAAGCAAACAACAGTCAAATCCACGAATAAGGTAACCTTAACACTTTCAAAAACTACGCTCTAATTTTTTCGAATTTAATAATTATTCACTTTTAACAATTTTGCTAAGACGAATGAAAATATAACATATTACATTGCTTTAATTGACATACAAGTAAAAAAACCATACAAACTGATAATTTTTACTTTTTCAAATCTTATAACTATAAACAATACCTACAGAAAAAAATTCGTTTTTAGCCATTTAAAGCAGAAAAATCTAATAGTTTTAATCATTTAGTCCAGAGTAAAAGAGTCGACTGAAAGCTAAGCCTAAACAAAATTAGTCGATTAAACCGATTAATTGATTAATTATCAGACATAAGAAGTTATATTAAATGTTTTAATTTAAATATTTAACATTGAATGTAGAGGTATTCTGCTATAGATTTTTTTTTAAAATAAATACTCAAGTCGGTACTTGCGTTATTTACATGTATCACAAACTTATTCCCTAACAAAAAAAGGAGAAAATTGAAAAATAAAATTATAAGACCAAAGAAAAAAATACAAAGTATTAAATCACGATCAGTTTTTATATAAATTGGCAACGTTTCAAAAGAAAAATACATAAAAAAAAAATTGTCAGTAAAAACACACATGTATCATACAGTTCAGTAGTTTACAAATTCGGGTTTTTTTTATATTTTTCTTGGGAGAAAATATAAACGGTAGCTATGTATTTGGTGCTACTCCACTTTTTATCTTCAAAACTGAAATTTTTTTCTTTAAGTTTTTAACAACCAACAAAAAAAATTCAAATAAATATTTAAAATCTATTCTAAATTTCAATAATTTTGAGATAATTAAAAATTCATAGTTACAGAATCGGTAAATCGCGTACCAAAATAGGACTAGATTTTTTTTAAAATTTAAAAAAAATGTGTTTAATTTTTAGATATTTATTTTTCTTTTTAGAAACAAGTGCTGAAATATCATGAGTGGTGATGTTAATAACACGACCGAGTTATCACACCAAGAAGTCATCAATCCAATTTTTTTTTATTTACTATTCCATTTTGTCAGTCATTATACTAATATTATTTTAAGATTAAAATCACACGGTGTTTTGAAAAGTGTATTTGACGAGCATTCATTAAAGAACATATTACTCTAATATTGGAATAACAAAATTAGACGCGAACATGTGTGTATATGAATCGAAAATAAAATACTGGAAGTGGAAAAAATTTTGTTAACGTGTAAATCTAAACAAATTATGTAAATATAATATAATAAATTTTTTTTTTAATTTTCAACGTCTTCCTAAAAGTCCTCAAAAAGTGAAAATCAATTTAAAAAAAAAAAAAAAAAAAAAAATTAGTAAAATAAAATAAAAACTATTTTCTGTTAATTTGTGATGTTAATCGTTGATTAGAAAGCGTAGTAACGTCTGAAAATTTTCTATCGTATACTTAATAGTATAATCGGTAATTAGCATAAATTTGAAGAAAAATAATATTTTTAAATCTTCCCAAACATTTCTCAAAAAGTACAAATCAGATTTTTTTGAAAAAACAAAATCAATTTAGTAAAAATTCTCAGAATTTTTTTAATTAAAAATTTGGTTGAAAACTTACTTTCTATTAATTTGTGATATTAACCATTGATTAGTAGCTTGGTAACTTTTAAAAATCATATACTTAACAGTATAATTCCTAATTAACACAAATTTCTAATTAACTCAAAAAGTGCAAATCAAATCTTTTTTTTGAAAAAACAAAATAAATTTTGTAAAAATTCTCAGAATTTTTTCATTCGAAAAATTTAGGGAAAACCTATCTTCTACTAATTTGTTCTATTAAATAATTGTTTAAAAGTGTTAATAACTTTTAAAAATTTCCTGTCGTATACTTAACAGTATAATCAGTTATTAACACGAATTTTAAGAAAAATAACATATTCTATACCTAACAGATTTAACGTGACGTAACGTTTTCACGTAATTTTACGTATTCTCAGAGGAGCAATGACACTGAATAAATTTTCTGGTAAAATATTTATGTACTGATATTAATATTAATGTTTTTACTTTTTTCACCATAATTATTAAGCAAGTAATTTTATAGTTGGATAAACTTTCTCAATCATATAACGTTGATTTCGACTTTTATATAAGAGTTTTAAGAGGTATCGAAATGCTATGTTCCTCATAAATTGGAGGGCACCCGCTCATCTGAGTGTTATCAAAACTTCGAAAAATTATTTAAATTTGAAAACAGTCCTCAGTGTCTTCAGTGACACACTACTTAGTCAACAATACTCGACACCTTGCACAAAATAAATAGGATACTCAAAGGAAAAATCACTGAAATCAACGCTTACTTTTTTGTAATAAAAATTCGAAATTTCCTTGGCAATAAAGTTATCCGAAATCAATATGTATTTATGAAGGCTGAAATTCAAATTTCAACATTTTTTGAGATTCGACAACATTGTACGAATTCACTGTCAAGTTGTATGCAAACACTGTAAATGAGTTGTGTTTTGAAAATCAGAACGCAAATTTTGAATATTTTGACTCCCGGAGGAAAGAAATCCTGATTCATCTAATAATTTCACATAAGCTTTATTTTAATGGTAGGTATTGCTGAATATCAAGTCAAAACTTTTGTGCCCCAAAAATGTTTGTGTGATTAAGTCGATTATAATTTTGAGGTGATAAGAAAAATATTTATTATCCGAGAACACGATATATTTAATAAACGAGTACAAATCGTGCCGACTATGTTCACAATTTACTCTACAAAATAAATGTTTTTTATTTAACAAAATCTAACACTTCACTGGAGCGAATTAATTAACTTTTTACAATAAGAAAAAAGTATTTTTCATTTCCATTGAATTTTTTTAATTTAAACTAATAATTTTACTTGTAAATTACAACAGGGAAAAAAGTTTTAATAAAACCTATAACTGACCTCTAGCTAATTAATATTAGTTTAATTTAAAATTCAATTAACCGCCGCTCTTAATTATCGGCAACATTTTGCTTTTAGTTTGAATTAAAATTTTTTTTTTTTAGAATTGAATTTTGGTCTGTCAAGGTTATCTCCACAAAATATTTACAAATTTCTGTGAAATTAAAACATCTCTTGGCTGTAGATATCTATGTTTGTTAATATATAAACGCAGTCAGCTGTTTTCACACAGAGTGAAACAGTTCTGTGTGTGTATCTTATTGTTGATGTCACTGAATTCATTCAAACCCAAAATTATTTTTTTTTTTTAAAAAAGAAGTTATTTTATAAAAATTAGAAAAAAAAAAAGAAAATATAAAAACCTTATCAAAATTTTCAAATTTTCCGATTTTAGCACTACAATTAATTCCTTTAAGATCTTGTTAAACTTTTTTCAAAAACAAAAAAAAAAAAAAACACTTCACAATTTTTTTTTAAATTTTCAATTTTTTTAAAATTTTCAATTTTTTGGATTAAAGATGTAAACATACCTGAGTTGCATCAGAGTATGGTGTAAGTGAATTTTTATCAATCAATTGGGACCCAAACATTGGAAGACCAGATGATGTTGGACTATCTGATCGATTGGCGTCTAAATTTTGTTGGGGCACCATTTTTGAATAATGTTCACAAAAAAATTTAAAAAGAAAAAAAAAATGATAATCACACAAAAAAAACTCGACAAATTTTCAACAGTACAAAAACCAAAATAAAAATGTTTGCTTTTTTACACGCGCTGTTTAATATTATATTTTTTAGTCATAATATTTGGTTTAGTTTTTAGAAAAAATTTGTGCACTCAAATTTTCACAGTTTCACAATTTTCCAAAAAGAATTACTATTCTGAACACTGACAATAATATTTATGATCCAGTTATAATTACTTGGTGATTTATAACAGATATCATTATTTTATTTGGAGAGTAATTAACATCATAATAATTTCTGGTGTTATTTCTCTCCTAAACTAATTACTACTGCAGTTACAGTTCCTTGCTTCCAAACTCTTTGGAACTACCTTTTACTTGCTGCTGTCAAACGACAAACTGACGTGAACATGTAAATGTTTTGAGTCTTCTATCCCCGACCAGCTGTTTTATCCCACTCTTGAACAATTCACGTTCAAACGTTATGTATATACAACATATAAGAACGCATGCTGTCCTGCGTAGTACACTCGCGCACACATATATGTATGCACATACGCTATAGATCAGTACATAGCATGTATGTGTGGTTGTGTGTATTCGTCATATACATATATACATACATACCCAGTTACTGTTTTGATACTGTTAAAATCAACAGTATATATTAGTACACGATAGAAATACACATGAAAACATTTGAGATTCTCAACAAGTGATATTCTTCATACATTGCAATTTAAATTAAATGCAGGCAACATTGGTTGGATGGATTCACTGCAATGTTGTTTATTTACATTTATTTTATCTATTAAAATTCAATCAAAAGTCATATTAACAGTACTAATTTATTTTAAGACGTATTAAATTCTCAAAATTCACAACATTTCTCCCACTTCAAGACAATTTCATCATTACAAATTATGCCAAAATGATTAACGTCACTTCAGCTTTTTTGGACAGTTTTCATAAATTTTGTATAGGTTCAGTGAAAAAATATAATTATATATTATTTCGTTAAATGTTATTACACTTTAATGAACTTTTCAAAGAAATTTATAAAAATAAATATTTTTTTCACGGATGGGGCAACGATCTGATGATTATTAACCTTTTTACATCGGTGTTATGGGCCACAAATGTCCTCAAATGAGGACATACACGCAGAGAAATTTATTTTTACAAAATGAAAAGTGTCTTTATACTTGGAAAATGAAATTTTTACAGAAAAAATGCTAATGAAATTATGGTCAAAGACGTAGAGTACATTGTACTAATTTTATTAAATTTTTTCTCATATTTTTTTCTCATGCATGTATTGCGTATTATATTTATTAAAATTTTTCTGAAAAATTCGCTATAATAGCATCTTATCTCAAGGAGAGTTAAAATACTTATATTTTTAAAACTAGAATTGTCATATCGTATTCAAAAACATAATGTTATTTCTCGTATAAAACTACTTACCAAAAACGATTATCTATAAAATAATAGTCCAGTAACCTTGAATAATACTATGTGCATTGAATAATACTATGTGGATGCATACATGTACATCATTCATATGAGTACATTTACAAGCCAGAACACTGACTAACCTGACTAATACGAGCTGCATATCGTGAAGACTGACTTGTTAAAACTTGTTTTACCCCTACCACGATCAGTGTTTGTGTTAGTTCAGCGATCGCTCGCTAGGTAGCAGCAGTTGTCAAAGATATTTGGTATATAATTATTTTTTATGACTGTATATGCTGTATATTATTATTATATGTATGTGTACACGTATGTATATATTAGACGGCTTATTTCATATTATAAATTATGTAGTACATATGTCCATAGTATGTCCTATTCTATTTTTTTAAATTTATTAAATCTGAAAAAGAGACTTATTGCATGTTATTTTTACTTTTATTTTACATTAGATTATAGTATATGGGTAGTTATACAAACCCGGGAATTTTGGACGGCCCAACTTATTTTGTATATTAATATTTTTAAAAATACATTTTTCTAGATGAAAACTGTAAACCATTACTGCATCTAATTGGACACTTAAAATAAGCCAGTTTCGAAATATAGTTTTTATAAAAAATAACACTTAAAATGTAAAATTCTCAGTCTCCTGGCATGTCACCTTTCGAAAGTAAAACATAGCAGACTAAATAATTATTTTTTCTGAATGTTTAAAAAAAAATTTACATTGCAGTAGTAATCTATAATATTGTTACTTTTTATTGTATAAATAATTTTTCAATTTTTTTATATTTTCTTTAAGAAATATTCTATTGAATTTTGTCCCCAGAATTTTCATCATTCTCCTATCAAACCAAAACACTTAAAAAATATAAAAAATTTATTATCCGAGCAAATCATCGTTTGTCATAGTAATTAATTGAAATATAATAAATAAAATGATGTACATCTTTTACTTAATTTGAGGTGTATCAATTATACAATTAACGTTGTAAGCGAGATCGTACTTGCTCCAGTCAAATTCTCAATAGCCTGGTCAGCATTTTCGTGACAAATACTGTGGATATAAGAATTTTTTTAGTTTTATGAGTTGTAAATGTGTTGTCTTGTAATAGAACACCTGTTTTTTTTTCTAAAACGTTGTTTAACCGATTTTCAAAGAATATTTAAAGAATTCTCAGTCTCCTGGTCTCAGTCTCCTGGCAGCTCCAAAACGGATTAAACTTAAATAATGTAAATAAATTAGGTAAATATCATTAGAATACTGTCGTAAATGATTCCGGATATTTTTTAATAAAAAATAAATTCCCATTTTGTTTTTGTGTGTAATATATACTATATAACTACTAACACATATACTACTAATATAATATATAATATATATTAAATTGTCGTAAATGACTTCAAATATTTTTTAATAAATATAAATTCCCATTTTTTTTTCTTTTTTAAATTTTCTTTTTTTTTGTAAAACATATATACACTATATAACTAATATAACTACTTATAGGGGAGAGCGGGGCTAAACCGTACACCCATTTTTCGTGTCTAGATTTCAAGCTAGACAAGTCCAATCGTTGTCGCAACCTAGCGCCTGACGGCGGAAACTCACAAGATTGAGTTCGTTCCGCTGTTCGTATAAATGCCAATATGACGGTGAAAAAACTTGTTTTTATTATTTCTCTTATAATTTTGTGGCACTGCCAAATAAGAGTTGGGTGGAGAACCTTTACGTATGAGCTAATAGCGATAAGACCATGAGAAACTACTTTTCTTAAGCTCTCTCTTGATCACTAGTGAAGACTAGTTAGGCGACGGAATTTGAGGTTAGGTTATGAAACTCCCACAAGGTACAGGATTGGGCTAAACCGTACAGAAGTGTACGACTTACCCCCAAATGGTTTAATATGGCAACATTAATAAATTGTAGTTGATGCAGGAAATACCATTAACATTATAGTTTTAGTGCTGCCGAGTCTGCAGATAATTTTACTTGTGATTTTTGTTTAAACGTATAAACTTTAAATAAAATACTTTCGTTCTATAAACTTTATCACTTTTTTTGATAAAAGTTAACCTAACACTTTTTATAATAATAATAATAATAATAATAATTTATTTTAGCCATAGATACAGTTATAGTACATCGGCATTGTCATAGGCATCGTCACTTTTATAAGCTGAACTAAATATACCGATTATACAAGTTACGTTACGATGTTTCTTAGTTGAGTCGACAATAAGTAATAAAATGTGTTTTCTACAATAATTTATTGCATTACTCTTATTTACTTCCTTAACAAGATGATTTTTTTACAGTAATTTATTGCATTACTCTTATTTACTTCCTTAACTAGATGATTTTTTTACTGTACGGTATAGCCCCTCCTACCGTACGGAATAGCCCCGACCCCCGGAGCTATTTCGTACAGAGACACTTTTTTTTGTAATTTAATTTAAATATGTAAACAGTGGAATAATTCAAATTTCTTTGGGTGAAATCAATAGCCAATGGTCCAAATTATATATTGCTAATTTTCTTATAATTTTATACTCGATATTAGCTGAACAATTACAGCTCTCCCTTAAGTGTATGGGATAGTCCCGCTCTCCCCTATATATATATATATATATATATATATATATATATATATATATATATATATATATATATATATATATATATACTACTAATATAATATGTAATATATATTAAACAAATAATAAATTGTTTAATAATTAAAAATTTAACAATAAAAATAATAAAAATTGTTTAATAATAAAAATTAATATGGCTATTTCTCTACTAATTGGAAAATCGCTGTCCCAGGTAGATTTTATATAATAGATCTTATTATTGTTGAGTTTTATGTATTAAAAACGACAATATGTCAGCTATTCTTGGTACGCCATAACTCATTTAGTAATATAATATTGTAATATTCAATTTATAGTCACTTTTTACAGTCAATTCATAGTCCCCTGTCGTGTCCTATTTCCAGAACTAGAGGTATTATTACAAATATTTATTTTCAGTATCATTGCTGCCTGAGTAAAAAAAATATGAATAATACTAGAATACAGTAAGCATAATAGATTGAAAATTGAAATAATAGAAAATTGAATAGATTTGAAATGATTTTATGCTAGGAAACTTTCTATGTAAAATATCAGTCCCCTGACCAACAGTCTCCTGTCATTTCATAGCGACATAAGCTAGTAGATGTTCTTCTTGTTCTAATGTTAATTTTATAATATATAATTTTATAAGTTTAGAGTTATAAGTTCAGCTACTTAAAAAGGCAATTTAGCCAAAAATTTGATTTTAAGGACAAGCGTCCTATAGCATTAAGAAAATTCATTATAATATTTAATTTACTTAGAAATTTTTGATTTAATCGTACGTAATATAAATTCTAAAAGTTATAATAAATAAAACAACGATTTTGATTGCTTCTATTCAACGAAAATATGTTTTTCCTTCCCCTGAAACAGTCCCCTGTAGCGAATTTTCATAAAATCTTCCATAATTCACAAATAAAGAGGATAATTAATAAGCTTTCTTAAGACCCACATTTCTTTTATTAATGCCTTTCATTGTATTTGCATATTTTCTTAATATTTAAGAAAAATATGCTTGGGACAATTTTGCATGAAAACTGTCCAATTTGTAGAGAAATGGCCATATAAGAAATTCTCTTGTTTTAATTTTAGTTTTTTACTGATATTTCACTTTCCTGGATGTATCTTTTTTTATAATGGCAATAAAATTTATAATTTTTAATTTTTTGACTGGCCACTTTGAAATAGTGTGGAAAATGTCATCAACCTGAAATAAAACTACTTGCCAAAAAGCTTATGCATGAAAAAAATGTCGTGCCGGAAGTAAGTCCATTTTCTTCCTTCATTTGTATAACTACCCATATATTACTAGTAAAATATGGATAAATATACGGTATTTGAATTTTTTGTGTCCTTAAAGAAAAAGTAATCTTTTTAATTTAGTATTCATTATTTTAGTAATTGGCACCATTTTTGTATTTGTAATGATAAGGGCCAGAAGATATTTTAATTTTTTTAGATTTTATAGGCTCTAATAGTGAACGGTTAAGACTTCTTTAAATGAAATCGGTGTACGTGATATCGCCTAAGTTGAAGTGATCACAGAAGTTACTACAAAAGCAGCTAAGGCTCTTCACGTACAACTTATCACACATACAAATGTTTCCCCGTACTTGGTGTACTTTCAGTGTACCAACAAAAGGTTTGACGTCGGATCGATTATCTTCAATTATCTTTTTTTGTAAATAAATTTCCTCTTCGAATATCACAAAAATATGAATTCCAGGGCAGTGCTTTTCTAATTCCTTAGCAAAATCATCGATAGTAGCAATATCTTTTTCTGATGCGACGATTTTGTCTGCGGAGACATGAAAACTGCCAGAGGAGTGACGCCAGAGAAGTGACAAAATCATACATAACCTGTAAAAACAACATCACGCGTTCTTCATACCAAAAATAAACGGAATACATGAAGTCTACACATAATGAACATTGCATTGTACAAATTTACAATTTCATAACGATAAAATATAAAAACATATAGTAACCAGAGGAAATACTGCAACTGCTGGTACAAACACACTTTTTGAGAGCGCACCGACCACTGACGCGATATTATTTAAATTATGTTTAATGCAGTTAGGTTGTTGCTAAGTTCAATATGTTCAACGCGTGTTGCTCAAGGTCAAAGACACAGGTTTCCAATTTCTAAGTCAAATTTTATTATTTTATTTTCGTCAGGTTAAAAGTGACACTTTTGTTGGATGGTATGAAAATGAGTAATATTTTTACGTTAATAAATATTTTTACAATGTGTTTTGATAAAATACGTTTTAATGCTTATTTAGTTACATGATTACATTTGAAAAAATATGATACCAGTTAAATAAAAAAATGTGTGTTAAAAATTGTAGCACAAAACGGTAATGGGCAAGCCAGAGGAGTATACATTTAGCATTATTTTAATTTATTAATGCCTTAAATGAAACAGTTGTCGTGAAATGATCAAGTGGATTAAATAAAAGATGATATTCTTTATTACTTAAGTGTAAAATAATAATATTAAAATTAGTTTTTCATAAAATTTATCATTGAAATTCAAATAGCATATATTCACCCATATATTTTTAGAAAAGTTATATCTTCTAGTAGTTTTTTTCTTCTGTTAGACGCATGAAATAATATCCAGACAGAATACTACCGGATTTTAAATAGACTTTTAAATGGTTTATTGCTAAAAATTGAAAAATGTCCCAAATTCCCGATTGCTACACTTTGGGCCAGAATTCATAAACATCTAGTTTCAAGATGCAGACTACTAAAAATTGAATTTCCCTGTCAAAAATGTTAACAATATAGGTAGACAAAAACACTTTCCACATTATAAAACACCTGGAGGAAACAAGCCTGTTTATGAAATGTTCTAATGGTCTTAACTGTTTTTAAATTGGTAAACTTTACTAAAAATTTAAATTTCACAAAATAAACTTCGAGATTTATTGAAAACATTTGCTCTACTTTCGTGTGCTCAATATAATAACTTATAAGTATAGGAGATTAGTGATTGTGATGTCGGATGATTAATCGCTTAATCGACTAAGGCCCAGTATTATAAAGAACAACTAAATCAACGAATAACTATTCTACGAAAAAAATAGTTGTGAACTAAATTTTGATTCCGTATTATAAACGTATCACATGATTAAAATAATTTAGTGGCTGATTAACTTATAATATGTTACAAGTATGTTTTAATTTCCATGTAATATAATGCCCGCTACTGTACCCACTTCCTAACAATATAGTAACATATTGTTAACTTATTGTTGAACACAACTGTATAGATTAATCTAGAAAAACGACGATTTAGGAGTAGAATAATGAAGTCTTTGAATTAATCGCTAAATCAGCAAAACGCCGATATATGAAATCGAACGATTAATGCGCGAGGTAAGGGAAGTACTCTAGCGAGCTTGGCTTGAGGCCAAAAACGGGTCGATATGATTTCATTCAGTATTTAGATTTCGTAATATTCTTTCCGTAATTGGATTCAGTAATGAACATTTAAAATGTAAAGTCATTTGTGTAGTGTTGTGTATCCCTCAGGAAGAGGTAATATGCACTTTCTTCCTTAAATATTTAATCCTCATATGCAACCGGATTCGGTATATTTTACTAAATTCGAATTAATAATTGTTAAGATATTTTTACATGTAATTTACAAAAGTTTTCCCAACCGCACCCGAATCGGCTTGCATATGTAACATTATTAGATTATAAGAATTTATATTATTTTTATTAGATTATAAGAATTTATATTATTTTTATCTTTCATTGTTGGAACATAGGTTTTTATTGTAACTTTATTTGGCCCAAATTGATATCAAATCTGTAGTTTAATATTTTTATTTAGAATATAAAATTTTTATTGTTAATCGCTAGTTATCGATTTATTCAGTATCCTGTAACGTCGTCCGAGTAACTTTTGAGTCATTTAATCGCGTCCCGAAATCTATAACTTTTTAACTAAAATATTTTTAACTATAAACTCAGCCATAGCTGCCACCCTTCTTCTACCCTTCATTTCATTACATATGGTGGCACCAATGGTATCATAAAAGGGAACCACCAAGCCACCCAATCACCTCAGTAAATCTTTTACATATGGTGGCCAGCGTTTGGGATTATCGAAAATACTCCCACATCGCTGTTTAGATGCTGGTGAATGTAAACCAGTGGAAATTCATTTTTCCAATATTTAATTAATACAAATTCAAATGACTTCCCTAACTTTTTTTAACTGTACCTTATACCATTGGAATAGGAAAATCAGTAAGGAATGGAAAGAAAGTTTTTATAAAATTTAAACAACACAATACATTAAAATGTTTTTTTTTTTTTTAAGTTAAATTTTATTGTAATTCTGGAAAATTTAGTAAATGCGCTAATTCAAAATAAAATTAGTAAACGTGCTCGTTGTGAATTATTTTAAGGGATGATCGTGCCAAAAAAAAAAAATTAGTATCATTTGTTAGTTACTTATGTGCAAAAAGATTAGTAAAATATTTTACCATGAGATTAAAAATTTTAAGTAAAGTTATTTTAACGGGAAATTTCATAGTTATATGTAGATACTGAGTTAGACAAACAAGGAATTTTGATTATTGGTATCGAATAGGATAAGGATTTAATCAAACATAACAGGGATTTAGTTTAAAAGTTGGGATATGATAAATCAGATTTCAAATTGATAAAAATGCAATTATTAATTTAAAAAAAAAATATATTTTAATAATCAAAATAGCTGAATAAACGGTAATCATCGTTAATGATGGAATTGTTAAAAAGTTAGGAACGGTTTCAAATAGCAATCAAATTAATCTAAGTTAGAATTGTAATAATGGGGGGTCACATTTAAATTAAAAGGAAGTTTTTGTCCCGATATTCTTTGTAGTCAGTTGAATATGAAATAGGCAATCAAATCGCAATCATTTTAGGAAGATGTTTTTGAAGATAATTTGTTGTAATGAACAAGTAAATTGTTAATGAAATGCAACTGAGTATTTAATACGTGTCAAGCAGGTGTTTACGTGAAATGGTTTTCTTTATAATGATATTAGAGGCTTGAAAATCGAAAAAAAATTATGCTGAAATAAGTGATAATAGTAAAACAAAAAAATATATACATATATAAATTGCAACAGGTATATAAGAGAAAAATTATTGTTAAGAAATGTTTCAATCAAAGTAATTGGCTAAGTATTTAATTTGATCTAATATGATAAACCCATTATACATTTTTACAATGGGTTGACAAATCCATTGTACAATTTAATTTTTTTTATATTATAGCAGAAACTCTCCATTTGCAATAAACAACGGATTAAGGGTGAAACTTCCTTAATATTTTAATGTAAAAGTTTGATTTCCTAAATACCTTATGCTGTTAGAAAATATAAGATTCCCAATTTAGATAATTTTACAATTGTGAGCTACTGTCAGGATTATTGTTTTGAGACAACATTGAATCGGATGGCTATTTCTGGACACAACGTAGGTATCGAAATAACAAATTAAAAAGTGTTAGTCGATTTGTACGTTAAAAAAAAATTAATATGAAAATATATATGTAGCTGTGAAATTAAGAAAACTGAAAAAAAAAACCAAACCCATTCATTAAAAGAAAATTTCGAAATGTCATAAGCGTAGGTCAAAATGTTAAAAGAAAATGTCTGATGTACACACACAAAATATGAACACAAAAATACACAAAAATAAATTAAGGAATAAAAAAGGTAAAGTTATTGAGAAAATATTTCAGATTAGGGATGAAACAAGTAGTAAAGGGAAAATAAAAAGGAAATATAGAAAATGCGAAAAATAATTTTCAATTAAAAATATAACAGAATTAGTAAATGAATAAATAATTTAATAAAGTAAAAAAGTAAGTTTGGAAATAGCGAGTTTGATGTTAGGAATATCAGAGATTCTACTGTACCAAAAATTAAATAAGCAAACCGTTACTTGTTAAATGAGTCATCGCGTTAATCAATTTAAAACAGTTCTAATGTATTCATAATTTATAAAGGAGTATGCAAAATCTAAAAATATAATTTTTTCTTATCAAAGTTAGTCAGATAGTTTTGTCGAGCATTAATATGAAAAAAAAAAAAAAAATAAATGTAATTAAAATGAGAATATGATTATAGGATTTTAAAAGAAATATAAAGTAATTCAGGTTATTATTAAAGCAAATAAAAGGAGTAATGCAATTAAGAAAAAAAAACTGAAAATAAAGGAAAATTTTGTTACTCGAAAGAAATTATTAGGAAAAAGTAAATGGTTAATTAAATAGGTAAATGGTTAATTGATCAAATGTTGTGAATTCGTTAAAGTAAATGAATCCAACAAGTCAAAATGTTAGAAAAAATATAAGTACTATTGAGTTAACCGCGAAATGGAAATGCTAGAAGAAAAAGAAAAGTTTAATTTTGAATTTGAACATAATTAGTAAGCTTACAACCCGATTAGATAGGACAATAGATTCAGCAACGAAAAGGAAAAATTCCCATTTAGTTCTATCAGTGCCAGATAGTGACTAATGGTGGAATTGATCAAAAGAAGTGATAATTGGTACTTATCTAAGTATTTTGATAATTCCTGTGAGAGTACCACCGCGTTGTTATTATAACAAATTGTGGACATTACGTCGAACTATAGATTCTGACAGTCTAACAATTGTTATTGAACTAGTCTTATTATCTATTGACGGTCTGTACATGGCGTGAACCTTATGTTAAAAATTTCAAGGAAAGTAAAGGTAAATGTAGTCAAATGAAGACACATAGTTAGGTAAAATTATGGAAATAGAATATGCGGTAGGTAAATGTCTACGATGAAATAATTAAGAAAAACAGAAATAAAGTGTTGTACGTAAGAAACGTCGAAAATGTAGGTATTGACAAAAGAAAGTCAATTTAAGTTAAAAGAATAAATAAATGTACGTGAAAATTTGGAAATAAATGAAAATAAATATGTTAAGGTCCAAGTGTAGGGATAGGAAGAAACCCTGGAAAAATGTTAGGATCAGGTAGAATCCTGTAAATGTTAAATGGAAAAATGTTAGGGTCAAGTAGAAACCCTGTAAATGTTGAAATAAATGAAAAAATGTTAGGGTCAGTTGGAACCCTGGAAATGTTGAAATAAATGAGAATTAATGAAATAAGGTAAAAATGTTAGGGTTAGGTAAGAATGCTGAATGTAGGAAAATGAAAATGAAAATGTTAAAAGTAAAAATGTAATGCATAAACGTCGAACTAGTAGCTACGATGAATGAAGTTGATAAATAAAGTTAGAAATTTTTCTGAAAAGTTTGAAAAAAGCCATTTATCTAGAAAAAATATAAGATCATAGAACTTACTTTAGTTAAAGAAATTTGTTTTTTAGGTTTCCTTGAATTTGTTGAATAATTTAGATGTAAGGAACATTAAAGTATAAAAAATGCATACTCTTCATGTAATGTAAAACATTGTATGATTACCACTACTTCTGAGTCATTCTGTATTAACGCATATTAACGGAATACCATCATTATACATTGTAATTGTGAATATGTGAAAAAAATAAGTAAGAAAGTTGTTAACTTAGGAAATAATAATAATAAAATAGCTGGGCTAAAATCCAACCTTCACGTCCCCGTTCGTGCCCGGCGGGCAACTGTTAGTTTCGGCTAGCAGGCTGACGAGGCTCTGGTACTGTGTTTCGACAAGAATGATCGTGTGGAGGGGACGATTTTGTATCCCCCGAGTGAGTGTTATGCCTGCGTCAGTTTGATTTGGTTTAATTGGTACCTTGACCGGAATTCAACGCGTCGCCAGTGCTGCATACTCCAGTGGGTGTGATCTTCGGAGTCCGACGATACCGTTCGGATGTGTCGAAAAGGTGATATTGCGTCTGTGATTTATGTAAAAATTGTGATCTGTGTCTGTGATAGTTGTTATGCCACCTTGGGGTCTCATGCCTGCGGTGGTACTTTTTAATTGTTACTGTGATGTTTCCCTGGCCTTGTTCTTGTCATTTCGATGGGGAGGAATGCGGCTCCCGACGCACTCGTTCTCATCGGCCACACGTACGAGTCGACGTCTGCCCGAACAGCTTGAGCGAGCTCGCCCAGTAAGGAGACGTCGTCGTCCCTCGTACGGATGCGTTCGTGGGCGTTGATATGGCGGCTTTCGCCCCGTCGAAGTGATACGAACACAGGTCAGATGTTGGCTTTGTGATACTCTGTGGCATTGTTCCGTTCTCTGTAGCCGCGACTCGGACGAACGTGGCCTAGTCATCGTACCGGTCTCCCGTGTAGGTTGACCCCGACATCTGACAGAACGGCACATGTACCCAGTAATCAACTATCTGACAGAACAGTACATGTTGCTCAGTAATCAGATGTCACTGTCCCTATACGTGTGACTTCCTAGGTGTTGACGAAGCCATTTCGGAATTGTTGAGACTATGGGGAGCGGAATCGTGCCACAGAGCAAGAAATTTTTTAAAATCTGTGATATTGTTGTTTTTATTTTTTAGTAAGATTGTTTTAATCTGTTTTGTTTTAACGATGTACCACTGAGGGCCTTTTCCACCCGAGGTGGTACATGATCTTTTTATTCTTATCTGTGATATTTTGTTGTGCCGCTGTGGGCTTGCTGTTGTGGCCCTTCAGCGGTTTTGGTTTTAACTACTTATTGCGGCACTGGTCGGCCTGTGGCTCCCCAGTGACGTAATAAGATTTTTTTTTGTTTTTTAATATTGTCTGATAAATTTTTTGTGTTTTCTAGTCAGTTTTCTCCACTCCGGGGCCCTTTACACCTCGGAGTTTCATCGTTGGTTTTCAGACCTTTGTGGCCGGACGCTCTGGCTAGTACTTAGCGTGCCGCCACCGAGGACTGTCCACTCTTTGTGAAGCCCTGGGATGGCAGGGTCCATCGTTGAATTTTATTATGTGTATGTTTGTCCTTTGTCTATTGCATTTATGTGTTCCTGTCTTTATGTGTTGTTTTTATTTATATCATGTTTGGCGGCGCATGCCCTTAGTTGGCGATGCCGCCGGACGCTGTTGACCGTGCCATCCACCGGCAGCAGTGTCCCAATTTTAATAAAAAAAAAAAAATAATAATAATAATAAAATAATAAATATCAAATATTTTGTACTCGCAGTTGAAAAGTAAAAAAAATCCCCTTAATACGAAAATTTTTGTTAAAATAAATTTAAAAAAAAAAAAAATATGACCTACCTAATGAAGTATTTTACATTTGCTAAAAATCGTTTTAAATTGTAATCCGGAAAAATTAGTGAAATAAAATTTTGTAAATTAACCAAAGTTGTAATTGAAATTGAAAAAAAAAACTGTATCACTCTTTTTTAAAATTATACGTTGTAAAATAAGTATAAGTACTAATGTTTTCCCTTTGTTTGAGGAAATATTGAACGGAAAACGAGCCTTTTTTGGAAGAAATTCAATACTATGAGTTCATGGATACCATTACATGTGGTCTGGCGTAAATTGGCAAAAGTAACTAATCAGCTGATGTCAAGGTCAATACTCAAGGGGAAGTACATGATCCAGTTGTTCAATTTCAAGTGTTTACGAATCACTTAGTACAGTTATATTCAATCACTGTTGGATGTACTCCAACTTCGCTGTCATATAGTATAAGGGAATCTTCACTTGTGCCGAATCAGTTAATTTCTCAGCAAAGTAAAAAAAATGCTCTTCATCACATCACGCTGCAACCGGCACAGTCACATACATTTCATACCGAGGAGAAGATCACAAAATTCGTTTTGGAATACGACTCAATGTTAGAGTCTAGGTTGTTGTTATTGGAACCTCGGTCGCGGCCGTTAGTTATCAACACAAATAAATCGTCTTATCAGTAACAAATCAGAATTATTTATCAAAACAAAATGTGTTCATCAAGTAAACTCAAAAACATCTTCGAGTGAACCACGTCAATTTGACACCGTAATGCACACGGGTGTCTTGTAAAACAATTTTGGGATGGAATATTAGCGTCATCATTACTGTTCACCGAAATACCATGGTAGTGAAGTCAAAACACGAATTGGGAACTTTAGTCATCGATTCCCCAATGGAAGTACGTCGTAAACAACCCCCTTAGCAAACGCAAGTTATATCCAAACCCGAAATACCAAGAACAGACCCATGACCCAATTCAGAAGAGGCTCAATAATGTGAAAAAGTGAATTTTAAAGACTTAAATAATTGGACGTTAGTGTTAGATATAAGAATTTAAAAAAAAAAAATTAGTACATAAGCGTATCTACGAAAAATTAATGTAATTTTTGAAAATATTAATGACATATTTGCAAAGTAATAAAACTTTATAAATTTAAATAATTTAATTGGTAACTATTGTGATTGATTATTTTGAGAATTTGAGATGAAATGTACATAAATACGCTTATGAATGAATTTTGAATTATTTTAAGGATTTCGAAAACGTATTAAATAATAAAAAAACTGAGTGGGATAAAATCATTTAATTAGGGTTCTTGATCGTAATTCAAACTTAGGATTTTACTCGAATAAATCGATTTTTATTAATAGAAAGTAAAGGTAAATTGAATTTTTAATGAAAGAATATTTAAACCTGATAATGTATGCATGGATTTGACAATATGTTCATTTATTATACAACAATTTATTTTATGGGACAAGGGAGTAGTTACTTAAAAAAAAAAAAATAAAATAAAATAATCGTAATTTTGTTTAGGAATGTAATCCAAAGGTAACAGTTTCAACCATGAAAGAAAAAAAATTCTTTTCATAAATAACAAGAGTACAGATATTTTTTCTATTTTACATACTTGTTAAGTATTTTATTATATTTCTTTTCAAAGATTTGAATTTAAAAAAAAAAATTATTTCAGTTAATTATTTAAAGTATAAAGAATTATATTTGAAGTATAATCTGGTTAAGGTATTACGCGAATGATTACCTAATAAAACTAAGGGAAAGAAATTAATAATCGTAATGGTTCTTCTTCTTCCTACGGGGGGGGGGGGGGGTCTTGTCAGCCCATATACTGATTCCTAGTGGAATATTGCGCAGAAGAAGAAGAATCGTAATGGTTAAACACAATTTAGCTTTGGAAAAGTTGGAATAATTAAACAGGGACTAATAATAATAATTTTTTTTAGAAAGAAATAAGGAATATTTTTATTTGAAAACTATTAGAATATTTACTTTGTAGATATTAGATTGTATTAGATATGCATAATAAAAGTGAAGTTTTTAGAACTGAATTGTCACAAGTAGTTAATCGTAAACATTAAGGAGTAAAGAGAATCATCAAAAATTATGATTTGAATGTTTGAAAGAAAAGAAATTATTCACTTTTGTTATGTAACGTATCTAACTAGGGATTTTAATTTTATTTTGAAAATTTTAGGTAATTAATTGATTAAAAAAAAAAATTGTATTGAGCATGTATTCATATTTCTAATTGAAAATTAAAATAGAATAAAAGGTTAATTTTTCTTTCCAAACCTTAACGAAAAATTAACTTTCATTTTAAGGAGGAGGAAGTGTAATATAATGCCCGCTACTGTATCCACTTCCTAACAATATAGTAACATATTGTTAACTTATTGTTGAACACAACTGTATAGATTAATCTAGAAGAACGACTATTTAGGAGTAGAATAATGAAGTCTTTGAATTAATCGCTAAATCAGCAAAACGCCGATATATGAAATCGAACGATTAATCGCGAGGTAAGGGGAGTACTCTAGCGAACTTCGCTTGAGGCCAAAAACGGGTCGATATGATTTCATTCAGTATTTAGATTTCGTAATATTCTTTCCGTAATTGGATTCAGTAATGAACGTTTAAAATGTAAAGTCATTTTGTGTAGTGTTGTGTATCCCTCAGGAAGAGGTAATGTGCACTTTCTTCCTTAAATATTTAATCAGCATATGCAACCCGATTCGGTATATTTTTTTTACTAAAATTCGAATAAATAATTGTTAAGAAATTTTTAGATATTTACATATATTTTGTTACATAAATATAATGTTTAGAGTCCGAATTAGTTAGAATAGTTGGATAGATTTGTTCTATGGCTAGACTTTTTTGTTTTTTACGGATTAGTTTTTGGATAATGTGCGGAGAAAAACCATTATTAACTGCTATTTGTTGTATGATCAATAATTCCTTATCTCGGTCTTGGTCTTGGTCATTCGGTAAAACCCGATCACAACCCAAAATATTACATATTTGTAAAAAAGGCCGCAAACTCAACATTTTGGAAGCCCTGGAAATTAATAAATTGAACAAAGACCTAAACCACGTCATCTTAAGTGACCAAATTGATCTAAACAAATCGCCTTTATTAAATCTATAACACGGTGCATCTCACGTTTTGTTTTCGAATAGTTTAGCTGATAGGTACCCATTTTTAAAATTTTATAGATTCCTGGTAATTAATATTTAAATGATCTTTATGCAATATTTTGATTTTACATCATTTAACAATCCTTTTAATTTAACAAAAACATCTACCTGGTGGGTGTAACCTTTCGTGCAAATCAATACATGTCTCTATCTTGACAAATTAGTAATACCTGTATATTTTATTCTTTATTTCTTGTAATTATCGTTCACCGCTGTTTCACGTGTCTGGTTCTCCCCAACGTACTCTAGTCATTTTAAGGATATTACATCTAACCGGTTTAAAATAAAATTCGCGCTGTAGGTACCTTTGCAAATAATACAAAAAATTTTATTTTTATAAAAAATTGGTCAACTTGGGAGTTCCCCTTACATCTGTTTGATGTGATTATATCTGTCTCTATCTCTAACATCCCCCACCAATACATTATTTACTTCAATTTATATTATAAATAGTTTTCGCCTAAAAGAACAATTTTTAGTTATGTTTTTCACCTAATGATGGTGTAAAAGCCGAAGGTCGACTCGTGTTTTTCTACGATTTTGTTGTGAAAAGTAACAAAGCAACGATCCCATGTTTTAATAAGTATTATCTTTAGTACATAGATATATGGGTCTTTTCTACATCAAAATTGAAAATTAGGTACGCATTGGAAGAGAAAAATTCTGAGCCACGAATATGAGAAGGAAAGTTTTAAAATTTAAAATTTCTGTTTAGTTGTTTGATTGAGAGTTAATTGGATAATTGTTTTTTATAAGTAACCCACTGCCTCAACCAGTAGTGAGTAAAATAAACAGATCTACAAGTAAAACGATTGTTCATTCATCGTAAAAATGTTTTATTAATTTTTTTCAAATTGTTTCGAGTAAAATATTAACAATGAAATAAGAAACTGTATAACAAAATGGTACAAAATAATAAATTGCGTGCATTTGCAAGTAAAATATAATATTTTAATATGTAAATTTTGGTAAATTACAATAAATGTGCATCTAATTTAACAGATGGAAATAAAAGCTGAAATCAATATACACAGTAAAAGAATTTGTGTTAAAATAAACACATTTAACATGTCCAGAACGGTCCACTCAATTTTTTGTGTTATTTTAACACAAAGCATATGTATCAAATCTTTACACAAGATTTGTGTCAATGATTTAACACACCAGAGGACATATATTTTGTGTTAATTTTTCAGATTTATCAGAGTTAGTTATTAAACTTTTTTTTACTCAATATTTTACTTCCACTGCAGCTTATAATATTTAAAAATCGTCAAAAATTATAACGATTTTGTTCATATATATTATTATAAATGAGGCTCAAAGAACGTAAAGTAAGTCAGTCCTTTGTAAAAATTCTTACTTGTATATATATATATATATATATATATATATATATATATATATATATATATATATATACATATACATATATATATATATATATATATATGTATATATATATATATATATATATATATATATATATATATATATATATATATATATATATATACGTACCAAAATATATATAATAAAAAAGATGAGAGTAGTTCTTATTATTAAACAAAACCGAAAAATTATCAGTTTTTTCAGTTATTGACGAATATATTTTTATTAAACTTTTAAAAATGAAACAATTTTCTTACATTTTAAGGTTATTTTAACTGAAGCTGTAATAAAATAACCTTAAAGAAGAAAATTGTTTCATTTTTAAACGTTTAATAAAACTATATTCGTCAATAACTAAAAAAACTTATAATTTTCCGGTTTTGTTTAATAAGAACTACTCTCATCTTTTTATTATATATATTTGGGTAGATTAGATATATGTTCTAATTTAGCTTACGTACTTATAACATTCTTTTGCTCTACACAAATATTGTATTACTACTTTGTTGTTCAAAACAAGTTAACATTTTTATTCTGTTAAATGGAAATTTGTGTTAATATTTTCATTTAACACAATCATGAAATGTTCCATTAACGCAGGGCTGTGTTAATTATTTAATACAAACATTTTAAACACTAGTTTTTTTACGCAGAACACAAATTTTTCTACTGTGTGATTCAGTGGTTATCGAGTTGACTTCTAATCTGAATGAAGTATAGAATCCGTATCATTTAAATATTTCATTTTGATAATGTTTCTCAGCAGATATACTTCGCAAAAAGAATGAGAAAGCTGGAAAATCTATTTTTTTTCTCAAGTATGTATAAAGATCTGCTTAAAGTCGTTTTTTGAAAAAACTAAATACACATATTATGGGCGCACTAAATATGTGTTGTAAATATGTTGAAAAATTGTTACTTTCAATAACACTACATAACAAAAATTAACTGGATATGAAGAAAATTAGGCAAATTAAATGGAAATGAGAAATACCCCTGTCGCAGTATCTGCATAACATAGCGAATTTCCTAATATTGGGCATTAGCGGATGTCACCTAACAATAATACTTCTACCCATTTAAAATACTTTAGCTTTCTTACAGTGAAAAGACTTTTAAAATCAGTCTAGTAGTTAATTTTTGGCGCTTTTGGATCCCCAGGACCCTAGCGGATCTCAGATAGTGCAGCATATATCCATTTAAAATAGTTTAACTTTTTGATGGTGAAGAAATTTTCAAAATCAATTTGTTAGTTCATTTTTATATGCCTTTAAAATAGCTTAGTTTTCTAAGAGTAAAAGAATTTTCAAAATCGGCTGGGTAATTTATTTTTGGTATTTTTGAGACCCTAGAACCTGAACGGACTTTGTACAGCATAGCTGCTATCCATCTAAAACAATTAGTTCTCTAGCAATGAGAAAATTTTCAGAATCGGTCGGTTAGTTTATTTTTGGCGCTTTTAAGATACCAGGACCCTGGCCAACCTCATACAACATACAAGCTATATCCATCTAAAATAGTTTACCTCTCTAACAGTGAAACAATTTTCAAAATCGGTCATTTATTTTATTTTTGATACGTTTGGGTCCCATGGACCCTGGCGGACTTTACATAACGTAATCTATATCTATCTAAAATAGCTTACCTCTCAAACACTGAAAAAATTTTCAAAATCGGTCGTTATTTTATTTTTGATACTTTTAGGTCTCACGGACCATGGCGGACCTTACATAATGTAATCTATATCTATCACAGTTGTGAAACTATATATCCTCGTCCATTGAAAGCGTCTCGTTCGTCCGTTTCCGTGCGTATAATTACAACGTGCGAACAAAAAGTCCGTTTCATGAGAGTTTTACTTTTATTGAAATGAAACTGAAGGTAAATTACAATTATTATAACTGTGTACCTTTGCAAATTACCTGCCATAAATTATTTTTTACGTATTTTTATAGCTTGAGAAAAAGAAAATTAAAAAGAAAAATACTGACGAATATTGGACTATCAGGAGTGGACGCTAGTGGACGGTCAGGAGATATATCATTTCGGACAAATGACAAAAGTGCGTAATCGTCTGAATCAAATTTCGCATTTGTCCGCAATCAATGGACGACCAGCCTAACAGTGAAAAAATTTTCAACCTGGTCGGTTAGTTTATTTTTGACACTTTTGGTTCCTATGGACTCTGGCGGATCTTACATAACGTAATCTATATCTATCTAAAATAGTTTAGTTCTCTAACAGTGAAAAAATTTTCAAAATCCGTCGATTAGTTTATTTTTGGCGCTTTTAGGATCCCAGGATCCTGGCCGACCTCATACAATATAAGCTATATCCATCTAAAATAGTGTATCCTTCTAACAGTGAAAAAATTTTTAAAACTGGTCGGTTATTTCATTTTTTACAATTATGGGATCAGTAAACCCTGGCGGAATTCATACAACATAACCTTTATTCATCTAAAATAATTTTAGTAAAAAGTTTAGCTCTCTAACAGTAAAAAAGGGTCCTGGGTATCTCATATAACTTATAGCGGTCCGTACGGGTCTTGCGGACATCATTTAATAACTTAACTAATTCAAATACTTTAGCTTACTAACGGTGAAAAAATTTACAAAATCGATTGAGTAGTTAATTTTTGGCATTTTTAGGTCCCCAGAATCTTGACGGATCTCACATAAGATACCTCAGATCCATTTAAATTTGTTTAATTTTCTAACATTAATGACTACTAGTGAAAAAATTTTCAAAATCGATCCAGTTTTATACAATTTTTTTTCTTGGCATACTTACAAATATATTATGTCATTTCTTTAAAAAATTTTATAATATTATATCATGACTAGAGATGGGCAAAATACCCAATAATTACTCAGGTGGGAATATTCCCGGGAAAATTTCCGATGGGAATTTCACCGTCACCCATCTCTACGTACATATAAAACGCCATATGCGTGGTCAGTATACAGACTAGGTATATAGAAAATATCAAATGTACCACTAGAGATGGGCGACAGGAAAATTCCCATCGGGAATTTTTCCAGGAATATTTCCATTTGGGTAATTATTGGGTGAAATTCGCTAAAAAAACTAAAGAAATTTTTGCACATTATAATTTTTTGCTAAGCAAAACTCAAATATTTTATCGTAAATAAATAAATCGTGAAGTATTTACATAGGAACTCCAATATAACGTACTCCAATATAACGTACCGAGTGGTGGGGTACCCCTCTCACAGATTTGAAGACGTGAGATTGTATTTGTGTCAAGGTATACATAATCGTCAATTCAGGGGCGTAGCAAATTTATGTGAGGGTCTGACAAGTTCCCATATTTTCTTACATACACACGTATAGCATTCACACATAGCTATAAGTACTTATACACAAATAAATATAATCAGTGTAAATATATACACATTTACAACTATGTGTGAACTTGTTCAAAAATATTCAGATTCCTGTGAACTTTTACAGTAAAATCAACACCAACGACAATTACACCAATATAGAGACATACACGTACATATTATTTCACGTATATGCATACGTAGATAAATATGTGTGTATATACGAATACACATCGATTTCACGATTTGATTGGTTATAGAAAAAAAGCCAGATAACAAATTTTGATGCAAATTCCAGAATATTCTATTCGGAAAATAGCAAAGATGTCGAAAAACCGACTTCACCATTTGATAGTCTACCAAAGAAGGGACTAGACAGCGGAACTCAGCAAAAGTTCTAGAAAGTTCTATTCGGGATCTAGCAAAGATATCGGGAAACTAATTTCACTATCGAACTGGTCTTCGAATAAAAGCATAAATAACAAAAATTTAGCAATGTTCTAGAATGTTCTATCCGAGAACTAGCAAAGATATCGGGAAACTAACTTCACTATCGAACTAGTCTTCGAATAAAAGCATAAATAACAAAAATTTAGCAATGTTCTAGAATCTTCTATCCGAGAACTAGCAAAGATATCGGGAAACTAACTTCACTATCGAACTAGTCTTCGAATAAAAGCATAAATAACAAAAATTTAGCAATGTTCTAGAATGTTCTATCCGAGAACTAGCAAAGATTTCGGGAAACTAACTTCACTATCGAACTAGTCTTCGAATAAAAGCATAAATAACAAAAATTTAGCAATGTTCTAGAATGTTCTATTCGAGAACTAGCAAAGATATCGGGAAACTGACTTCAACATCGAATTGGTCATCAAATGAAAGCTTAAATAAGAAAAATTGAACAATATTCTAGAATGTTCTATTCGAGAACTAGTAAAAATATCGGAAAACTGATTTCACCATCGGATTTGTCGTCGAATGGAAGCCTAAATAACAAAAATTGAACAATATTCTAGAATGTTCTATTAGCAAAAATATCAAAAAAACCAATTTTATCACTCATCTAATTATTAAATAAAAGATCAAATAGCGGAATTTAACAAAAGTTAAGGTACTTTATTTAAGGAAAATGTAAATATTATACTTTTTTGCAATTGTATACGTTGGCGTAAATTTATAACTAAAACTTTTGTATAGCACCACTATTTAACCATTTTCGCCAAAGAGCAATCTACTGATGAAGTCGCTTTCTCAATATTTTTGTTAGTTTCCGAATAGAATATTCGAGAACATTTCTCAAATTCCGTTATTTTGCATTTTCTTTGATGACCTATCCGATGGTAAAGTTTATTTCTTGATATCTATTCTAGGTTTTGAATAGAATGATCTAGAACTTTTGCCAAATTCCGCTATTCAACTATTTCCTTAATGGCAAATCCCATAGTAAAGTTAGTTTTCCGACATCTTTCCTAGTTTCCGAATAGAATATTCTAAAACTATTATTAAATTCCACTCTTTGGTCTATTTTTCAATAGTTAACCAATAGTGAAGTCGGTTTTTTAATATTTTGACTGATTTCTAAGAAGAGTATTCTCAAATTGTTGTCAAATTTAGTTGAAGACGTGTGTTCTTGTAAACATGCATTTAAGTAAGTGTATATGCGTGTGTATATAAATAATGAAATGCGTATGTGTTCGCATATTATGTTTCTGTACCCCCTTAAAAAATTTTACTGACGGCCCTGGTAATCCGATATAACGTACTTCCCCTTATTTTGTACTGGCCAGTACGTTATATTGGAGTTCCTATGTATTGCATTTTTAATTGAATTTTCTTTTTGGAAATACACTTATTACCGCGGGTGCCATGAAAAGACCTGAGCCTGGGACGAGTTCGTCAGTCAAATACGTCCGATTTTCAGAAGCCAAAATTTCGACCATTTTTCGCCATTGGTAGTAGTTTTTTGCAAAATTTGGCCAGCTTTCAAAAAATTTTTTAACCTTTTTTACACCATCGAAAAGAGGGTAAAAAATTGCATAAGACAAGCTTTTGAAACATTGTTCTAACGAGGAATGGTTTTGAACTGACAATTCGTAATTTTGATGAAACTTATGGTATATGTGTAGTACAAGCAAAAATAATAGACCCGTATTTTTTTTTTAACTGCCATCGTCGCCATTTAAGGGGTGTAGTCACCCCTCAAATTTAGGGAAAAATTTTAATTTTGCTTGATAACTTGAAAACGACGGCAGATAGAAAAAAACTTTAAATTAACAAAACACTTCATTTTTAGTGAGCTTTCTATAAATGCAGGGTCGGACCTACTAGAGGGGCTCTTCAGGTAAAATTGAGGGTAAATTATGAAATAGGGTGGATATGCTTTAGTATATTAAAATTTGAATAGCATATATGAAAACTACATCAAAAATACTAGTTTACCTGTTTTTGCTCAAAATTGTAATTTAAAGTCTAAAATCTCAAAACTGGGCAGCTAATTTGAGGTGGCAGTAGTAATTTTACTGACAATCAGTAAGTAAAATAAAAATACTTCTATAAGGTTTTCAGCAAGTGAATTGTCTTGTAATTAATAACTGGCTACAATATATCAAATTATACCTGTTGAAGTGTAATTAAAACTTTAAATTTTATACAAGTAATATTAAAATTTGATTTTGTTAAGTCACGCAAAAATATTATTGTATATATTTATAGAAAACAATTAAGTTTATAAAATACTTCTTTTTTGTCAAATAATTGTATATAAATCAATTGTATCTCTGATCGCCAAAGATCCATGTCATGAATTATCGCTCCTCTATCTACTGCTTCTTAAAAATTATTTTAAACATACTGATTAATGAAAATTACTTTATCTCTCTTACTTGGGCCTTCTTCAACTTGCTTTTCCTACCGATATAAGTTGCTGTGTAGATAATATATCTCGTCATATTTCCAGTTCAAATTTCAAACTTCTTTAAACATTTATGCCCAACTAGAAGAAATTTGCTTATTCTTATTAGTCAATAAAAAAGACTTTATAAACTTAATTTCTTTCTATAACTATATGCCATAATATTCTTACGTGATTTAACAAAATCAAATTTTAATATTATTTGCATAAAATTTAAAGTTTTAGTTTAGACATCAAAGAGTATAATTTGATATATTTTAGCCAGTTATTAATTACAAGACAATTCACTTGCTGAAAACCTTATAGAAATATTTTTATTTTACTGATTGTCAGTAAAATTCTATTGCCACCTCAAATTAGCTGTCCAGTTTTGAGATTTTAGACTTTAAATTACAATTTTGAGCAAAAACAGGTAAACTAGTATTTTTCATGTAGTTTTCATTTATGCTAATCAAATTTTAATATACTAAGGCAAATCCACCCTATTTCAATATTTACCCTCAATTTTACCTGAAAAGCTCCCTCCAGTAGGTCCGACCCTAGATTTATACACATCAATAGAAAGCTCATTAAAAATGAAGTGCTTTGTCAATTTAAAGTTTTTTTCTATATGCCGTCGTTTTCAAATTATCAAGCAAAATTAAACCTTTACCCTAACTTTGAGGGGTGATTCCACCCCTTAAATGGCGACGGTGGCAGATAAAAAAAAAAATACGGGTTTATTATTTTTGCTTGTACTACACAAATACCAAGTTTCATCAAAATTACGAATTGACAGTTCAAAACCTTTCTTTGTAAGTGAACTAACTTTTGAGAAAAATTAAGAAATTTGCTCAATTTCTTTACAATAAATACTTCATCGCTTTTATCATTACAATATCAATATTTATATCAGTTTCGTTTTTCAAAATAAAAATAAACTAACTTTTCAAGAACGCGTCATCACCGATTTTGAAAATTTGTTCACTGTTAGAGAGCTAAACTATTTTAGATGGATACAAGTTGTTGTATGAGATCCGCCAGTGTCCAATTTTTGGAAATTCACTATGTTATGCAGATGTTGCGACAGGTTTTTTTTAATTCTTTTCGTTTGGTTTTAGGTCATTTTTAAAAAGTTAAAAGTTCTTTAATGGCATAAAAATTTTCGAGCAATAGGTGCTTACAACCTGAACCACAATTTTCTTCCAAAAAATTCCCCCTTTCATCCAGCTGTGTACAAAAATTAACGACAAAAAAATTTATAAGAAAGGTTCTGGTATTTTCTTTTTACCTAAGACAAACAAAGAAAATTGATACTTGAAATTTTAAAATAATTAAAAAATGTTCCTAATGGCTATTGTCAATTTCTTCAAAACAGAAAACTAAAAACAATCAGCGGAAGTAGGTACTGGATTTTATAAGTCTTCAATAAAAAAAAAAATATCAATAAGCGCGGTAGCGCGCCGGCAAGTTCTCACCAGCCGTACGTGCACCAAGCTATATTTACACGAACCATTTCAAGCCATTTTTGACCCCCTTAAAACTCTAGTTCTATTTGTTGTATTCAATTAAAATTTTGCATACACAATAACACACTTGAAATCACTTTCAATTTCAAATTTCATCGATCTAACTTTAATAGTTCCTGAGTTATAGGCCTCCACAAATCGATAATTTTGGCACTCACTCACTCATTCACTCACTGACGGATCATCAAAACCTCTGGCCTATTTCCAGTGGACCTAGGAAATTGATATTCGGTCAGAATATAGGTCTTAGTCTAACAGTAAAGGGAAAAATCTAAAATTATGATATTTTTCGTTATTTTCATTATTTGTGCCCTTTCTTTTGAAAAATACAGGGCAATTTTATATAAAAAAAAAATATTACTCAAAGCTTTCCTAAATATTCAAATCTACAAGTTGCCGGTATTTATGAAAAAGAAATAATTATTTATAGCAACAAATTACCTACTATTATTGCCTATTATGATTAATAATGGAGTCGGATAGACTCCAAATTTTAGTGAATAAGCAACTGTCTCCCCCCTCAAATTTTTTTTTGCTAGCATGTTAATTACATATAAGACTATATAAAATGAACATTTACTACCACTGGCAACCGCCCCTACGAAAGTTATCGGTCATTTTGTGAAAAATCGACCATTTTAGTCGTACTTTCTAAATATTGATGAATATATCTCGGTATGTGTAGGTCTAAAAACAATGAAAAAAATTGAGGGTATTCACTATATAGTCTACCAGCGAATACAGTATGAAATTTTTATCTGCACACATAACCTTAAAAAAAATAAAACTGGAAATACTGCTAAATTTTGGTTTTTTGGTTTGAACTTCGGATGTTTTAAATGAAATTTGATGAAATTTCAGAAAATATACTTTATAACATGGACAATAACTGGTTAAAATTTAAAGTCAAAATATCTTGCACAAACCCTAAAAATTGACGTCAAAGGGCATAGCCGGGTAAGATAGGGAAAACGGCCCTTAACGCAAAATTGATTGTTTTTATAGGAAATAATACTTCTTAGCCTCAGATACATTCCTGCCCAATTTCAACCCTCTGAGGCTAATAGTTTATGAATACACAAACAGACAAAAATTTTCAAAAAAAAAATTTTTTTTTACGAAATTACTGAGCCGATTTATTTGAGTTTAATATATATTGTGTACCCAACCCAAACAAAGTAATAAAAAAAAATTAGCGTTATATCCCTTTATTATACTAATTTTTTTAAATTTTTAAATTTACGTAAATTTTTTTTTGGCACTTACACGTTAGCGACCCCCACCATTTTTTGTTCAATAATATGTCTCTTAGTACTCTATAACATATATTTTTACGGAAAAATTTTAGTTGGTAGAACATAGTAATATTTCATTACAAATGCATGTCATGTTCGGTGCTACATATATTACTTATGTATAAAAAGGACCATAAAGTAAAGCATCTGCCTGATTTCTAAAACACAGTAGAACTCTGAGGAGTGCAATAAAATGTTCTCTTCCCCCCTGAGTTGCAGTTCTTGGAGTTCCTGTGACGATCTAAAAAAATTTATATTTTGACTTGTTATAAAAATATGTTTCTGCTTGTTAAAAAATAATTTTCAAGGTTAATTTTACCATGAATCTGAATATTTGAATGAAATCAATAAAATTATCTCAGCATACTTACTAATTAAAATTACATCTAACTCAACAGAAATTATAAGTTTTAGAGACTATATTTAAAGATAATAATAATAAAAATAATACGTCTTAAATGTTATATTGTTTTAATAATAATAAACAACTTAATAGATTGGAACAAAAAACTCCAACAATGTATAGTAATAACAACAGTCCGGCTAAAACTTGTAGTTATCAAAATATGTAGGTAAATTACATGTAGGTACATATAACTAACTTGAGCAGACCCTCTCACTTGATGTTTTTGTTGCACTTTTTTAAGGAGGTGCAGAAAGTGGATTTTTTCTGTAATAAAATTACATACGTTCATAACAACGACAAACAAGCTTAGACAAACGTCTTCTTTTGTTAACACGATGACGGATCACGGGGAATTATAACTTAATGACCAACTGGTATACTATTTTGACAGCTAATAAACTTTGTATGAAATTGTTGACGTCGTAATACGTGGTGTATGAGCTAATAAAGTTTTACTTGACGTCTTACAAAGAAAACAACTCTAACAAAAGAGAAATCAATATGCATTTTGTTTTATTAATAAAAAAAGACAAACGGCAGAAAATGTTGGACTTGAGTAAATTTAAACTAGTTTATCGTAGTTATGAACGTATGTAATTGTATTATTTTAGAAATAGGGTAGATATTTTACTTTATAGCCCTTCTTATACATAAGTAATATATGTAGTACCTAACATGGTATGCATTTGTATTGAAATATTACTATGTTCCACCAACTAAAATTTTTCCATAAAAATATATGTTATAGAGTACTAAGAGACATATTATTGAACAAAAAATGGTGGGTGTCGCTGACGCGTAAGTGCCAAAAAAAAATTTACTTAAATTTAAAAATTTAAAAAAATTAGTATAATAAAGGGATATAACGTAAATTTTTTTTTATTACTTTGCCTAAGGTGGGTGCACAATATATATTAAAGTCAAATAAATTGGCTCCGTAATTTCGTAAGAAAAAAATTTTTTTGAAAATTATTGTCTGTTTGTGTATTCGAAAACTATTAGCCTCAGAGGGTTGAAATTTGGCAGGAATGTATCTGGGGCTAAGAAGTATTATTTCCTATAAGAACAATCAATTTTGCGTCAAGGGCCGTTTTCCCTATCTTACCCGGCTATGCCCTTTGAAAATTGACTGGCCAATGATTTTTGTGCATTGTATCGTACGAGGCTCTTTTTTTCTTAAATTGTAGGTTTTTTTATCCACTTTATAACGGTGGACAAGAAAAAATTTTTAAGCTTCAAAGAAAGTGAAAAAAATCAATTAGAAATTCAAAATTGTCGGCTATGAACAGTATTTGAAAAATAATTTAAATCAAGTAAACTGCCATAATTTAAATATGCCTTGTAATAACTTGTCCCATACAAGGGTTACAAGCTTCGAGGATTACGCGAATCGTACCCCATTAAAAAACCAAGTTGGGAGAAATTAAGGTTCAAATGTTTTCAAAAATACATAACATCAAAAGTATATAAGCTCTCACCCACCTTACAGGCTGCAAATTCAAGAGCAGCTGCAATAATTTAATCAAGTAAACCGCCATAATAATATTATGAATTATAATAATTTCTCCCATACAGGGGTTACAAGCTTCCAAATGAGGATTACACGAATCAAACCCCATTAAAAAACCAACTTTGCAAAAATTACAAGTACACAGTTCCTCGGAAGGCTCATAGGTTAAATTTTTATATTATAGCAGTTTACTTGATTTTTTTTTTTTTTACAACTTACATTACATTGCTTTGTTACAAAAGTTTTACAAAGCTTATATATTCATTACTATAAATAATAATCAATAAGATTGATATATACATGTATAAAACTAAAGAAATAATAGACTACTTATTTTTATTATACATTACAATACTTATATGCCGTAGGTACTGAATGAAATCATCCCTGACCCCCGAGTGACCCATAGCCACGAACCAGTTGTCTATCAGTATTCCAATTTTTTCAAAAACTAAAGTAATATAAAATCTCTCTCTTTCAAAATAAAGGCAATCTTTTATCAGGTGTTTGATATCTTGCATTGCACCTTGATCAGTACAGTCGCACTTATTATCGTTTTTCTTACCCATTCGATAGAGATACGCCTTATTCGCACCATGACCCGTGAGCATTTGAGTCACCCAGAAGTCAAGTCTGATCCCACTCAGCATATTATTAGCTATTTCAGCAATTGGTATAAATTTTTTAGTTGTAGTCCCCGCAGTAGAATTGTTGATTTCACTTTACCAGTCTCTCTTTATGTTATCTGATATGACTTGCTTAACATAAGAAAGTGGAGCTAGATCATAGCTACATGGTATAGATTCACTAGCTGCCTGTTTAGCCAAAAAGTCAGCATACTCATTGCCCATAATCATTGTATGTCCTTTTATCCAGTTTATGGTAACATTCCATCCATTAAGTTTGAAATTTCTTATAATATTTTGTATCCTTGCAACTAGCAAATTAGTCGGGGCGAATTGTTTCAACGATATACAAAGTGATTGTGAATCAGTGAAAACAACAATCCTGCTTCCATTATTTAAGTTAACCCCTCTAATGTGTTCAAGGGCCGTCAGAAGGGCAAATGCTTCCGCCTGAAAAATTGTACAATGTAATCCTAATTTCCTTTTTACTATCCCAATGATTTCTCCATTTTGATATATAGCAGACGCAGCTCCCACTCCTGCCACAGATTTACTTCCGTCAGTATATATATACACAGTTTCATTCATAAAAGTATCAATGCCATCTTCTTTTATACCGACTTGATCTGGTAAAACATTCACGTCGACAGATATCCTATCTTCAGGTGAAGGTAGGTCGTAATATTTTTGTTGTTGTTCAACCTTGGCTCCCCTTTCAAAATCAGGTACAACTACATGTAAATTGTATTCACATCTGATTTTGTATACCTTTTCGCACATTTGAATTTTATAATCAATTGGAGTCAATCTTGCCAGAAGCATCGCAGAACAATAAGAAACCGTTCTGTAGCCCTTGATGATTCTTAAAGCAGCACAGCGCTGAAAACCTCTTAGTTTAGCTTTATTCTTCTTAGTGTTTAGGGCAGAATGAAAAACCGGTGCTCCATACATACACATTGGTTCAACCACACATGTATACAAAAGTCTTACTATTTCAGTGTCCACTCCCCAGATATTATTAGTTACACGTGACATGGAATTTAAAAGTTGTTTTCCTTTCCCAACAATGTAGTCAATATGTTTATCAAATTTGAGTTTAGGATCTATGATAACTCCCAGTATTTTCATTTCATTAGTATAAGTTAGTTCTTGATCAATGAGCATTATTTTCGGTTTATAGTAATTTTTCCTTTTGTTGGTGCACAACATAAGCTGAGTTTTCGTTGCATTAAATTGTAGCTTGTGAGTTTTACTCCAGTCACCTATTTTTGCGAGTGCTCGGTTAGTAATCCTTTCAAGTTGCCTTCCATTTGTGTCCGTGCATATTAAAGTCACATCATCAGCAAAAGCCAAAATGTGTACATTATCAGGAAACTGCTGTTGTAACAGATCATCAAGAATAATATTCCACATAACTGGTCCAAATACAGAACCCTGGACACAGCCTTTGTTGATATCTTTCCTAAATGTTTCACCATTATAATTAATTGTTACTTTTCTGTCTGTTAGATAGCTTTTAATGATTTTGAATATGTTTGCGGGAACGCTTCTTTCGTATAAATTTTTTAATATCGTAGGCCACCAGGCATTGACAAATGCTCCACTAATATCCAGAGATATAACTAAACACAGCTCTTTTCTGCTTAAGGCACCTTCAATTAAATTTTTAATTCTATACAAAGCATCAACAGTTGACCTTTGAGCAGTAAAACCATATTGTTTTTCACTTATGAGTTTATTTTGATGTAGAAAATGCATTAAATGACGTGTAGTTAGTTTCTCTAACATTTTTCCAAAGACACAGGTTAAGCCAATAGGACGATACGATTTTATTAAAGCATAATTACCTTGGTTCGGTTTAGGAATAATTTTGATTAACGCGTTTTTCCAAACCTTCGGAAAATATTCCATTTTTAAGCACATATTAAATAGACATTTAAAGAAAGGAAAATATTGTAAAATCAATTTCGTACAAAATTCAGCATTTAGGCAGTCCATTCCTGGAGCCTTTTTATAAGAGAAAGAGGAAGCTACTGATTCAATTTCTTCATCAGTAAATAATTCAGCGTTTGAAGTATCAGGAATACTACTTGCTATATCTCGAATTTGATTTTGAGCTTCACTTTCATTATCACTAGTATCATCAGGAAAAAAGAATGATGCCAGTTCAGACACCGTATCTAAATTATCAGTTGTGGTCCGACCGTTAATTAATAAAGTGGATGGAGGTTTTCGGCGAGTGAATTTCATTATCTTATTAACTGTATTCCACGTATTCTCAACACTCTGCGATTGTAAAAATGATTTCCACGAAGCAACCTTTTTTTCTTTGATCATTCTTTTGTATCTGTCTCTGATTTCAGTATATTCTCTTATAACTTGCTCTTTATAAGATGAGTGGCTAAGTCTACACTTTAAATGATACAATTTACTAACTTGCTTCCTAGTTTCTCTTAGTTCATCATCCCACCAAACATTGTACTTCCGAATAGAGCTTATTTTTGGGCATTCCTCATCAAGTACACTAATTAAGTTGTTTGTAACTTCAACTACTAAATCATCTAACTCTTGAGTGGTTTTAACATTTTCAATTTTGTGTAGGTTAAGGCTTTCAGTCAACCTAATATTATTGGTTACATGAGTCCAGTTCAGTTTCTTGATATTGTATATATTAGTCGTTTCAATCATACCACTCATTGTAGACAGTTTCTGTTTGCCAGTGATTTGATAATCAATAAATCTATGATCTGACAAAGAATCAGTGTCAGTAATCACTCTCCAGTTTTTGATGAGGGGTTCCATATTAGAAGAACAAATCGTCAAATCGATGGTAGAACTGACTTCAGTTCCATCCCTTATTGCTGAGAACGTTGGAGTAGAGCAATTGTTGATAACGTAGAAATTGTTGCTAGCTTGGAATTCTTCCACATTTTTACCTCTGTCATTAGTGTAATTACTATGCCATATAGTACTCCACGAATTGAAGTCCCCTCCACATAGTATTGTCATACCTCTCCATTTTTCTATTACCGATTGTAATCCTCTTAAGGAATCATTGATGTCTGAGTCGGGTGCACAATAAATACTGCAAATTATATATTTTTCATTACCATCTTGTATCATTATGCACACAAAATCACTAGTACTGAATTCAGTTAATAAAATTGTTTTTAAGTTCTTATTGAAACATAGAACAGCTGCCCGCACTTTACCACCGTTATGATATTGATAAATATCACCTGGACATGAAATTGTAATCTCTTCACAGTTACCTAAATATGGTTCACTTACTAGAATTAAATCATATTTATTGTCTTTTTGCACTTGCCACAGATTGTTCATAGCAACATAGCTTTTATGCACATTTATTTGTAAAACATTTAAAGTTTTTTTAACAGTCCCCATAATCAGTCCGCGACATAATGGAATCTTTCAATTTCAAATAACTCTGGCAAGTTTGTGAGTTAGAACAATGATCTTCTTTTCTAAGATAAACATCACTTTTATCAGGGTCTTTCAAAACAATTTTTTTGAACCATTCACTATTTTTAATATTTTGGTTAAATTTACTACAGGGTGTGCATTTAGCTTTCAAAGGGTCTTGCTTATCAGAGCATTTATTGAACTTATGAGGGCCCGAGCAGTAACCACATATAATATCTTTTTCGGGGCAATTTTTGGAAAAATGATTGTTGTTATTACATTTGAAACAAACAATTGTCGGTATATACTCTAATACTCTGCATCTAGAATGTTCGACATAGAGGTATTCATTTTTCAATAGTTCACTATATATTCCTGATGGAACTTCGACAACAGCATGATAGCAGTCACTTCTTTTACTACTTTTAATGTGGTTGATTTTAATCTTATCAAATATTTCCATATTGGTAAAATACATTTTGTTCTGTTTACTTATTACTTCCAGTAAATTTTTGGTGTCAGTATTTTTATTTATATTAGTTATTATTACAGTTGGATTTTTCTTTTTAACTATCTCTGCATCAAAAGTACTCATTTTTTGTCTTATTTCATTTATTAGTTTGTCCGCATCGTCTTCATTCCTCACCGCCACGAACAAGGATTTCATACCATGTCTGGTGTTCACTATAGGTAACTCCAACTCTGAAGGGCTAATGTATCTTTTAAATGCCGATTCTATTGATTTAGATCCAACGTCACCTTCCTTACTCACAATTTTTACTTCAATATTCCCAGTATTTAGTTTAGTTTTAGCCAAAACACCTACTGAAATTTGATTCATATTGTTGCTGCCTTCATCATAGCACTGTTTTGTTGCCAGATTCACATCTATCGTTAAATCACGATGTAATTGTAACTTCTCCAAAAATGTTTTTACCTCCTTAAGTTTACATAGTGTAATTTTTCTGTCATTCCTTTGTGACGATTTCTCCACATCTATAATTATTTCATATACATTGTCCAGTTCTTCCGTCATTAATTTATGATAGGCAGATTTTCCCCTTTTTGTAAGATCAACTTGATTGCTGTTATCTTCAATACTCTTCGTAGAAGGTTCACTTAGGTTATTTTCACTTTCACATTCATCATTTTTTTCTTTAAAAACGTCTACAGTATAATCCGTAATCAAAGGATCTTTTTTCTTCGTCATATTTGTTGCCATATATTGTTTTACTACATCCAGCAGTTACTACATACCACAGTAAAGTTGACCACTAGTTGTAAATTAGACTTTATAATCATTCATCAACTGACTACTTTATTCTGATATTGAGGTTATGTAAGTTCAGTTCGTCCTTTTTAAAGAAAATTTTTACTTCACAACTATTATGTAAAAACATACACTCTCAAAAATTTACGAACTTTAATTAGCACAATTAATCATTTATTTTATTTATTACTAGTTTTTAAAAGTAGATTTTTCAAATTTATAACCACTAGAATTTGACTTATGTTATACCGCTTTCACAGGTTAGCAATTATGTTTACTTGATTTAAATTATTTTTTAAATACTGTTCATAGCCGACAATTTTGAATTTCGGATCGATTTTTTTCACTTTTTTTTCAAGCTTAAAAATTTTTTCTTGTCCACCGTTATAAAGTGAATAAAAAAACCTACAATTTAAGAGAAGAAAGAGCCTCGTATGATACAATGCACAAAAATCATTGGCGAGTCAATTTTCAAATTTGACATCAATTTTTAGGGTTTGTGTAACATATTTTGACTTGAAATTTTAACCAGTTATTGTACATGTTATAAAGTATATTTTCTGAAAACTTCATCAAATTTCATTTAAAACATCCGAAGTTAAAACCAAAAAACCAAAATTTAGCAGTATCTCCAGTTTTATTTTTTTTTTAAGGTTATGTGTGCAGATAAAAATTTCATACTGTAACCGCTGGTAGACTATATCGTAGTGAATACCCTCAATTTTTTTCATTGTTTTTAGACCTACACATACCGAGATATATTCATCAATATTTAGAAAGTACGACTAAAATGGTCGATTTTTCACAAAATGGCCGATAACTTTCGTAGCGGCGGTTGCAAGTGGTAGAAAATGTTCATTTCATTTAGTCTTATATGTAATTAACATGCTACCAAAAAAAAAAAATTTGAAGGAGGAAACAGTTCTGCTGTGTTTATCCGACTCCATTATAATAAATTCATAAACATTTAAATTGAACAAGTTTGTATTAAACTACATTTCCTACAAAAAGTCGTGAGATCCCACCAAAAACATAAATGTGAAAAATGGGTAAGTTCTTTTTATTGTGTTAGCCTGAAAAACAATTAAAATCAAAATAAACTGTCAAGTTCCAAACACATTTTTCGTGCAGAATCGGAATAAAATAAATTGTTTTAAGAAATACACATCAAGCTTTTTTAAAGAAAATAATAGAAATTTTTCATTAGAACTTGGGAAATTTTTACTCATTTATCATGTATATTAAACTTGATGTTGAAAACTGCCCAAGTTCTAATGAAAAATTTCTATTATTTTCTTTAAAAAAGCTTGATGTGTATTTCTTAAAACAACTTATTTTATTCCGATTCTGCACGAAAAATGTGTTTGGAACTTGACAGTTTATTTTGATTTCAATTGTTTTTCAGGCTAACACAATAAAAAGAACTTGCTCATTTTTCACATTTATGTTTTTGGTGGGATTTATATTAATAAATTATAATTTTTTCTTTATGTCGACATTGCCAGTATTTAAGGGTTAAATAAATAACACTTTCAATAATATAATTTATCAACCGTTTAATTAATTTTATAATTTTTAAGTAAAAATTAAAAATTACATGATTTAAAACAAAACCTTGGACTGTGTCATTGATGACAAACTATCAAATTTGCTTACCTTTATGGTTATATGAAATGACTCAAACTCAATTTATTTGTGGTTTTCAAAAAAAAAAAAAAACAAAAGAATTAATATTTTCTTTAAAAGTATCGATAAATTCTTGTAATCAGAAATTTTCTTTAAAGTTCAGAGTTTTCAGCTTATCAATTAAATGGATTTTAAGAAAATCTCGATAACGTCATCAGTCTACTCATGACTTTTTGTTACAGTGAAATAGTGAAATTCACATTGCCAAACGAAAACTTGATATATCTATAACAAAGGCAAAAAATTCTACCAATATAGTCTGTACAAAATAAAACAATGTGTTTATCAGAAAAGGATTAAAAGTTCCTCTGTATGACATCATCAAGTAAGTACATTAATGCACTTTTAAGCCTTAAAATTCTTAAGTAATGAATGCTTGTCATTTTCAGTTAGTTGTAATTTTTCGCAATCACTCTTTTCATTTTCGGTAAAATTAAAGTTATGGTGTCCTACTGTAAACGAAGTTGCAGAATGTGAATTTTATTTTCCAGAAAATTTTACTCCTAAATTTCCCCCAAAATGAGCCTTTGACGACTCGACAAAAGTTACAATCATACATTACCAAAACGTTGAGGCGACAGAGACAAACAAAGATGCCACCAAATGGATTTATACTATTCAAGATATGGGACAACTAGTCAAATTATTCAAACATGAATGTTTGATCGAATCGTTACTTTCTTATTTTGCTCAAAATGTTGATCAAGATCTGGTGATATGAATCATAAGTACGGGTTATTTCCGCAATCATCATAGTTAGGTAACTTTGTTACCTATATCAGCAAAATATTATTTTATAACAAAATTTGACGTAAAAACAATGTTATCATTGAAATGCGTATATGTTTGAAATACTAAACCTTTAGTTTATAATGTAGATATTATTATTACACATATTAGTGACGTAGATCTACATAAAAATTTAATTTTAAAGAAGTAATGAAAAATTTATTACTTATTCCAAACAATTAAAATTTAAAGTTCATATCTGTGTGAATGTGTGTGTGTGTGTAGTATGTTGAATAAATGAAAAAAATTGGGAAAAATAATGGTAAACACATTTATACTGGTTTTCCAAGAAAAAATTATATTTGAATAATTTTTAATTCCATGTCAGAACAAATAAAAAAACTAATTAATGTAACATGAAAAAAAGGGAAAAAATTGATTTACTTTAATTGTTTTAATATGAAAATTTTCCATTGTATATACGTAACTTAAGCATTATCGGTTTTAGTTAAATACAATATAGATAAATAGAAAATAAACAGTAATGTTTAATTTTTTTCACGTTTGTTATCCGGAGATGCCAGAATCATTAAATCCTGTAAAAAAAGAAAATTTATACTTCTGTTGCAACATTCTGTACAACCTAGGGAATTTCTCACAAGTAAAGGTCCCGAGGCCGGACCTATCGATTTCGATGAAACTTAAATATATTGTAGAACTCTAAAAACTAAGGGACACGTATTTTTTTTTATCTGCGGAAAAACGGTTTGAAGGGGTGAAATCGTCCTCCAAAAATAGGGGTAAAAATTTAATTTTTCAAATATCTCAAAAACAGTAAGAGATAGAGCAAAAGTTTAAATTGACGATATTGCTCTTTTTTAAAGAGCTATCTATTGATATGTAATTTGTTCATATTACATCAACAGGGGTGGTTGGGGGTTAAAATTTGGGGGTTAATTTTGCAAAAAGGTGGTGAAAAATAAACAATATAAAAATTTTGTTTACAGATTTGAAATCTACGTCAAAAAATCTAATTGACCTATTTTTGCTCAATGCCCTAATATTAAGTCTAGGGGTAGTTAACTAGAGGGTGACTATGTCGAATAGTCGTACAATTTGGGTATTTCAAGAAGTTCTTCGTCATGGAAAATAGCTTAAGACAATTAGAATAACGTAGAAATAAAATTCTCGAATTCAAAATTGAGTTTGAGCAACACTGGAGAGGGGGTGAGTCACCCTCTTAAATTACATACTAGTTTATATACACTAATTTTTGCTATTAACACACTGATAGTGGGTAAAATAATGTCACAATAAGTGGTTCTGAAGTTGGACTATCATATGTAAGGTATTTATTAGGTTTGTTTTTTGATGGATATTATAGTTTTCCTTATCGAAAATTATCGATACCGAAAATTACATAACCTAACCTAAAATAACGAAACCTAATAAAAACCTTACACACGATAGTCTAACTTCAGAACCATCTATTGTGACATTATTACCCCCTGTCAGTGTGTTAATTGCAAAAATTAGTGTATGTAAACTAGTATGTAATTTAAGAGGGTGACTCACCCCCTCTCCAATGTTGCTCAAACTCAATTTTGAATTCGAGAATTTCATTTCTACGTTATTCTAATTGTCTTAAGCTATTTTCCATGAAGAAGAACTTCTTGAAATACCCAAATAGTACGATTATTCGACATAGTCACCCTCTAGTTAACTACCCCTAGACTTAATATTAGAATATTGAGCAAAAACAGGTCAATTAGATTTTTTGACGTAGATTTCAAATCTGAAAACAAAATTTTTATATTGTTTATTTTTCACCCCCTTTTTGCAAAATTAACCCCCAAATTTTAACCCCCAACCACCCCTGTTGATGTTATTTGAACAAATTGCATATCAGCAGATAGCTCTTTAAAAAAGAATAATATCGCCAATTTAAACTTTTGCTCTATCTCTTACTGTTTTCGAGATATTTGAAAAATTAAATTTTTACCCCAATTTTTGGAGGGCGATTTCACCCCTTCAAACCGTTTTTCCGCAGATAAAAAAAAATACGTGTCCCTTAGTTTTTAGTATTCTACAACATATTTAAGTTTCATCAAAATCGATAGGTCCGGCCTCGGGACCTTTACTTGTCAGAAAATACTTTTAGAGGAATAACCTCCTGCCATAGGAAACAGATATACATTTTAGTTTCAGAAACAACATTTCCACAATACTACACAAATTTTTAATAATAAAATTTTAATGGTAATGGCCATCAGGAAAATAAATCAAATACTGTATTCAATATTCCGCGAACGGCATTTAAGAATGAAAAATAGTTAAAGGAATCTTGAATTTCTTTCAAAGATTTTACGTGAAATAAAAATTTTTTCCCCATTTTTCCAAACAAAAAAAGGTCCTATCTAAAAAATGAATTTTTTTTTTTGTTCATCTTATAAAATTTTTACTAGCAATAGTTAACCTTCAAAAAATTTGTACAAGCAATTTACCCAGGTTTTACCCAAAACCTGGGTAAAAACGATTATTTAGAATTAGCTGTACTATTTTACAAATGCGTTTTTAATTTTATACATATATACACCGGTCCCTTATTTTACGTGAATATCCGTTCCACGGGGATTCAGTTTACGCGGATAAAAATCGCGTAATTCGTCATTATAAAAGAAAAAATACTGGAAATAAAAGCTACTAACAATTTTACAGAATTTTATAATACAAATTGATAACGAATATGTCGAAAATTACATACTAAAATTTTAAAAATATCGTTATTTTCGATATCGATAATTTTCGATAACGAAAAGTAGGTTTTGATAGTCCTAATATGTTCGGAGTATCCATAACTGGCTTCGCTTAAGCCTTCAAAAATTTCGTTATTTTTCGGCTACGACGCACGGTTTAGGAGATATTTACGATTAAAGTTTTCGATAGCGCAGGTTAACGAAAAGAAGTTTTTAAAAAATTGTTCTGTTACTGACCAGATCAATGGGACTAACAGAGCCTAAATTAACTAGTTATAACCAATTTATGACAAGTTACGCGGTATCGATAATTTTCGATAACGAAAAGTAGGTTTTGACAGTCGCAATACGTTCGGAATACCCACAACTTGCTTCGCTTAAGCCTTCAAAAATTTCGTTATTTTTGCGCTACGATGCACCGTTTACGAGACATTTACGATCAAAGTTTACGTTTTCGAAAAGTATCGAAAACTAATTTTTTTGGAAATATTCTATTGCTGACCAGATCAATGGGAGTAATGGAGCATAAATTAAGCCATTATAATCAATATATAATAATTTATCAGTAAAAGTAATTAAACATATTTAACTGAAAATATTATGTTACTCTTCTTTTCGTCTTACCTAGTTTGTGTAATTATTAACCTTAGTTTAAAGATTATTTATTTACATTTAGCAAATATTCTTTATTAAGCAGTGGTTTTGATAGCAGCAGTTTAAATCCAAAATACTCGTAATACGCTAAATAGCAAATTAAAATAAATTCCCACTTTTCGGGAATTTTCCCGGGAATTTACCCCGTTTTTACCCACTTTGGGAATTTTCCCGGAAAAATTCCGGGTAGAATCCCATCTCTATTCACTTTATATATATCAAAGTGAACTATATGCAGTTGACTATACGTGAAAAGATGGCAGACGTATGTGCTGTATCTCATGTACGTTACATACGTGTTCTTTTTTAGGTGCCCGTGCTGATTTTTTAAAGGGTGTTAATATATTCTGTCCGTTTTTTTATAGATGTCAACAAATTATAAAACAAACACATTAATAAATCAAAATTGTTGGGTTATATTTTCTTAAAAACAAATTCATTGGATTAAAAAAACTTAGTTTCACGCTTATTAAGAAAAAGGAATGGGTGTTTAATTTATTTATTAATTTATAGAAGCAAGTTTAATGAAATACCTAAAAATAGTGTTAGGTAATGGGGGCTTTTACGTTATATGTTGAAATGTTTATTGATTAGTGTCAGACTCGGACACTCTTGGCGATTATTTATATCAAGAGAAGCAGCTAATCAACTGAGGAAGTTTGCGAACAGTTCAAGTTCTATTAAAAGAAGTTTTCATACAGTTATCTAGATACAAAAAAATTCCTCGAATGTAAAAGAGTATACCTGAGTTACCTCGCATTTCATTTTTTCGAAAATTTTCTATTTTTTTAGACAAATTATTATAATTCACTGTATCCAAAAAACGTTGTGTTTTTGATAGTCCCAGTAGTTATGTCCATGAGTGTACTACAAGTTCAATAATTTATCATATTAATTGTACATTAAGCGGTCTAACAAGTACGGAGACGCGGACTGTTTCCCACAATGGTTGTAAAAAAAATAAAAATTAAGTAGATATTGGTTTTTACAAAAAAAGTTAATATGCGTTTTGCCAGGTTTTCTTCTGTTATCAATTACAGTATAAATATACAATTTATAGACATATAACCATCGCGGGCAAGGATCCGCGTAGTCGTTTCAGTGGAACCAGAACTTTAAACACCTATTTCAGTACATTAGGCATAAACATGTGATTGACATATCCAAATATCATAGCAAAATATACCATATGAGTTTTCCGAGAGTTGCCATTCGATTTATTCATAAAATATGCATCTAATCGAAAAAAAAATTATACAAAAAATATTCAAAATAGAGGGAGCCATTCACGAAAAATTGTTCCAAAATTCTAGGACCTACGGTTTTTTTGGAATAGAAAAAAAATTTTTTTTCAAATTGAAACATATGTTAAGATGTTTTTAAAAAATTAGTTAATTACTTCAAATTACCAATTATGCTAAAATTTTCATTATTTTATTTCATATTTTTGAGAAATTGCATTTTTAAATTTTAATTTTCAAAACCCGTGGTAAGGTTTGTCTAAACGAACTGAAATACGGTTAATTTTCAATTTATACTAAAGAAAAGAATACGAAATAGGTTGTAATGGTATGTTCACATTAATCCCTTAAAATAAAGGGTATAGCCGGATAAGTATAGGTGAATCGGCCCCGGAAGCGAATTATTTTAATAATTATATTGGCGGTATGGTAAGGCTGTAAGTAATTGATATCTACAATTTTGGCGGCCAAAACTGAGTAGTTATGGAGATAATTAAAAAAATTTAAATAATTCCAAAAATTTTTTTCTTGGTAACTACTCAACATAGGAATAGAATTCCAAATCCACATGAAGGCAAACACCCTCAAGAATATTAGACATATTTATTATCGTATCAGTTCTCGTTATTAAGGATAATAACAAGGATAATATCCAATTCAATGTTGTTTTTATAGGGTTCCAATTGAGCGACCACTTTAAAAAAAATTCAGTAACTGTGCCCTAATGCACTTAATTACTGCACGAAGTTTCATCAAAATTCAAAGGGTACAACATGGTAAAAAAAAATATTTTTCATTTCTAATTTGCTGAACCGCCCCTCCAGTGGGTCCGACCCTGGAATTATATACATCAATCGAAAGTACTTTAAAAATAAAGTGTTGTGTCTCATAAAGTGTTTTTTCCTATCTCCTATAGTTTTCGAGATAATCAAGAATAATCGAAAGAGGTATACTAAGATATAGGCTATCTGCCCCTGATAGAAAGTCCCAGTAGTAACTGTATTATCGTTTATGTGACACTGCAGGTACTTCATATGTATAACTTTCCTAGATCAAAACAAAACCATTGTAGAAATATAATAGAAAATTTTCAAAAAATGTGGTGTAGTAGGCATTTTTAACATGTAGAATACAATGCTCATTGAACTTTAATATTCTACATGTTAAAAAATCCTATTACAGCACATTTTTTGAAAATTTTCTATTATATTTCTACAATGGTTTTGTTTTGATCTAGGAAAGTTATACATATGAAGTACCTGCAGTGTCACATAAACGATAATACAGTTACTACTGGGACTTTCTATCAGGGGCAGATAGCCTATATCTTAGTATACCTCTTTCGATTATTCTTGATTATCTCGAAAACTATAGGAGATAGGAAAAAACACTTTATGAGACACAACACTTTATTTTTAAAGTACTTTCGATTGATGTATATAATTCCAGGGTCGGACCCACTGGAGGGGCGGTTCAGCAAATTAGAAATGAAAAATATTTTTTTTTACCATGTTGTACCCTTTGAATTTTGATGAAACTTCGTGCAGTAATTAAGTGCATTAGGGCACAGTTACTGAATTTTTTTTAAAGTGGTCGCTCAATTGGAACCCTATAAAAACAACATTGAATTGGATATTATCCTTGTTATTATCCTTAATAACGAGGACTGATACGATAATAAATATGTCTAATATTCTTGAGGGTGTTTGCCTTCATTTGGATTTGAAATTCTTTTCCTATGTTGAGTAGTTACCAAGAAAAAAATTTTTGTAATTTTTTAATTTTTTTAAATTATCTCCATAACTACTCAGTTTTGGCCGCCAAAATTGTAGATATCAATTACTTACAGCCTGTCCATACCGCCAATATAGTTATTAAAATAATTGGCTTCCGGGGCCGAATCACCTGTACTTATCCGGCTATACCCTTTGTAGTTTTTCCTCAAATATTTAACTCAGTATTCAACAGAAAGTCATTAAATTACAGTTGTAGTTTTAATTTTTAATATCTAAATTACACACACACACATACTAAGGAAGTCAAAATTAGTAGGTTTAAAAAAGGCATTATGTATTTAAACTTTTTAAATTGTAATAATAAAATATGGAACCTGTATTCTCTTATATCATATTATTTGTAACTTCTTATCGAAATGTATAGATGGCAGCAAATATGATGTTAATTAGAGTCCCTATAATAAATAGAGTGGTGACATGTCATTCATTTTCTATCCAAAAGAGAGCGGGAAGTTTCAAAATTAATTATCACATGTTTGAGTAAATATTTTTGAGTACATAATTATTGTTATTAAGTTATGAATTAATGAACAATTAAAAATTTTTAATTTAATTATTCTTTCTAAGTTAAACTAAATGGTTTTTGTTAACATTTAATTTATTCCCAATGTATTTTACGAAAACTTTGAATAGAAAATGCCGGAACCAATCAGCGTTCAGCACACATGTCACCAATCTGTTTATTATAGACACTCGAATGTTAATATCACTGATAAATAATTAACACGCAAGATGTCAAATAGTAAATACTTTAACTTTTTTTAAAGAAAAAGTAACAAAATTGTCCAAAATAGTATTTTGAGCTTGCAATATGTCCAAAAAGGAAAAATATAGTTTTATTCATTTCCATTAGTGTATCGTGTAAGTCAATATATTTTTTTTTTTATTTTCAATAATTTTAACACTATGAGGCCCGAGCACTTTCATAGTAAACTTCCCCGGAAGCCGGCAATATTTAAAAAAAAAAAAACTTAATATAAACAAATACATAAAATAAAATAATTCAAATACTGAATAGATTCAACAGAGTTCAACATGTATATGTAAAACTGTAAACATACGTACGTAATACGTACATACTACATATACACTGACATTCAAATTAATTTTATTTAAAAATATTAATTATATTTTTTATGTATTTTTTGTTCATCTTAAAATTTTTTATACATAGAAACCAAAAGAGTAGTGTGTGTTGGCATGTATTTGTGTGAGTAGGAACACATCCGTGTGATGAATGATGATAAACATCGCACACATAAAGCGTAACAAACTAATCAATTAATCATTGGTCGCGGTCGGCCTCTGAGGATGTTTTGTTTGGTTTCGGATGCCGAAGCCATGGGACTGAAAGTGTTAATAGTTTAATGTAGTAAATAATCCTTTTCCTAATCTTGTGTTCTTTTGCGGTAAGAATTCAAACAATTTTTCAAAATCAACAAAAATTTGCACAGCTCATTTCATTCGATGTGTGTAAAATTTAAGTATTCAGTTCAACTTCCGTCAACTTCAATAGAAAAAACAGTATCAAAGTATCAAAATTTGCTGTTCCGTGGACACTAGTAAAAACTAGTTGATCACTGATAATGAAGAGAAAGAATATTCCCATTTGAAACGGAATTTACTCATTTAAATAATGGTTCTATAGTGTACATTTACAGTGTAATGAGCTTACTCTCGAAAAAAAGAAACCGATGAAAAGTTTTGATTACCAAAGACTTTCCGAGTATTCAAACAGTCATTTTTATAAATACAATTTATTCTGTATTTTAAAAGACAAAAATGGTTTCTGTAATTCAAACAAATGTTGTAATGAAACAGGTTTTACTAAAAATAATAAAGTTTATTTAAAAAAATAATAAAGTTTTTATTAAAAATATTTTATCTTTAATTGATTCTTATAGCTGAGTGTCCACTAGGTCGGAAACGCGGCGCGATTCTTACATCAATAAGTTCTCCAGGGCAGTACCGCGCCGCTCTGTACACCTAGTGGACGCACCAGCATTTATTCAGATGTATTTATCTCCGAGAGCGGAACTGCGCCGGGTCGCGTTTTCGACCTAGTGGACATCATCATTGCCAACGTTGTCATTGGCGATTCCTTCATTCATGTTGTCATTGTCAACATCAATATCATTGGAATCGCAATTATTTGTATGAATTACATTTAAATCGTTGCCTTTCTCCAGGTTCAGCAGATTTGGTTCACATTCCTGTTTTGAGCTAGATGTTGTGTACGTAACCTAAGGTTTTAGATAAACACGATTATGTTTTTAGGTCGAGTTATCTTCAGTAGTCACTAAATAAACATTGTTGTTTAAGACTTTCCTGACTGTTGCAGAAACCCACTTTCTTAACTTTTTTATAAAAGTATAGAGAGCAAAGCATCCGTAACTCAACGATGAATCAACAGATAGGACTATTTGAATACCTTGCTTAAAATTGCGAGCACCGAAGTACTTTTATATCTGCATAACCTGACAATAATTCATATCACACTGGTCTAAAAAATAATATTTTTAAAATTAAAAATCATTAATATTTTTAAATAACGAACCTAAAATTAAAATTACGCAAACAAGGTAATCATATTTTTTCGAAAATAAATATGCAAAATATAGAAATATGTTTCTGCATGTCAGATGATGTCATTCAAATAAATTCAAATCAGTTAAAAATTTCTGTTTTACCTACCTGGAAACACGAGTTTTACGAGTTGAACGAGTTGTTAAATAGATAGCCATCTATGTAGCATAAATACAATTACCGCTTAGCTACTACAATTATTTTCCGTAATTATGAGGCTTGTTTGAACTAGGCGCTCTTAAACTCTCCAAAATTCACTTAAATAAATCACTTTTAAGCGCGAAAGTTGTAAAATTTGAAAAAAAAACTTAAGATAAAAAATTTTATTTTTTGTTTCTGTTTCTTTATCGAATAATTTTTGTCAACAAATAAGTATACTATTCCATTTAAAGAAAAGGTAAGTTTGTACCGTATCTCGAAAACCACAAGATCTATAAAGCTCCAAGTATATCAATCAATGTCCCCCGCCAGGGGCTACAACTTTTATTTGAACAATTTTTTGATTAAGTCAATAGTTCAGCCATAATCGAAATGGTAACTCTCAGAAAACTCAGCCTGTATTTGTACATATAATTAATCTTATAGGTATGTATGTAAATTTTTTAAGTATTATTTAACAAAAGAACTAAAAGTCAGGAAGAGCAATTATTTTTCAATTATAAAATTTTATGATAATAACCTCAAAATAAATAATTACATGTATGTACCTATACATATTATATTACATAAAGTGATGTCATGTCTTAATAACAAAAATGGTAGTTTTATGTAGTTTATATAATATCGATATAATAATTCTGGTACATTTGTAATACTAATATCTGATTTAAAAATGAACTTTACCAAGTGAGTCATAAATATCGATAAAGTTACTTCAAAATTATGTGTAGGTACATAATTATTATTCTCTGGGAAACTTGTATGGAAAAGAACGTAAAACTAAAAAAATTATATATTTAATGAATTCTATTAAACTACGTGACCTATAGTTACTTGCTTTTTAGACTGCTTAAGGTCTTCATAGCCTTCCATGGTGAAATTCTGTCGCTTATTTTCATAATATTTTTGCTTCTGAGACTTAAAATAGCAAAAGCATTGTAACCACTTTTCAAATAAGAAAAAAATTTTTCTCCCAAAATGAGAATTTGCATGCGCATTTAGAGTTTTCTGAACAATTTTGGTATCGAGTGTGTCGCCAAATCACATCAACTGACATGACTTCTGAATTATTTAATCCCCTGCGAATTTCATCACAATCAGATTAACAGTAGCTACGGCGCTACCGTGACATTCCACTAAGTGTCGAGGTCTTAGTTGCTACTAGTCGCACTTCGTTTAAATTATTAGTGTATTTGGGGTTTGGTCCATGTATGATTCCCTGTTCAATATAATCAGAATAATGATATAGTTACTGTACATGCAAAAATGTAAAATAGAGACCTGGTGACCTAAAAAACGCTCAAAATAAACGGTTGGACGAGTCTTAACCAAATTTTGCGCAAATGTTATCGAGACTCCGCAACGTTCTCAGAGATCAGAACTGTTCGTGAGTTTAGAAATGTTTTCCTCAAATGGGACTTCAAAAAGGAGATCAAAATGTTTCTTAAATTAGTAATAACGTGGGTATCTAAGAAAAGAACGCGTGACATGAAAATTAAATACGCAATTAAAATATTAATATAGCTGCTTGGGAGTCGGTGGGCGAGCGAAGCGATGCACTATAAGAAACTGATTTTGTACAGAATTTCAAAACATCAAATTTAAATGAACATGTGGTCAAAATTGCCCATCAGTGCCATCAAATATGGTCCAAATTAAAAAGCTGAAGAACTTTTGACCAAATACTACAGAGATTTCCAAAAAACTGAAAGTAAGTTTTCAATGGTTTCCCATGACCTTGGTGCCCCAAGAAGGGCCTAAAATAGAAATTCTTCTAAAACTATTGATAGAAGCAGAATAAATATCTCATGTTTTAACAAATTTTCATGACCTGTTCGACGAAAATATAATATCAAGGTACATATTTGATGGAAAACTTGAAAATTTTATATCTTGTATTTCTTGTTTCAAACATCACTTTAATCATATGTTGAAACACGAAAGAACCCCTCCGGATAAGATACATGAATCTGCCTAAGGTCCAACCCGGATCGGGGGTGCCATGATAAGGTTCGCATTTGCACGTGTATTCCATAGCTGCAATATTAGGTAAAGATAGCTTTGCGTTTTCGAGTTGTACCAAAATGTTCAATTTTGGACTTTTCCCGATTTTCCACTTTCCTTCCCCACAAGTGCATAAGTTATAAGTATTATATATATACATGTAGGGCTCTAAGAGCTCCATAAGACAGTGCATGCAGCTCTCCAAAACACGGTGTTTAGAAGAAGATATTTGCAAAAATTTCTAAATGACCTATAAAAACACACAAAACGCGACCTTGGACCAAAATGAGACAGATTTTTGAATTATACGCCTTTGAGTTAGTAAATATATGTCTAAAAATATTTCGCAAAATTGGGCCAAGTAAGGGTAATTTAAGGATTTAAATACAAGGGGTTCTACAGTGTTTTCGTCAGTATGGAAAGGTTTCACAAAATATCATAAATCAAAAAACATGACTTCCGTCACAAAAAGGTAAACTGAAAAGTTAAATACAAGTTATCCTTGAATTCTTATCGAAGTTATTGAACAGTTTTGTTAAGGGCACATGCTTCTTAAGGTTCCTAAGAATATAAAATTATTTTGTACTGCTAATATTATGTAATGGTTTTACACTTTTGTAACCCAAAGCTTTTTCTTATTGTAACCCTAACATTATATGAATAACTTTGTAAAATTAAATATATTAAACATCACACCTCGGCAACAACATTGCCACATCGTTTTTGGAATTGGTATGTATAGTTGTGGCCTTGTTGTTGACAAGTTGTGATATATATTATAAATATTATTATTTACTGAATATTTTCATTTTCATTTTCCTTCAAAAGCTAGTAATAATATCAATATGATAAGAAATTTCTGTTATCCATCTAATTCGATTAGCCATCACAGTCCCGGTCCTGACGGTGGCGGTTAATCATAGTTCTGCTGCACTTGGTATTTATTAAATCAATTAGATTTAATCGTCAATGTCATAACAAACCAAAATTGTATTCGTGGTATCTGACATCTTATAGCATCCCACATTTGATTTCCCGATAAATCATACAATTATATTCAATTTTGGAAATTTTATTTTTTTTTAATAAAGACATTTACAGCGTCACCTTAATGTCATATGAATATTAAATATTTAAATATATATATAGGAAGTAAAAGTGAATACTTCTTTTTAACCGACTTCAAAAACGAGGAGATTCTCGATTCAACCCGTATGTTTCTTTTTAGTCGAATTTTTCCTTGAAAAAATTAGACTTATACAGTCTATACGACAAGAACGGCGAGAGTCGAGAGTAGGGGCGCTATCCGTTTTCGGACCCGTAGAACACGAATATGTAGCAAAAAAATGTCTTATATATATATATATATATATATATATATATATATATATATATATATATATATATATATATATATATATATCCTAATATATTATATTCTAATACAAGAAGGCGGATAGTAATTTTAAAAATTAAAAAAAAACGTGAGCAGCGGAGCCCCATCACGGAAGTCGAATTTTTTCTTTCATCTTCGGTATTGAGTGTCTACAAGTGATATGTAATTGAAAGTCCACAAGCGATTTGTCATTTTGGTGGTTTCAAAACTGATGATGAGTGTCCGGTTGATCGGGGCTTTAAAAAAAGGTTTTAAGTTTTTAAGGGCTGAATCTCATTAAATTTCAATTTTGTGCCGATAGCAGTTAACAGGGAAAAAGCCAACACAATTCATACGAGGGAATTCCTACCCATGCTTATCCGCCCATTGCCTTTGTGTTTTATTTTTAAATATTAAAAAAGGAACTTAAATAGTAAACTGGAAGGCTTTTATGAAGGTATTTTTTCTTTCCAAAAAAATCCAAAATTTCTATTTTATAAATAATAAAAATCCAAATCCAATATATATATATATATATATATATATATATATATATATATATATATATATATATATATATATATATATATATATATATATATATATACTGTGTGAGTTTTTCAGGAGGTGCCATTCGATTTATTCCTAAAATATGCCTCTAATCGAAAAAAAGTTTATACAAAAATATTCAAAATAGAGGGGGCCATTCAGGAAAAATTGTTCCAGACTTCTGGGACTTACGGTTTTTTTGGAATAGAAAAAAAATTTTTTTTTCAAATGGAAACATATGTTAAGATGTTTTTTAAAAATTAGTTTATTACTTCAAATTACCAATTATGCTAAAATTTTCATTATTTTATTTCAAATTTTTGAGAAATTGCATTTGAGAAATTTTAATTTTCAAAACTCGTGGTCAAGTTTATTTAATCGAATGCAAAAATTACGGATAATTTGCAGTTTACATTCAAAACACCCAAAATAACTAGTGATGGTATGTTCGCATTAAGCTGTTACAATAAGACCAAATTTATTAATTAAATACATTAATTATCAAAATAATTTGTAGTTTTTCCTCAAATATTTAACTTAGTAGTCAATAAAAAGTCATTAAATTACAGCTGTAGTTTTAATTTTTAATATTTAATACTACACCGCACTATAGAAGTAAAAAATAGGCATTTGTGAAACAGTCATTACGTTCATAATACGTAGTTAATATGAAATCTGTATTTTCTGTGTAATTTGTTATTGAAATATTTTTGTAGATGACAATTGGCATCGATAATGTCGGATGTATATACAATGATGTGATTATTTATCACCGTTAAATGAAAATGTCAACAAAAAATATTTTCATCGCCAAAATTCTGGTATTTAAACAAGATTGCGGTACTTATGTTCAAACAGGAAAAAGTATGATTTTATTCATTTCACGATTAGTTTTTAATCTGTTGTAGTAAATAATTATTTTCATAACCTTATTTTTTGTTTTGCTGTAAGAATTCAAACAATTTTTCAAAATCTACAATAATTCGCATAGCTCATTTCATTCGATGTTTAAAATTGGAGTATTTAGTAAACTTTTGGCAACTTCGATAGGAAAAACAGTATTAAAATATTAAAATTTGTCGTCACGTGAGCATATCGTAAAAATCAGCTGATCACACATATGGAAAAAAACCATTTTCATTTGAACGGAAATTTACTCATGTAAATAATGGTTCTTAGTAGGGATGTTATGGATATGAAATTTCGGATACGGATACGGATATTTAAAAACATTTTTTTCGGTTTCGGTTACGGATATGTAAAAATATCGCATAATGTTTCGGATACGGTTACGGATAATTGCTTTCAGTGAGCATAATTTTTAGAGAAAAAGGGGAAAGCTTTAACCCAAAAAGTGAACGTCAAAAACGAATCAACGGAAATCTACCAAGAGAAATATATGCAGCAATAACTTGCTTCATTTTAAACTCAGTTTTCCAACGGCAGTTGCCTGTTATTATCCGAAACAAATCCGAAGCTTTTATTTTCGGATATGGTTTCGGTTTCGGATATACAATTATTTCGGATATCCGGTAGTTTCGGTTACGATTACGAATATCCATAACATCCCTAGTTCTTAGTTAGTTATTTTTATAAAAAAAATTATTCTGTATTTTAAAAGACAAAATTGAATTCTTCAAAAAATGTTTGTGTAATTCAAAAAAAATGTTGTAATGAAACAAATCTTACTAAAAATAATAAAGTTTATTTAAAAAAATAATAAAGTTTTTATTAAAAATATTTTATCTGTAACTGACTCTTAACTCTTGCAGAGCGTTGGACATTTAGTAAATCACTAGCGTCACCTGCAGCAGACCTGTCTATTTTTCAGTAAATTTGCACAGTCTTGCCAATCTTCACTTTTTATCACCCCCAATGAGCCCATACGCGAAATAACTTTTGAATTTGTATGTGAAAAGAGTTTTGTTGCAAATTTTACTTTTTGCCTTCCTGCATTTTTAACATTTAAATGATGGTCAGTTATTTTGTGGGCTATATTTAAATCATTATTTTTATTTTTCAAAAGTTCCAACAGAGGTCTCTTAGTTACTAGTTTACCATTAATATAAAATTCTGAATCCAAGAAATGGTTTCGGATTAATTTTATTAAGTGTGGCACGTCTCCAAATGCGTAAACCCTAAAAAAATAAAATCAAGACAATTTTAAATTATTATACACGATTCACTTACATTTCATTCATTTTAGTGGGATGTGAAAAGAATGGAGGGTCAATCCATATCAAGTGATCCAAAGAAAATTACCTTACTATTTTATATTAACCTAAGATTTTGTCCTCCGGTTATACTAGGTGAAAGAAGAAAGAAACCAAAAGATTTTGTTTTTATCTCATGTATTTTTTTATTAAACAATTTTTTAAATTGTGAAAAATGTGAAATTTAGACACACATTGTTTTACGTTTCTAGCTATATCTCGGCTTAGGATAAAGATATATTTTGGAGCAAAATACCATTTATTTCAGAAATTTACAAGCTTTAAAATGATATGCAACAAGCTAATTTCAAAAAAATTATAACTCTTAATTCTTTAACTTAAATTTTGAAAAGGTTATTCCAGAAAAATAATATCTCAAATCGTTTTGAAAAATTTTTAGGTAATTACTTAAGTATTTGTCTACAAACAAACAAAATTCTAAGTTGGGATCTTATTGGGATCATATTTAAAAAAAAATGTTTCTCCCAAAAACACTCCCAAAAGTTATTATAATTTCTACTATCCTTTTTCAATACATTAGATAGTAGATCTCGTGAGAGATAGCTATATTACGAGTTTGTTTAAAACATAAATTTATGTGGATGAATCATTTCCAGTTGTCGTTCTTTTCACTATAACTATGGTTCTTTTTTTGAAGCAAGTATTTACGTTGTATACCACTGAAAATTATGACGATCATGACAACAATCCAATATCAGCAATTTAAAAGACTAGTGTGATAATAACGCTTTAATGTAGTGGTATCTTTTTATACCCCTGACTCAAAGTTAGTATTCCTTTAAGAAATATGTCTTGTCATTTATTAGATAAAGCAAAATATATTATAGAAATTCAAATAACTGCTGCTATTTTTTTCTGTAATGATAATTTAATTTTTTAAACGACTTTTTGAGTTGTCTTTCTATACATTTCTATGGTTGAACACCGAATTGCTGGATCAGATTGAATATAAAGACTGGAGTTAGACAACCCACTTTTACAAACTAGCAACACTTTCAATAACATACTGGGGTTACACAACCCGCTTTTAGAAACACTGAAGAATTAACTGAACTGCACTGCTTAAGGACTGGCATGAGTTCGATTCATATTTAAAGTTCTGCTTGCAAGATCCTACTTGTCTGTTTCTTGCCACAGCCTGACTGTCTCAGGGCAAATAAAATAACTGGATCTTTATCAGAACTTATTGAAACTCACAGAGTTTCTTCAGTGGCGTAGCTAGGCGTGGGCGATGTGGGCCCACGCCCACGGCCTCGCACTTAAAGGGACCTCGCGAGTGACTGTTTTTCTTTTTTTTTCCTTTGATTGTCCCCTAATTTTTAAGACAGAAATTTTAAAAAACAAAATTAAAGAGGGCCTTGCAAAAATTATCTTGCCCACTCCCCATTTTCGTCTTGCGACGCCACTGAGTATCTCCCATAACATACATAAAATTACCATTTACACATATAAACCCTATATCTCTTAATAAACTGAGTTATAATCCATCAAAAACTAACTTCAAGATCCTTTAAATACGTTTTTTAACGTCTCTTCATAGATATATTTAAAAATATATATGATCCCATGAAGGTTCCAACTTGATTTTTTTAAATTTTGTTTATAAAAGTTAAAAGAATAACCAGGATTTTTTTCGAAACTTTTGAGAATATTATTTCTTTGGAATCTTCTTTGAAATTTTGAGTTTTTATATAAAAAAATTTAGTTGCTTTAAACACACACTTGTAATATATCAAATTAAAGCTTAAGCAATTCTGAAGAGAATGGTGTTATTTTTATATTTCTATCACAACCCTAAACGGAGTTACAGTAAAAAACGTATTATGTTACACTGCAAAATTTCCGAATTTTCCAAATTTCAAAATTATTTAAAAAGGCAACCATAAGTGATAAAAATCTGAAATTTGAAATTTGTACTAAGTTAGAGTAGCTCTTCAAGAAAATCAAAAGAAAAAAAATATTGAGTGAGGTCAGGTAAAAAATTTATTCAAATTTGGATCACTTGATATGAATTGACTCTGGAGCTTCTTCGGTTATCCCAAGTGATATCCAGAATCCTCTGTTTCCGCCTCCTAAATCATTTATTATTGCCACAACGTTAAATCCAATTTTTTTCAGCTTTTTAATTATTCCAAATAAAAGTGGTTTGTTTAATTTACGATCAAAATCGTAAAACAATGACTGTTTCCAATCGGAAAATATACCACGCCCCATTATTACTTGGACGTAATTGGCAGGCTTTAAAAAGATATCACTGTTTCGGTCATATTCATACGACTTTTTAACTTTCATTTCATTGGCCATAAAAACGCAAACTTTGTCAATTTCCGGTAGAGAATGTGATTCCGTCAGTTTAAACACAAAATTAAAATTTCTGGAGAAATGTCAATTTTATTTGCCTATCTACGCAGCGTAGTCTCTCCTGGAAGTGGGTGATGCAACATTTACCAACCCATTCTTTACACAAAGAATCATCTTTTGAGAACTGAAAATAGGTTACATTATTAATCACATCATTAATTTTAAGTTTTTTATTATTGTTGCTATTGCAACCAAACACAGCGCACATAACCATCACCAAAGTTATTAAATATGCCAAATATAGAAATATCTTTCTGCATGACAGATTATGTCATTCAAATCAGTTAAAAATTTCTGTTTTAGTTATCTAGGAACACGAGTTTTACTAAATAGCCATCTATGTAGCATAAATACAATTATCATTTAGCTATTTTCCGTAATTGTGAGGCTTGTTTGAAGTAGGCACTCTTAAACTTACCAAAATTCACTTAAATAAATCACTTTTAAGCGCGAAAGTTTTAAAATTTAAAAAAAAAAAAAACTTAGATAAAAATTTTTATTTTTTTATTTTTGGTTATTGTTGCTTTATTGAATAATTTTTATCAACAAATAAGTATACTATTCCATTTAAAAAAAGGTAAGTTTGTATCGTATTTCGAAAACCACAAGAGCTATAAAGCTCCTGATTATCGCAATTGGTTGTCCCCGTCGATATCTATAACTCTTATTTGAATAATTTTTCGATTAAATCAACGGTTTGGCTGTGATAAAAATGGCAACTCCCGAAAAACTCATCCTGTATATATATATCAGACTTTTTTTTTACATAATCGTGTTCTATGGGTCCGAAAACGGATAGCACCCCTACTCTCGCCTCTCGCCCTTCTTATCGTATAGGCTAAAAATTCGACTAAAAACACCAAATTAACATATTATCCAGTTACTGAAATGACTGATCTAAATTGGAAGAAATTTTTTGTATAGACAAAATTTATCTTGAATTAACACATAAAATAATTTTATCCCGATTGAAAGTTCCTGTGGGACACTAAATTAGTTATTACATTACACTGAAATGACTGAACTAAATGTGATGAAACTTGGTGTACAAACGCTATTTACCTTTAATCCGCACCTAGGATGATTTTGTTTCGATAGGTTTTTCGATAGGACAAAACTAATCATTCAATCACGACAAAATAACTGAATCAATTTCGAGAATTTGGTAGAGAGACATTAAGTCTCAATTAATACAGAATAATTTATTATCGATTAGAGATGGAAATCGGCCCGAGAGTTTTAAAGGTCCTCTCGAGTCTTACCGGCGGGAACAGGAACGGGCGGATGTGAAAATTTTTTGACAGGAATGGAAACGGGCGGGAGTGGATAAATATGCTGGGAGTGTTACATTTTTTTGTTTCGTTATTTAAAATTAAAATTTTTTTGATAAAGCGGGACCGGAAATAAAGAAAACGGGTTCGGGAGTAATTTGAAGGAAACGGGCAGAAGTGACAATTTTTCGACGGGAATGGGAGTGAACGGGAACGATAGGTATAATCGTGAGTGGGCGGGAATGGATTAAGAAAATCACTCCGGTGAGCATCTCTACTACTGACTGAAGATTCATGTGCAATAAATTACTTAGTTACACTCAGTTTATTAAATATAAGGTTTTACAGTGGCCATCCAATGGTAGGTACTCCGATTTTACGTAGTGACGTCAGCGATTTAGTGGGGTTCTCCTCTCACAGATATGTTGTTGTTTGTTTGTGTTGGTGAAAATTTATGTACCAAGCCAGAGTCAGGGCCGTAGGTAATATTGTCTGAGGGTCTCGTAGCCTTTAAAAATTTTAAAGTTTCACTACAGATATATATGCACATATTCTGTATACGTAATATGCAAAATGCATATGCAAAATGAGTAACGTAAAATTCTAGAATATTCTAATCGTCAACTAGCAGAGATATCAAAAAACGGACTTCACCGTTGAATTGGTCAATAAAAATGAGATTAAGCAGTGTAATTTGACAAAAATTCTAGAATGTTCTATTTGTCAACTAGCAAAAATATTAAAAAATCAATTGTATCATTTAATTGTCCATTGAAAAAGAGGTCAAATTACACATTTTGACAAATTTTCTAGAATATTCTATTCATCAACTAGCAAAGATATTCAAAAACAAACGTCTCCATTGAATTGGGTACCAAAAAAGACACCAAATAACACATTTTGAGAAATGTTCTAGAATATTCTATTTGTCAACTAACAAAAATATTGGGAAATCTACTGCACCACTTAATTGTCCAACCGAAATTAAACTAATGTAAACCAAATATCTGATTTTGACAAACAATTTTTGCAATTTGACGAATAGAATATTCTAGAACATTTATCAAAATGTGCTATTCCGTCTTTTATTCGATAACCAATTAAATGGTGCAGTCGATTTTTCGATATCTTTGTTAGTTGACGAATAGAACATTCTAGAATTTTTGTCAAAATGCGCTGCTTAATCTAATTTTTAGTGCCCAATTCAATAGTGAAGTTCGTTTTTTGATATTTTTGCTAGTTCACGAGTAGAATATTCTAGAATTTTTTCAGCTTCTGCTATTTGGCGTCTTTTAGGTTGATGAATGCGATAGTGAAGTTGATTTTTCGACAGTTTTCTAAAAGTTGTCACTCATTTTCATTAGTATAACATTCGATTTCCTTTGTCTACACAACCGAATTTTAGGTGTAAATTGTCTCTTAAGATAATATTGTTTTAAACAAATTCAGATAATAATATTTACCAACCCCCGAAACAAAAGTTTACCGACGCTCCTGATCTTCCGATTTTACGTACTTCCCCTTAAATTTGCACCGACCACTACGTAAAATTAGATTTGTGGTGTATAAAGTTTTATTATAATTGAATTTATGGAGGTGTAAGTATAAATTAGGTCAGTTATTTAAATCAGATGCATAGCAATAACCCAAACAGGGTTTGGAAACTGGGCCGTTACTGGTATATTACTGGGTTATACATATGAATTAATGGCCAATGATTGGCGCCATTAACGGTCAATTAATGGATGTCTACTGGATAATAACATCGGACCTACTGGCACGATAATTGATCGATTTTCGTATTTGTAATCAGGCCATTAATGGCTGGAAAAAAAAAATTCAGGCCCATTAATGGCTAAAAAATTAAAAATATCAGGCCCATTTATGGTTAAAGAATTAAAAATCTGAGGCCCATTAATAACTAAAAAATTAAAAAATCCTGACCCATTAACAGCTAATAAATTAAAATGCTCAGGACTATTAAATTAAAAAACTAAGGCCCATTAATGGCTAAAAAAATAAGAAACCCAGGCCCATTAATGGCTAAAAAATCTCAATCTCAAAAAAATGAACTATAAAATTGTTCAATTTAATTTTTATTTTTGAAGCTCAGTACAATAAAAAATGATATTGCAGAAAGATTAAAATTAAAAGATTTTTAGTTTTTATTATACTCATGTACCGTAAAATGGAGTCACAACGAATAGCAAGGTAAACAGAGAAAAAATGAATAAAATCAAATAAAATAAAGGTGCTGATAACGTGTAGGTACATTTTACGTGCATTTTCAAGGATCAAGTAAAAATATACGTATACGTTTAATTGGTATATATAAAATCTAGTAATCCGCACATAATTTGTATAATATATATTTATATGCCAATTGAACGTATACGCATATTTTTACTTGTTACTAGTTCTAATTTTACCAGCAGACGCGGACGTAACCTTTACGTCGCCAATAAACAAATTGTATTTTGTTATCTTTTTGAATAAAATTTTTATTTTTACAATAATAAAAATTGTCTAAATAAAAATATTGTTGTTTTTATTTCAAAACCTACTAAATTTCAATTAATTTTCAAAACTTACTAATTACTCATTTTTATCAGGAACTTCATAAAAATTTATTATTTACCTATTATTTACGTTCGCTACTTTCTAAAAAATTTTTCTGAGTTTTGAATTAAAAAAAAAAATATTATTTGAATACTTAGTAACTTTTGGAAATAGGCGATTTAGGTAAGAAAATGTACGAAAATCAAATATCAAAAATGTCCCGGTTCACTCCATTTTACGGTAATATAATTTTTTTTGATTAATCGATTGCTGATAGTCGATGTGGCTGCTGAAAATCGATGTTTGATTGCTGGTATCTTGATTTTCTCCTCCCTTCCTGATCAAATGTGCCAGTAAGCCAACGTCCCGACAAACTAAAGAGTTTTTAACTTCAAATTTTTCTTCCGAAACAACTAAAAATTTATACAAATTGAAAATATTCAATAATACAAAGGAATCATCTTTCCAAATATATACTCACTTTTTAAACATGCGAAAGTTTCAGTTCCGCTGAAATCTCGTCTTCCTATACCTCTAATTACTTTCCCAGTTCCTGAATAATGTGTTTCCACATTTTTTGCTAAAGTGGCCGACAGTATTTTTTTTAATAATAATAATAATAATAATAATAATAATAATAATAATAATAATAATAATAATCTTTATTCCATCGACAGTATAGAATTACAGTATAGAATGCGTCAAAATTAGTAGTAGTATATATTCCATTTCTTCAGTAGTTACTGATGTATAGCAACATAAATCTTGCAAGTACTGGTACTCTTCGCTGGGAGGCTAGCAGCATTTTAATGTGTGGTCATCTGTCCATGTTACTGGGACCATTTCAATTAAATACTGTTTACTTCGTGGTAAAAATACCACAACAGCGTAAGTTCCTTTTGACATCTAAAATTGAAAAATAATATCTATAAAAACATTAAAAACCAATTTTATGATGTTTACATTAATAGCATTCTATCTTTTGCATATTAAATCTGTATAAATATTACATTAACAATAAAACTGAAAATTAATCAGATATTGTGAATTTGTAAAAGAAAATTCAAAAACAATCCTTAACTAAAAAAAAATTGTGTTCGATTAAAATTTTTGAAAATCTATTTCAATTTAGTATAATTACTTTTACAAAGATTTTCATATTAATATTTAATTATCAACAACCTTAATTTATTTAATTATCAACAATATTTACTTATATTTACTTAATTATCAACAATATTACTATAAATTAAAAATTAGTTTTTTTGTTACTTCTGTTCATAAGAATCTAAAGAAACTTCCCAAATAAAGTGTTAGGTATTTTATTACGCACATAGCCGCTTTAAGAAACAAAACATAATTTCACAATATTTCTAGTACCTACTGCGTTATACGTCTATATAAATAGTACCATCAGTTGGGGCGAATCTAGACAGAGCTGCCTCTCGATATTTCTTCGTCAGTGTTATGACCGTACAAGGTCATAGATCAATTCATGCTACTGAATTTTGTCAGTTATGAGTTAGTCATCAAAGAAAAGCGGTGAATGTGACATCTTTGTATTTTCTTATTTTACAGGCGCATTGTTTATAATTTTTAAAAATAACGCGCGTTTTGAAATCTTGTAAAGAAACTGCTGTACAAAAAAAAAAACAGTTATATATATAAAGTAGGGACTGGCAACAAAATGTTTGGCGTTTTTTTAACAATATATGTACCAAAAATGAAAACTGTATTGTGCTTAATTTTTTTTTTATAAATTGATTAACAAAAAATTGTCTATAGGTGAGGCGAATTCATACACTATATTGCGTCAGTATAAAAAGAAAGTGGGTATAAACTACATAAACTGTAGTCTAGATAACATAAAATGGGCTCTTTTCGACAGAGGCGCAACAACCGGGGAGGTCCAAATTGGTCCGGACCCCCTAAAATTACCTGAAAATTTTCCTTCAATTTATTTTATTTATATTAAAAGGTAAAATTTTTAGTGGTTTACTAATATTTTTTATTTGAAAATCAAATTTTCGGAGACGTCATTTTATTACAACGTTTTCCATTGTGATTGGAGAACTGCGTTATCAAAAAATTTAATAATTTAAATTTTTGTTGGACCCCCTGTAGATATGTAGTTGTTGCGCCCCTGCTTTCCGATATTAAAAATAAAAGAAAATCGCTCAGACAAGCTGGTGAATATTTCCATGTTCCCAAATCGACCTTGCATGATAGACTCAAAGGCAAATCGAAATAAAATTCATTTAAATCCAGAATGTTTTATTCCACCCATCAAAAGTCGTTCACTGATGCAGCTATTTAGTTTAGCGAATTTTCAGATTGGAAATTCAGCTATTTTTATCTTTTTTTGTCCGATTTTACCCATATGCATGACTGAATGTGATTTATATTGCAAATAAACCACTGTCTCGATTCGCCCCACACATAAGGGCGAATCTAGACACTATAAAACCAAAAAAAAAGTTGCAGTACCAATTTTGATATTTTTATTACTGCCCTATATGCTCGTGATATTAAAGCATTCAAATAATTTCTTTAGAATTTTTTTATATAAACTCTAAACAATTTATTGCCAGAAAACTGAAAAAATCGTCTACCTTCGCCCCAACTGACGGTATCTTTCAATTCGTCCGTTCAAACTGTTCAAATATACTTGAAAAACGTTGTTAAACAGATCTTTAAATTTTATATCTAATTAATAATTTTTAATTACAGTATATACTAAACTTTATTAAAAAGTCAATTTACGGAATATTGTTTCTAAAAACGACCATATAACATTGGAGTTTATTTAAATTTAAAATCTAGATGACAAACAAACAAAATAACCGTTAGTTGATGACTGTTTATCTCAGTAATTTTTAATAAATGACAGGACAGCTAAAAATTTTTACAATTTGTTATTTTGTTATTACAATTGGTGTTTATTTTGTTACAAAAAAGCATTTTTAGGTTTTTCAAGATAAAACGCCTAGGTAAATCCAAAGTATACAAAGCCAGACAAAAAAGTAACTGTTTTGCATTAATGAGTATACACGTATTAGAGCGAGCAATTATGAAATTTGTGTACTAATGTACCTAATTTAAGATTATAATTTCAAATATTATCGAGTGCTTGTGAGACACTACTACGTATGACAAACTTTTGTCTGCATTTCAACACACGCGTTATTGATATGTTTACTAATCTTTCAGCTAAACTGAAACTTTAAGACTCGATTTCTTTGGTATAGTATGACCAAAAACCACATGTAAATTAAAAATCACAAAGTGATTGAAAAAATTATCCGGATCGGCCGGGAATCGAACCCAGGATCTTCTGGTAACTAGCCAGACGTGCTAACCTCTACACCAACGATCCCATGCTCGGTAAGCGGTCGAGCCGGACACCCATTCAATCACCTGTGTATTAGTACTCTCTCTGATTCGAGAAACAGTTACAATTTTAATTTCAAGTATTATCGAGTGCTTGTGAGACACTACTACGTATGACAAACTTTTGTCTGCATTTCAACACACGCGTTATTGATATGTTCACTAATCGTTCAGCTAAACTGAAACTTTAAGACTCGATTTCTTTGGTATAGTATGACTAAAAACCACATGTAAATTAAAAATCACAACGTGATTGAAAAAATTATCCGGATCGGCCGGGAATCGAACCCAGGATCTTCTGGTAACTAGCCAGACGTGCTAACCTCTACACCAACACAATCTCTTGTTGATCTTCTATGATAGCATTCTCCGGCTGTATGAATGGTATGTGAAAATTATAATTTATACCCTTCAATTTGCGAACTTTATCCCAGATTTCTTTATTGTTTGTGGTACTGTTGATTGGTGAAACAAATGATTGCCAAGATTTCATTTTGCTTTCGCGTATTATTCTTTTACGTTGCGCTCTAAGTTTTTTAAAATTGATAAGATTTTCAACTGTCTTATCTTTTTTATATAAATTCAGTGCTTGTTTCTTCTTACGAATTATTTCTGAGCAATTCTGATTCCACCATGGTATAGAATTTTTACATTTACTAGGTTGTTTTTTGGGGATTGTATGTTCAGCAGCGGTTGTGATTTGTTCAGTAAAAAGCTGAACGGATTCATTTATTGACATGTTAGAGAATGGTGATGAATTTTTAGCAGTGTTATCCAATTCTGTTCTAAAATCCTCCCAATTTGCCATTTGAAGTTTCCACTTAATAGAACGGGTGTTTTGTTGACTTGGACAATTTGTACGTTTTATTTTTATTTCAATTGGAAAGTGGTCACTTCCATAGAGATCATCCAGTGGTTCCCAGGTTATCATCGGTGTGAGCACAGGATGGCTTATTGTTAAATCAATATTTGAAAAGTTTCCAGTATGTATACTGAAGTGTGTGGGCTTGTCGCTGTTTAGTATTATCGTGTTTGTTCGGTCTAACAATTTTTCAACAATTTTACCTCTTGCCTCTGTTTTACTTGAAGCCCATAACGTATTATGGGCGTTAGAATCTCCCAAAAGAATAAAAGGCTGGGTTAATTGATTTACTAGTTTTTCCAGTTCTTCAATATATACATTTTGACTGCTAGGTAGGTAAATGTTACACAGACTCATTTTTAATGGTAATAATAATAATAATAATAATAATAATAATAATAATATTTATTTATTCATTTTTACAAATTTACATTTGTGTGAATAGCGTCAATAAAATTAATTAAAAAATTCACTTAAAGTATAAAAATTCTTTTGTAATAAATACTGTTTCAGTGTTATTTTAAACTTTTTGGGACACTGAATACTTTTTATGTCATTACTTATTTTATTATATATTCGGATCATAGAGCTACGTGCATTTTTAAAGGAAACGTCAAGTCTAACTGCATCCAATATCAGTTTGTCTTTACAACGTGTTGAATAACCGTGTGTTAAATGATTACTCTCAAACAATTTAGCATTTGCTTTTACAAAACATGCGGACTCTAGTATGAAAGTATCAATAACCGTCAGAATGCGATATTTCTTGAATAGCTCTCTACAGTGACTTCGTGCATTAACTCCCGCTATTATTCGAAGGCATCTTTTTTGTATTTTGAAAATTTGCTCCGCGGCTGTTGAGTTACCCCAGAAAATAATCCCGAATTGGATTCGGGAATGCATAAGGGCATGGTAAATCATTGTCATAGATTGAATAGGCATTCGTGATTTTAAAGATCGTATTACGTATAAAGTTTTACTAAGATTTGTACTTAGTGTATCAATATGATTCTTCCAATTAATTTTGGAATCTATTTCAATTCCTAGAAATTTTACATGTTCGGAAATAGATAAGTTAGTCCCTAACAGCGGAATCTCCTCTGACAGCGGAATCTCCTCTGTGACGTCAGTTCTATCGCAACAGCCTCAATTTCCGTTTCAAGTGGGATTTTTTTATAACAAATTGTGTCCTTAGTAAAAATACATACTCCACCGCTGGCATGACTTGTGTTTATACGATCCTTACGTACCAAAGAGTATCCACGGATTTTCGGTACATTTTGGGGTTTAAAATTTGTTTCTTGGAGACATCAAATTTCAGGTGTGTACCTGTTAAGAATGATCTGAAGCTCATTGACATGTGTATAATAACTGTTGCAATTCCACTGAATAATATTCATATTTAATATTCTTCTTGTGAAGTATCGGTTATTTCAGTTGTATCGTCTTGCGGACCTCCGGAATCTTCAGCCGAAATTTTTCTAAATTCGTCGTCTTCTGATTGACCAAGAGTTATCTGTATTTGGAGTTCTTTTTTAATGTTATTTATTGTGCGTGTGGAATCGTCCCTTAATGTAGCCATTTGGTAAAGATGGTCTTAAGTCCTTCAACATGATACTAAGACCTTCTATGTCGTGGGTGTATAGTTTGACTGTTGAAATTATTTCCCGGGAATGTTTAATTTCTTTGATAAATTGTTTTAATTTTTCGTATGTGAGAACGTAGCTTCCAGGTGCTTGTTCGATGATAGGTTTCACTGGCTCTAACGATTCGTCGATGGTATATTTTTCAGTTCTTCTTTTTTTATTCTTCTTTTTCGTTCTTGGATCTTGTTTTTTCTTTCTAGACGGCGGTGTATCGATAGCGGAAACGATGTCTAATTTATTAGAATTTGATTGACTATTTGTATTTTGACTTTCGTGTGCGAGTGTATTTAAGGTATTATTTGGGTTTTGTGTTGTTTCAGAATTATGAACTATTACTATAGGTGACGGTGGAAGTTCGGGTGAATTAACAGGATTCATGGGAATTCGAGGGGTAAGTTCGTTTGTAACTTGTGTCTGATATGAATTTATTATTTCAGGTTCAGCTAGTGTAGTTGTTTCTGACACAGTAGATGAACTAAGATTTCGTTTTTCTCCTTGTCGAGGTGTTTCAATTTCACGATTGGTTGATGGCATTTTGCAATTTGACGCTACATGTCCGATTTGGTTACACCTAAAACAGCGCATCTGATCTACTGATATAAATATTCGGTAGGTATTATTTTCATAATCTACTGTGATACTATCGGGAAGAGGGACTTGTTCGTCGCATACTACATATATGGTTCGCTTAAAACTTAGTACATGTTCGTAATTTTTATCAGCAATACCGGCCTTTATTTAATAGGTACATCGGAGAAACTAATTTTAATTTATATTGTTTAAGAGCTTCCTCGATTATCTCATCTGGTATGGTTGGTGATACTCTAGATAAGATAATCTTCTTTGCTGGAGTTATCAGCCTACGAATATTAATATTATGTTCTTCTACTTGAACGGTTCTATTTTTTGATAATAGTTCATCGACAATTTCTTTTGAAGAAAGAAATATACATATTCGGTCATGTGAAAGCCATGAAGAAAATATTACATTCTTGGGTTGTACTAAATTACCTATAGCTATTGTATATGCCTGAAGTTTGATGCCTTCGACTGCTGCTAATATAATAGCTTGGTCATTTTTTGGATATGCTATTCTGGTGTTTTTAACAATACTAGAGTATGAATTATTTAAACGATCGGGATTATTTAAACTAACAGAGGGATCTACTTTAGTGCCGCCGTTTTGGTTGACAGCAGCACTATTTATATTTAATTCCATTTTATAATTTTATTTTAATTATTAATTTTATATAAATATAATTTTTCATTTCAGCCGCACGCCTAAAAACTAATATTGTATATACTATACATACACTGCCTATGTGAATAGTACTTACAGTACTTACCGTCCAGTCCAGAGGGTACAGTGAAATGCATACGCAATCACTGCACCCTGAGCAGTTATCTGCTTTACTGGACCGGCCGGCTGAATTAGTTATGTTTTAAGGTTACTAGTAGATGTCGCTGTTTCAGGAGGTTTATTAATTAACTATAAATGTTTTTAATAATATGTAAAAATAATTTCAGTTATGTAACTGACAAATAAAATTTAGGACAAATTAAATGAAATGAATATTGAAAAATTCAATATTAATAAATATCAGTAATTAGTTAATGATAAATAGGAAAAATAAACGAAAACTTACTCCTCGGATTATTCACAAAGCGGAAACAAATTTTACAATTGGAATTACAGGAAAAAATTAATAAATGGTACGGAGCACTCAAAACACCTTTAAACGGTTTTTGTATCCGAAACGATCTCGATCCAAATTTCTTTTACTACATAATTTACAATATGTAGTTAAATATTAAACAAAGTTTTAAACAAAAAGATTTAACACGTTAAGAAAATGCATCCCGCATTTTTAAAAATTATTTCACTGCACTTTAAATTTAAAATGATGGACGCCTCGCTAGGGATCCAGAAACTACTAAATGCTAAATTTATCAATTATTGTAGGAAATTAAAGTTGGTTAATTATGAAATCCTTGTTTTAGAAATTTCTTTACTTTCTTTTATATTGGGTCAATTTTAAGAAAATTTTATTTTTATTTATTTTTTTAAATTTAATTTTTAATTTACACTGACAATGCGGAAGCTTATTTTATAGACTAATAACACAGCCACACAAAAAAAAACTTTTTTGACCTGGAGGTCTCACTATATGTACTATATGTTTTTGGGGTCGCTGAATCCGAATTTGGGGTCAGTTTCATTCCAGTACATCTGGGTTCGGCCATAACCTCAAAAACACCCTCAAAATTGCTATATTTGTTAATTTTGAGGGTATTTTTTGAGGTTCTGGCCGCACCCAGATGTACTGGAATGAAACTGACCCCAAATTCGGATTCAGCGACCCCAAAAACATATAGTACATATAGTGACACCTCCAGGTCAGAAAGTTTTTTTTTTTTTGTGTGGCTGTGTAATTAATATGGCTAATAGTAGTTCCCTCAAATCGGCCAATGTCTGGTAAATCATCTGGAAGAAAATTTTATCTAAAAACTAAACATTGTTCATCAGCCAATGAACGGCCAATAAACGGCAATATTCAAAGCTGATAAATGGCTAGCTTACGTACCCTTGAATGCGTAAATATTAACGGCACTCATTAACCAGTGAATGGCCAATAAACGGTAATCTCCAAAGCTGATAAATGGCTCCACTATTTGCCCATTAAGGGTACTTAAGCTAGCCATTTATCAGCTTTGGAGATTGCCGTTTATTGGTCGTTCATTAGCTGATGAATGGCGCCACTATTTACCCATTCAAGGGTACGTAAGCTGGCCATTTACCAGCTTTGAAGACTGCCGTTTATTGGCCGTTTATTGGCTGATGAAAAATTTTTAGTTTTAAGATAATATTTTCTTCCCGATGATTTACCAAACATTGGCCGATTTGAGGGAACTACTATTGGCCATTTGTGGAAAGCCAGAGATCGGCCAACTGCTGCCTTGTTTTCCATGTCTGGTTATTCCTACATGGGAAATATTTTATTGTCTACTCATCTTAAAATTTCGCAGAATAATGTAAGTGTCTTTTTTAGCGAATCTCCATTCTGGAAATTCAGCTATTACAGGAGCTCTTATGGTAAGACCTAAGTCCGGGACTAGGGTAGAAATTTGTTTTGGAGCCTCTAGAACCCGAAAATCTACTTCACTATATATATATATATATATATATATATATATATATATATATATATATATATATATATATATATATATATATATATATATATATGTATTTATGTGTGTACGCGATAACGCTCGAAAGAAACCTTTAATGTTTATGAAATTTGGTATGCGAGCTGGAATCCGGATTCGATTTTTAAAATTTTTTACACCATCGAAAAGAGCCTAAAAAACTGCATAAGACAAGATTTAAAACATTGTTCTAAGTGAACTAGCTTTTGAGAAAAATTAAGATATTTGTTGAACTTTTTTACAATAAATGCTTCATGGTTTTAGCAATTCTTTTCTAGTGCTAGTTAGTTATTAAATATGTATGTATATGTGTTATAATAACAATAGCTCTGTCTCATTTTTTAAATTAAAATTAACCAGATTTTTTAAGAGTACGTTATAGAAAAGAAATTTTTGTATGATGTACTCCTTTAGAGAGAAAATATAATTTATATATATATATATATATATATATATATATATATATATATATATATATTTATATATATATATATATATATATATAAATAAATCGAAAATTATAATTATGTAATGTAATAATATATTATTAAATCGATATAATATGCTACACTATATGAAATCCGTTAAAGTCCTGCGGACCCAAAAGCGCCAAAAATTGACTACTGAACTGATTTTAAAAATTGTTTCAATGTTAGAAAGTTAAACTATTTTAAATGGATACAAGTCTTAGATGAGTACCGCCAGTGCCCAACATTTGGAAATTCGCTATGTTATGCAGATGCTGCGACAAGGGTATTTATACCTGGTACTTGAACTTATGTTTAAAATTATTTCTTTTCGTAATAATCCGTTATTTGGGTAGGTATAGAAAATACTATCTATCTATTGTAGGACATGTGATTAACAGTTTTAAAATACATAAGATGGATTTTCAAAATACGAATGTCATCGAATGTCATACATAAGCCAATAAAAATAAAACATAAGAGAGATTTGCATAAAAGTGATAAAAGTAAGCAATGGATTTTTGAAGTTATAATAATTTAAGTATACATCTATTTAATTTTTTATTTATTTATTTATTACCTTACACCAAGAGTATTGCAATAAAATGTTAGGTATAAAATTTTTTTCATAGCCTTATTATAGGAATCCACTAATTAAATCAAACTCAAACCAAAGATAGGTATATATTAAAAAAAAATTGTTTTAAAATTTTAATTCATATTAAACATTTAAAGAGTCGAATACAGAGCGGGCGAAGCCGTGGGTCACAGCTAGTAAAATAATATATTTTAAATCATTATTGTGATATTTTGCTCTACTTTATTTAATTACTAAGTTTACGGATTCAATGAAGATATAAATATAAGACAAAAAAATAGATAATTAAAATTTAATAAAACAAAATGTACAGATGTAATGAAGTAAGGTATCAGTAAATGTTTTATTAGTCTTCATTACCATCTATGTAATTGGTGTTCGGTATCAGTGCCTTCTAAAAATTTAACTAAATCTTTTCCTCACAATAGTTCTCGTGATTGAATTTAGATCATCACGACTCCCTATAAATAAAAGGTCATAATTTGAAAAAGGATTATTTGGGATAGCTAAAATTTGTTTCATAGTTTACTGGAATACTAAGCAAAGAACTAAAACAGCAAACAAAGCGGTACTCGATGGAACTTTTTTGAAAACTCTATGCAAAGTTGTATTATATGGAAAATATTTTAAAGAAAATCATAATTTTATTTTTTAATGTAATATAGGGTAAACGCTATGCAAAGTTGTATTATATGGAAAAAAATTTAAAAGAAAATCATAATTTTATTTTTTAATGTAATATAGGGTCAAAATATAAAGAACATTGAAAATAATATTATTAATGTGTAGTATGTACCTGAAGCTACAACATTCATTATCAAAATTCAAATAATATTTGGTATAATTCTCAAAAAAAATTACTGTTATTCTGTTTTAAATTTCGGAATTAATTAAACACACCAGCTAAAACAGAAAAAATTTTACTTGCGGAGCCTTTCAGTTATTGTATTAGCTTCAAACAATAGGTTTATGGATAAGAGTTAGGTGTAAGGGTTATTAGAGAATGTGAATTCATAATTATTGGTGTTTATCAAAATGATTTTTCGATTTTTGTCGCGCTAAATTCACGAAATTGCCGTATATGGGCCGGAGCTAGTGTCGCCATGCTAGACATTTCGACGATGCTGGTCAAGTCTCTGTTTCAGTTTCAGTCTCAGTTTCTGTTTGGTGTTTCCGAAATAGGCCGTATCACAATCCCGACAATGGACCATATAAACCACCTTTTGACGGTTGCTCGTGGAGGTTGAGGGTTTTAAATTTGAATAAAAATTTTTGAAGTTTGTGGAATATTGGGAAGCTGGGTGGAGATAAAAAGGTTTTAAAATATGTTTAATATTTACAGAGTGCTGTCCAGTAAAAAGAAGAGAAAAGTAATATTTGTTGAGCGTGTTCTGTTTAAAAGATCGGAACAATTCTTGCAAAGTCTGTGAGTGAATTTTTGGTAATATTCAGTATTAATTTTTTCGGGTAGTTATTAAGTGTTAAAATATGTTGAGCTTTTTTCAACGCACGGGGGCGGTGAAAATGGTGGCTCAATTTGAGGGATCTATTTACCAAATTTGAAGCTACGTAGTATTTTAATTGGAAGGTGTGTACTGAGTGATAATTTAGGATACGGGAGGAGACATAAGGCGTTTCGTACCACATTGAAGAAAGAAGATTGTGTTTTTTGAAAATAAGTGCATTGAGAAATGTTAGTTGATTATTGTTTTCTAATTTTATTTTAAATTTTAGGTTCTGGTGAAAGGTATTGAAATTATGAAGTACATGGTCCACAAAATCAAAGGAGATGGTTGTAAAAGTGTCGTAAACATATTTATAGAAAAAGGGGACAGTACAGTCTAACCTGTCCAAAACGATGTCAACTAGATGATCCATGACAATATTGCAGATTGTTGCAGCGAGGGAGGCCCCCATAGGAAAACAAGATATTTGGTGGAAAAAACTAGTTTGGAATTTTGTAGTGAAAAAATTATTATTCAAAATTAATTGTAAACTCTCAGTAAAAGTGTCATAGTCCAAGTCCGTGTTTTTTTTTTTTTTAATGTTGTCTCAACTTATCCTAACCTGATCAAGAAAAATGTCCACTGGACAGTTGGTAAAAAGTGATTCTACCTCAAGAGAAACAAGTTTATAACCTATTGGCAATTTGGAATCGTTGATTTTATTTACAAACTCCAAAGAATTTTTTAAATCATATTTACTATGGAAGGATTTTCTGATAATACTAGGAGGAAGTACATGTGGGAAAGGGAAGCATAAGTAGCTACTTAATAAAGTTTTACTTTTTTTTATTCAATAGACCCACAATATGTTTTTCTTTTACCACAGCCGGCGAAAAAAATTGCAGGCCCTCAGGTACAACAAAAAATTTTCAAACATTCTTTCTCCGAAAATAGTAGATAGGCTAGGACAATTCTGGGCCACCGCAAAACTAAGCAACTTGAATCCTTTTGTCAGTGTTTGAAATCGTGTAACTTTACGGTGCTACACATTCCGAACTGATGAGTATCGATGTGCAAACCTTGATGTTTGACCCGGCACGTACCGAGAACATGTATCAAAATTTGTTGTTGACATTTGTCCCCACACTCGTTCATACTGTTGGCCTTGAGAAATTCCTAAGAAATGAGTCATCACCTCAACAACAAATTAATTCAAGTTAACCCATTATGCGTCATCACAATTTGGTCATAACGATTTGGATTTGTGTTAACCCATTATCCGCCAGCACTACCATAGTTTTGAATGCAAACCTAACGCATGCGTAGACTGAATTTTAGGCCACAAATTGACAGATAGGGTACACTACTGCGTAAAAAATGTGGGGTCTACCTTAACTCAGGGGTGCCCCCAAATTTTTGACACCATACTGTACTTAAATTTTTGGTACATTGCCGTGTCAAAAGTGCGGACCCCCTGACCAAAAAGGAATCCGATCACTTTCTGAAGCGTGTTGAACTTATTTTGTGTACGTACAAACTTTGGTCTTTAGCCTCGCTTAAGTGCGTCATTTTAAACAAAAATTTGACTCAGCCGCTAAATTTTCTCGGGGGCACTGTACCAAGCGCTGGACACTGGTTAATATTTTAAAACTAACTTAGGACTCCAGAGTCCAAATTTCTGACCGCTACTGTGCTACCCAAAAATCAGATGTCGACTGTACCTTAGGGGAATTTTTGTATGTGTGTTTAACCTTGGGAAATCTTTTTAATTCCAGGAATTTTTATCAATTCAAAAATAAACAAACAGCCAATATCTAAATGTTTATTTTAACTGAATTATGATTATATGACTCATACAAGGGAATTTTTGGTATAAGAATGATGACGTCATGGAATATTAATGAGTTAAAAAACTGTTAAGTAAAAACAAATATCACCCATTATAGGCCTCAAGCCATAAATTATTTATTATGAGTTTTAATATTTTAACATTTAACCTACAACGAAAAATTTTTAGTTAGTTAACAAAAGTTCTGAAAATTTTAACGAGTTACAAAAAATATTGCTGCATTTAGTGTACATTATTTTAGAATTTGAGTATAACACAAAACTATTTCTAGTATAACTGATAAATCAAATGAAAATTATCTGAAATAATTCAATATTTAATACACATTTGTATATTATATTAATTTTAAATAACTTAACAAAATGTCTATAATTTTGCATTTACCTGTAACTTATGATATCAAATTCATACTTATAAGTTTATCTAAATATTTAAAAGATGATTTTAATATAATACTATTTTAGTTTTTGTTAAAAGCTTTATTGTTCATTTATGCATGCGATATTTAATCGTTTTTAAGGATCCGGATTTCTAACCATTACTGTACCTAACGGCAAATCATCGACTGTATTTGTAGGAAATTTTTTTTAGTCTGTATATATTAAACAAAAGTCAGTAAAATTTTTAAACATTGAATTAAGATTACCTACGTGACAGTTTTTATAAATGCTGATGATAACATAATTTGAGTTTTATAAATATTACTGTCAAACCATTATAAGTTAATGTAATTTGAATTGTTATTAACATTGATGAAGAAATTTAATTTAACCTATTATGAGTCTGTATAGTTTCGACCTAATTAATAATCATGATGAATTTTGAGTTAACCTATTACAAGTCAATAACAATTTGTATTTTTTATTAACATTAATGAAGATATTTGATTTTCACCCATTATAGGTCAACATATTTTAGGCTATAATTAGTTGATTATGATTAGTTGAAACCATTATAAGTCAATACCATTTTGGCGTTTGATTAACATTAATGAAGAAATCTGATTTAACCTATTATGGATCAAGAAAATTGTAACTTGTGACATCAAGTTCATAATTATAAGATTATCTAAATATTTAAATATTTATGATGAATTTTGATATAATATACGTAATATTTATGATGAATTTTGATTTAACCTATTATGAGATGATAAAATTTGAATTTCTATTAATACTGTTGATAAATGTTTGACTGAACCTATAATGAGTGAGCAAACTTAAGACTATTAATATTCATGAAGAAATTTGGTTTAACCCATTATAAACCAATATAGCTTAGACCTTATTAATAATCACGATGAATTTTGAGTTAGCCTATTATTAGTCAATACCGATTTGGATTTTTTATTAAAAATAATGAAAAAATTTGATTTAACCTATTATGGGTCAATATAGTTTAGACTTTATTAATATTTATAATGAAATTTGATTTAACCCATTATTAGCCAATACAAATTATGAATTTTTATTAGCATTGTTATGAGTTCCAATTTAACCTATTATGAGTCAATATAGTTTAGACTATAAATATTCATGATGAATTTTGATTGAGCTCATTATAAGTCAATACCAATTTAGGTTTTTGATTAACATTAATAAAGAAATTTGATCTAACTTATTATTAATATTTATAATGAATTTAGATTTAAACCATTATGAATAAATAAGATTCGAATTTCTATTAATATTGTTGATAAATGTTTGATTGAACCTATTATAAGCCGACAGAATTAAGACAACTAATATTCATGAAGAATTTTGGTTTAACCCATTATGAGTCAACACAAGTTCTGATTTTTATTAATATTCTGATTAATTTTAAATTAACTCATTATGAGTCAATTTGGATTTTTATTAAGATTTTCCAAATTTATATTAACGCCTTATGAGTTAACATAGATTAGATTTTATTGATACTCATATTGGATCTAGATTTAACCTATAATTAGAAAAACACAAATTTAGATTTTTATTAAGTAAATGAGTAACTCGGTGGAGTAAATGAGTAAGTGGGTGGAGAAAATAAGTAACTCGGCGGAGAAAATGAGTAACTCGGTGGAGTAAATGAGTCCGTCGGTGGAGTAAATGACTAAGTCGGTGGAGTAAATGAGTAAGTGGGTGCCGTAAATGAGTAACTCGGTGGAGTAAATGAGTAACTCGGTGGAGTAAATATGTAACGCGGTGGAGTAAATGAGTCACTCGGTGAAGTAAATGAGTCACTCGGTGGAGTAAATGAGAAACTCGATGGAGCAAATGAGTAACTCAGTGAAGTAAATGAGTAACTCGGTGGAGTAAATAAGTTACTCGGTGGAGTAAATGAGTAACCCGGTGGAGTAAATGAGTAAGTCGTTTTTAAATATATGAAATTTATACGTACTTTAACAAAATATTAATAATCAATATCATTCATTTTCAAATTAAAGCCTTTTTATACTTACATATAAATTCCAATAGATAGCAATAAAAATTTGACAGATACGACAGATATAAACGACATGGGTAATTCAAATCGATATTAATTTATAGTACAAAAAAAAACATATTTTTTCTTGAATTTTAAGATTTTTATACTTTTTTTTAGAAATTCATATGATTTTTATTATATAAAATACGTTTTTAATGTTTCCGTTATTAACAAAAAATAAATTCTGTTGATAAAATATGTATTAACCCCTGACTGAGCTCGTCATACTAATTTTTAGAAAAAATTTAACTGAAGAATGTATATTGTCTTATATCGGTAACTGAAGGCAGTACAGTAGAGAGTGATTCATACTGTAAATAAATTAAGCAAAATGTACCAAACTTGAAATTATACTTAAAAAGATATTACATTTTTTATCTAAAATATTGGAATATATGGCGGTACTAAAGGCGTTAATCAAGAGTATTTGTAATAGATTTAAGTGTTCAAATACGAAAGATGCTTTAGGTGATTAGCAAATATGAGAGCACTAATTAATATCTACATCTAAGTAAGTGCTCCGAAACTAGCGTATCCAAATCATTATTTGGAGCCCGATCGACTCACAATTGCCTCGTGACCGAAGTGAACCTATATGAAGCTGACAATATGTGAAACACGTTTCATTCCTTTAACCTTTTCGCGCCGAAGACCGTATATTCCCGTGATAAAAAAATGTGACAAATAGTCGAAGACCGTATTTATCCGACTTATAATAAAGAAGTTATATCAAATTTATATTGTACTTTGGAAGACCGTACAATTCCGCAAACCTCGAAAACTGCCCGTCTTATGGGTATACTTAATAGGAAAATAGCACGTCGCGAAAGGGTTAATTATCATGAAAGAATATTCAGCTTTTTGGAAATTAAATGAAGTTTAGTGAAGATGATAATTTTAAGTGCATAGTTAGCCTTTACCATCCACCATGCTTGATGTAGAGCCACTGGGATCCTGAAACTGAAGTCGTTTTTAGACCAATCACCGAGATACAGGAGTGAGATTTCTAATAATTTTTTTGTAGTTTTCTTTTGGATAACTTCCATTTTTTAAGACATTTTGAATGTAGTTAAACATTTCGACTTGTTTTTCTTCTAGAAAACCTCGAGTCCGATTTTCTCATCGAGGATTGTCGTATATGACACCTTGCCAAATTAAACCCACAGATTTTGGAACTTCCCAGAAATTAGGACCTATTGCTTCTATGCTACAGCACACTTCTCAGACACTCCTTTCAATATTATTTATATATTAGTATATGAGAATTCCATTAGTACAAAGTACTGCAATATTAGCAATTTCATTAGTTAGAGAAAAAAGTGATTAATGTGTGCAACCCCTAAATATTATTCAATTTTCTTAAAATTTGGCATATATGTCTTTTACAACACTGAGACTCGGGGCGTAAGCAAAGTGATATGAAAACCACATCTTTGGAAAAATGAAACTCCCTAATGTACATGTTATGTGTTTCTTTGTCCTTTTCTTTCTAATACAGAAAAAACACTAATTATAAGACTATATTTACTTTTAAAATATGCAATACGTACCACGTCAACTGTACGTAAGTGTACTGGTGCAAGGTCATTAGTATTACATTTAAAATTATTATTGGATCTTTGAATTATAACAATCGATAATTTTTAAATAATTTGTACTTACAGAATGGTCCCTATAAAATATGTTAATAAACGTATACTTAATATTTAAATTAATGTACGATAGTGAAATACATATTGTTTTAACTCAAGTAATTATAAGAGGAGGTTATAAGGGGAAATGCCAAATTTCAATTTGGAAACGCCATTTAAACGGTGTCACTCAATTTTCCTACTATAGTGTGTAAATAATACACTATAGTAGGCAAGTTAGCCAAATTCTTTACTTTTTTGGTCACAGTTTTAAAATGCGTTCAAATTTAATACAATAGAACTTAAATACTAAATAAATACTTTACTTAAGAAATAAAATTAATGACAACAATTTAATACTTACTAAAGCAGATAAAAGTAATTCTACCATAATTCTTAACAGACAATATTATTCATATAAAATAAGCGATTTTATTTAAAAAAGAAAAGATTACACGCCTAAAAATAGACACTACTAACAAATATAACGAAGAAATTAAAAAATTCATTCAAGTAATTCGTTTTAAAAAAAAAATTTAATAAATCAGGCTTTAATCTAGGAAACAATATATAATAATAAAACAAAAATTGATAATCTTAAAAAATCGGGTATCTACAAATTAAACTGCCAAGACTGTAATAGTTTTTACGTCGGGCAAACTGGCAGAAACTTTTAAACCCAGAGAGCAGAGAATTTCAGCTCTTACAGAAATAAGAAGTTCGACCCTGCTTTTGCGAGGCACTTAATCGACAGCGGACACACACCAGAAGGAGAAATTACCATGTTACACGAGGCAAGCAAAGGACAGAAGTTAACAGTCCTAGAAGCAATAGAAATAAATAAATATAACTCCGATCACCTTCTAAATGACTACTCGTACATCGATATTTACAGTTCAACTTTATTTTCAGTATTATAATCTTTAAGACTGTATTTGCTGTAATAATTTTTTTACGAATTTTAAGTTTCGATCTTTTGTCACATGTTTTGCCTTTTGTCACATGTATGTAATCTTGTTTTTCTTGATTTTTGGATTCTTCTACTACCCCTACCCCTTCCACTGCCGTATCACATACCACTTCCCCTTCATAAGTATAGGTAGATGAAATTAGTATATAAGGCATGTATCGAATGTAATTTTTATTCTGTTTGAAAAATAACTGACGGTTCGAAATAATATTGTCACAGTTTCAACAATAAAAGTGGTATTTTGGAAGTATTTGTTTATTATTTACAAATATTGAATACCATAAAGTAACGCTCAAGTATGTTAATATCAATAGAACCTAAATATCAACAAATTTTCAAAAAATTATATAATTACAATTGCTACGATTATGGATTTAAAATTTATTAATGTGACTATCATTTCTGCGAAACCGTAATCATTACTTCTGATTTCAAATGTTTTACGAGATTCAAAAATAGCTTGTTTCGCTTAATAGCTTATTTAAGATTTGGTTTGAGAATGCTTGCGTTTTAACACAGTGTAGGGCAGGGTCGTCGGTAAGAGTGCGCAGTCCTGTTTTCTCGAAATAAGAACGAAATTTGTAACCAACTTTAATCGTGTTTTAAAGTGTTCGGGTATCTGTAATTGCCCACCAAATAATATTGGTTTACGACATAATCCCGATGTTCTGGATAAGTTTATGTCTGGATAAGTTACTACGGTTTATGTCGAAACAAGTTAAAAGTTATAAATGTTCCTGTGGCTAGTAAAGTTCGCCAGGAACTAGCTTTGATCACTTTAAATCGTGTCAGTACGCGTGGATGGTTCCCACAGGATGATTTTGTTGACAATAGGCAGTCGTGTAAGATGCCGCAGTACAAAGGCGTGTAACAGTTTTTTTTATTATCTTTTCGTTTAACTTTTACAAGGAATTCTATACAGAAAACTTTCGTGCAACGTAAATTCGTATACTCAAAGTTCCTATATCAAAAGTTTACTATTACGAAAACTAACGATAACGAAACGTAATTTTTTTAAAATATTCCATTAATAAAATCAGGGGGCTAGTGGAGCCTAAAATTAACCAATTATAACCAATTTATAAAAAGCAATTGGATATCGTTAATTCGCGATAACGAGAACTACATTTTAATAGTCGCAACATGTTTGGAATACCCAAAACTTACTTCGCTTCAACTTTTAAATATTTTGTTATTTTTTTTTTACAAAGCATTTTACAAAGGATATCCCGGTATTGAACGTGCAGTATCCAGAGTCAATCCTTAATTTTATAGTAGCGTTGGATCAAATGGTGAGATTAAACCTTTTTAGTGACTCGTTAATCCTCACGTTTCTAACAGTTAAAGTTTCGGCTACCACAAGAAATTTATGGACTCAATTAACTGCTTCCAATGCCATATGGTCATCCACACGGTAACATCTAATATCTTTAATTTCGCTTACACAACGATAGTTGCTCGTTGACCATTTTGTCCTCCGAAAACAAGGACAAAACGAATCATTTTTGAATTTTATTAATTCTATTAGAAAATTTGTTGATATTTTGGAACCATAGTGGCCTGAAACTACTGTTATTAACTTAATTTATACACATATAAATTTTACCACTTTTGAATTGGTAAAATTTGCTCAAGTACCATCAAATTTCATAGAGTTGGACAAAGAAAACGCACGAGTTCAAGAAATTATTTCTCGAACCCGTCTTTATCAACCAGCAACACAATTTAATACCGTAAAACAGTTAGATTCACATTTACCACCATCTTCAGTACATACTGAAAATAAAGTAAATATTTTCACAAAATAAAATAGTTAATACTAATTCTTCCAGTCCGTCTGTTAATTCTACACGTAAACCCTTTTGTCGGTACTGCAAACGTACAGATCATGTTATTGATGACTGTATGCGTAAAAACAAATCAAATAATCATACTATTGCTAACTTAAATGGTCATCGTCCGTCAGAAAATATATCATTAAATCCTTTTGTCGAATATAACGATAAAAATGCTAACCTATCTGAACAGAAGGTTCAAAATCAAAATTTTCGGTAAAGTACCCAAATGTCTATTGCTCAAAATTTAATTTACCTATTATTAATGTTAACATTTGTAATACTGGAGGTGTTTGTCTCCTCGATTCTGGATCGACGGTGAATGCTTTATCTTCAAAATTTTTTGACAAATTGGTAAAAGTTAATCTTAAATTAAAGTGTTTTAGAACTGAAGTGCATGCCTCATTATACGGAAGTAACAAAATTTTCTTCCGTAAGGCAATTAACTTATATTTCAAAATTTCAACCTTATCTTGGAATCAAATATTTTATATTTGTAACGATCTACCATTCGATGTTTTATTGGGGTCACCAGCCTTATCTTTTTGTAAAATAATTATTAATTTTTATAATAAAAATATTACATTCACTCACAATAAAGGTCTGGTTATAGATTTTAAATCTATTCCTGATGACATGTCGAATCGTATTAATTTGATGGTAGATGGTAGTTCAGTTCTAAACGCTGTACAGCAGACCCAGTTAAATAAAATAGTTTCTAAATATAAAAAAGTTTTATCTAAAATTCTGGGTCGTGCAAACAATTTTGAATATCAAATTCACCTCAAACAAAACGTTACTCCTTGAGCAACATCTTCAGGAATTACTAAAATTAGGAATAATATCTAGATCACAGTCACCGTATCCTAGTCCAGTATTTTTCGTTAGAAAAACTAATAATCTGCGACTTGTTGCTGATTATCGCTTGATCAACCGGTTTATAATCGTTGATCCATTATCTGGAGTTTCAATGAACTCGATAGTCATGTAAATGGGTAATTCCAGAGTTTTTAGTGTCGTCGATTTATCACAATCTTTCTATCAGATTCCTTTAGCAGAGGGATCAAAGAAATACACGGCCATTATTACCACCTTTGGCCATTTTCATTTTAACGTCGTTCCATTCGGACTTTATAATTCGACGCAGGCGCTATTTCGTACTTGATGACCGAATTAGCCGACTTTCGAAAAGAATTTTTGTTAATTTATTATGACGACCTTATTATTCATAGCCCGGATACCGAGTCTCATTTAAAACATATTGAACTACTACTTGCAAGATTTAAAAAAAAGCTTAATCTAATTATTAATCTAGATAAGGTTCAATTTTGTAAATCACGTCTCAAAATACTGGGACATTCTATTTCATCAGCGGGTCGTTTACCATTGGAAGATAAAGTAGAAGCTATTGAGAACTTACCAATTCTAAGGAATTTTAAGGAATTAAAAAAATTTGTTGGTATGTGCGCTTTTTATGGCTAAGTTTATTCCTAATTATGCACAAATTGTGGCGTCTTTAAATTCCTTGAAAAAGAAAAATGTAAAGTTTCAAATACGCGACGAGCATAGGACGGTAATTCGAATATTGAAAGAAGCTTTAAGTACTCTACCTATCTTAAAATTTCCTAACTTTAATTATCCGTTAGTACTCACTTGTGACGCTAGTGCAAACGGAATCGCTGGCGTATTACAAAATAAATCACCAGAGGGTTTATTCCCCATAGAATATTTTTCTCGAAAATTACATGGTGCTCAAGTAAAATATAATTCTTATGAACTTGAATTATTGGCTGCAGTTAACTCGGTACTCCACTTTAAGGATTATCTGGTTGGCAGACATTTTATCATTGAATGTGATTGTGCAGCCGTTAACTGGCTTGCTAATACACCACGTAAATTTTCTAAGCTTTCAAGGTGGCTACTCCTTCTTTCAGGATTCGATTTCGAACTTAAATCGGTAAAAGGCAAAGATAATGTTATAGCGGATGCACTTAGCAGACTTTTCACTCATTCTGATCATGATGAAACTAATCAAATTTCTAATTCTCAGTTACACGAGCCAACGGAAATACTGTTTCAGCTTATGCACAGTCCGGATGGATATGTGTCCATTAGTCATGCACAACGACTTGATGATGAGTGTAAACTCATTTTATCTGACCACGAGTCGGGTATTAAATGTAATAACTTTCTCATCATGGTCTCACTAAATAGTATAGAGCAATTGCGTCGACTACGCAGGCCCACTTGTAGTGTCATCGTCAAATAAGTATCGCCATGTTTTTGTGGCCCTTGATGGTTTTTCAAAATGGCTTACTGCTATTCCGACTCGTCGAGCTACGGCAAAATCTACCATAGCTACGCTCAAGAAAATTTTCTATACCTACGGATTTCCATCTACAGTAATTTCTGACAATGGTCCGGCGCTTAAAGCAAATCAAGATTTTCTATTTGCTCATGCAGTAAAACCGGTCTATACAACACGCCAAGATCCAATGCCGCTAAACTATAAAAATAAATTTATCAGATGCCATTTTGTATTTTAAATACATATTTAAAATGAAATCATTTTAAATAGTTCCCAGCCCTGGACACTGGTACATATATATATATATATATATATATATATATATATATATATATATATATATATATATATATATTGAAGATTAATATATTATTAAGAGCGTGATGAATTTATAGAGTATGTATATATGCGTATTAATAATTAATCTATAACAGGCTGTGAGATAACGCCATCTTTTTAAAACAGGTAGAAGTTAGTTGTACACCTAGTAATTTCTGCTACACTTGCATTAAAAGTTAGTCCTTTCTTCAGTAGATCGTGCTTTAATAACTATCTATCCAATCGAACAATTTTAATAGTAAGTATATCCATGAAGTTAATAAGAAAACCCCTGATAAAATATTTTTATTAATAAAATGATTAGGTATTTCTGAAGTCACTTCGCGTTTAAGAATGATTAATGAAAAAGATATCAAACATACTTTTGACAATAGATCAAGTTTTGGTTCTTGATCGAGCATAAAATTTCATAAAATTCTGGAAATTTGTATTTATTTCCAAAAATTATTTTAAAAATAGTTCTACGAATATCAAATACCTACAAAACAGTATTCAAAGAATATTGTTAATTCATTATTCGTGAATAAGATTAAAATATAATATATATATATATATATATATATATATATATATATATATATATATATATATATATATATATATATATATATGCAGTTAGGTGTAAAACTGAACCAACCTCATAATATTTCGAAATTATTTGGAAAGTAAATTTTAATAATAATCCTTTTTGAAAAAGTTTAGTTATTTTTAATAACTATAGACTGCCGGCTACTTAACAGATATTAATTTGTATACATATCTATTTATTTTGAAGATGCCTTAATCCTTTTTCTTTGACTCAGTTTTGCACCACATTTCTATTTATGCTGACACAGAGTGTTCTACGCGATAAAAACATGTCCATACAGATTGAGTGTAGTCTAAACAAAGAATACAGCATCGACTTATTCTCAGTTTAAATCAGCGTGCCATAGCTAATGAATAAAGCTACATTTATTTTTAATTTACAAATAATGTATCCGATATCGAAATCTACTAAGAAATTAGTGATTGAAGTATTACAAAGTAGACAATCTACAAGATATATCGCTCGGAAAATTCATATTAGCCAATCGACAGTACAAAAAAGTTCGAAAAAAATGTAATTTACTAATAGTTGGTGGTCGGAAAATATCAGGAGAGGATGTTAGAAGAGTTATTCGATATTTGGCTACCGGTGAAGCATCTTCGGTTTCTGGGGCAACCAAACTTTTACAGAAAGACGTTGGCAAGTCAATAAGTAAGTGGACAGTTCGTCGGGCATTTCATTCCGCAAAGTTCCGAGCTGTCGAAAGAAAAAAGAGACCACTTCTCACTAAAAATATATTAAAGCCAGAAAATTTCTTTATAAAACAATATATTGCGACTAAAATTAATAGATACAGTACAGATGGTCGCCGGTGGAATTGGAAAAGAACTAAAGAATCAAGACAACCAAATGATTACATTCAAACGATAAAGTATGGTGGTGGTAACATCAAGTTCTGAGGCTGTTTTTCAGCATTTGCTGCAGGTCTAATTCATAGGATTGATGGTAATATAAGCAAAAAATTGTACTAAAATATTCCCAGGATATATTTAACAGAAACAGTCGAAAACATACCCTATCCAGAAAATGAAATAATATTTTAACATGACAACGATTCGAAACATAACTCGATATTAGTAAAAAATTGGTTAAGTAAATAAAAATTCAAAATTCTGATGTGGGTATCTCAAAGTCCTGATCTCAATTCTCTTGAAAAATTATGGTCATATCTGAATAAACCTATGGTCAACAAACTTTTGAATGAATATGAATCACCTCCGTCAAATTTACATGTTTTGTGGGAAGATACACAGGAACAGTGGTACAAAGTCTCACCTGATTACTGCGAAAAAACTTGTTAGAAGTGTTAAAAAACGACCACATGCTGTTAGAAAGGCAAAAGGACTGTGGACATAATATTAAAGTTTAATTATTTGATGTTCGCTACAAGTGGTGCAAAAGTGAGCCAAAGGTCATTATGATTATTTTATTCTAAAATAGGCTTTTAAGCTAAATTAAGTTTATAACTTTATGTATCAATAAATGTACTTTTCAGTTATATAAATATTGTTTTGATTGTAAGATTTATAATATATCAAAAGAAGTACAAATATCCAAAATTTATATTGGTTGACTCAGTTTTGCACCTAACTGTATATATATATATATATATATATATATATATATATATATATATATATATATATATATATATATATATATATATATGTATAATATATATACATATATATATATATATATATATATATATATATATATATATATATATATATATATATATATATATATATATAAATCTGTTTACAAATTCGAACAGTTTTCGATTAATTCGTGATAACTAGTGAAAAATTCCACTGATGAAATTTAATTTAACCCTTTTAGAAGATTTTGGACTACACACAAAATAACAATTACACATATAAAAATTTTTCTAATTAAGAACTACTACCGATTTCGAAAATTTTTTCATTTGTTAGAGAGCTAAAGTATTTCAGATGGATAAAGTTGTTAGGTGAGATACGCCAGTGTCCAGTCTTTGGAAAATCACTATGTTATGCAGATGCTGCGACAGGGGTATTATTATTTTTTGGATCCCGTTTAAAAAAGTACTGTCTACCTTTAGAAAATTTTTTAAAAGTGGTTAATAGGAAATAACAGAAATGCATATTTACAGAAATATTTGTGATTTCTAAATTATGTGTTCTGTAGGATCACACATGTCTAGCAAGTCATAAGAGCTCGTAAGTTAATTAGAACACGTGTCCACGATGTAGTTGATATATTTTGCTATTTTTTAATTTTTTACATTAAAAATATTCTTTAATAATAAGATGAAAATAAATAAATAAATATTAAGAATTTTTTCCAAATACATTTTTTTTTAAATTTCTTTTAAAAATAATTTATTTGTGGCATATAATAATGTAGACCAATCTAGGGTTCGAATCTAGGGTAGCAAATCTAGGGTTCATTTCACTGCCATATAGTTGGCAGTCAAAAAATTTCTTTTAAATTATACTCCTAAATTTTCCCAAATGATTCCCAATCGAATAAACGTATTTTCAATTTAAAAGAAATTTTTCGACTGCTAACTATATAGCAGTGTTCATTTCGTTGATGTTGTGAACAAATATCGTAAAAATTAAATTATATTATAATTAAATTATTGTTTTTTAATCAACACAATGTAATTAAAATGAATTTAAAAAAATTCAGCGACCCCCTTGAATGTATTATTAACTTGGATGAGTTTGATTAATCTTTATAATTATTATTATTGAATATATTAGCACGGAGTTAAACTGTTTTACTCAGTAAAATAATAAGTATAAGCAACTATAAAAATCCCCCGTCTCATTTTCCGCAAGATAAGAGTTATCACAGATTTAATCTTTTCCTGGGCTCCATGCATCCCTTATCAGCATCTGTCTGCTATGCGCTGTTCTAACAACTATGTCCTCTTCTGTTTATTTGTATAACTCTTTATTATCAGATCGTCACCAGGAACTGAAGTAGGTACATACTTGTATTCTAATTCTGCTTTCATTTCCCAATGAACACCACATGTTTTTCTTGCATCAAGCTGATATACCACACTCGATCTAGTCCCCCTACCTTTTAGAACTGAAAAAACAAATAGCGTATAATTAGGAGCTATTTATGAGCTTTCGTATTCCGTGGTTTAAAAATTTTGAGCTCGACACATTGAGCAAGAATTTAATATTTTTAGTGGAGGGGGGGAATTGAGTCGAGTTTAACTCAGCCCCCCCGCTTAAAAATAAAAATTTCAGACCAATTTTTTCAGTAGAATTAGGATCTATTTATGAGCTTTTGAACAAGAATAATTTCAATTTTTGAACTTACCTCCGTAGTCTCCAAACTACCCTCAATTGATGAAATTTGAGAAAGAATCAGATACTTGAAAAATAAAAAATAGCTTATGTTTTAAAAATAAAAAGGGGATTATGTTTAAGAATAAAGATCTAATTCCGCACATTCTAATTATTCAGTCGCAACCCTATTATAAAAACTACCCCACATCTCCGTGATTTATAAAAGAAAGCTATAAAATTAAAGTGAAAAAAATAAATTACATTTTGCCATTAAATATTGTTTACGATTTATCAGCTCATAAAATACGTGAATTTCAATTATGTGTTGAGTTGCAACTCCTTTACAAAGAAACCATTTTGGATATAAGAAAGAACTATATTTTGAACTGGGACTTTACAATTAATTCTTTTATTTTAATTCTTTATTCTACAATGTCTATTACTTATAATTTATTTCATTATTTTACCTGTGAAATTTTTAAATTTAGAAATGATTAATCACCCCTCTCCACCTGACCACCTACCATCTTTTAGGATTAAATAGACAAATAATAGCGCAAAATTATAAGTTATTTAGAATTTTTCATATTCCATGAATTAAAAATCTTGAACTCGATACACTAAGCAAGAATTTAATATCTTCAGTGGTGGCTACTTTCTGCTACCCACATAGGGTTGAGCGGGGTAATTATGAATGGATTTTCATGAATTGAGATAAAAGCGTTGTTTTAAGTATTTTTTATTTTATATATCACATTATGGTTGATTTGTTTTTAATTCTACATTATTCAGGATGCACCACACAAATTTTGAGCAAATTCGTATGAAAAACAAAAATTTTGTAAGCCATTCACATTTCCCCGGTGCGGTTTTGCAAATCTTATGAATTTCGGGGTAAATGTGAATGCCATCAGAAAAATTATTTAGAATGGATTACAAGAGAGAGTGGTACATCAGAGTAAGGACCAACTCAAATTCTTCATATTTACCTCACTTTCAAATTTTTCATCATACTTTAGCGGTCACAATTTCTCTTTGTTTAATGCAAGTTACGCATACCTCTGTACAAAAAATCAAGGTTAAATAAAAATAACAAAAATTGTAAGAACAAATTTGTTACAAGCTAAAAATGATATTTTGATGATATTTTGTCATTTTATCAAATGAAAAATCAAAACATTACATGATTTTCACACAAAAACAAGGAAAATAAGACTTTTTCAAGGAAATACATTCAGTTAACATGAACAAAAAACAACAATCTATTTTTTTTTTGTGTTGTTTGTACAACGGAAACTTGTACAATAATGTCATTGTACATCATCATCAACATTTTAAACTATGAAAAGGACACTACTGAAATTTTTGACCGAATGGAGGCATTTGTGAATGACTTTCACAATTACCCCGGAATTTTAAAATCATGGGGTAATTGTGAAATGGTAATAAATTGTCCGATTTATTTAGCAGTTAATAAGGAACCCCCTCAGGCTTTAGACCACTTCTTTAGAAGTATCTTTATCCATTTCTTACCTTTAAAAAAATAGAAAATGTATTTAAAAAAAAATTTTTTTTGAGGATTGGTCGAAGTAAGATACACAAAATTTTGCAAGGGTTTTTTCAAAATAAAAAAAAAGATACTAATACTTGGAGAATTGTTATGAAATTTTAATAGCATATTAAGAAAGGGCAGAAAAACGTACTAAAATTTGAATTTTAACAAAATTAATGTTATTTTAGAAATTATAGGCGCCGTTCAGAATTGCCCCAATTCACATTTACCCCGGTCAACCCTACTTGAAATTATGTTTTTTGGAAAATTGTTGGAACACCTTGTTTTTTATTAGCAAATCTAAATAACACCTAAAATACATCTATTTTTCATCTACCTGTTTTTTAAAAATTTGTGTTTAGGGATGGCAAGTTTGATGTAGGTCTAATTTTCTTCATTTTAATCTTAGTTCCCGTTTATAACGAGGGGTTAGAGGGCGGGTATAAGGATTTGCAAATCAATAAGCAAAATTTGTGTATTTCAAAGGTTTATTTTTGAAGTTTTTATTGTTTTTCAAATATAATTTTTATTTCTTGCTCAGTGTGTCAAGCGCAAAATTTTTAATTCGTGGAATATGAAAAATCCTAAATAGCTTATAACTTTGCGCTATTATTTGTCTTTTTAATCCTAAAAGATGGTACGTGGGCAGGTGGAGAGGGGTGATTATTCAACCCAGATTTTAAAAATTTTACACATAAAATAATAAAATAAATTATAAGTAGTAGACATTGTAGAAAAAAGAATTAAAATAAAAGAATTAATTGTAAAGTCCCAGTTCAAATTATAGTTCCCTCTTATATCCAAAATCGTTTCTTTGTAAAGGAGTTGCAACTCAATACATAACTGAAATTCACGTATTTTATGAGCTGATAATATATTAACCCTTTGCACTCGATGGGCGCCGCCACGGCGACACAATAAATATTTACTCCACTCGTTAGGCGCCGCAGCGGCACCATAAACAATAGGTACGTATTTTATTATTTACGATATAGAAAATGAAAACCGCTAGGGGACCTAAGGCCCGATTTACATTAAAGCCCGATTTACATTAACGCTCCGCTCTCAGTACGATATCACTCCGCTCCCGGTTCGATAAAATATTCTTGCATAATAAATAATGAGTGTATTCCCATCATCGCTCTGATATCGGTCCGATATAAGTCACGGTTCGCTCTCGCTTCAATACCGCTCCAATACCAATACCACTGAGATAATATTTTATCGGAGCGATATCAGACCCTATATCGATAGTGTGAACACGTTTTGATTCCAATTCGCTCCGTTTCTCACTCAGCCTTCTTCATTTATTTGAAAATTATTATATTAGGAAAACATGAAACAACACAACGACGCAACGTCTTGCTACAATACATTGTGATACATACTACTAATTAACTAATAGATATATTGTATTATGATATTATGTTCTCTTAATACAATAGTGTTTGCAGCGTTTTAAAACTACTGTCGAGTAGCTGAGTACCCATACTAAAAAATGGTTCGAGTGCAAAGGGTTACATAATAAATTTTTTTCACTTTAATTTTATAGCTTTCTTTTATATCAAGGAGATGTGGGGTGGTTTTTATAAGGGGTTGCGACTGAATAATTAGAATGCGCAAAATTAAAGCTTTATTCTTAAACAAAGTCTCCTTTTTATTTTTAAAACATAATCTATTTTTTACTTTTCAAGTATCTGAATCTTTCTCAAATTTCATCAGTCAAGGGTAGTTTGGAGACTACTGGGGTGAGTTCAAAAATTGAAATTATACTTGTTAAAAAGCTCATAAATAGCTCCTAATTTTACTAAAAAAATTGGTCTGAAACTTTTTTTTAAGCGGCGGGGGGGCTAAGTCAAACTCGACTCAGCCCCCCCCCCCCCCCACTAAAAATATTAAATTCTTGTTTAGTGTGTCGAGCTAAAAATTATTGAACCACGGAATACGAAAGCTCATAAATAGCTCCTAATTATACGCTATTTGTTTTTTTAGTTCTAAAAAGTGGGGGGGGCTAGGTCGAGTGGGGTAGCTGATATCAACTGTTCAGTGTTCGAAAACTGCAAACCCGATATTTGATATTTTTCCATACATATTTAAAATAAACTACTCTTACTGACTATAGGAATATCGTAAGAATTTTCGAAACAAGAGTGCTAAAAGGAATTAGTAAACTATCGCCGAAAGTTTGTGTTTATCAGAGACCAAACCAAACACCAACGGTCGTAAGGGGCAAAGTCAATGGTGGCTAGGGTAATAACGGGACCCATAAAGCTACCAAGAGAGAAAGAACATAAAATCTAAAATAACTCTATCGTTATTAGTATTATAAAAAATATGAAACGGAACTATTCTCTGTGGACCTCCATTATAATTTTTCATGACTGAAGCCATTTATGAAATAAATGCAAACACTCAAATTTGTTTAACATCTTTTCAAGATGGTTTCTGCAACAAAACGGTGAAGAGTTTATTTAAATTTCAGTTTTCTGAAGTCACAATACTTTCTTCAATTTCTTCTACATATACCATCAATAAAAAATAAAATGATATTAACATATTGAACTATCTGTGTATATCATTTTATTCAAATTGCTTTTTTTATTAAGAAAATGAATGCCTTATGTAGGAAATAAATGATTTTATGAAATAAAATTCTAGAAAGTCAAGCACTAAGCAAAGCACATAAATAGGAAATCCAATTTCATAAAAGCTTTGTTTGTGAATGTATGTACATAATTATTTACGCAAAAAATAAAATTCATGTCAAAAATTTTGAAAATTTTGCTTAACAAAAAACTAAAAATGGAATGTTAGATATACGAGAGTCAATAAATAAACAACATTATTTACAAATCTCAGTTGAAAAATCATAAAACGGTTTTCATTTTCTGAATTGTTTGCTTTCAAATTTTCCCATACGTACTCCGGTTAGATGTTATGGAGTCTTGGCTAGTATATCTGTATTTGTCCACATCAATTCCTTACTATGAACGTTATAAATGATTATTCATTCTTCTGTTTCCTTTTTTGGTCTGATCCGTCGAAAACGGACTTCCAATTTTACCACCCTTCCCGTAATAAATACTGTACAATATTATACAGAAGTATCGATACGCATTTCCAATTACGCCTTTCCAACGAGCTAATAGAATCTCCCCACTACATTTGAATGATGCCTTAACACGTTCATTGCCGATTACGCGATATCGCGTGAAGTCTCTAACAAGTTCCTATGCTCGATAAAATAGCAACCACAGCAGAACGGTACGATATGTTTACGTTGACCAGTAGAAAGGGGAACAAGCTATAGATAAGAGCCGTGGCCACCGGATCAAAATCATTCGTTTTTGCGAAAAAAGCCGAATATATATTACAGTAATATTACGGTGTTTATGTTGGAAAATGGAAAGACAAAAAAGAAATAAGTTACATAAGTTCAGAATTTTCTGACAAAATGCAAGAAGTTACGACGAGACACAGCGATGTCGTCATGAAGCCCACCGCTATCAACTACATTTTATTCAGACACTAATGATGAGTATGATAAATGCTCGGACACTAAATAGATATTCAAACAAAAGCAATATGGCCCTATAGGATTTTAGGGAGAAAATTATTAAGTCTAATTTACCAGAAATAACAACGAATACACAGAAAAGGAGCGGAGAAGCAACAAAGACTAAAATTGAAAAAGTCAAACCGCGGACACTAAGCACTGGCCAAATAGTGAACGCGACGCGACGTCTAGAAAGGATTGTAGAAACTGTTATAAAAATAAAAGAAGAGTGAACACCACTACCGAATGTAAACCATGTCCAGAAAGTCCTCCATTGTGTTTTGATTGTTTTTTTGACTTGCGTGACTGTATTTCTAAACGCGTATAATGTTACATTCTCTTATATCATTTTTACCTTTTTTTGATAACTATAAGTTGACTTTTTTTACCCGACTGCATCAGAAGGAGGGTAATGTGTTTAGGAAGTATGTATGTATACTCTGATTATATCTATTTCTGTAACACAGCCTGCAGCATAAACGGCTTGACGGATTTTGGTAAAGAAGGTGTCGCTTGATTCGTCTTAATCTCAGAAGTGCTATAGGCTACATTAAATTTCAAAATTCATCCCCTAAATAAAGGATGAAAAATTTATATAGCAAACCATTAGGTCTAGAAACGTGAAGTTTTGCAGACGAGTTCTTTATGGAACCTAGGGGAGCGCCAAGAAAAGATTTTTCGTAACTCATCCCCTAAGGGTATAAAGTAGGGAATGAAAATTTATGGAACGTAAAATTTTTCACAGGGCCACAGGGGTCTTTTAGTAATGTAGATGAGTATTAAGAGGGAGAATTTTTGTAAAAATTTATCCATTAAGGGTGTAAAATAAAGGATGAATGCTGGGTTTAGAAACGTAAAATTTTATACAAAGGTTCCTTTAGTAACGCAAGCAAGCACCAAGAGTAGATTTTTAGAATTTCGCTTCCTAAGAGGTTAAAATAGGGGGTGAAATTTAATGTAGAAAACCGTTGAGGCAAGAAACGTGAAATTCTACAAAGGGGTCCTTTATATAGTGTAGGTGACCACAAGAAGGGATTTTGGAAATTCATCCCCTAAGGGAGTAAAATAGGGGGTCAAAATTAATTTAAAAAACCTAAGGGGCCCAGAAACGTGAAATTTTGTACAGGATTTCCTTATGTAGCGTAGATGAGCTCTAAGAAGGGATTTTTGGAATTTTATTCCGTAAGGATATAAAATGGGGGATGAAAATTTATATAGAAAACCATTGAGTCTAGAAAAGTGAAATTCTGCACAGGGTTTTTTCTTAGTAACGTAAGCGAGTACAAAGTGCAGATTTTTAAAATTTCGTACCCAAAACGGTAAAACAAGGGTTAAAAATTTATATGGAAACTAGTTTTTGTCGATGAATTCATCTGTGTGAAGTCGATGACGACATAGTAAGTGTATGAAAACATTTAATCAACCTTCAATGACTCTATGCGGACGAAGTCGTAGACGAAAGCTAGTATATTAGCGCTAGTATTACAAAATTTTTTTAGTATCAAATTCGTGGTAATTTAGGCTGCCAGCCGTAGTAACTTTATATGCGTACCTGTATATTTCTTCTTCTAAATATAATTAAACAACGCTAAAAAGACCTAAATAAAAAAGTTAATTAAAAAAATTAAAAAACCCGACTGCGTAAAAAGTAAACTAAAACGGTGGAAACAAGATGAAGTAGAGAAAAAGAAGAATGAATAAAAAGTAGAGCAGTCGGAAGTATACCTGTTGTACCAAGTTAAATAGAAAAGTTTAATGCCTCCGACTGCTTTACTTTTTATTCATTCTTCGTTTTCTCAATTTCATCATGCTTCCACAGTTTTAGTTTACTTTAAACGCAGTCGGGTTTTTTTAATTTTTTTAAATTAACTCTTTTGTTGTAAATATTACAGTTGATTAAAGTTATATAATGTATAAATTCGAATTTTTTTATTGGTAAATATAACTTTTTTCATAAACTATATACCACGTGATATTGCGTTTTCGGTCATATGGACAATATTTGCATTATATATGGCCAATCACGCGATATCGCGTGACAAATATAAGAAACTATTTAATTAACATAAAATTATATAGATATAATAATAACTTATTTTCGACATAAAAAAAATTAAGAATGTGGCTATTTATACATACAGTATGTATACGCAATTGGCTATTTATACATACAGTATGTATACGCAATTGGCTATTTATACATACAGTATGTATACGAAATTGGCTATTTATACATACAGTATGTATAAGGAATATTTTGTTTAAACATGCAGTATGTATACGCAGTTGACTACTTATTCAGAATTACCGTAATTTCTGATGTATAATGCGCACATTGAGCACCAAAAATATCGTCAAAATTTCGTGGTGCGCGTATTAAAATGGGCTTTTCCACTGGTGACAGTAAAATAACTTATAATAACAAATTTATCGATTCTAATAATAACGAAATTCTCGCGTACCACCGATTGAATTTTGTATAATCTTTTTAGCTTAAGAACGGATTTTTGGCGACGCGAACCGGAAGTTGCATATCTGAGGACTAAAACAAGTTTCCTTTGTTATGGTAATAAAAAATTAGAGGCAGATTCTTATAGAATTTGATCAATGGAACAAAAAAGGAAGAACAAATTTTTTCGATATCCTGTTTAGTTTTCGAGATAATATGTGTTGTATTTCTAAAACTTACTATAATGAGATAATGAACTGTATATTACACACATACACATACGTATACGTAGTATCAATTTTTACGGATATAAACTCAGTTTTAAATATAATTTTTGAATGGTATATTTTGGTTTTTATTCATAGAAATTAGTGAAAAATCAACGGGACATCACCAATGAAACCTCATTCTTGGGTAAAGGGTAATTATTTACAAATATGTCTCGGCGTGTAATGACTTCAAAATTATTTAATTACCCTTTGCCTGAAAATGAGGTTTCAATGATGTTGTCCGGTCCATTTTCCACTTACTTCTATCAATACAAGCCGTAATATACCTACCGTAATTGTTTATCCAATATAGTAAGTTTTTCAAATTTGACACGTAATATCACGAAAACTAAGCAAAATATCGAAAAACTTCATTGTTTCTTTTTTGCTACTCACCAAGTTCCATAAGAATCGATCTTTAATTTTTGTTTGCTATGGTAACGGAAAACATTTTTTAGTAATCCCTAGGCTTGACACTCGAAGGTTTGAAAAATACACTTCCGGTCGTCGTCGCCAAAAATCCGTTTAGGGGATAACTTCTTAAGCCAAAAATATTATGTAAAAAAATAATTCAGCTCAATCGGAGGTATTCGGTTATTATAATGGTGTAGTTATTAAAAAAATATTAATTGTAATAATAGCGCATTCAATCAGTATGTATAAGTAGCCAACTGCGTATACAGTTTAGCTTTAAGGTAGTACATAACTACATACTGTAGGTTTAAATAGCCAATTCAGTATACACATAATTATGTATAAACAGCTAATTTCATATACACACAATATATGAATAAATAGTCAATTTCGTATACATACTGTATGTATAAATAGCCAATTGCGTATACATACTGTATGTATAAATAGCCAATTGCGTATACATACTGTATGTATAAATAGCCAATTAGTTATACATACTGTATGTATAAATAGCCACATCCAAATTTAAACTTAAAGAAAAATACTCCTGTCGCAGCATCTGCATAACATAGCGAATTTACAAATATTGGGCACTGGCGGATCTCATCTAGGTACCCATCTAAAATAATTCAGCTTCCTTAGAGTAAAAAGATTTTCAAAATCAGTTGAGTAGTTAATTTTTGGCGCTTTTCGCATAAGACACTTGGCGCATATATCCATTTAAAATAATTTAGACAAAATCAGCTGGGTAATTTATTTTTGGTATTTTTGGGACTAAGACCCGAAACGGATTTTGTACAGAATAGTGCTATCCACTTAAAATAACTTAGTTTTCGTGCAATAACAAAATTCTGAGAATCGGTTCGGTATCTTATTTCTGGTGTTTCCGGACCTAAAAGATCCCGGCGGACTTCAATAATACATATATATATATATATATATATATATATATATATATATATATATATATATATATATATATATATATATATATATATATATATATACAGGATATTTTATCTAACAGTAAAAGTATTTTTAAAACCAGTTGTGCAGTTTTCCATGCCGCATTTGCATCCGGCATATATATATATATATATATATATATATATATATATATATATATATATATATGTTAGTGAATATCATTTCCGTATTCTAGATTTTTTAGAACCACATTTAGATATCCTGAAAATACCGAAGATGTAGCGAAAAATTCGACTACCGTGATGGGGTCCCGCTGCTCACGGCGTTTTAGCGAATTTCGAAAACTCGTAATTCAGCAATTACGGCCGTTCTCATGACGCAATCTGAGGCCGAGACTATAATAGAAACATGTTTTGAGATTCCTAGAATACGGAAATGATATTCACTAACGTATATATATATATATATATATATATATATATATATATATATATATATATATATATATATATATATATATAAATTCATATTTTTTATTCGATAGAATAAAAGATCTCAGGGGTTCGTAAAATGAAATTTATGAAATTTGTGCTTTTATAGCGTACAATAAAATTTATATAGTTAGCAATCAGTTCACAGACATAATTTAAAAATTTACTTAACAATTTTCAATAAATCTGTGACTTAAACTAATAAATTTAGTTAGATTTTGTTCGACTAGAAAGGGGTATCAAAATTTACAAACAAATTACAGAACACAGAATTGGGTAACCCGCCTTAAACGTAAAAAAAGAGATTAAGTTAAGAGAAATGAAAAATAAGCAATGCAGGGTTAACCAACTCTATGTTCGTACAGAATAAATCATTATAAAAGTAACTGAAATTAACCAGTTTTGAAAAAATTTTATAAAAACATGACAAGTGTTTAGTAGCAAATATTAGCTAAACAAAAGGAAATATAAAAAAAATTTTGACATTATAAAAAAATATAACCGGAAGCCAGAAAATCAGTATTAAATCAATTTTAATCAATTCCTCCAACTGTCGTTGCTGACTGCAAGTTAAAGATGGTTCTACTTGTAGAGAACAAATATCAGAAGTAGTGACTTGATATTTGTTGCTGGCGAAGTCGGCAGAGATGCCAAACTTCCTGATAAAATCAACACCAAGCAACAGGTCGTTGGAAAGACCTTCGACATTTAGAGTAGGTATCGAGACAGTATGCCTGTGAAATTGACATGTTATGAAAACCCTACCTAAAATCTGACAAGAGGAACCATTTGCTACAGTTATCTGTAAATGTGGGTCAACTTTACACAAAGGTGGTTGGTTGTGCTCAATTTGATCGAAGAATCTGGAACTCATGGCTGTTATCGAGGCTCCGGAATCTAATAAGCCCAAGACATTCCGTTCAGAAATTACTAAGCGGACATACGGAGGAGAATCATTTTTAACTGTTACAAATGCGTACATCGAACTAAGGTTGCTATCTTTAGGCAATGTATTTACACAAAATTGACGTACCGTATCTAACCAAGGTGTCCATTCCTTGGAATTCCGCCGAAGAGAATAAACAGATTTATTAGATTTAGAGTGCGTTCGACGGTTCAAACGAAGACCTAATCGGCGTTTAAAGAGGTATTACTTTTAAAGAACTCCTAACGGTAACGTTAGGGTTACCACAACAGTAGCAATAACGATTTTGTGGTTTCCTGCAGTTACGAAAATGGTGGCCCTCTTCACTGCAATTAAAACATTTGAGAGCGGAAACTAAACGGACGGACTTATTCACACCACTAGTTGACGGACGAGACGTAGACGGGTTACTAGCACGGGAAGATCCATGCTCGGAATTGACACGAGCGAACTGCGCACATATGGTATATAATTGGCCCATGGTAGTGTACAAAGTAGTAGAAACTAGTGAGGCATTATTCCTGGACATAGAGGCAGTGATAATGTCGATTTTTCGCGAATCATCGGGAGGCACAGTTAGTCGAGCAAATACTTGCTTTAACCTGATAAATAGGTCAACGGTTCGTTCAGTTGGGCCTTGTTTCACGCTATAGACGGCCTTCCAAATAGCGTCATCGAAGATAAAGAGACCATAGTGACGACGCAAGGCATCCAGTAATTGGTCCCAAGACTGAACATCAGGCTCGGTAGCCCGGTACCAATTAAGTGCCTGTCCTTTGAATAGGACGGCGGAAACAAAGAGATCATAATGAGATACATAACGTGCTTCGGCAAGTTCATGTATCCGATCAATAAATTCCGGCACGTTACCAGTGCCAGAGAACTTCACGTTCCACTTATAAACAGGTGGAGGGTTATAAGCAGGCATGACGGTATGAGATGAAACAGTTACATTAACGGTGATGTGACGTGTACGTTCCAAAAGTTCGTTGTCTAGATCAACGAAGGACCTCTCAACCAAGCTGCTTGTTCGATAAGGAGTGCCGTATTATCATCTCTATAACGATGATTCTTGACTAAATCGATACGACGCAGGAAATGCGCGATTCGGTTAGATAGATGTGTGTATTCAATAGAGTTTTCACTACCTGCGAACAGACGGACTTCAGTACACATTTGGTTATATTTAGCTGTTTATAAGGTTTCAATTTCTCCGACAAGGGGAGGAGCAAAAGTCGCGTCGGGTTCCAAACCAGAATTCAATAATGAAGTCATCTGTCTAGCCGTGAGAGCCACCATGCCTTAAAACTTCGTAAACCAGTTCGTCACGTTTTAAGCCAAGAAAACTCACGTCTTGATTAGCGTCCATAATTAAATCTCCCAAAAAAGTTTAAACCGAAATATAAATTAAATAATTTTTTTTAATACTAAATTATGAAGGAGACGCACAAACGGACAGACGAGAAAACTTTACAACATACGCAAGAAAAATAGAACGAAATTAATTATAAAAAGGACAGACAAGATGGACAGATAAGAAAACTTTCTGCAAAGAATTATATGAAAAAATTAAAAGTAATTTAAGGTAACTTACAATACTGACGATATTAAATTTTTTATTCATAAATACCACGTTCACTAAAGAGAGGCTCTAATTAATTATCATTACACTCATTCCTCCGGATGTTTAGACCACTAGCCTGCAATTCTGGCTTTACCTAAAATTAAAATATGGATAATACGGAAAAGAAAAAAATAAATAAATTTTAAGTCTGAATTTCATCAAAGCCCAAAAATTATTAAATTAAATCAACAACCGGACCGCTAATGGTGGGCGCCAAAAATCTTGCTACAAAAAAATTTAAAAAATATGAATTTAAATTTCAAAATAGAAAAAAATAGAATAAAAGATCTGAAATAGATAATTATCTGAAATAAAGGAAAGGTATTTGATAAATAGAAATTTTTGACTTGTTTAAAGCATGAGTATTTTATTCGAATTTTCATTTTCTCAGGGGTGTTTGGTTCGTAAAATGAAATTCAGACTTTTATAGCGTACAATAAAATTTATATAGTTAACAATAAGTTCACAGCCATGATTTAAAAATTTGTTTAACAATTTACTTTTACAAAAAGGTTATAAGTTTAAAAAAAGGGTATAAGTTTTTAAGGGCTGAATCTCAGCAACTTTTAAAAAAAGGGTATAAGTTTTTAAGGGCCGAATCTCAGCAAAGTTCAATTTTATGTCTCTAGCAGTTAGCAGGAAAGAGCCAACAAAATTCGTACGACGGCATTCCTACCCATGCTTATTCGCTAATAGCCTTTCCGTTTTATTTTTAAATATTAAAAAAGGACCTTAAATAGTGTGAACTGGAAGGCCTTTATGAAGATATTTTTTTTTCCAAAAATCCAAAATTCATATTTTATAAATAAAAACTGACTGTAATAATAGTTTTAGCGAACTTCCAAAACTGGAAATTCAGCTGCTGCAGCCGTCGTCATGGCACACTCTGAATCCGGGACTATAACAGAAATATGTTTTAGGTCCCTAGAATTCGAGAATGATATATATATATATATATATATATATATATATATATATATATATATATATATATATATATATATATATATATACGTTATATATATAACTTTCGAAATATATATATATATATATATATATATATATATATATATATATATATATATATATATATATATATATATATATATATATATATATATATATATGCTATCCGAAAACGGATAGCACACCTACTCTCGCCTCGTCCCGTTCTTATATAGTCTAATATATGCATAGACTGCATAGTCTAATTTTTCGGAGAAGATTTGACTAAAAATATTTGGCCATCTCACAAAGTCTATATTTTTAGCTTGGCAATGAACGTGTTAAAAATGGAAATAGGTTCCATTAGAATATTTTCTTTCTTTTTAGTGTTCCATACCAAAATTGACAAAACGGAACTCATATGAAATCACTTCGATGTCTGTTCGGGAGTCAGACATGTTCGTCTGAAACAACTCGATGCGAAAATTTGAAACTTAGTACGGAGATGGAGTGTGGTGTGTCGGCTCGATTACAGTTTGGTTTTTGAGGATTAATTTTACTGGGTAATCTGAAAAGTGAAAACAAAATTTCTTCCCAAGAGCATCAAGTAGGGCATCAAACGAAAGTCTATTAACACTTTCATTGCCAAACTAAAAATATAGACCACAAATACGAAACGCGAATTAAAAGAAAATTTACAGTGATGAATGCTTCTAGGTTTGTCATACATAGGAGTTGTACTAATATGATTATCAACGTGTTTAATGCAATTCCAGATGAGGTTAAAAACTTAAATGGCGCATGTTTTCTAAAGGAAATGAAAAACACATTATTAGACAGATGTGGCATTGAGGAATACTTTTTGTTGTGTCCAGAAGTAGCCGGTAGTTTAAATAAAAGAAGTATTTAACTATTTTATTACGTACCTTTGGTTGTATTTAGGCGCTCGGTTCGTAGTTTTTTTGATAAAACACTTTATTTAGGTTGTAGTAAGTAGTCACATAAGTTTATATACAAAATATATTAAAGTAATATTTAACTGTATTTATTAAGTAGTTACCGGGTTGGCGGAAAAGTCTTGCACCAAAAATTTTAATGTTCAATAACTTTCTAGAAACTGTGTAACACTACGATATAATGCCAGAATATTATAAAAGATTCTCAAAGCTATAGCGTGCTAATTATATGAAGGTGCGCGAGTGAGAGTTTCACAGTTTTGTAAAAATGATAAGTGAACATCAACTTCGAACGATCATCTTATAGCAGTGGCGCCAAGGACACAACGCGAGCGCGGCGGCCACCAATATTAACAACGCGTTTGGTGAGCGCACTGTAACCCGCTGGAAGGTCAATCGCTGGTTCACTAGGTTTACTTCAGGAGATATGAGTCTCGAAGATCACGAGCGGTCTGGGCAACCAGCTACTTTCAGTGAAGACGAATTACTCCGTTGCCTTAAAGCCAACCCAGAAGCAACCACGCGTGGTTTGGCGGAGGAACGCAGCTGTCATCATTCCACCATCGGAACTCATCTTCACAACCTGGGCTATCGCAAAGTGGTGGCGCGATAAATACCACATCAGCTGACTGACACACACCGTCAAGCCCGAGTCAACATCTGCGAATCACTTTATTTTCAGCCCCATCGGAAAGACTTTCTAGAAGATTTGCTAACTGGTGATGAGAGCTGGATACTCCACAGTAACGAAACAAGGCACGCCCTTTGGCTTCCACGCGATGCAGAGTCGCCAACGCAACCGAAACCAAAGACCCATCCGCACAAGCACCCTTTATCCGTATGGTGGGATACGAAACACCTGATCTACTACGAGCTGCTCCTTGCAAACAAGACTATCACAGCTACAATTTACATAGATCAGCTCCAAAAAGTCGCCGAAGCTATTCGCGAAAAACGCCCGAGAAGGTCAACTGTCTATCTACATCACGACAATGCTCGCCCTCACACTGCTTCAGCGACTCGACAAAAAATAACTGAGCTTGGTGGGCACCCGGTTGCACATCCACCTTACTCACTGGATATTGTGCCTTCAGATTACCACTTGTTTAGGTTCCTAAAGCTTTATTTACGAGGGAAAAAGTTTCAGAAATACGACGACCTAAAAATGGCAGTGGATGAGTTCCTCGCCTCATAGTCTCCTGACTTCTGGGCGCAGGGTATTAAAGACCTATCTAATAGATGGTCTAAAGTAATAGATTTGTGTGGTGATTATATTATTGATTAATATTTGGTTTTGATAAAGTTTTTGACAAATACACTTCATAGTGGTTTTTGGTGCAAGACTTTTCCGCCAACCAATATTTAGTAGCAGTAGTCACTTTAGCAGTAAACACACACTATGTATTATGTAGTAGTTTATATTGGAAACCATCTTGCATGTACTCTGATTTTTAGTAATAATTGCGCATTAATTTTAAAGGGAAAAACTACATACTTATTTTATATTGTGTTTTTGACACAAGTAACGACATCTCTGACATAGATGTCGAAGTAAGAAATATTCATTATTGGTTTGAGTACACAACACCTTCTCCCCCTGAAGTGATGCCTGGGGTTTTGCAGAATTTTTAGTAGAAGTTGCAGTAGTTTTAAATGTAGCAGTAGAAGTAGTGGGTATAGCAGTAGTAGTAGAAATAGTAGTAGTATTCATGATTTAGTAGAAGTAGTAGTAGTATTTATGATTTAATAATATTCCCTGTAACGAGTTGGCGGTAGAAGTTGACCTCGTCGCCGTAGTGTCATTTGGCTGGCAGTTTCCGCTTTTTCTGAAGCTTCTGGAGGTTGCGTAACATCAGACGTAAGTAGTTCTGGCATTTTTAGCGTCGGTTTTTGAAGAATAAGTTTCAGCTGATTTGGATGTTTACGCCCTTTTATACCATCAACCATGACGATCCAAACATTTTTTGAGATTCGTCGTAGTACCTTCCTCTCCCTCCAAGACCATGAAGTATTTGATTTGTACATTTTTACGAAAACTCGTTGACCAATTGAAATAAATTTTTCTTTTGTTCTCTTATTGTAGTTTCCTTTTTTATTCTTGGCATTTTTTTTGAAGTAATTTTTGAATTTGGGTGAAATAAATCAAGAGGAGTTCTTAACTGACGTTTAAAAAATCTTTCAGCAGGAGTAGCATTTACGAAAGTTACAAAATTCAAAAGAAGTGAACCCAGTTGCATTGTCACAAACTATTTCTTCGACAATGCCGTATTTAGAAAATAAATCTTTTAGAACTGAGATAGTAGTAGTAGAGCTTGTGTGACTGACACGAATGACCTCTGGCCATCTTGAGTATGAATCGATAATGATAAGGAATAGTTGATTATGGAATAGTCCACAATGGTCCATATGAATACGGGACCATGGAGACTCAGAAGGATCCCAATTGCCTAGTGGCACTTTTACTGAATTCTTTTCGACTACAGCACAGGCAGTGTAGTTATTTGCAAGATTTTCGATCTCTTGGTTGAGTTCAAGCCACCAGAAGTATCTTCGTGCTTCACTTTTGATACGAACGATACCCTGATGAGTAGCATGTAGGTACTGAAGAAGTTGAGGTCTGAATTTTGAAGGAATGATAGTTCGAATACCCCATAGAAGACATTCATTGTGAATACTAATTTCGTTACGTATTTTGAAGTAAGGCTCTAGCTCAGAAGTTTGTAGGAATTTTGGCCACCCAGTAAGTACGGCTTCTTTTAATTTTTTGAATGTAAGGTCAGTAGCGGTTTCTTTGGCAATATCGTGTAATATGAAGTTCCTGCTGAATCTGCTCCTGAATTAGGAACACAACGCTATGAATGCTGTAATCATGTTCATCGAAATTCTTATCTTCACCTTCAGGTAGACGTGAAAGACCATCGGCATGACCCAATTTGGTAATAGGTACGTACTCAATTTTAAATTGGTAACCCATTAGGAATATAGGCCATCGCTGAATTCGATTTGCAGTAGTTATGAGAATACCCTTTTTTGAACCGAAAATTTGAAGTAGACGGATTGTAGATTATTTTACCCACTATCAGTGTGTTAATAGCAAAAATTAGTGTATATAAACCAGTATGTAATTTAAGAGGGTGACTCACCCCCTCTCCAATGTTGCTTAAACTCAATTTTGAATTCGAGAATTTCATTTCTACGTTATTCTAATTGTCTTAAGCTATTTTCCATGAAGAAGAACTTCTTGAAATACCCAAATTGTACGACTATTCGACATAGTCACCCTCTAGTTAACTACCCCTAAACTTAATATTAGGGCATTGAGCAAAAATAGGTCAATTAGATTTTTTGACGTAGATTTTAAATCTGTAAACAAAATTTTTATACTGTTTATTTTTCACCCCCCTTTTTGCAAAATTAACCCCCAAATTTTAACCCCCAACCACCCCTGTTGATGTAATATGAACAAATTTCATATCAATAGATAGCTCTTTAAAAAAGAGCAATATCGCCAATTTAAACTTTTGCTCTATCTCTTACTGTTTTCGAGATATTTGAAAAATTAAATTTTTACCCCAATTTTTGGAGGGCAATTTCACCCCTTCAAACCGTTTTTCCGCAGATAAAAAAAAATACGTGTCCCTTAGTTTTTAGTGTTCTACAACATATTTAAGTTTCATCAAAATCGATAGGTCCGGCCTCGGGACCTTTACTTGTCAGTCGGCCAAAACCAGGGTACATTCTTTTTTCGAAGACGATAAGTGGATACAGAAGTTCTGAGAAGTGACTGATAAATTTCGAGTAGTAGACCACCATACCAATGAAACTCTCCAACTCTTTCAGATTGGTTGGACGCTTCATATTAATTATCGCTGAAGTTTTACGGGGTGATTTATGGATACCATCCTTATCTACTATAAACCCCAAAAATTCTAAGGAGTCCTGGAAGAAGTGCGATTTAGAAGATTTGATACGAAAACCAAATTCTCATATTCGTTGAAGTACAGCAGCTAAATTATATAAACGTTCAGAAGAATTACGACCTGGTAGTCCTTGTATTGTAGCATTTGATCCATTACTTTCTGATAGATCATGGGACTTGAAGCAACCCCGAAGTCTTGTATAACGTAGTAATCCCTTCTGTGTATTTATTACCAATAATTTTTTACTCTCCTCAGCAACTTCGATTTGTATGCACGCATTTGAAAAGTCAATAACAGTAAATTGTTGACTGTCATTTAGAGCAGCGAAGATACTATCAGTTGTAGGAAGTGGGTAGTGAAGGACTTGAAGAGAACTGATTCAATCCAGTACTGAAATCAGCGCAGATTCGGATCTGTTCGTTTCGTTTACGAACACCCACAAGTGGAGAACTCGTGTAGCAAAACGTAGTGGTCGGGCTTTACGAAAAACAGCGACAGCATCAGGTTTTAAATATAAATGGACTTTAGACTTTTTACAATGACCTAAACCATCTTGAAAAAGATCGGCGTACTCATTTAATAACCCTTGCAGAGTAGAAGAATTTGAAGAGTTTGAAGTAACCGAAGTGCCCGTATCAGAATTTTGCAGAAATACAGCTAAAATAGAAGATTTGTCACGAAACTTACGTAGATAGTGTGAATCGAGCTTTAGATTGTCAATTCAATTACGACCTAACATATTATTAGTAGTGCCAGTAGCAAAAAATAATTTTAAAGTAGTGCAAGTCCTATTGAAACAAACATTCACCATGCTTTCTCCAAGCAAAGAAATGTTATGACCAGAATAACTGGCTAACGACATGGAAGTAGCATCTAAATTTGGATGACCTAATAAACTATAACAATGTTCATTTACGATTGTAGAACAAGACCCAGTATCTAATTCAAAATTAATTAATTTGTTATTTACCAGTACAGGAACCCATATATTTAGGAGTATTTTGATTATTCTGCATCTGTAGTACGTCAAATTTGGAACTAGTCCGAGCAATATAATGTGTGTTTGAACGCCTAGATTTAGTAGTTTTCACTGTAGTTGAAGTATCTGTAGTATTTAAAGCATGTGGCATTTTTTCCCATTTTGAAGAAGATCGACACACGGTAGAAATATGACCTTTTAAGCCACAAAGTCTGCAAACAGCTGATCTGAATTTACAATTTTTTCGTAAATGTTTTCCTCCACAGGAATCACACGGAGTAATTTATTGTAGAATTATTAGAAGTATATGTAAATTTTGAAGTATTTTTGAAATTAGATTTTTTATATTTAGAAATTTTTTGCACGGAATTGTCTTGTGCAGAAGTAGAACTTGAAGTAACGTTAGTATTTATCAGCTGTTCCAAAATTTTTGCCTTTTCGATGATATCATCCAATTTATTGTAGTCTGTTTGTAGTAGATTTTTTCGAATTTCATTGTTATAATGTAAATACCAATGACAAATGCTGTTACTAAAACATCTTGGAGGAAGTTTGAGGGAAAACGACAATTTGTACTTAATTCTTTTAATTTATTGCTAAAATCTTGGATCGATTCCGTTTGTGTCTGTCGGCACGTGAAAAATTTATACCGTTCAGCGCATTTAAATGTAACCGTTTTATAATTTTTTGCAGTTTTTCTTTCAATTGTTCGTACATGAACTTTGAAGGAGTGTCCGGCTTACATAAAGAAATTAGTGTTTGAAGAGGTTTTGGTGTAAGCGAATCTATCAACAAAGCGCGTCTCAAGGTAGCATTTTTAATTTGGTTTAATACCAAGTAGTGACCAAGTAGTTGACCAAAAATGTTTCAAAATCGATCTTATCTGGATCAAATACAACATTTTTATGAACTTTGAAACTATCTGAAGTTTTATTAGTATCTACCGAATCTAACGAAGTATTCGCGCTGTCTATTTTTGGCAGCATTTTGTATGTATGTAGTAGAAGAAATGAAAACACACGAAAATGTTTTTAGTTCCGTTTTTCTCGTCGCCAAGTTTTTTGTTGTGTCCGGAGGTAGCCGGTAGTTTAAATAACAGAAGTATTTAACTATTTTATTACGTACCGTTGGTTGTATTTTGGCGCTCGGTTCGTAGTTGTAGATAAAACACTTTATTTAGGTTGTAGTAAGTAGTTACATAAGTTTATACACAAAATATATTAAAGTAATATTTAACTGTAGTTATTAAGTAGTTATTTAGTAGCAGTAGTTTATTATAAATCACTTTAGCAGCAAATACACACTATGCATTATGTAAGAGTTTTTATTGGAAACCATCTTGTATGTACTTTGATTTTTAGTATGTAATAATTGTGCACTAATTTTACAGGGAAAAACTACATACTTATTTGATATTATGTTTTTGACACAAGTAACGACATCTCTGACGAAAATGTCGAGGTAAGAAATATTCATTAATGGTTTGGGTACACAACACTTTTCCACATAACTTTCTATTGTGACGCATTTTACGTATTTTTTTTTTTTTTGTAAACTATATAAATTATAAAGAATATTATTATTATAGTTATTATAATCAATATGGTTTTTATTGAAATTAAGTTGTTTTTTCTCTGGGTGTATACTTGCAATGTTTTAAAACCTTAATTCCTCCATAATTGACACTGGCAAATGTGTAAATATTTAACGGTTGTTACACTATTACTTCAACGGCAATTTATTGTAGTTTCTTAAAGAGGTCACAAGTCTAAAGGAAAATATTGTTTATAATCGATTTTTCTTACTCTACATAATTATCTAAATGAAATCGACAAAAGTAAATTCTAATTGAATTTCGTCTGTTCACGGATCGGTAATATGTATATGTACTCTGAATATTAATAAAGATGTGAACGGTGAGAGACCTGGGTACAAGAGTAGAAGAGCTGTACGGGTACGGCCGCACCGGCTGTCTCAACAGTATGGGTACATCCTGACGCAAGATGTACACAGTACATCCTGACGCAAGACGTACCGAAATTTTTGAGACACACTGTACCTCGTGTATGGATTGACCTTTGACCCGGCACGTACCGAGTACATGTATTTAAAATTTGTTGTTGACATTTGACCCCCACACTCGCTCATACTGTTGGCCTTGAAATTCCTAAGTCATGAGTCATCATCATCACTTCGACAAAATAAATTCAAGTTAACTCATTATGCATCATCACAATTTATTCAACACGATTTTGATTTGTGTTAACCCATTACTCACCAGCACTAACATAGTTTTTGAATGCAAACCTAACGCATGCGCAGACTGAATTTTAGTATACGACGCATGCGCAGACTGATCTTTAGGCCACAAATTGATAGATTGGGAACACTACCGCGTCAAAATGTGGGGAATACCCTAACTCGGGGGTGGCCCCAAACTTTTGACACCGTACTGAACTTAAATTTTTGGTACACTGCCGTGTCAAACGTGTGGACCCCCCTGACCAAAAAGGTATCCGATCACTTTTTTAAGCGTACTGTACGTGCAAACCTTGACCCTAACACGCGCTTGCCTTAATTGCGTCATTTTAAACGAAAGGTACACTACCGCATCAAAAATATGGGGAATACCCTAACCCAAGGGGTGGCCCCAAACTTTTGACACCGTACTGTACTTAAATTTTTGGTACACTACCGTGTCGAAAGTGTGGACCCCCTGGTGAAAAAGGTATCTGATCACTGGTGAAAAAGGTATCTGATCACTTTTTGACTGTACTGTACTTATTTTGTGTACTACATTTTAAGTAATATATAGATTTAAGAAATTTAATTTTTTTGTATACATATTCTATAAATAAAATTTAAAAAAAAAAAAAATTATGTTTGTTTTATTTAATTATTACCCTGAATTCCCCTATTTTTTTACAGCAAGAAGTTACTTTCGTTAACCTATAAAAGTATCGACAAAAATCCAATTATATTTACTATTCTAATTGAAAAGCATATTTCATTATACACCCTGTATAAGAAAACATTCATTAAAAATATTAAATATACATCCGTTATATACTATATGCGATATTATTTGTTAATATAATATATGTATCTATTTGCAAACATCATGAAATTACAAATAGTCAGCTAAAAAATCTTAAATAAACAAACTCAACCCGTATAAAAAGTCACGAGTTTTTTACTAAATAAACATCTTATAAAGTGCTGACTCATATACAAAAATACCCTGAGATACAGTTGACGACTAAATTTCCGGCAGTACAGTAACGGTCTGAAATCTGGACTCTGGACCCTGGAGTCTGAAATCTGGAGTCTGAAGTCATGATTGCAGCTAGCGCTTGGTACAGTGCCACCCATAAAATTTAGCGGCCGCCCAATTTTCATTTAAGATGATGCAGTTAAGGCAAGCGCGTGTTGGGGTCAAAGGCCAAGGTTTGCACGTACACAAAATAAGTACAGTACGCTTCAAAAAGTGATCAGATACCTTTTTCACCAGGGGGTCCACACTTTTAACACGGTAGTGTACCAAAAATTTAAGTACAATACGATGTCAAAAGTTTGGGGCCACCCCTTTAGTTAGGGTATTCCCCACATTTTCGATGCGGTAGTGTACCTTTCGCTTAAAATGACGCAATTAAGGCAAGCGCGTGTTAGGGTCAAGGTTTGCACGTACAGTACGCTTCAAAAAGTGATCGGATACCTTTTTGGTCAGGGCTGCCCACACTTTTGACACGGTAGTGTACCAAAAATTTAAGTACAGTACGGTGTCAAAAGTTTGGGGCCACCCCCGAGTTAGGGTATGCCCCACATTTTGACGCGGTAGTGTACCCCATCTATCAATTTGTGGCCTGAAATTCAGTCTGCGCATGCGTCGTATACTAAAATTCAGTCTGCGTATGCGTTAGGTTTGCATTCAAAGCTATGTTAGTGCTGGCGAGTAATGGGTTAACACAAATCAAAATCGTGTTGAATAAATTGTGATGATGCATAATGTGTTAACTTGAATTTTTTTTGTCGAACTGATGATGATGACTCATGACTTAGGAATTTCAAGGCCAACAGTATGAGCGAGTGTGGGGGTCAAATGTCAACAACAAATTTTAAATACATGTACTCGGCACGTGCCGGGTCAAAAGTCAATCCATACACGAGGTACAGTGTGTCTCAAAAATTTGGGTACATCTTGCGTCAGGATGTACTGGGTACATCTTACGTCAGGATGTACCCAAACTGTTGAGACAACCAGTGCGGCCGTACCCGTACAGCTCTCCTACTTACAAGTAAGAAATGCATTTAGATTTTGAATAATCAGTTACAAGTAAGAAATGCATTTAGATTTTGAATAAGGGAGTTAGTCAATAAAATGATTTAACGAAACTTCTCTAGATATTTATTTAATTCAATACCAATAATACGATCGCTTACCGAAAAAAAATTAACCACCCCAATTTTGAGAAAAACGATTTCATAGTTTTGTAATTTTAACACGGGCTTTTATGGGAAAACTCAGTTTTTTTAATAAAATGAAAACGTAACAAAGAAATTTGATAAAAATTTCATATGTTATAAAATAAAAAGTTACAAATCATGTTTAATAAGGAATAAAAATTATTCACTGCGCCGTTTTTGAAATATAATTTATAAACATCATTTTACAACGTTTTTACAACGCTTTTTCAACAATGTTTTCATCTTGCTACAACATAAGCGCACGCATATTAAAAAAAACAAGTGGTATAAAAATATAATTACTGAAGAATATTAATACATTATTTAATTTTTGATAAAATAATTTTTTTTGAGATATACTTTTGTACCTAACTATCTCAGAGCAACTACGTTAAGTAGATTTGGCAGAAGGCAGAACAAAATCATTTGTGAAAAGAATGATAACCGCTAGGTTACTAAAAATTTTACTCGTTTTGCGTGGATTTTTCGTACAAAACTCCATCCTCTTCGACCTTGATAATGCATCAGTGGATATTCTAATATTACACATATATAGAGGGTATGTTAGAGATATTTTATCCGCTACTCAAGACGATGTTACACTTTTAGATCAGTCCATTGTTTCGATACTTTTTTACATCACTGTACTGTATTTTTTGTCTTTCCATTTTGTTATCTCATTTCTTCTTGAAGAATTTATAGCATTTTATACCTTCAATGTCTCTTTTATACAACACAGTTTTCATATATATGTAAGTATATTATATATACCGACACCAGGGTATAGAGAACATGTGTATATTATACAGTGAATGTATCATATTTTGCCAAGATATTCCTTTCCTCAAGTACATATTATTAGAATATTATTGAAAAATGTCAGTACTGCGAGCCAAGCAATAGCCAGCAGTCTATAAAGAAAACATTTGTACACTTTTTTCCCTCTGATACAGAATTTTCTTCATCGAATTTATCCACATAACGGATGTTGTCACAAAATAGGATTAATTTAATGTTATGCATGAAATCTTTTAAAATACTGAACGATAGAACAGTGGGTAGTCAAAACCGTATTCTCAAAAAGGAGCGAATAGAAATGAAACTGAAAATAATACCCTTTCAATTATTTATGAGTTTCAAATTACATTAAAAAAGCCTTAGTAACAAATAAATACACGAATGAATACACAGTAGATACAAGAATTATGTCGGACTAGAATACATCAAGTTCGTTTCAAAAAAATGTGGGACAAGTCTTGTGGATTATTTTAAAAATTTTCTAGCTTTTTAAAATTGACTGTAGCAATTTTGTTGATTAATTAACCTTTATCATAGTACCTAATATTTATTAAATTATTTAACACACACACACACACACACACAAGTAGAGGCTTTTGGACAGTTCTGAGCCAGCTCCTTGCAGGAGCCGTACGTATAGCATACCCTTCATGTACACGTACATATATATAGCATACTCTTTGAGAGGTGGTACATACAGAGTACATACACCTAACTTTCGTCAGAATGAGTGATGCAGTCTGTTGAGTTTTCCCTGGGATCAAGTTACAAAAAGAGTTAATTATAGTAAAAATTGTGTCAGTTTCAACTGGTGAACCGTGAATCGTTCTGCATTCGCAGTAAATGTAAGTAAATTTGTGTTGTAAGTAAAAAATGTTGTTTAATATTACAAAAAGAGTTCATTATAGTAAAAATTGTGTCAATTTCAATTAGTGAACCGTGAATCGTTTTGCATTCGCAGTAAATATAAGTAATTGTTTTTTAAATATTAGAGTTACATATTATTAGTCACTGAAATGTTTAGCCATCGATAATGTACTAGATTACAATTAAAACGATTTCTTTCTCTGTAATAAAACTAGCTATTTTTTATAAACTGAGTACTCAAAATTCATATGAAAATGAAAATTCTGGTTTTTATAGATAGTTTTTACATCTAAAATATTAGGTCAACTGCATTTTATGTTAAATTTGTATTATTTACTTGTTTTTTCTAATAATAAATATTTTTTTAAAATATAATATTTGTATTTTAATGTGCAGCCTTAGTTATTAAATTTAAATTAAGAAAATTATCCTTTGAATGTTTTATATGCTTTCTAATCAAAAACTATTTTTATATAAAGATTTCTCTTTGATTTAAACAGCAGCCCTTTAAATATTATTGGGATTACTGCTCAATTTTAAGTGAAAACTTTATAAACTTTATTCATAATTCTAAGATGATTTGTTGTTGATTTAGGTGAAGTTTTTCTCTGTGCAGATGCTGGTGGTTGTGGTCAAACTGATTCGTTTTCAGAGTCATTTTCACTACTAGCTGACATTGACGTATGACGTAGTACTGAATTACGATGAGCCAATTCAAATGCATTTAATCTAATCCGCATAAAATTTAAGTGATGCTGTAATCTATGTAAAATTTTAGGCTGCAATCCTGAAAATAATACAATACTCGTAAATATAACAATTAGTGAAGTCGGCGGGCCCTGCTTCGCAGGGTCCTCATAACACGAGAGAAATCAAAACTAGTTTTCCGATTGTCCTAACTAAAAAAACTTTGATGTAAGCTAACCTAACTCGCTTTTCAAGTTTATAGTTCTTTCATACCTAATTGCATCTGATGCATGGCTTGTGGAATAGGTACACATTTCCTGCTTGTAATATCATAATATGACAATTTTTCAAAATAATTTGAATGTTCCATTAAACTATGATTATGTTCTTCACAGTCAGGAACGAAGGAAGAAAAAGGAGCACAAACATGTCTATTTTCATCCATTTTTGTTTCTGAAATAAAAATTTTTAAAAATTACAAACAATATTCCCTTGACATTGTAAAATATAAAGCAATTTTAAAATACAAATGTTATTTATTTGTACCACCTATTAATGATATACCTAAATTATAATCTTAGACTTATAAAATTAGATTTATTTTTTATCTCGAATGTATGTCCCCCGTTACAGGATAAAATATCTGCTATTTTATTAATAATTGTTGCATCATATTGAATTGTAAATATTATTGCATCATATCACAACCTGTTAAGACATGTTTAAAAGCTGTAGACGCAGGTGGTTGAAGTGGGGGGTGGGGGTACTCGCTATATATAGGAGTGGCGCATCGACGCTGGCTCAGTTATTTGCAAGAAGTTGTGGTGTAAGCATCAAATTAGCAGCAGCAGCAATAAGCTTGAGCTAAGCAACAAATCTTCTAAATAATTATCAAAGGATACAAGTAAAAGCAATTGTAAGTATTAAGTTATTACAGGCATCAACATTATTGACATTATTATCATATCCATTTTCATTGTTGTATTCATTATTGTAGCACCTATCCTATTGTAAAACCTATATTGTTGTATCCCTCCTATTGTTGTATTCATTGTTGTATCTCTCCTATTGTTGTACCTATTGTAGTACCTATCCTATTGTTCTACTTATCTTATTGTTGTACCTATCCTATTGTTGTACCTATACTATTGTCGTATTATATTGTTGTAACCGTTTTCTAATACCAATATTTTATTTCAGATAAAGCATAATGGAAGCATTCAATTGTGAAAAGTGTAACAAATCATTCACACATAAAAAAAATTTAAACCGTCACATCAAAAGCATGCATTCAGATGTGGAGTTCCAGTGCCATGAATGTGGGAAATTATTTAATCGTTTGGATAATTTTAAAACACATTTCAAATAAGCACATAATTTGGAAACTCAAAAACGACCGGCAGCAACAATGGACAACGAGCATTCACCGAACAAAAAATCTAAACTGGACAACAATGATGAACTGGCAACGGCGATGGAAACTGATAATTCTCTGATTGAAACGAGACGATGTGATATATGCGACCTTGAGATACCAACGTCACGCTACTACGGGCATTTACGGAGTCTTGAACACAAGAATCGCGCAAGTACTCAAGTGGAAAACGACGAATTTGTTGAAAAAGTAGCAAGCGCATATAAAAATCGAATTATCTGTTATCGAATACGAGCTTCGGAAAAAATTACAAATATCAACGAATTTTTAAAACACATTGAACTCAAAGTGATGCGTCTATTAACACACGAACTGGGACGACATGCAACATTCAAGATAAATATGGAATTATTTGGACTGTACACACTTGAAAAGGCTGGAAAAACTCGAGCAGAAACAAAATCGTTCAACACAAAGAACAAAATAGTGACCGAGGCAACGGATTTGGATGAAATGTATACCGAGTTTTCTCAAACCCTCAACACCAAGAGCGAAGAGTTTGAGCACAAAGAAACAGGATGGACGTTGCAAGAGGTTAAGTACTTGGAAATTGATATTAACAAGTTTATTCCTCTTCGCGGGTCATCTTATATACCACTACCGGCGTGGATAGAAAAGAAGAAAGCGGTTGTAAACGTTAAGAATGCTGATGACGCATGTTTTTTGTGGTCAGTGGTTTCGGCGTTATATCCAGTTCCACACACTCAACATCCGCAACGATTATCTACATATCCACACTACTCTACAGTTTTAAATGTTGAAGGAATCAAGACTCCGATAACATTAAAAGACGTAAAACAATTTGAAAAACAGAATGATATAAGTATAAACATGTACGGCGTTGATGGGAAAAATTTGTCGGACCAATATACTACACAGAACAAAAAAGATCAAGACACGTCAATCTGTTATATATTGAAGACGGAGAAAAATCACACTACTGCTGGATTAAGAATTTAAATAGGCTTGTTGGAAATCAATTATCAAAACACGATGGAGCAAAATGGATTTGTGATGGATGTCTTCAGTTTTTCAGAACAGAAGATCGGTTGAAGGAACACGAAAAACGAGATTGCAATCATGTCTACACCGTACTGCCTTCACCAAAAAAGTCTCTCTTAAAATTTGAAAAATATCACAAACAACTGAGGATGCCGTTCGTTATCTACAGTGATTTTGAAACCATTTTGAAGCCAGTTGACACTTGCAAACACACCAAATGACACCAAAAATAGACCAAACAACACCAAAATGACACCAAAAATAGACCAAATAACACCAAAATTACACCAAAAACACACCAAAAATACACCAAAAATACACCAAAAATACAACAAATAACACCAAAAGAAAATACACCAAAAATACACCAAATGACACCAAAATTACACCAAAAAGACATCAATGAGTCACTCTCAAAAAGAGTCACTCCCAAAAAGAGTCACTCTCAAAAAGAGTCACTCCCAAAAAGAGTCACTCCCAAAAAGAGTCACTCCCAAAAACTGTCACTCCCAAAATGAGTACTCCCAAAAAGAGTCACTCCCAAAATGAGTCACTCTCAAAAAGAGTCACTCCCAAAAAAGTCACTCTCAAAAAGAGTCACTCCTAAAAAGTGTCACTCCCAAAATGAGGCACTCCCAATGAGAAATAGTTATTTCTAACGGTATTATAGATAAAATATAGAATGAATATGTAAGATTTTAGATTAAGATTTAACCTTTTTTTTTGTTTTAACGGTACGGCGTTTAGTAAAAACAGGTAAACTAATATTGATTTTGATGCAGTTTTTCATATTTGATATTAATATTTTGATTGGTCAAACCATTTTCACCCTATTTCAAATTTCACCTCCCAATTTTAACGTCAAGGCCCCCTCTAATAGGTCCGATCCTAGATTTGAGTATGCCAATAGAAAGGTCTTTAAAAATAAAGGATTATACCAATTTAAATTTTTCTTCTAGTTGTTATAGTTTTCGAATAATTTGATAAAGTTAAATTTTCACCCCAACTTCGAAGGTCCATTTCACCCCTTAAATGGTTTTTATAGCAGATAAAAAAAATATGTGTATGGTATTTTTGTTTGTTCTACACACTAGTTAAGTCTCATCAAAATCGGGAATTATCACGTAAGAACCTAGCCCTCTAAGTAGGTATGGGGCCACTTGGCAACGCGGTGTAATTGCCTATATTCAATGGCCACTTGGCCAATCTAGTAGGAAAATTTGGATTCCTAGATTAAGCTAAGTTCGCTTAGGTCTCGTTAGGTTATACGAGATATAGGCAATATAGGCAATTACACCGCGCTGCCAAGTGGCCCCATACCTACTTAGAGGGCTAGGTCCTTAAGTGATAATTCCCGATTTTGATGAGACTTAACTAGTGTGTAGAACAAACAAAAATACCATACACATATTTTTTTTATCTGCTATAAAAACCATTTAAGGGGTGAAATGGACCTTCGAAGTTGGGGTGAAAATTTAATTTTATAAAATTATTCGAAAACTATAACAACTAGAAGAAAAATTTAAATTGGTATAACCATTTATTTTTAAAGACCTTTCTATTGGCATACTCAAATCCAGGGTCGGACCTATTAGAGGGGGCCTTGACGATAAAATTGGGGGGTGAAATTTGAAATAGGGTGAAAATGGTTTGACCAATCAAAATATTAATATCAAATATGAAAAACTGCATCAAAATCAATATTAGTTTACCCGTTTTTACTAAACGCCGTACCGTTAAAACAAAAAAAAAGGTTAAATCTTAATCTAAAATCTTACATATTCATTCTATATTTTATCTATAATACCGTTAGAAATAACTATTTCTCTTTGGGAGTGACTCTTTTTGGGAGTGACTCATTTTGGGAGTGACTCTTTTTGAGAGTGACTCATTTTGGGAGTGACTCTTTTTGGGAGTGACACTTTTTGGGAGTGACTCTTTTTGAGAGTGACTGTTTTAGGGAGTGACTCTATTTGAGAGTGACACATTTTGGGAGTGACTCTTTTTGGGAGTGACTCTTTTTGGGAGTGACTCATGTTGGGGGTGACTCTTTTTGGGAGTGACTCTTTTCGAGAGTGACTCTTTTTGGGAGTGACTCTTTTTGAGAGTGACTCATTGATGTCTTTTTGGTGTAATTTTGGTGTCATTTGGTGTATTTTTGGTGTATTTTTTTTGTTGTTATTTCGTGTATTTTTGGTATATTTTTGGTGTGTTTTTGGTGTAATTTTGGTGTTATTTGGTCTATTTTTGGCGTCATTTTGGTGTTGTTTGGTCTATTTTTGGTGTCATTTGGTGTGTTTGCAAGTGTCAACTGGCTTCAAAATGGTTTCAAAATCACTGTAGATAACGAACGGCATCCTCAGTTGTTTGTGATATTTTTCAAATTTTAAGAGAGACTTTTTTGGTGAAGGGAGTACGGTGTAGACATGATTGCAATCTCGTTTTTCGTGTTCCTTCAACCGATCTTCTGTTCTGAAAAACTGAAGACATCCATCACAAATCCATTTTGCTCCATCGTGTTTTGATAATTGATTTCCAACAAGCCTATTTAAATTCTTAATCCAGCAGTAGTGTGATTTTTCTCCGTCTTCAATATATAACAGATTGACGTGTCTTGATCTTTTTTGTTCTGTGTAGTATATTGGTCCGACAAATTTTTCCCATCAACGCCGTACATGTTTATACTTATATCATTCTGTTTTTCAAATTGTTTTACGTCTTTTAATGTTATCGGAGTCTTGATTCCTTCAACATTTAAAACTGTAGAGTAGTGTGGATATGTAGATAATCGTTGCGGATGTTGAGTGTGTGGAACTGGATATAACGCCGAAACCACTGACCACAAAAAACATGCGTCATCAGCATTCTTAACGTTTACAACCGCTTTCTTCTTTTCTATCCACGCCGGTAGTGGTATATAAGATGACCCGCGAAGAGGAATAAACTTGTTAATATTAATTTCCAAGTACTTAACCTCTTGCAACGTCCATCCTGTTTCTTTGTGCTCAAACTCTTCGCTCTTGGTGTTGAGGGTTTGAGAAAACTCGGTATACATTTCATCCAAATCCGTTGCCTCGGTCACTATTTTGTTCTTTGTGTTGAACGATTTTGTTTCTGCTCGAGTTTTTCCAGCCTTTTCAAGTGTGTACAGTCCAAATAATTCCATATTTATCTTGAATGTTGCATGTCGTCCCAGTTCGTGTGTTAATAGACGCATCACTTTGAGTTCAATGTGTTTTAAAAATTCGTTGATATTTGTAATTTTTTCCGAAGCTCGTATTCGATAACTGATAATTCGATTTTTATATGCGCTTGCTACTTTTTCAACAAATTCGTCGTTTTCCACTTGAGTACTTGCGCGATTTTTGTGTTCAAGACTCCGTAAATGCCCGTAGTAGCGTGACGTTGGTATCTCAAGGTCGCATATATCACATCGTCTCGTTTCAATCAGAGAATTATCAGTTTCCATCGCCGTTGCCAGTTCATCATTGTTGTCCAGTTTAGATTTTTTGTTCGGTGAATGCTCGTTGTCCATTGTTGCTGCCGGTCGTTTTTGAGTTTCCAAATTATGTGCTTATTTGAAATGTGTTTTAAAATTATCCAAACGATTAAATAATTTCCCACATTCATGGCACTGGAACTCCACATCTGAATGCATGCTTTTGATGTGACGGTTTAAATTTTTTTTATGTGTGAATGATTAGTTACACTTTTCACAATTGAATGCTTCCATTATGCTTTATCTGAAATAAAATATTGGTATTAGAAAACGGTTACAACAATATAATACGACAATAGTATAGGTACAACAATAGGATAGGTACAACAATAAGATAAGTAGAACAATAGGATAGGTACTACAATAGGTACAACAATAGGATAAGTACAACAATGAATACAACAATAGGATAGGTACTACAATAGGTACAACAATAGGAGAGATACAACAATGAATACAACAATAGGAGGGATACAACAATATAGGTTTTACAATAGGATAGGTGCTACAATAATGAATACAACAATGAAAATGGATATGATAATAGGTCAATAATGTTGATGCCTGTAATAACTTAATACTTACAATTGCTTTTACTTGTATCCTTTGATAATTATTTAGAAGATTTGTTGCTTAGCTCAAGCTTATTGCTGCTGCTGCTAATTTGATGCTTACACCACAACTTCTTGCAAATAACTGAGCCAGCGTCGATACGCCACTCCTATATATAGCGAGTACCCCCACCCCCCACTTCAACCACCTGCGTCTACAGCTTTTAAACATGTCTCAACAGGTAGTGATATGATGCAATAATATTTACAATTCAATATGATGCAACAATTATTAATAAAATAGCAGATATTTTATCCTGTAACGGGGGACATACATTCGAGATAAAAAATAAATCTAATTTTATAAGTCTAAGATTATAATTTAGGTATATCATTAATAGGTGGTACAAATAAATAACATTTGTATTTTAAAATTGCTTTATATTTTACAATGTCAAGGGAATATTGTTTGTAATTTTTAAAAATTTTTATTTCAGAAACAAAAATGGATGAAAATAGACATGTTTGTGCTCCTTTTTCTTCCTTCGTTCCTGACTGTGAAGAACATAATCATAGTTTAATGGAACATTCAAATTATTTTGAAAAATTGTCATATTATGATATTACAAGCGGGAAATGGGTACCTATTCCACAAGCCATGCATCAGATGCAATTAGGTATGAAAGAACTATAAACTTGAAAAGCGAGTTAGGTTAGCTTACATCAAAGTTTTTTTAGTTAGGACAATCGGAAAACTAGTTTTGATTTCTCTCGTGTTATGAGGACCCTGCGAAGCAGGGCCCGCCGACTTCACTAATTGTTATATTTACGAGTATTGTATTATTTTCAGGATTGCAGCCTAAAATTTTACATAGATATCAGCATCACTTAAATTTTATGCGGATTAGATTAAATGCATTTGAATTGGCTCATCGTAATTCAGTACTACGTCATACGTCAATGTAAGCTAGTAGTGAAAATGACTCTGAAAACGAATCAGTTTGACCACAATCACCAGCATCTGCACAGAGAAAAACTTCACCTAAATCAACAACAAATCATCTTAGAATTATGAATAAAGTTTATAAAGTTTTCACTTAAAATTGAGCAGTAATCCCAATAATATTTAAAGGGCTGCTGTTTAAATCAAAGAGAAATCTTTATATAAAAATAGTTTTTGATTAGAAAGCATATAAAACATTCAAAGGATAATCTTTTTAATTTAAATTTAATAAATAAGGCTGCACATTAAAATACAAATATTATATTTAAAAAAAATGTTTATTATTAGAAAAAACAAGTAAATAATACAAATTTAACATAAAATGCAGTTGACCTAATATTTTAGATGTAAAAACTATCTATAAAAACCAGAATTTTCATTTTCATATGAATTTTGAGTACTCAGTTTATAAAAAATATGCTAGTTTTATTACAGAGAAAGAAATCGTTTTAATTGTAATCTAGTACATTATCGATGGCTAAACATTTCAGTGACTAATAATATGTAACTCTAATATTTAAAAAACAATTACTTATATTTACTGCGAATGCAAAACGATTCACGGTTCACTAATTGAAATTGACACAATTTTTACTATAATGAACTCTTTTTGTAATATTAAACAACATTTTTTACTTACAACACAAATTTACTTACATTTACTGCGAATGCAGAACGATTCACGGTTCACCAGTTGAAACTGACACAATTTTTACTATAATTAACTCTTTTTGTAACTTGATCCCAGGGAAAACTCAACAGACTGCATCACTCATTCTGACGAAAGTTAGGTGTATGTACTCTGTATGTACCACCTCTCAAAGAGTATGCTATATATATGTACGTGTACATGAAGGGTATGCTATACGTACGGCTCCTGCAAGGAGCTGGCTCAGAACTGTCCAAAAGCCTCTACTCACACACATATATATATATATATATATATATATATATATATATATATATATATATATATATATATATATATATATATATATATATATATATATATAGATATATATATATATACATATATGTATATATATATATATATATATATATATATTATATATATATATATATATATATATATATATATATATATATATATATATATATGTATATATAATATAATATAATATAATATAATTTAACCCCCAAAAAGTGTTGCAAATTTTTTTGAAACGAAACGTATTTTTCCCTAAATAATATTTCAGTAAATTACGGCAAAGCTAGACGGCTTTGATCTGACAATGAGAAGGCCGTCTTAGAAAATTCAGGTTGAATGTTTTCCAACATATTTTTTGAAATTTAAACATCAAAAAAAGATATGGAGCTCTTGATCTTTTATCCAATTAAAAATATTTTGTTTAAATCGTTTAATTATTTTATGGTATATTTATACAAGTATAATTAAATTAATTACGTATGTCTTGTAGCGAAAAATATCAGTTTCACTTTTCCTATCAAAAATTAAATTTATTAGTAATTTTAAAGGAAAATCAAACATAATTTTAGATGTGCCCCGTCGTAGTCGCATGGGAATTATAAATATTTTCCGCTACTATAGTAATTTAATTAACGAAAACAATCTATTCAGGCATTCAAAGGCTTTTAAATTGTTTCGTGTTATATTTCGTGTTATCTTTTTATTTGACATTATTTTTTTTATCTTTAAATTTAAAAATGTTAAATTTATCAACGAAATTTTCGGAAAAACTTTTCGCAAGTTTAAATCATTTAAAATGAAAATTGACTCATTGAAGTATTTGAGATTCAGATCCTTTAAACAAAGATGAAAATTTTCTTTTCTTTTACATGTAAATGAATGAGTTTACAACATGTGTTTAAAATTGTTGGCACTTAAACAGAAAAGAAAATTTTTAACTTTAAAAATTTCTTTCTATTGTACCGAACTGATGAAATATTTAGGTGTAATAGTTTTTATTAAAAAGTCCAGAATTAGGTACCGTAATTGCTGGATCTGATAGTATGTTCAAAAATAATGTTACCTTTTCATCTACACTTTTTTCCAAGACTCAATAATAAGGGAGATGAATCAGAGGGGTAAAATGTAGAGGGATGGAACGAAACTGACTTCTTTTTTTTAAAAATTTTTTAGGCGCTTTTGATTACTGGATTCATATTCTAGGGGCGCGTATGAACATTAAGGTAATTAAATTTATGGTATCAATTATTCGATCACTTATGATTAGGGGATAATTTGGAAAAAGATACTTCTATTTTAAATTACTCGAAAACAGTAATATTTATCGAAATGTAACAAGTATAACTTTTTTGCGTGAAACTGTCTGAGGAATTATATTATTAGGGATTGTGTTTAAATAATTGCAAATTAAAAAAGAAAATACGTGATTACTCACACCTACCACCCAAAACCAGCCCTTAGTCAAGAGTGGTGCAATAAGTGTTGACATAAATTTAATCCTTCTAACGCAAAATAAGTACCGTCAGATGGGACGAATGTAGACAATTTTTTCAGTTTTTTGGCAATAAATCGTTTAGAGTTTATCTAAAAAATTCTAAAAAAATAATTTAAATGCTTTAATATCATGTGCATATAGGGCAAAATTGGTACTACATTTTTTTTTTTTTTTTGCTTATATAGTGTCTAGATTCGCCCCTATGTATGGGGCGAATCTAGACAGTGCTTTTTTTGTAATATAAATCACATTCAGTCATACATATCTACAGGGTGTCCAACAAAAATTTAAATTATCAAATTTTTTGATAACGCAATTCTCCGATAACAATGGAAAATGTAATTAAATGTCGTCTCCGAAAATTTGATTTTCAATTAAAAAATATTAGTAAACCACTAAAAATTTTACTTTTTAATATAAATAAAATAAATTGAAGGAAAATTTTCAGGTAATTTTAAGGGGTCCGGACCCCTTGGACCTCCCCGGTTGTTGCGTCTCTGTCGAAAAGAGTCCATTTTGTGTTATCTAGACTACAGTTTATGTAGTTTATACCCACTTTCTTTTTATACTGACGCAACATGGTATATGAATTCGCCTCACCTATAGACAATTTTCTGTTAATCAATTTATAAAAAAAAAAAAAAACAAATTAAGCACAATACAGCTTTCATTTTTGGTACATATATTGTCAAAAAGACACCAAACATTTTGTTGCCAGTCCTTACTTTATATATATAACTGTTTTTTTTTTTTTTTTTTTTTTTGTACAGCAGTTTCTCTTCTATAAGATTTTAAAACGCGCGTTATTTTTAAAAATTATAAACAATGCGCCTATAAAATAACAAAACACAAAGATGTCACGTTCACCGCTTTTCTTTGATGACTAACTAACTGATAACTGACACAATTCAGTAGCATAAATTGATCTATGACCTTGTACGGTCATAATACTGACGAAGAAATATCGAGAGGCAGCTCTGTCTAGATTCGCCACTACTGTCTCGGTTCGCCCCAACTGATGGTACCCCTAAAAGATCAATCCGTTATTCGAAAGCGTTTGAAAAATATTTAAGAAATAATGGTTTTCGTTTCACCCCTTTACAGAGTTGTATCTCCCTTATTATTGAGTTTTGAAAAAAAAAGTGTACATGAAAAGGTACCATTATTTTTGAACGTACTACGAGCTCTACCAATTACGGTACATAATTCTAGACCACCTTGTATATGTAGGTAAGCTTATTTCAATTTTTTTTATTTACTCACCGTTATGTACTCGTATGTACCGCCTAGCAGACAATTGCCTGTTTTATCAGTGCCGTTTTTGTTTTACCAAATTGGTTATACTTCTTACTTCGATTATATAAAAACCATTTGAATCTTTAATTAAAGATTCAAATGATGACAGTTATACAATCACAGTTACTGCTTTAAGAACTTTTCTAGGTAGATAGGCTCGACGAGTGGGTGAGGTAGCCAAGATTGCAGCTCTGGGGTCCGGGCTTGAAGGCATGGAAAAACGTTAAGAGTTTTTTTTTTTGCTTACCACTTATTTTTTGGGGAGAAATTTAAAAAAAATGCAGTTTATTCCCGGGACCTGCCAGTTCTCCTCACGGCCCTACTAGTAGAGTTCTAACTAAACGTAAAATAGCTATTTATTAAAAGTTGCATGTTTTAGTTTTACAACATTTGACCCGCTTAAAAAGTAACCCAACGACAAAATAGTCGCAAACAAAATAACCAAGCTACAAAAAAGTCTTTCTTCAATCACAGTATTTCCCAAACTTTTTAGACCCGCGGCGCATTAATGGTATAAATCATTTTCGGTGGCGTTCGCTAAATCTAAAGAACGGATTTCTCAAAAATTTCGCCCAAAATATAAGTAATGAGCAAGAAAAAAGAAAATAACAGTTTCACAGCCACATTTTCTTTTACTTTCAATATTATTTTCCTTTTTTATCGAGGCAGTTGCGGCCCCCTCAGGACCCCACACAGCTTAGAAACCGCTTTTCTATTATATCCAAAGGCGATGCAGTGGGCGTGCAAAGTGTGCAACCACACTTAGCTTCGTACTCTTTGGGATCTCGTACAACGAAGAATTAATAAAACTTAAATGAAAGTGGAAAGAAAACAGTATAGTACATATATTATTTTCTTTTTTGCTCATCAACAACAGAGAAGTGAAGGAGGGAGGGGCTCAAAAAACTCATCTGGCCCACTTTCAGTTGTAATTTTACATTGCTTCTGATCATACCTCTGTATGTATCTAATTTTTTGTATATTTGGGACTAAAAAAATTCTAATCCTATCATTCCGGTACGTATTCTAACTCCTTTCTATTGTCACAACCCTTTTTGTATTTAATTTTAAGTGGAATTTAGACCAAAAAATATCATAATGAGATATCTGCACATATGTTAATTGGGAGATTTCATATTCTTTTTCACGATATCCTTATTTTTGTTTAAGTTTTGGTGTACCGAGGACCAAAAAAATTCGAATCTTGACATATTTGCAATTGTAACTCGAAAGTATCATAAACCTTTTCTTATCATATCCCTCTTTGTATTTAGTGTTTTGTATATTTAAAGTTCAAAGAAAAAAGCTATAAAGGAGAGTCTTTACTCTGTATGAAAATTCAACAGTATTTTTATTAATTTTTAATTTAAAAAATTAACCGTATGAAATCAAAAATTAAAATATGAATGATACGCCACTGATAATAGATAGTATGGATTTATACTAAGGAAAAATGAAATATTTATGATAAAAATGAATAGAATGAAATTAGAGTGCATGTTCAATTTTCTTGTGTTACTAACAAACAATGCTGTTGAAACTTTTCCGTCATTGTGTGCATTTGTTCCCTTTTTTTGTCCGTTTATCAACCTGACTATTTAGCCCGCCTATCATTGATTCTATTATTATTTTTTTATACGTGTACATAATATATTATGTGTGTATAGACAAATTTTTTATCTGTATATGGATACTATGCCTGTATGTAAAGTTCATTCGTATTTGTACCTATTGCACGCGAAACTAATAACTGAAATTCCTAACTCGTTACTCATTACAACTTTTATGTCATGAACTTAATACCAAGTTACAGTAATAAGGGCTAGATACACTTTGTTTAAAAAAAAAAGAACAAAGAAACGTATCTCCACTTCACTTCACTTTATTGAAAATTTCAGTATCTTGTCGTTAACATTTCTCTATTTGTTAAAATGAAATTAGGTTAGGCTTAACTCAAAAAAAGATATTATTATGATTCGTATAATTCCTTGTATTAACCTTGAAATTAGTGATGAAATTTTTTTTGTTTCGAAGAATATTTCATGGTTAACTATAGAAAGAGTTTGTTTCTCTTTTTTGCATTTTTGAGAATATGGACTTAAGGCGAGATTCGCTAAAAAAAAAAAATCAATATTTTTCCTTCATAATTATGTTTCTTAAGGTATTCTCTTAAAATTTTATTTTAAAAAAATGAAAAATCAAAAAGTTATGGGCATTTTAGTGCACGCAGTATATGTATATTTTCAGAAAATTCTTAATTTTTTGATTTTGTTCACTGAGTCTTTCACAACGCGAGGAACCATTAAGGTGGAAAAATCTCGTAATGTCGATTTCAAAGCCATTTTTTATACTCAGCTCATTTTTGATATTTTTTAAATTTTTTTTTTTTTTTGTAATCTCAAGACATGTAGAAACAATGTTGTGTATTTAGTTTCTTAAAAAAATATTTATTTGTATAAAAAAAAACGCCGTGAGCAGCGGGGCCCCATCACGGAGGTCGAATTTTTCCCTTCATCTTCGGTATTGAATGTCTACAAGCGAAATGTAATTGAAAGTCTACAAGCGATTTGTCATTTTAGTGGTTTCAAAACTGATGATGAGTGTCCGGCTAATCGGGGCTTTAAAAAAAGGTTTTAGGTTTTTAAGCCTAAAAAAGCCAACACAATTCGTAAAAGGGCATTCCTACCCATGCTTATCCGTCAATTGCCTTTGTGTTTTATTTTAAAATATAAAAAAAGGACCTTAAATAGTAAACTGGAAGGCCTTTATGGAGATATTTTTTCTTTCTAAAAAAATCCAAAATTTCTATTTTATAAATAAAAATCCAAAATTCCTACTTTATAAATAAACAGTGATTTTAATAACATTTTTAAATTACTTAATATTTGTGTATTGCATTTGTTATAAAAATAAGTTCATTTCTTTAAATTTTTTAAAATTACTATTCGCCTACTTGTCTTATAGTATAAATATAAAGCATTTTAAACACATTTAACAATACCATTGAATTCCGATGTAAAAATGGGAGAAGTGGGGGCAAAAGTAATGTGAAATCCCTAAAAGGCACTAGCTGGATACTAACTCAATACATGTACAAAACTTCAGCCCTCTAGGTTTCCTTAGAAAGTCTCTAGACGTGTTAGAAAAAAAGCAAAAAAATCAAGGAAATATTGGCGTAAAAATCGTGGGGGTAAGTTTTAAAAGTTGAAACCTCCAAAAACCAGTGGCTGGCTATTAACTTAACCTATACACAAAATTTCAGGAGATTTTGAACCGAACGAAACTGTTAAAAAACAAGAAAAATCATGTTCTTTTAGGTATAAAAATGGTGGGGGTAAGGGTTGAAAGTTGAGCCCCCCAAAAGACGTCCCCTGATACTAAATTAATCCGAATACAAAATTTCAGCCCTCTAGGTTTATTTGGGTGACCTGTGCGAGTGGTACAAACTTCGAAAACGTCAAAAAAGCATGAAATAGTAGCTTAAAAATGGTGGGGGTATAATATTAAAACCAAATACCAAATTTCAACCCTCTAAGTTAATTCTGCGGGACTGTGGGCGCGTTATATTCAGCCAAAGTCATTTTTCCCCCTCTACTCCCTCCAAATCATCCTAGGAAGCTGAATTTTGGATATGTTGTAGATGATTGACCGAAACATTATTTCCGGCCGGTTTGGAAATTTTTTATTGTTTTGTTGCCCCCCACCACCCCCCTAAAATTTGGGTCGGATTCAAAATTTGACCCCACTTTGATAGTATGAGGTGCATCGGAAATGACCCCCAGTTACCAAATTTCAGCTCCTAACTTCCCTAGGGGGGCCCTACACATGTCAAAAGTTAGCGGGTATATATATATATATATATATATATATATATATATATATATATATATATATCTTCTTTCAGACTTTATCAGACTTTATTTCTACAGAATCGTGTTCTACGGGTCCGAAAACGGATAGCGCCCCTACTCTCGCCTCTCGCCTCTCGCCGTTTTTATCGTATAGGCTGTAAGAGTCTAATTTTTTCAAGGAAAAATTCGACTAAAAGTAAAAAAGGTCGATTTTTTATGTTCTTTTGGCGAATCTCCCCTTAATCGTCAAAGATGAATTTGCATGAATATTAAAAATATATTTTTTTACATTTTTTTCCTTTAGTTAATATTGAAAAATTAACCGTTTATTTCACTTGAAAATAAACACTTACAAAACACCTACTAAAAATACTAAAAAATAAAACACCGACTAAGCTGTTAGCTTTTAGCTGTTAGCTACGTGGCAAAAAGGGAAAAACACGAATTGCATCCGGCGCGGCGGTCAATATTTTATTGCTCTTCCAGGTGTAAATAGTTACAGACTCGTACATCATACCATTATTATTTAAGTTAAAATAATTTACAAAAATTACTTTTTCCAAAATGAATCAAATTTTTGTTTCATTTATCAATTGTATTTTAATGACAAAGATAGTCAAGTATGTATTGGACATGCACTAAGTTACGGTTCCGTAGTCAGTAGTCAGTTTTTCACAACTTAATAAGGATATCACAAAGTACAACTGGTACTGCATTTTTATTAGTCGAAGTTTTCACCTCAAAAATTACACTATTACAGTTTATTCGACACCAACAGATTGAGGTGAAAATAGGCGGTAAGTGGCTGCTTCCGATGCACAACTACCATAAAAGTGGGGTCAAATTTTGAGTAAAATTTGGATCCAACAAAACTTTTAAGGGGGTGGTAGGACGCGCCAAAACAATAAAACTTTTTCAAATCAGTTAGATATAATATTTTGGCCAATTATCTACAAAATATCCAAAAATCTGCTTCCTAGGGAGATCTTGAACGAGTAGAGGAGACGAAAAGTGTATTTTCGGAGTCTGATATGTCCACAGCGGTGCTGCGACTAGTGAACCGCAGACAGTTCAACCGCGACAGTTCAACCCCAACAGTCCAACCAACGACAGATCAACCTAACGACAAATCAAACTAACGACAGATCGACCGACGATAGAACAACCGACGACAATTCAACCTAACGACATTTTAACTGAAGACAATTTAACCGTTGTGCAATCTATTAACTAATAAGAACAAAATTATTTGAATTTTATCTAGTAATGAAATTTGCCTCCCTTCAGATTTGAGACTAAATAAGTATTTATATAGTCTTAAGTCTCAAGGGCGACTCTTTAGACAATTAAGGGTATACTATTTGGTTGGGTTGTGTTGGATTTGGTTACCTTTCGTTGAATTCAATTAGTTTAGGTGTTGTCTGGTTAGGTTAATCTGTTAAGTTGTATTTGGTTACGTCAGGTTGGATTTGTTTATAATTTGTTGCATTCGGTTAGTTAAGGCTGGTTTTGGTTAGGTTGGGTCGGATTTGTTTACAATTTGTTGAGTTCGATTAGTTTAGGTTGGGTTTGGTTAGGTTAGATTGGGTTTGTTTATAATTTGTTGATTTCGGTTAGTTCAAGTTGGGTTTGGTTAAGTTTATATATAATTTATTGAGTTCAGTTAGTTTAGGTTGAGTTTGATCAGTTAGGTTTTATTTGGTTTTGTTTGGTTAGGTTAGGTTGGGTTTGTTTATAATTTGTTGAATTCGGTTAGTTTAGGCTAGTTTTGGTTAGGTTAGGTTGGGTTTGTTTCTAATTTATTGAGTTCGGTTAGTTCAGGTTGAGTTTGTTTGTTTTATATTAGGCTAGGATGAGTTTGTTTATAATTTGTTGAATTCGGTAGGCTCAGGCCGGATTTGGTTAAGTTAGATTGGGTTTGTTTATAATTTACTGAGCTGGGTTAGTTCAGGTTAGGTTTGGTTACATTAGGTTGTATTAGGTTAGGTTATGATGGGTTTATTTATAATTTATTGAATTCAGTTAGTTTAGGTTGGGCTTGGTTAAGTCAGATTTTATTTGGTTAAAGTTTGTTTGGTTAGATTAGGTTACTTTGACTTATGATTTGTTGAGTTTGATTAGCTTAGGTTGGATTTGGTTAGGTTAGGTTGGATTTGTTTATAGTTTATTGAGTTGGGTTAGTCCAGGTTGGATTTAGTTAATTTATATATATATATATATATATATATATATATATATATATATATATATATATATATATATATATATATATATATATTAGTGTTAAGCAGTTAAAATGTCCTGTGGTTTAACTGTTCTACGGTTCAATTGTCGTTTGATTTAACTGTCGTTAGGCTGAACTGTCATGAGGTTGAATTGTCATCGGCTAATCTGTCGTTAGGTGGAATTATCGTCGGTTCATCCGTCGTCAGGTTGAACTGTCGTCGGTCGAACTGTCGCGGTTTAACTGTCACGGTTGAACTGTCCTCGGTTTACTTATTACAGAACTGTCCACAGCCCACCAGGATTAATCTAGAGGGTCGAAATTTTGTATGTTGATAGAGTTGGCACCTAGGGTATACTTTTTGGGGGTTTTAATATTTAACCCCCACCCTCACTATTTTACTTTTAGTTACTTTTATTTTACTTTTTTTTTCTTAACCATACTAGTCTCTAATAACTTTGAAAAAAAGTGTACATACCAAGTAAATTTATCAACGGAAAATCTAATGAATTATCGTTTATTTGTTTTACTTCTAAATGAACAAATACAGTATCCGCCAAAATAAACAATACCGAATATAAAAAAATATATTTATGAATTAATTTTTATAATACATATGTTCAAAATGTGCACCGTGGCGTTGCAAACAAGCTTCATAACGTTTCTGAAGACCATTAAACATATTTAAGAAAAGTGGTTGCTGCAAATGTTGAAAATAAGTTATTATTCTTTGCCGTAGTTCAACAACAGTTTCTGGCAGATTTTCCGAGCGAAATATGGAATCCTTCCTCATACCCCAAATATAGGCATCAGGTGGTGTTAAATCCGGTGAATGAGGTGGATACTCGAAATCTGTGCGACGAGAAATTATTCTGTTACCAAAATGTTCACGAAGCAAATTTATGGAGCGTTCGGCTGTATGGCTTGTTGCACCATCTTGTTGAAACCATTGCTTACGGATTCTTAAATTACGCGCACGACAAAAGGTCTTTAAATCTCTGACAAAAGGTGTCAATATTATGTCTGTACCGCTCTTGATTGACAGTAACTGGCTGCTCATTCTCGTCTTCAACAAAATAAGGACAAATTATCCCATGACCAGACACAGGAACCCAAATGGTTACTCGAGCACTGTGGAGAGGCTTTGCTGCAATGGCATCAGGACGTTCAAACCCAAGGAATCGATTTGTTTGTCGGTTGATGTAACCGTTGAGGTGAATGTGACTTTCGTCAGAAAACCATACATTTCTAAAAAAATCGATATCTTCATACACTAAGCTCAGCACGCGTCCACAGTAAATTTCTCTTTCACGTTTATGCGCAACATTTAGTCGTTGTCCCATTTGGATTCGGTATGGAAAACCGCCAATAGATTTGAACATTCGACGTGTAGATGTTTCACTTATATTCAGTTTACGTGCTGTTCGTACAAGACTTCTTTGCGGAGATTGGATGATTTGGTTAAACACGCGCCCTTCATTAGCATTGGTACAAACTGTTCTTCGACGATCTGAAGAGCCTTTACGTTGACATAATACACTACCAGTGCGACGAAATATCTCAACAACCGCTAGCATTACAGCTTTACTGGGGGACGCCTTGTTAAAATGTTGTTGATATCTTTCTGACACTTGTTTTAAACATGGGCCATTATTCCGTCTAACTCCGTATGAGCAGAAATAATGTTCTACTAAAAAAACTTTTTCTTCGGTAGAAAGAACCATAATGACAAGATTTTAACCGTAATGTAATGTCAAGTTGACAACTAATGACAAGTATACCAAATATGATAAGTGCAACTCGCATGCGCAATTTCACAGCCTTCTTAATTTCGGTACTGTTTATTTTGGCGGATACCGTATGTAATCGTAATTTGCTGACTTTATTTAACTTGACTAGTTTGATATTAGGTTGTCCCAAGCAAACACATCCAATTTTTACATGTTGTATCTTGTTAGTTTTTAGACTTGTTGAAACTGACTAATGTCATTAGAAACGTGACACTGTAGGTTTATTCTTAGTGATAGTCAGTTCGATCTTTTGTAAAATGTCATCAATTAAAGAACAAATAATTCATTCAGTAAGTGATTATGAGCAACGAGTATTATTCAAGTTTGCTTGTTTGTGGGACTGGTCTGTGGGTGTCACTCATTCTAATATTACAAAATCACTTGGCCAAAGAGGAACCATATCTCTCCGCTGGACTTCAATTGTTTTGCCAGATTGAAGAGAAAGCTAAGAGGAACACACTACAATAACTGGGATGATTTTCAAAAAACGCCGAAGTTAATCGTGACGGAACTTAACATGTCAAGTTCTATGACTGGCGGACAACAACTGCCTGAGCGATGGCAACGTGTAATAAATTGAAGAGGTGGACAGGGCCGCACCAAGCGGGGGTGTTAGGGGTGCCTAGTACCCCGGCGGCAGGCTTTGGGGGCGGCAAATAAAATATAAAATTATTACTATTTTTATGTGGTAATTTTGATGACACTTAAATGTTACCCGCATTTTGCTTAAATACTTGTCTATTATGATTGTTGTGACCCGTCGGTAATCCGATTATTCCGATTGTTGACCAGCGACAACAATCATTTGCGCGGTAATCGGCGAGATCAAACGGGATCGGGATCGAACATGCTCTTGCACGCTTTAATTTTATAAAAACCGTCGTTGAATTCTACACATAAAACATTTAGCAATCTTGCATTTCATTAAAGTAAGTATATATAGTAAGTAAACTGGTAGCCGGGAGGCATATATTTTATTATCAAAAATGTATTACAAATAAGTTTGGCGTTTTAGGGGCGGCAATTTTTGTCTTCGACCCCAGCGCAAATGTCCCTTGGCGCGGCCCTGGAGGTGGATTCCAAGACGCGCTAAGTCACTTTTTGCAATTTTTCAGGAAATGTAAAAAACTATCTAGGTAGGCAAATGTAGTAATCTGTTTAAATTATTTTCAAGCTCTTAGATAATAATTATTATTGATGTTATTTATTTGTTTTTATTTATACATATAATTTTCAATACATTATATTGAAAAAAAAAACGCCATGAGCAGCGGAGCCCCATCACGGAAGTCGAATTTTTCCTTTCATCTTCGGTATTGAGTGTCTGCAAGCGAAATGTAATTGAAAGTCCACAACCGATTTGTCATTTTGGTGGTTTAAAAACTGATGATGAGTGTCCGGTTGATCGGGGCTTTAAAAAAGGTTTTAAGTTTTTAAGGGCTGAATCTCAGTAAATTTCAATTTTGTGCCGATAGCAGTTAACAGGGAAAAAGCCAACACAATTCGTACGAGGGCATTTCTACCCATGCTTATCCGCCAATTGTCTTTGTGTTTTATTTTTAAATATTAAAAAAGGAACTTAAATAGTAAACTGGAAGGCTCTTATGAAGATATTTTTTCTTTCCAAAAAAATTCAAAATTTTTATTTTATAATATAAATAATAATAATCCAAAATTCCTACTTAATAAATAAACAGTGACTTTAATAACATTTTCAAATTACTTAATATGTATGTATTTCATTTGTTAAAAAATTGTATTCACTTTTTTTAAAATTTTTTAAAATTACTATTCGCCTACTTGTATTTAGAATAAAAGTAATGCATCTAAAACACATTTAAAAATAGCATTCAATTCCGATGTAAAAATGGGAGAAGTGGGGGGAAAAGTAATGTGGACTCCCTAAAAGGTACTAGCTGGATACTAACTGAATACACGTACAAAATTTCAGCCCTCTAGGTTTCCTTAGAGAGTCTCTAGACGTGTTAGAAAATAAGCAAAAAAATTAAGGAAATATTGGCGTAAAAATCGTGGGGGTAAGGGTTAAAAGTTGAAACCCCCAAAAAACAGTGTCTGGCTATTAGCTTAACCTGTACACAAAATTTCAGCCCTCTAGGTTTAATTGGGGGAGATTTTGACCCGAAGGAGACTGTTAAAAAACAAGAAAAATCATGTTCTTTTGGGTATAAAAATGGTTTGGGTAGGGTTTAAAAGTCGAGACCCCCAAAAGGCACCCCCTTGATACCAACTCAATCCGAATACAAAATTTCAGCCCTGTAGGTTTATTTGGGTGACCTGTGCGAGTGGTACAAACTTCGAAAACGTCGAAAATGCATGAAATTGTAGCTTAAAAATGAGGGGGGTGGGGGAAAAATATTAAAACCTCCAAAAAGCAAATCCTAGGTACGAACTTTATCAAAACACCAAATTTCAACCCTGTACGTTAATTCTGGGGGGCTGGGGGCGTGTTAGATCCAGCGAAAATCGTTTTTCCCCCCTCTACTCCCACCAAATCATCCTAGGAAGCTGAATTTTGGATATGTTGTAGATAATTGACCGAAACATAATTTCCAACCGGTCTGGAAAAGTTTTATTGGTTGCATCCGTGAAGAGTACGTGACGCCATTCCTCCAAGCCCCATTCAAGGTGTTCACGTGCAAATCTTAAACGGTTTGCACGATGCGCTCCGGTCAGTTTGGTACGGATTACTGGTCTTCTTGAACGTTGTTGGTCTTCATGCAAACGATTTCGTATGGTCTGATTACTGATAACAATACCAGTAGATCGATGTAAGCGATTTTGCAGAGTAACTGCGGTAACAGTCGGCTCACGTCGTGCACACAGTCGAATGTAATGGTCTTCACGGGCAGTGGTAGCACGAACTCTTCCTGAGCCACGGCGCCGGGTTACACTACCGGTCTGCTGATACCGATTCCAAACATTTTGAATAGCCCTTCGTGGACAACCCAACTGCAGAGCCACGGAACGTTGAGATTGACCACCCTCAATCATCGTTACGGCTCTGGTAGCAGTAGCTTCGTCCATATGGTGTCGAATTCTCGGCATTGTAAAAATAAATGATTGAATAACACGCCAAACTTCAAAAAACAACCTCAGCAATCAATAATCTAGCGCAAACTGATTTAAAATCAAATTCAAAAAAATAAGTAAAACTAACCACTTGACGCTGTGGGAGACAAAAAAACGTTTAAATCTTCCCCTCAACAATAATATCACTTAAACCTAACTGTTATCATTTACTCAACCACTTAATATCATAACAACAGTCATTTAGAAAAGTTTTTTTGACGTGGATCGACATAAATCAGTTTTAAAATATAAACTTTCAAGTGGCCCTTATTTTGTTTTGAGGAGTATATATATATATATATATATATATATATATATATATATATATATATATATATATATATATATATATATATATATATATATAATAATATATATAAGACATTTTTTTTCTACATATTCGTGTTCTACGGGTCCGAAAACGGATAGCGGCCCTACTCTCGCCTCTCGCCGTTCTTGTTGTATAGACTGTATTAGTCTAATTTTTTCAAGGAAAAATTCGACTAAAAAACTTTAAAAAGTTGGGTTGAGTTGGTTAAAATAAACCTAGTTTGTTTAAATACAGATATATTTTATTCAAGAAACATTTTAAACAGTGCATTATTAGCTATTTCATGTGTTTGACATAACAGAAAATCTGTCTACAAGCAAATTTGGAAAAAAATACCAGCTATTATTGAAAAAAAAAAAAAATGCAATGGTTTACGAGTAAATTTGACTTAAGCGTTTTGAAATAAAACTGTCACTGACTTAGCGCTTTTTTGGAAAACATTCCATTTGTCATCATTCATTTTACAGTAAAGCTCATTTTGAACGGTGGCACTACGAAAATCGTGTAGAGCTGGACTTGAACATTCTGCATCAACTAAAATCTCACATTAGACAAAAAATGACTTAGCGCCTTTTGGAATCCACCTCTTCAATTCTGAAGGCTCGTACATTTAACTAATACATAATTTATTGTCATTTCGATCAATAAAGATTAACAATGAAAAAAATAAAATGGATGTGTTTGCTTGGGACAACCTAATATATTTTTAAACAAGGATAATGGATAGGTTGATTTCGTTTTCTAGTACATAGCTGGGTACTTCAGAAATGACTCACATGAAGCTTTACATTTTTCAGATATTTCAATTATGATAATTTTTTCTGTGCAAATACGATAATTTGACTTTTATGAGTTAGTTACAGACAACGATCTTGATCAATAAACGCTATAACATACAATCCGTATGTATTTTATGTTCAAATGATATATGAATATTTAACGACATACATATCTACCGTGAGTCCGTGACTTTAAATTACAAGGCTCAGTATTTTTTTTAATTTTTTTCTCTTTGTTAGTCGAATTTTCTCCGAAAAATTAGACTTATACAGTCTATACGATAAGAGCTGCGAGAGGCGAGAGTAGGGGCGCTATCCGTTTTCGGACCCGTAGAACACGAATATGTAGAAAAAAAAATGTCTGATATATATATATATATATATATTTTCCCGCCACCTTTTAATTTGTGTAGGGCACCCCTATGGAAGTTAAGAGATGAAATTTGGTAAATGGGGCTCATTTTCGAGGCACCTCATACTATCAAAGTGGGGTCAAATTTTGGGCAAATTTTTTTTCTGACCCGACCTTTAAGGGGGTGGTGGGGGGCGGAAAAGCAATAAAACTTTTCCAAACCGGTTTTAAATAATGTTTCGGTCAATTATCTACAACATATCCAAAATTCAGCTTCCTAGGATGATATGGTGGGAGTAGAGGGGGGAAAAACGATTTTCGCTGGATCTAACAGGCCCCCAGCCCCCCAGAATTAACGTAGAGGGTTGAAATTTGGTGTGTTGATAAAGTTCGTACCTAGGTTGTGCTTTTTGGAGGTTTTAATATTTTACCTCCACCCACCTCATTTTTAAGCTACAATTTCATGCATTTTCGACGTTTTCGAAGTTTGTACCACTCGCACAGGTCACCCGAATAAACCTAGAGGGCTGAAATTTTGTACTCGGATTGAGTTAGTATCAAGGGGGTGCCTTTTGGGGGTCTCGACTTTTAACCCCTACCCCCACCATTTTTATACCCAAAAGAACATGATTTTTCTTGTTTTTTAACAGTTTCGTTCGGGTCAAAATCTCCCCAAATAAACCTAGAGGGCTGAAATTTGGTGTACAGGTTAAGCTAATAGCCAGACACTGTTTTTTGGAGGTTTCAACTTTTAACCCTTACCCCCACGATTTTTACGCCAATATTTCCTTAATTTTTTTGCTTGTTTTCTAACACGTCTAGAGACTCCATAAGGAAACCTAGAGGGCTGAAATTTTGTACGTGTATTCAGTTAGTATCCAGCTAGTACCTTGTAGGGAGTCCGCATCACTTTTCCCCACACTTCTCCCATTTTTACATCGGAATTGAATGCTATTATTAAATGTGTTTTAAAAGCATTATGTTTATTCTAAATACAAGTAGGCGAATAGTAATTTTAAAAAATTTAAAAAAAAGTGAACTTACTTTTATGACAAATGAAATACATACATATTAAGTAATTTAAAAATGTTATTAAAGTCACTGTTTATTTATAAATTAGGAATTTTGGATTTTTAGTATTTATAAAATAGAAATTTTGGATTTTTTTGGAAAGAAAAAATATCTTTATAAAGGCCTTCCAGTTTACTATTTAAGGTCCTTTTTTAATTTTTAAAACTAAAACATAAAGGCAATTAGCGGATAAACATGGGCAGGAATGTCCTCGTACGAATTGTGTTGGCTTTTTTTCTGCTACCTGTTTTCGGCACAAAATTGAAGTTTACTGAGATACAGCCCTTAAATACTTAAAACCTTTTTTTAAAGCCTCGATCAGCCGAACACTCATCACCAGTTTTGAAACCAACAAAATGACAATTCGGTTGTAGACTTTCAATCACATTTCGCTTGTAGACATTCAATACCGAAGATGAAGGGGAAAATTCGACTACCGTGATGGGGCCCCGCTGCTTACGGCGTTTTTAATTTTCTTTTCAAAACGACGTTTAATAATTTTTGTACTAAAAGCCATTTTACATATTTGGTAATGTTTGTTCGACTTTTTAAGTCGTCCTAGCTTATCTAATTTACTTTACATGTTTTCAATTTAATAACATTTAATAAAATTACAATTGTTATAATAACATATTGATTTTACAATAAAAAAAAATTCTGTTTAATATTTTATTGATTATAAATAAAATTTTCCTAGAAATAATTAATTTAGTCGGGTGAATCAAAAAATTTTCTTTGACCGATAAAAATCTCAAAATTCAATTCTTTTTGTTGTTCGCGGAAAAACAAATAAAAATTTAAAATGCCAGAAATGGAAAACAAAATATTATTTTTTTTAATTTTTTATTGTGACCAAATATAGACCTATCATTTATCTATATGATTAAGTTTTTAATTTTAACTTAAAGAAGCACACTCACTTTAAGTGAAAATTTTCTTAATTATTTAACGTCTATTTGGAAAATCCTCAAAATCTGAGGGTTGATGGAAAATTGTATTAGAACAATAAATTATTGGTTCTAACTGAAATTCATACAACAAAAGAATATTTTTTTATTAATATTTTTAAATGTTCGATCAACGGCAGATTAAAAAAAAAATGGTTGAATAGGTATATGTAAAACTCACAGTTTTCTATTTAATGATGTCGATGATAGGTTGTTCCACTTAAAAATAAAATTTTCCACAACAAACAAACTTTACTTGTTACTCTTTTCCGACCATCTTTATGGACAAATTTACGGAAGCTAAGATGTTATTGATGTCATTCAGTCTTTCTTTCATCACTCATTTTCCTTCTTTGCTTACTTGCTCTAAAAATCGTAAATTATCCTGTAATTGTGTAACTTTGAAATTTGGTAATTATGTGCCTTTCTAGGGTTATATATTAATAAACGGAATCCTACTCATAAACCAAATTCATCCATGTGTCTGTCTGTCAGAGACTTTTAGCGAAAAAATTTGAAAACAAAAAATTAATTTCCGTTCGATAATTGGTGTAAGTTGAATGGAGGCTAAGTCATTTTTTGTTTTATAGTCAAAGTAGTCTAAGGTAGGTATTGTTGACTGAAACTCTTTGAGTAGAGCATGGCAGAATTTTGATTTCCTTCCACAAATATCTGTGTTGAATTAAAGGGCCGCCAGACTATCGATTTCTTAAATCTTTTTTCGTTTAAAGAAAATCAATCAATGACCTCTACATCCGAATCTGTTCTTTTCCAATACACGCGTTCGTATTATATATATATATATATATATATATATATATATATATATATATATATATATATATATATATATATATATATATATATACGTGGGGTGCGCCATAAGTTCTCGGCCTAACATGATTAAACTTATTTAAAGGTGACTTAATTTATACTCACAGAAAGTATTAAGTCTCTAGTAATCAAAAACGCAGTGGACGAGTTTACATGTGTTTTATTTATTCTGTTGTAAAAGTGTAAACTCAATATGTCGACCGTTTCAAAAATTGAATATCATGTAGTCATAAAATTTTGGACAAAAGAAAGACAAACTCCAAAAGAAATTAAGGACAGATTGAATGGTGTATACGGTAAAGCCGTGCCAAAGGTTTCGTTTGCGGTACGAGTCCCTCAACGACGATGATCGTTCTGGACGTGCGGCAGATTCGGTCACTTCCGAAAACATCGCTCTTGTAGAATCGCTACAAAGAATTTGCTTATTATTATAAAGGCATAGGGATGCTTATCCCACCTTATAATAAGTTTATTGAAATAGAGGGAGGTTATATAGAAAAATAAAATCTTTTCACTGTTCTCTCTGTATTTTTTAATACTCAGGCCGAGAACTTTAATACTTTAATACTCAGCCTCGATTAGCCTGGAAAGTGAGACAACGTTTTTATTTTTTGATTGTCAAATGTATTTTTGGGGAAAAATTTTTTAAAGTTGTGCCCGCGGGCCCATCATTTCTCTCGCCGGTCCTGTCTATAACCGAATATGTATGTGGTATTGTATATGCACCCCTCATATATGCACACCTCATCCACCCGATAAAATCAGTTTTTTTTTTGTTTTTTTTTCTTAAATTCCACAACATTTCTAAAGTGACAAACACGTATATGAGAAATTCCATGTATAAGTCAATCACCCAAACAAAAATGGCATGTTCGCCAAATTTAATTTCCCTTTGTATATAATAAGTTTAAGATGTGTTGAGCTATAAACTCGAATATTATTGAATTATCTTTTATTTTGTCGGAGCTATAATTATTCAAAGTTGCGTTCAAGGTCACAAAATGGAGATTCCCCAAAATATTTTATCAATTTTTTCAGAGTCTAAGAATAATTAAAAAATGGTTACATGTGCCATTGAATGTACTTTACATACACTTTCAATAAGACCGATTTCCGTCCCAATATATGCACACATATTGAAGTAATCGCAACTTTTATTTTTTTTTTTAATCGCTTATACTGAAAATACCTTATCTTCGATTTTCGATTTTCTTTTTTTAAATGAAAGTACTCAGTCCCCTCTATAACATGGTACTCGATTTTCTTTGTTCTTTTGACTTTTACGGATTTTACGGGGCTTAGTTTTAAAAAATACGTGTTTTTTTAACTTTAGATAAAGTATTAATTATGATATTACCGCACTTTTGATTTTCGATTTTCTTTTTTCAAATCAAAGTATTCAGTATCCTCTACAACGCGGTACTCAATTTTCTTGGTTTTTTGTTAGTTTTACGGATTTTACGGGGCTTAGTTTTAAAAAATAGGTGAATTTTTTACCTGAATGATAAAATAAAGTATTATAGTTATAATATTACCTCGCCTTTGATTTTCGGTTTTCTTTCTTTAAATGAAAGTACTCAGTCCCCACTATAACGTAGTACTCGATTTTCTTTATTTTTTTGAGTTTTGCTGATTTTACAGGGCTCAGTTTTTAAAAATTACGTGAACTTTTTAACAAACTGATAAAATAAAGAATTAATTCCAATATTACCTTAATTTTAATTTTCGATATTTCTTTTTTAAGTTAAAGTATGGAATCCCCGTTATACCATGGACTTGATTTTCTTAGTTTTTATGAGTTTTATGAATTTTACGATACTAATTTTTAAAAAGTACGTTTAACTAGGTGGTAAAACAAAGTATCAGTTTGCAAGAAATGTACTTATTGCTAGTTGTTAGATTTTTTGATTTTATACCTACATACAAGCAAGCCTCAATTTTGTAGGTAACTGACGAAGAAATAATATCCGCAGTTAATTGTCTTAATAATATACTAACAAAATCAGGGCTAGAGACTAGCAAAAAAATACTTTTCTAACGATCGAAAACTAAACTCTTATCTTAAAGTAACTATTTGATTAATTTAGACATTATTATTAACACAGTACAATAAAAATATCCATTATATATCAAAAACAGTAGCAAAAATTCTTATAAATAAAATAATAATAATAATAAAAGGATGACGAAAATCCAAGTTGGCGTAATATTGAAATTAATACATTATTTTATCAATTAGGTAAACTCAAAAAAACCAAGAAAATCGAGTACCACGTTATAATGAGGCTGAGTACATTCACTTAAAAAAAGGAAATCGAAAATCAAGGGTGAGGTAATATTATAACTATAATAATTTATTTTATCATTCAGGTAAAAAATTCACCCTTTTTTTAAAACTAAGCCCCGTAAAATCCGTAAAACTAAAAAAAAACGAAGAAAATCGAGTACCGCGTTGTAGAGCTCCGATTTAATAAAAATATTGATTATAGCTCCGACAAAATAAAAGATAATTCAATAATATTCGAGTTCATAGCTCAACACATCTTAAACTTATTATATACAAAGGGAAATTAAATTTGGCGAACATGCCATTTTTAGGTGATCGACTTATACATGGAATTGCTCATATACCAAATTTGTTGCCAAAACTCCCAAACTTTATATGTATTTACAGGACAAGAATAGTCTTTCTATTTTATAGTTTAATTGCAGGATGAATTTTCTAGAAAAAAGTTACCAACAATTAACAATAAAAACTGTACACTTAATTTATTTAAAAAAAAAACAACATTTCGAGTCTTATAATTTAAGCAATAAATGAAAAACAGTCTATCTAGTAAAATTGAAAATCACAAAGTGATTGAAAATTTATTTATACATTATTATAAGAACTACGGCCAGACGGTCGAAATTTTAATTTGTTCCAAACTGATTCACAGTTCAAACCATTTTATTTTCTATTATAAGAATATTCTATGACGGAGACCTCATACCGCACACACTTGTACTCTGCAACATGGGTGTAATATGAAACCCTTCATGTGCGAGTCTAACTTACACTTGGCCAATTTTTTTTACCAATTGACGTCACAAAAATATGGTAAGATTAAGTACATTGTACGTAAACAATGCTGATATATCACACTTTAAAACAAACAACACTTATTCCAGTTTCAAAAACAATTTTATTACTTGTAGGTAGGTACTATATTGCACAACATTGCTTGTTTGATCATAAATATTACCGGGTACTTATCAGATTACAAGAATTATGAATATTAGTACAAGTAGAATCACGACATCTTCACAATTCTAACTAAATTGCATTAAAGAAGGGGATTTAGAAACAAACACACACATACGTAAGTATGTATATATGTTTATTTGTTGGTGTAAAACATTTTCTATATTGATGGTAAATAGCTCTAACACTTTGTTGTCGTTATTCCTTTAGCAAATTTAAATATGTAATGTAATTTTGTTTACCAGTTCAGTTTTAATGAAATTACTTTAACTTGTTTGTTATATACAACAAATTCACACATTAAACCAACTTAAACCAACCGTACATGTATAACTAAGTATTGCAATACAAAATTGCATGTGATAAAAATCCCACATGCACAGTCATAGATACATTGTATATTATGTGCACGTTATATTATTATGTATATTGTAGTTAGTATTATAAAGAACCATGGTTTTGTATCTACCACAGGATAGTATTAAAATTAATTTTTTATATACATATTTTTAATTTTATGTAGCTTTATTACATTATTTTAATAATAACATTATCAACAACTTTAACACGTTCATTGTCGATCACGCGATATCGCGTGATTCGACTACTTTACTATGTGGACAAACACGCGATATCGCGTGGCAAATATAAGAACCTACTTATATAACATTAAATATTTGGCCATTTCACAAACTCTATATTTTTAGTTTGGCAATGAACGTGTTAAACACTGTACGCAAGGCTATCACGATATGAAATAACAATTTATTAAAAAGTCGTCAAATGCAAGTTGTAATTTAGCTAACAGTGTTCCGTACAATCAGTTGCTTTTATGAATTTGTTGTAACAGTATAACAGATTTGGTTGACGAGTGCAACACGTACTTGGTTGTGTAAGACTTGGTTACATGATCTCACGATAATAGTATATTACGTGATTGAGGTTGTAAGTTGCATATTGATATTACATACGAGCAAAAAAGTTACGCAAGAGCCGCGCAGCGGCGAGTGCGTAATTGCGCGAGTGTGTAATATGCCTTACAACCGAGTTACGTACTATACTTTATCTACGACTAACATGAAATTCACAATAAACGATAAAAATTTCGTACAAATCTACAAATACCAATACATTAAAATTATGTAGTATTTGAAATTTATTAAAACAAACGTAAACATTCAGTTGCTAGGTAAAATTTTTGTACAGATTCTAATATAATATGTATCATGTATATCACTGTATAATATATAATAATTATTAGAATTAATAAAAGTGTACTAGGCTTTGTTATTTTTATTAAACAAGCATGAAATTGGCTATTTTTTGTACAGCTGGATATGTGACTGTATGTAAAACGTTGCTTACTTAGATAGTCTTTTGTACAATAAACAAGCAATTTCATGGTAGTCGTAGATAAACGTAATTACGCGTGGTTAAGTTAGTAAAAAAATGAAAAAAAAATCCATACTTAACCATAAACTTAACCTTTTCGATCCAGTCGTTCCGACAAATAAAGGCCTATTTAGGCCTAATAGGCATGTATCTGAATGTAATCTTTACACGTTTGAAAATGGTCATATTGACCGAAACATGGCATAAGAGTTTCTATATTCAATAAAAGTGGTATTTTTCAAAGTTAAGTGTTTTTATTTACTAATATCAAAAATATAGGTAATATACAGGTATTGAATACGTGCGAAAGATTTTAACAGGTGAATGCTGAGGTTCTTTTACGTAGAAAAGTTCGTATAAACCCCAGTCCAAAAACGCTTAGTTTCCAAGATATACACTAGACGAGCTACTAGATAGCCCATACCGATTTTGTGGTAGGAACAGTAACTAGAAATTAATTTTATCTTGAAAACGGCTACATAAGCGACAAAATACTAACAAGGGAATGCACCCAGAGTGAAACTCGGGAAATTGATGAAACTTCGCTGGTGTGTAGAATAGTCAAAAATAAGGGACCCGTATTTTTTTTATCGGCCATCTTCCACGTTTAAGGGGTGAAACCAGCCCCTAAAATTGGGGGTTCAAATCGTATTTCTTAAAATATCTCGAAAACTATAAGAGATAGACGAAAACTTTAAATTGACGAAATGTTACTCTTTGAAAGGCTTATTTACCTGTACAGGTTAAACCAGGGCCGGGTTAATAAGAAGGGATGGACGGGTGAAAATGGGGGTAAATTTTATTGTACAGCCTGAATGCTTCAATGTATCAAATTTTTGCCATAATAAATAGAAAGAGCATCAAAAAATTAGGAATACGTGTTTCTGTGTTTTTTCGAAATATGTGTGGTATCCAAGCCATATAAGGAAGAAAAAAATAGGGTAGATTATATTGCATTATTATTATTGATTGCAAATACGTTTTATATTTTTTTATTTTCATGTTTATTTTCATCATGAAAATGTAAATTTTTACTTTCCGCTAATGATTCATATATTTTTCGGTACTAACTTAATTGGTAATTTAGCCATGTGTACAATTGGGTACTCATATTCGATTACCTATTTCTGAGAAAGTTAAAGTTCTCTGGTGTGCTTGTGTTAATGAATGCTCGCCAAGAAGTAATAATCTCTTTCGATCACTGTTCAGGTGCTTTGTAATAAATTTTGCGATTTGGAAAATGGGGTTGACACCTATGAAACATACAAAAAGAATAAGAAAAATAGTTTGAATGTTGAGAAAGAAATAAGCCGCGTTTATTTGGTTAAAACCGAATTTGTAAGAAGATAAAGGCAGTTGTTGAGCGGGAGATTATTGCTTCTTGTTGAACATTCATTAACACTTGCAGACCAGAGAACTTTGGTAGAAATAGGTATATATGAAATATCGAATATTAGTAACCAAGTATACAAATGACTAAAATACTAATTAAGTAAGTACAGAAAAATACATGAATCATTATCGGAAAGTAGAAATTTACATTTTCATGATGAAAATAAACATAAAAATTAAATAATATAGAACGTATTTGCAATCGCTAATAATGCAATATAATCTACCCTATTTTTTTCTTCCTTGTATGGTTTGAATACCACACATATTTCGAAAAAACGCAGAAACACGTGTCCCCTATTTTTTGGTGCTCGTTCTATTTATGATGGCAAAAATTTAATACATTGAACCATTCAGGCTGTATAAGAAAATTTACCCGGATTTTCACCCCACCAGCTCCTCTTATGAACCCGGCCCTGGTTTAACCTATACAAGTGGATAGGTCTTTTAAAAAGTAACATTTCGTCAATTTAAAGTTTTCTTCTATCTTTTATAGTTTTCGAGATATTTTAAGACATACGATTTGAACCCCTAAATTTAGGGGCTGGTTTCACCCCTTAAACGTGGAAGGTGGCCGATAAAAAAAAATACAGGTCCCTTATTTTTGACTATTCTATACACCAGCGAAGTTTCATCAAAATCCTGAATTTCACTCTGGGTGCATCTCCTTGTAAGGGGTCATTTTTGTCAGCAATTTATGGAACATTTGAAAAATCATTTTCGAACTGAAAAAATCATTAGCGTGCCTTTTTTTCTTCAAAAAATATGTCATCATATAACCGTACGGACGCTACTGATTTGAGTGGAAATATTCTGTCTACTTCAGAATATGGGTATTCATCCCGTCATAGCGTGTCTCAAATTTTGTGTCAGTATCTCAAAACGTTTTTGAAATATTTTAGAAAATATTAAAAAAGACGAGAAACTGAACACCCTGTATCTTGGAAACTAAACGTTTTCGGACCTGGGTTTATATGAACTTTTTTACATAAAAGAACCTCAGCAATCACCTGTTAATATCTTTCGCACTTATTCAATAACACCCTGTATACGCATTAATTTTCAATTATAATGATGATTTTGGTTAGCCCTGGTACGCCATTCCAAAGTATTTTCTATTCTGACTCTAGCGTTCCTATTGATCTGATACACTTTCCTATTCATGCTGCATGCGTTCCAATTACCCCTGCTTTCGTTTCCAGTGATCCCCATTATTGGTCCTATTCTCCCCAATTGGTAATTTGGATAAATATACAAAATAGATGTAAACAAGTGGCATAGTTTTACATATTTTGACTAAATAAAGGATTCAATTTTTTAAATGTACCACCCTTTTGAACATAAACACAGTTTGCTCTGAGATAGTCAGGTACAAAAGTATATCTTAAAAAAAAATTAAATAATGTTTTAATATTCTTCAGGGATTATATTTGTATACCACTTGCTTTTTTTTTAATTTCCTTATGTTGTAGCAATATAAAAACATTATTGAAAAAGTGTTGTAAAAACGTTGTAAAATGATGTTTATAAATTCGTGAATTTATAAACATGTGTACATTTTAATGGAAATTTACAAAAGTACAATGTAATGTACATTTGTTGGAAGCTTGATTTTCTTGAAAATTTTATAAGATTGTCAGATCAGATTTCGAAAAGTTAATTGAAATACTTGGACCAAAATATCTTAACAAAATGCATATTTTCAGGAAGCAATTTCTGTTAAAGAAAGATTTAGTGCTACACTTTGCGACTTCTGTTGATCAAATTAAGATTTGATCAATTTTGTTGCATTAAAATAATGATGTTTTATATTGCAATTCACGTCGTGAAATGCAAGTTGTAATTGCGCTAATAGTGTTTCGTACAATAAGTGATTATTATGGATAAGGATAAGGGAATATGTAGCATATAAAAGTAAAAAAGTAAAAAAATTATTTTTCATTACGCATAAATCTTAATCCCCTCCTTGGCCCGTTTTCGCTTACCAGAAAGAAAGAGATATTTACTTAATGTATCAACGTTCGCTACATGTTTTTTTTTTTCAATAATTAGGTAATGAATTTTTTTACTAGAGATTTTATTTATTTTACGCTATGTACGTTTCAAGACCATACAATCTCCTCATAATGCCTTAAGTAATATAGAAATTTTATAAAAATTTTTTTAAGAATAAAATTAATTAAAAATTATTTACAGATTTTTAGAAATAAGACGAAAAATTTGTTTTAACAAAAATATCAAATAAAAACTGGTGATTTTTTCCAAAACATTCATTACCTAATAATACATCACCAAAAATCCTTGTTTTTTTTTTATTTTTTATTTTTTTTGGTTAAAATTGGAGTACTCCTGCCGGTGGATGGCGCGGTCAGCAGCACTCGGCGGCATCGCCATCGAAGGGCATGCGCCGCCAAACACGAGAGAAATAAAAACACGTAAAGATAGGAACACATAAATGCAATAGACAAAGGACAAACATATACAATAAAAGGATAAACCAACAAGCAGACCCTGCCATCCCAGGGTCTAGGGAAATGCTCTACGAGGATAGGGCACAGCGTATAACGCCGAAACCAATGAGGTGCCCCACCTCAAGTGGGTATTGTATCTTTGCGACGCTGAATATATAAAAAACCCCCAGCGATGCAGAGCAATTCCGCGATTATATATACTTAAATATTTTTTTTTTATTCATCATTTTCTTTTTTTTATATATATATTTTTTTTAACACGAGTGTCACTGGTGGGCTAAAGTCATCCAGTGACCTAATAAATATACCTTTAAAAAAAAAATAACAAACACCAGTCAGACCAGCTGACTAAGTGCATTTTTTCTGAATGTATAAAAACAAATTAAAATAATAACACCAGGGGTGTAAAGAGCCTCTGGTGGCATAACAAAGTTAAAAGGGACGAACACAAAGACACGAATGGTTAAAAAAAAAGCAACAATGCAAGACTTAGTTAAAAAAGACAAAACAAGAAATATCACAGCTCTAGTTACATAACTATCACAGAACAAAAATCAAATAACTGCCCCGTGGCAGAATCCTGCTCTCCATACTCCCGAAAATTCCGAAACGGCTTCATCAACTCATAGGAACTCGTCCATGTAAGGAACAAATGACGTCTGCTTACTAAGTGAATAACTTACAACCGTTCAGTCAGACGTCGGGGTTCAACTTACACGGGAGACCGGTACTTGACTAGGCCACATTCGTCCGAGTCGAGGCTACAGAGGACAGGACAGTCCCACGGAGTATCACAGAAATTACCATTTTATTCCCATCACACCGAGGGGGCGGAAGCGGCCACATCGACCCCATAGAACGCATCCATGTGAAGAACGACCGACGTTTCTGCTTACGAGGTGAGCATGCTCGAACTGTTCAGACAGACGTCGCTCACACAGGAGAACCAGTGCGTCGAGGGCCGCGTTCCTACCCATCGATATGATGAGAACAAGACACGGCTCTGTATTACAGAAATGCATCACCGGTGAGCACCAACCAGTGGATGCAGAGTAAAAGGATAAAATAAAAACACAGGTACAAGGCTATCACAGACGAGAATTCCACAAATCACAGACTATATCACTTTTTCGACTCCTCCGAATTCGAGTCACGATTTCGGTATTCACACACATATGGATACTAAACACATTCGACGCTACAGCCAGACATCAGGGCGAGAATAACAAGCATCTAGCAGACGATGGTATTTCTCACATACGGTGGAAACCTCTGTCGATCCTACGACGTTCGACCTCGTCGAAAAGAAACCAGAGCCTCGTTAGCCTGCTAGCCGAAGCTAACAGTTGCCCGCCGGGCACGAACGGGGACGTGAGGTTGGATTTTAGCCCAGCAAAATCCTTGTTAATTCTTTAAATAATTTTAAATTGGAACGGAGTAGCTGTCACCTGAGAACTTCAGGCAATCGGATTTACACTTATGTAATGTAGATTGCCGCCGCCAAATTTTGTTAATCTTCGGCGTTTATCATGGACTCAATGCCCAGTTGTTATGTTTGGTGGCGTAACTAACGGCCGTAGTGTAATCTATCTAAGGCGCCATCATCATTCCAAGCACAGACACAGAACACAAAAACCAATTTCCTATACCAGCATAGACATTTTTATAACTTTTAAGTATTCTCTTAAATACAGAATTATAAAAAATAGTCTACACGTCACGGGACTAAAGCATTTCTGTTAATTCCTCGTGCGAATTGTTGCTCTCGGGTCTTTAGAAGCTCTCTGACAACAAACTTCACACTTAGAATCAAAAGTCACACTTTAGTTCCTTGATGTATTTATTAGAATACTATTATTTTCATTTTGAACACAGAATCCACAATGCAAGATCAAGTTTATAGGATTAAAACAATTTTTACACTCTTTGAAAGTAATTTGAAAGTTTGACGTAAATTGCATTTTTATTAATTGTATCAATTTGTTTTGCTCTTTTGTAGTATTAAGGCAGTATTTCCATGTGACGCAACGATTGAAAATTTTCGATTTTTTTTTTTAAATATGTATTTTAAAAGTAAAATACATTGAGAGTGTACGGTGGAAATTGTAGACCGAAATTCAAATTACTTACGAAGTTATAGCATCTAGAAGAGCGTATAGCCAATAGTATATAGTGCTGGCCAAGAAAATGATCCTTACAAAGAAGTGGAAGGGTTATTCTATAAGTCAGGTGTAGCTGATGTCTGTAAGTATGAAGGAACTGATTACATTGGTCCCTAACAGTGCTGGAGTGCATAATATTTTTGAGGCGGGCCAAAAATTTTGCGGTTTTGTAGAACATATATACCTACACGTGTTCCGACTTCGATATACATATATTGATAAAATAAAATGTAAGTAGCAACAAAACTAACTTTTAAAACAAATTTAAAAATATTTTTTCGTTTATGGTCAAAGTAAAAAATTTATAGCCCCCAGTTCAAAATATTGTACACTCGGACTCTGTTAGAGATCATTTTATCTGAAGTCTATTAAGCATATATTTTTTATGAAATAATTTTTTCCTAATTATAATATATTTTATGAAAAATTTGTTACTAAAACTTTGAACACGTTTTCTGAAAACCAAATTTTTTTTGATTGGTAAGCAGTAGAGACGAAATTCTAATAAGCCGATCGGGCTATAATTTTAACACGTTACTCTACACACTAGTGGTTATCGTTCGAACTAGTATCGTTTATTTTTAATAATAATTTCTTATTTTTTTTCTGGGTTTTCAATGAACAAAATTACAATTTTTAAAAAACTTTTTTAAAAGTCCGCCATTTTCTTATTTTTTAATATAAATTTTGGCTTGTAGGTTTCTAGTGGACCCACATTTTAAAAGTGCTATAAAAAAAATTCACCTTGTCGAAGACTGTAATAAAATTTTATGACTTATTTTGGTAAAAATTGTTGTATGCTTTGAAATTTGTAAATATTTTTTGAATTGAATTAAAAATAATTTTAGTTCTATATGAATTTATATGTAACTTAACCAAAAGTTAATATATTATAAAAATGTGTTGAAATGCTCACGCAGAATCTTTATATACATCACTGAGAAAAAGGTATAGTCAAAATAACCTACATATAAGTTAACCGAACTAAATTATTTAGTTATATATGGCGAACAAATATTTTTTTTCTCAGTGTATAGTCAAAATAACCTACATATAAGTTAACCGAACTAAATTATTTAGTCATATATGGCCAACGATATTTTTTTTTCTCAGTGGTAGAATTAACACACAGGATAAACTTTATCCCGGCTCCAAGTTCCTGAGGGTTATAAAACTACTTGCACAATCACTCCCAAATAATGAAAACGAATTCGATGAAATTTGGTACAAGATTTTTTTTTTGCTAGTATGATTTTATGAAAAAATTGATATATTATGACATATTAACCTGAAATTTAACAGCTTTCCGCACCACCTCTGGCGCTTAAAGCCACTCTCTCGTAATATTTCTTTTAACAGCTTAAATCCTCATCTATAACAAACCTCATCTATTTTTATTTGTTTAATAATAACGCCCCTTTTTTTTATTTAAAAGAACAATATTTTACAAAATTAATTTATAAAAACTATAAGTAATTTATAACAATGCGGAAAACTCTCAGAACCCGAGGTTAAACCACATTATTATTATTATGTAAGTAATATACTATATATATATATATATATATATATATATATATATATATATATATATATATATATATATATATATATATGAATATAAAATTATTTTATTTTTAAATTTAAAATAAAAGTTTTTAGAAATTTTGGTTTAATTACTATTTTAAATTTTATTACATTATTCATATTTTTGATAATACTAATATGTTCAATAAAATGGTAGTTGGATCGTGTATTTGGGGCAGTCCGAAATTTTTTTTTATTAAAATTATTTATTATAAAAAATTATAAACTACTTATATTATAGTTTTAATAATTTAATTTTGTAAAACATTGTTCTTTTAAATAAAAAAAAGGGGCGTTTTTATTTAACAAATAAAAATGGATGAGGTTTGTTATGGATAAGGATTTAAGCTCTCAAAAGAAATATTACGAGAGAGTGGCTTTAAGCGCCACAACAAGCATACTTTTTGTCAGGTTAAAAATAGAATAGTTAATTGGATTCAAAAGTTTTCGTTCCTAAAATTTTTAATGGGTTTTTGCTGATAACTTTTTTGTTTATAAAGTTATGTAAAAAAGTCCACCGCCAATCTCGAAAACTCGGTTTTACATTCATCACTGACCCCTCTACGACTTCCAAAAAAAAATTTTGTTATTTCGGTGTCATTATGTAACTAGTTTTGCATTCCACAGGAAACTTCAGTCGGGATAAAATAATTCTATGTGTTAATTCCGGGTAAATAGGATCTGTGTACCAAATTTAATCGAATTTGGTTCAATCATTTCGATGTGATTATGTAACCGGTTTTGCATCCCACAAGAAACGCAAATCGGGATAAAATAATTTTGTGTTTATTCTGGGTAAATAGTATCTTGTACCCACTGTTGGGCAAAATGTAATCAAATTAAAGATTACAGATTACGATTACAAAATGTAATCAGTGATTTTTGATTACTAATTACATTTTGTAATTTGTAATCAGATTACAAATTACATTTACAAAAGGTAATCGAAGATTTTTGATTACAATTACATTTTGTAATCGTAATTTGTAATCGTTTCTGGATTACAAAAAAAGTAATCGTTTCAGTAATTTGATTATAAAATTACGATTACTTTTGCTTAAGATATATAAATAAAAAACTGCTTAATACGAATTAAAAAAATTCGATAAAAACCCTGCTACTGCCACGCGAGCGAAGCTGCAGGTAAATGCTAGTATGTAATGTATATACATATTCTTTCAAAACCATTTGAATGCTATAATCTTAAATATACATACCCATATGCAAATGCACACGTATATATATTATACCTATATATAAACGACATAAACTATAAAAAAAATTCCTTTAGGAACTCGTTTGTTCGGACCAATGTCCGCACTCTAATTATCTATCATAAGGTTAAACAACTACCTACCTACCTACCCTCCTACTTTAAGGTCTTTTACGAATTTGATATCCAAAAACAGTTTTTCAATACCTTACGAGTATTACGAGAACAGAAATACTTTTGTACTTATATATTAATTACTATTGTACTACTATAACAGAAATATTTATGTACTTACTAGTTATTAGTAAAAGTAATTTTTAATTTGATTACAAGTAATCACGATTACATGTAATTAGATTACATGTAATCAAATTACATGTATTCCCGATTACAAGTAATTGGATTACATGTATTGATGATTACATTAAAAAAATGTAATCGTAATAAAATGTAATCGCGATTACATGTAATCTGATTACAAGTAATCGATTGCGCCCAACACTGCTTGTACCAAATTTCATCGAATTCGTTTTCATTATTTGGGAGTGATTGTGCAAGTATTTTTATAACCCTCAGGAACTTGGATCCGGGATAAAGTTTATCCTGTGTGTTAATTCTGTGTATAAAGAGTCTGTATGTAATATTTTATCAAAGTCGATCTCATTATAATAAATTTGTATTTTATGCTACGAGAATATTCCACCGGGATATAATGAGATCGATAATTTAGTCTGGATTCTAAGATGTCTAATTTTTTATTAAACAACTTATTTGCATGAAAAATTCATGAAATATTAATTTTGTCACCTGTTTAATAACCAAGCATTTTTAAGTGTGAGGATTTATCAACGTGGGCATTTTTATTAAAACATTTTTATAATATTATATAATATTAACTTTTGGTTAAGTTGCATATAAGTCCATATAGAACTAAAATTATTTTTAACTCAATTCAAAAAATAGTTACAAATTTCAGAGCATACAACAAGTTTTACCAAAATAAGTCATAAAATTTATTACGGTCTTTGAAAAGGTTTTTTTTTTATAGCACTTTTAAAATGTGGGTCCATCAGAAACCTACAAAACTAAATTTTTAATCCTAGTTCGGACCATAGAGACAAATCTATAAAACAAGAATATGGTTGATTTTTTCATTTTAGGTCATTGCAAATGGAGATAAACTGCCCATCACTCACTCATGTTTTCTTCAAGGAGTCCACAATGCCAGTACTTCGTCACTCTTTTTCATTATACATATTCTCTGGAATAATAATAATGGATCTATAGCAACGGTTTTATCACCAATTTTAACTTGACTATTGACTGCTTATCATAAATTCGAGAATGTCGTTGTGTCAAAAGCAGATAAGGGACAAGCAATTGTTTTAGTAGATAGAATGGAATACATTGGTAAAATGGAAGGTTTTTTGGATTCAGACAACTTTCAGTTATTAAAAATTAATCCCACAGAAAAAATTAAAACTCTTTTTAAAAATTTCATTAAACAATTTAACCTTAAATGCATAAAACTAGCGATGAACCCATTAGCACCCAAACTATACGGTCTCCCGAAAATCCACAAACCAGGAAATAAATTTAGACCAGTTGTAAGTCAAATAGATAGTTTATTCAATAGTTCCTCATCTTGGTTTTTACAAAACATTTATAATTATACAAACATTAATTAGTTTCAAATACTCTTTAAATAATACACATGAATTGATTACGGATCTTTTAAATTTAAAATTTCCGAATAAGTACATTTTAATCAGTTTCGACATTCAAGATCTTTTTACATGTATTCCAACGGGTGAGTTGCTCACACTTTCGACGGATTTTCTTTCTAATAATTTCGCTAACACCACGGATGCCCCTGACCTAGAAGCAATGACACAATGTGCAAAATTACTTTTAAATAACAATTATTTTCAATTAAATAATAAATTTTACTTACAAAAATCAGGTTTACCGATGGGTACAAAATGCTCTCCATTCTTTGTCAATTTCATTATGAATCACTTAGAAAATTAAATTTTGGATTCCGGAAATTCTCTATTACGTAATATCTGTCTTTGGAGACGTTACGTCGACGACATTTTCATGGTATGGTCGGGTACAAGCTCAAGCAATGGAATTTCTAGATTTTATAAATGCTTTCCACACCAATATCAAATTTACAATAGAATTGGAAACTGATAGTAAGCTAAACTTCTTGGACATCACTATTAAAAGGGATTACTTTTCCATGGGTTTTGAAATTTCGATCTTTCGTAACCTTCTCAAACTGATCATTGCATACCTTCCGATTCTAATCATCCTCTGGTTCACAAAATGCTGTTTTTTAATCATGCCTTTCATAGGCTTTTTTCGTACCCCCTTAAAATATTTAATTTCTGTAAAGAAATTGAAACAATTATTTTTATTGGTAAACAAAATGGTTATGATTTAGATTTCTTATTTAGAATATTTGTTAAACATTATAATAAATATACAGATTCTTTACTTTTTCAGAATTTATCGAATACAAAGGATCATGCCACAACGAGTTATGCCTCTATCCCATTTATCTCCAATCAATCCACATTTTTCAAAAAATTTTTTAACCATAATGATATACAACTAACTTTTTCAACAAACAATACACTCTCAAATTACTTCGTAAAAACTAAAGATTCCACTCCACCATTTCAGAGATCGGGTGTTTATAAGTTTACATGTGACAACTGTCAATCGTTTTACGTGGGTCAAACAGGCCGAAAATTCTCAAATCGTTTTTCAGAACACCTGTCAGCAATAAAATCTGCTAATACAAAAAACTTTTCAGCCATCGCTGATCATATTATAAATACAGACCATAATTTTCAGTTATCTGAAAATTTTAAAATCTGCCATTTTGCGAATAAAGTGCGCACCATGGACTGTCTTGAGTCGTTATCTACTGCGCAATACTTACAACAACACTACGTCACTTGAACGCTTGTGCGCAGTTACATCATTTAGACGACTCTAGAAGAGTAATGCAGCACATTCTAAATTCATTTCAAACTAAGTGTTCATCATAATTACACACCTAATTATTGTTTATTATTGTGTTTTATAACAATTGCTAATAATAATTTTTAACGATTTTTAAAATGAGCTTTTTAAAGCTAGTTTTTCAAAAATTAGTTTTTTCAAAAATTTTTTCAATTAAAAACTTAAGTGTTTTATTTTTGTGATTTTATATCATGTTGAATTTAATAATTTTGACCTTTGGGTCATGTTGTGTTTGTATTTATAAGTTTATTATTTGTATTTATACTTTGTTTTTCTTTGTTCTTTTGTTTTTATCAACTGAGTGTGTCTTGAATTCATATCCATTAATTTGGACATAGAATTTTCTAGAATCGTTGACCCTATTTTGAAGTTTCTTAACTTGATATTAATTGTCGCTATGATTTCTTTGACTTTTTGCCATAATCTTTGAAAATGGCCTCGTGTCGAAACATGTAAGATGCTTTATTTTTAAAAAAATTTTTGATTTTTTTTTTTACTTTTGTTGTTTTTATTGGTTGACCGGTGCGGACATGTAGCTCATAATTTTGTAATCTACAACGTTTTCGGTTTTTGGTTATATCTTGTTGCAGGAAGTCGGTCTTTGTTATCAGACTGTATCTTAATCTACCTGCAGTTGAATATTTTTCAAGTCAAAAAACAATTGATTTCTTCAATGCCAATCAACCCTGTGACCATATTTCGTAATTATCTACATTATCAAATGGATTATGATCATTTAAAAATTGTAGTAAAGCTGTAACATCTTTTTTATCTTTTCAATTCTGGCATCTCTGGGATCTACGTGTTGATGACTCTTATTAAATTCTATGTTATAAAATTTTTCCAAGCTTTCAACTATATCTTTGGTGTAGAGAATGCTTTTAATCCATTTAAACACAACGCTTTCTGTAGCACCTCGCTTAAATGGACCGCCTTCTACACTCATTGATCTCATCAGTGTTTGCTCGATCGTTTGATCCGAAAAAATCTCAGCATAAGAAATGTTACTTCTTTAAGCAATAAAAAAATCCATCTTTTGTAAACTTTTCATACTCAAGCGAATCCATTGTTTCTTTTAACTCTCTCATATTTTGTACATATAATCGAGCAGACTTTGCATAATTGAAATGGCCAGCGGCATGAAAGAATGGTATCATAAGGTCAATACTGTTGAGGTGTAATTCCCAGTTTCCCGTTCGCTCAGCTGCTAGGAAATCTTTCAACAAAGACACCATTTTGAAATACAATAACCATAATTTGTACGTTTTTCCTCTTTTTTCAATTTTGTCAAGTTTGTTTTCGAATATTTTGTTTAGTTTTTGAAACGCTGAATTTGAATTGATCTCCTCCATAATCATCATATATGTCATACTTTCATCGTTTTCAAGTAGTTCTTGAAATTCAACTTTGTCCTTTTTTAATTCTGCAAATATTAACTGCGATAGCGCTTGCTGAAGAATAATATGGGCTCTCACAGCACGAGCATAAGAATGTCCAGATAACATTTTTTCTACCGACCCTTCTGCATATATTATGCAAAAAATTTCTTTAATCCCACTTCGTGCCATGATTTGACTAATACAACCCATGTAGGACATCAATAAGTGAAATCCTCCAAGACGCACAACCATATGAACATCAAATATTTGTGCTTCAACAACATCGTGAGCCTTGATATATAACGGCTGATCAAAAGTAATGACGCAGGTTTTCATGTCTTCATTGACAACTATTTGAGAAGCATGTTTCAAAGCAGTATACAAGATGCTGTCATCGCTAGGTGGCGCATTTATAAAGGGTAAAAAATTTACTATCGAAACTTCATGATCATATCGATAATTTGTTAACATGGACATAAATCCATTCCAACCTAGAAATGCATTTTTTCGTATATATTTAAAATAAAGCCATAATATATTTACTTGATTAATCACTGTTCTTTCAAATGAAGGATTTTTTTCAAAACTTTTAACTATTATGTTTTTTAAACCACTTCCTGCTGGCTTTCTATATAGCAATATTTCAATTTTACTTTTGTCAATCAATTCTGTTTCTTTGAGAAGCTTACGGAACGTTGCAAACGTTTTATCGGTTGTCTATCCTGTAAACTGTGGTCTGGAGTAATAATCTTAATTGAACCTAAGTTGTGAAAAGTTCCTCGACCATCTATTGTACAGATATTGAAGTCACTGTTATCAGAAACAATTTGTATAAATGGGTTAATTAAACGTCTCTCAGCTTGAAAAGCAGCTGAAATTTCATATAATTTAACTTCTCCATAACTACAAGAAAATCCAAGTTGATAGCACAATTCAACAATATTTTTAGATCCAAATTTTCAGTACCAGTAGCCCGTTGAAGTGGAGACAGGAAACTTTTAGGTCGAGCGGCAGACGTGATTGCATGGACAATAGAAGAGATTTTTCTTGAGTAGTAATTTTCATTTTCGACTGTCATCTTTTTATCCTTGAAAATAACGTTGCTTAAAATTCGAATTAAATGGTATGGAATATTTTCGTCAACAGTGTTCAATAATTTATCACTGGCAGGATATTCATCCATACGATATACGGTATTTCGGATTTTTCTGCGAATTAATTCGGAAGCTGCATCAATAAGTCTTATTTCTTCTTCTACAATATCTTTTGATCTTTGATTATACCACGCGTCTGTGAGTATATCATATAAATTGTTAGAAAAACATAAGTAAGTCTTTCCACCCATTTTGCTTGAGATAATTATTTGGTCAGACCCCCTATTTTTTTGACGACTTTTAGTTGTCTCTTCGCTCGGAATCACATCACAATTTCTTACAACCTCTAAGAGTTGCGCCATGGTAAATTGACATTCTTCACTTGACAGCAGATAATTGTAAATCACTTCCATAGTTTGATCAACTTTATCAGTGTACATAATCTTTGGCTCTTTTGTTTTTTCCGTATAACCATTTAGAAATTTTTTGTAGCAATGTTCATGATATTTTTCATTCAAGGTTATAAAATCCATAACACTGCTAATGTGCTTATACATGTCTCGATGATAATCATCTTTTAATGGCATAAGTAATTTTAATACTTTCGTGGCAAAATTTGAAGATTCAATATAATGTATTTTCTTTCTTCGAGCACATGGATATTTTTTTTCTTTATCAATGTTTGCTTCATCTCCGCAAATTAAACAATTGTTTTCCCAGTCGAAGACGTCGCTAAGATTGGCTGTTTCAATACTGGAAGTTGAGCTAGATCTTCTTAATTTTCTTTTTACAGGACTAACGGAAAGGGCAAGAAGTCGAAAATTCAAAAAAATCTGAAACTTTGTCAGTATGTAGAGGATGACTACTTAATAACATAAAAAATATCAGTTGCTGCTAAAAAACGTTTTTAAGGGGTGAACCACCCCCTCAAATTTGGAACTCAAGAATTTAAAAATCGATGAAATTTTGTTTGTACATACTTTAAAGAGGTCTAGTAACAAATATAACATTATTTTTTGCATTTACAGATTTTTAAGGGTTGAAACCACCCCTCAACTGTGTATTTAAAAATTTAAAATTTGATAATATTCTGTTGATACATACCTACTATACAGAGCTCTAAGAAGAGTCGCTATCTAATACGAAAGGGCGGTTGAATCTTGGAAACCTCAGAACCGGGGCTGTTGTGAGTAGATTCTTGATTTCGTTGAATGCTTTTTGTTGTTCTATACCAAACTGGAATTTAGCTCCTTTCTTTTTCAGATCGTTTAGTAGAGTTACAACTTTTGAAAAATTTGGTACGAATTTACTCAGGAAGGACCCGAGAAAGCTACGTAGTTGTTTTAAATTTTTTGGAAGATCTAAGATGGCTTCAACTTTCTGGTTGTCGACGGAAAGACCATCTTGCGAAATTATGTGACCTAGAAAACGAAGTTTACCCATGAAAAATTGACACTTACTTGGGTTGACCGTGAAACCGACTTTTTCAAGTCGCTGTAGGATATCTTCAAGATGTAGTTTGTGTTCATCAACAGATTTAGACCATATCAGCAGATCGTCGGAATATTGGGTACAATACTTGTATTTTAGATTACCTAGAATATCTGAAAGAATTCTATTAAGTGCCTGACTGCTCGTTGCGAGACCCATCGGGAATCTTGTGAACTCGAACTGTCCGAGCGATGTAATGAAGCTGGTGATTTTTCTTCATTTGTAATCAAGGGGACATTGATAATATGCATTACCAATGTCGAGCCTTGAAAATACCCGGGCTTCACCTAATGACATGAAGGCTTCATTAATATCTAGCTGCGGAAAAGGGTCGTATAACAGCTGTTTGTTGACTCTTCTATAATGCACGACAAGTCGAGCAGAACCCTCCTTTTTTGGAACAAGAAATGCTGGGCTCGCGAAGGGGCTCTTACTTTTCTGAATGACACATTGTTGAAGTAAGGTATCCAATATTTTCCGAAGTTGTTCGGCTCTTGGTGGTGACATGGTATATGGTCGCTGGTAGACAGGTGTTTTGTCACGTAGAATAATTTTTATTGTATTTTGAGTTGCGTTACCAATTTTATCTGTCAAAACGTGACTATATTTTTCCAGCAATCTGTTGACGTCGTCTTGATTTTCAGGTGTCAATTTGATGGGAACTTCGATGGTCAAGTTCAGGCCATCTTCTTCCGTTATTTCTTTTAATTGAATTGACGTTGTTATTGACTTCTTGGAGTTGAAGTTGAAGGTTATGTTTCTCCTTTTGAGGTTGATGATAGCGTTAGTTTTGTTCAAAAATTGATTTCCCAAAATTAATTGAGCGGGCATATTTTTCATGACGAGAAGATCTTCTTTCCATGTTAAATTTTCAATTTTAATTATAGTTTTAAAATTTTATTTATGGTTATTGTTTTATTATTTGCTAGTTGAATTTTTAAGTTTGTTTTAATTATTGTTATTTTTTTATTGTTTTTTGTTAAGTTTGAAATTAAGTTGTTGTTTATATAATTACTTGTTGCGCCCGTATCAATTAACGATGGTATTTCAATGTCGTTAATTTTTGTATTGATGTATGGAAGTGATTTTTTGTTGTTAGATGATGACGATTTGATTTTTTTAGCCAAAGTGGTAAATTGACTCAGTCATGGCGAAACTGAGCTTTTTACTGCTTTGGCTGCGACAAGTTTTTTGGTTTTGATTCCGTTTCACGTTGTTGCGCTTGTTTTATTCTTTCAGAGGAATCCTCCAAACGTTTGGCGATGATGGAAAGTTCATCGGAGGTTTGCGGTATTGGAATATGGCAAATTAGTTGCAAATATGACGACGTACAACTATCCCAAATGTATGCAAGGATGGAATTTGTATCATTTAAATTCAGCGCAGTTGCTATACGTAAAATATCTTGGGCGTACGCGGTTAGTGTTTCGCTTAGATTTTGGTATCTATATACGCGTGGTAAGGTGAGTCTATTTATTTGTTGCCTCGTAAAAAATTTATCTAATAATTTGATTTTCACATGTTTCCAGTGAATTAAATTTTCAACCATACAAGTGGCGAGTCACCTTGAACTATAGGTAGAATTGACTTTACTAGTAAGCGAAACGGAACTATATCCAGCGAGGTAATTTCATCGATTTGTACAATAAAATCTAATAGCATTTCCGGAGAAAAACCATCATCCGGTGGAATTTTTGATAACAAATTGCCGTAGTCAGGTTGCAACACATCGTTAGTATTTGACATCTTAACGGACTCCATTTGTTGTGATAACAAATGAATTAAATTTGAATTCATGAGCGTAGCTTGAGCCAACTAATGAATTACATGTTCTTGTGTTGTGTTGGGACCGGACACGGTCGGTGGAATATTCTCCGATACTGTTGGTTTCGAGGGAAACGACATGGTAGCTGGTTCATCAAACGCTGTTTTAGAATACACATCTTCCGGCAGATATTTCGCCGTGTAAGATGTGAATCCCTGTAACAAGATATCTGATTTCGCAGCCGTATATACCGATGTTGGAAGCGATATGTTTGAAAACATACCGGCCGCTTCCCCGCTATATTTGGTTGAAACTGATTTTTGTATGTCCGTTGTACAAATTGGACTCGCGATAGTAACTGTGCTGATTGTAGTATCAGAAACGTTTGTTGATTGAATAGATAAGGACGGAACGTTTGAAAAAGACGCGGTCGCTTCCGTAACGGGAGACGCGATATTAGATGTTGTGAGCGTTAAATCACGATTTCTTAATTTATACTCGGATTCCTTAGTAGGGGATCTCTGTGTAGGCATGTTGTAGTATACGCTGTTATTTATTTTCTGAAATTGAAAAAAAGTAAAAAATTTTGCTTAATATCTGGTATATAAATGAAATATGATTTGATGAAACGTGGTTTAGCGTATGATGGGATAAAATGTATATGATAAATGAAGATGAAAAATAAAAATTGGTTATGAAAGGCACGTGGTGTTTTTATTTTTTTGTTTAAAGGAAACGGAAAATTTTGATATTATAGTTAAATGATTTGAGACTTGGATATAAGGTATGAAACGCTAAAATTTTTCTCGCGTTTGCTACCAATTTATACTGAATATGGTGTGAATTTTTTTTTTTTTTTACACCAGATACTAATCTAAACTAAATATGGTGTGAATTTTTTATTTTTTTTTTTATCTCACGTTGTTACCAATTAAATTAAATATGGTGTGAATTTTTTATTTTATCTCACGCCTGCTACCAATCTATAACAAAACTCCGTGATTTATTTAAAAAAATCATGGAGGTTGCTATAATATGTATACAATCGTAAAAAAATTACGATTAGGTCTTAAATCAATTTCGTGAAAAGGTTTTTTTTGGGTCGCGCAAGGATGTTATTTATATGGAAGCGATTTTTGGATCTTACATTCACACCAAAAGGGATATAAAAAAAAGGATGAAACTCCGAGGTTCTATGGTACAGTGTGTGATGATATTTATAGTTTAAAATGAAAACAAATCTATGGAATGTTTGATGACAGTTATAAATTTCACCACATGGAAACGAATTTATTTAAATAGTTGAGTTATGAAAGTTAAAATAAAAAAAAAGATTAAATAAATTGTGAAATATTTAAAGAAAGGTATAGATAATGAATAAAATTGTGAGTAAGGATAAAATGAAGGTAAAATGAAAATATAATATGATTGTGATAAAAAAATACTTATTGTTGTGTTTTCTTCAGATGATGAAAGGTTACGAATTTCGATTGTTTTAAGAGAAATAAAAAGATTACAAAATTAACAAAAAAAAAAAAGAAAACTGCTTGTAACTAATCTAATTTGAAAATTTTCTAATCTAGAAAAATCTAATTTGAGTCAAAACGAATAAGTACTTCTCAACTTTCTTTTCAAATAGGTAAGCAGAAATATAAAAAAAATTAAAACAATATAAATTAATTTAATTTACATTTATGTTTTTAGAAAACAATTAATACAATTATTGAAGACTGTTTTCTTGAACGGTATCGCGGAAAAAGAGGCTGAGTAGAATTCCAGGAACACCGTTTTCACCTCGTGTCGAATGGAAGTGGCAAACATATGATGGGCAGCGCATGGTATTTTGACGATAGTTGTTGATGATCACGCCGTTATATAACAATTATGTAATATTGTTACATCGTCAAATATATAACAAAAAGTCCGATAAAATCAATGCCGTCTACATAACATATAACAAATTTCATTTTTACCGTTTTATTTAAATTTAGTTAATTTTATTTAAATTCGTTTTTTTACTATAACTTTTTTAATTTTTAAGTTATCAATTCGCTTAAAAAACCATTTGGTAGGGAATTTTAAGCACTTTAAGTCTTATGATTTACAATTTTTTTTTAGTTCTTCAATTTACAGATTTGTAAGTTTAAAGGGCTTAGGAAAGGTAGTACTCGTGTTCTGTCTTGAGCTTCTAACGATCACAACTCAGTCAAATTTAGACCTACGAAAATGAAAAAAAGGCAAAATTTTCAGCAAGAAAAAATCTACAATTTTTATTTTTTATTTTTTATTTTTTTTCATAAATTTGTTAGTTTTTGAAATATTTTTTTAAAAAAAGTGATTTTTTTAAAAATTAAATTTTCTTTTCAAGAGTTGATCAAACATTTTTTCGAATGTAAGCTTCTAACCCGTTCAGACTCCCAGAACCTATTATTTATATATGAATAAAGTAAACTGGTGACGGATTACGCTTAATTTCAACGTTTGCCGTCAAGTAATTAATTTTAATACCGATTTTTTTTCTCAAAAATTAAGACAGCCATTTTGTTTTGAATGTAACTCCGTTAATTTTTATACTAATTGCTTTTACTACAATTCAAAATAAAGGTCTATTCAAGTACTTTAAAAAGTATGATATGAGTTTTTTTCAAAAAACCTTTCATTTTTCTGCAAAATGACATTGAAAGTTTCGATTTTAACTCTCGTCAAAATTGATTTCAAATTCAAGGAGTCATAACTCGGCTTGTATTCTACCTACAAAAATAAAAAAAATGCATTCTCTTTGTTACTCAATTATCTTTATTTTTACATATGACCATTTTTTTGTGTAAAACTTGTAGTTTTTGAGATATTTACAAAAAATCCCCCAAAAACATGCATTTTTGGGCTAAAAATGACCACATTTAGGCGCCAATATCTCAAAAAGTGTTGATTGCTCAAAAAAATCTTATAGAACATTTTTTGCTTAGAATTTGACCTTCTATCGAATAGTGAGGTTATTTTTCATAAAAAAAATTTCCAACCCCCAGAAGGGGTGGCTTCCATCCCTAGGGTGAAAGCACACATCGGCGTTATATAACTTTTGTTTTTGGGTCACTCCCTAGCTGCAGTTCAAATTTCAAGCCAATCCATCCTATCCGAAAAAATTGGTAGCCAAATGCTTCAGTTACTGTACTAATGGTGAGACTCATGATGTTTTAATCCCAAAAATTGAAGAAACAAAGAAGGCACTCGGAAGGCCTAAACTGATGCGTACAGGGTTCAGAGAGCGTCCTAGAAAACAGTTTCATTTAAATATTGAGTCAATACCGGCAGTAAAAAATGAAACTGATTTAAATCATGAGAATGATTGTGACGCGATTAATGAAATCTCTGCTTGTGTAGCCGAAGTCAGTGTGGAAAATGCTCTGAATGAAGAAGCCAGTGATGAGTGAAAACAAGCTATTGAGTCTGAAATGGAAAGTCTTATTAAAAACGATACTTGGGAAATTGTTAAGAAGAATGACAGCCCAAATACTGTCGGATGTCGCCTGGTTCTTACGAATAAGTATGGTATTGATGGTGAAATAATACGTCGTAAAGCTAGATTGGTCGCAAAGGGCTACAGTAAAAGATACGGTACCGACTATCATAGGACTTTTGCTCCAGTAGCAAGATTAGATACTTTACGTTTAGTGTTGGCTCTTGCGATTCAATTTCAGCTGAAGATTTGGCAGTTTGATGTAATAACCGCGTACCTTAATGGTGTATTAAATGAAGAAGTTTGTATGAAAATACCTGACATGTTAGTTGAAATGTTACAGAGAATTTCGTCAAAACAACATACAAATTGGAGCTCGATCCAAGAAAATGCTGAATGATCTTCATAATGGAGAAAAGAGTGTGGCGGGGTAACTATGGGGTAGCGGCCCCAGACGTGTTTTGGGCTGATATTTTTTTTATAAGATAGCCTAATCATATGTAGCTTTTTCTTACATTTTCAGGTCATTGCACGCACTACTTTCTTAGAAAATAATATTAATAATTTTTTGAAAAAAAATTTTTTTTTCTTTAATGGCTTTATATATTTAATTGGTTGTGATATATGTGTTAGCTAAGGTAAAGTACTATTATATTCTACAATCTACACGCCAGCTTTAAAAAAGAAAAAAATAATATGACTATTTCATTTTTTTAAAAATTTTTTTCACCGCTTATTTGCTCTGGCACACCAACGAAATTTTTTCTGTAAAAACCTCTAACAATACACTAACTCGTGTATTTTTTTCAGATTTTTCGTGTGGGTGGAAGGGGGTCAAAAATTAACAAAGAGTATTGCCGGGTTTGCATGGGCAATGTGCCTCCCAATAGGAACTCAGCAATAACTAAGTGTACTAATGGTATGGTAAGGTTATAAGGAACTGATATCTATAACCTTCCCGAATAAAGCCGAGTAGTTACGGAGATAACTAAAAAAATATCCAAAAATGACTGCTTTCTGAAAATAATTTTTTTCTCGGTAACTACTCAATCTAGGAAAGTAATTCCAAATCCACATGAAAGCAAATACTACCGAAAATATTAGACGTATTTGTTAACGTGCCAGCCCTCGTTATTAAGGAAAATAACATAGATAAAATCCGACCCAATGTTATTTTTATGGGGTTCCTATTGACTGACCACTTCCAAAAAAATACACTAATTGTGTCTTAATGTACTTTATTACCGTACAATGTTTCATATAAGTTCAAGGGGTGCAACATAATAAAAAAAAATATTTTTCATTCCTAATCTCTTGAACAGCCCCTCCAGTAGGTCCGACCCTGGAATACAGCATGGTAATCGAAAGCTCTTTAAAAATAAAGTTTTATGTCTAATAAACTGCTTTCTTCTATCTTCTATAGTTTTTTAGATTTTCTCACATTTTCAAACACATTTTCTCACAATTTTTTATTGTATTTCCATAACTGATTTGTTTTGGTCCACGGAAGTACATACATATGAAGTACCTACAGAGTTACCAAAACGACAGCATAGTTATTGATATGATTTTCTTTCGGAGGCAGATCCCTTGCATTTGATTTTACCCTTTTTCGATTTTCCCTAATTATCTAGAAAACTAGGAGAGAAAAAAATATTTAATTAAACACAACATTTTATTTTTAAAGAGTTTCCGATTGACACGTTTAATTTCTGGATCGAACTTACTGGAAGGGCTGTTCGACAGATTACAGATTTTAAATATGTTGCACCCCTTGTCTTTATATAAAACGTTGTATGGTAATAAAGTACATTAAGACGAAGTTACTGTATTTTTTAGAAGGGGTCACTTAACAGAAGCCACATAAAATAACATTGGGTCGGATTTTATCTATGTTATTTTCCTTAATAACGAGGGGTGGCACGTTAACAAATACGTCTAATATTTTCGGTAGTATTGCTTTCATGTGGATTTGGAATTACTTTCCTAGATTGAGTAGTTACCGAGAAAAAAATTATTTTCAGAAAGCAGTCATTTTTGGATATTTTTTTAGTTATCTCCGTAACTACTCGGCTTTATTCGGGAAGGTTGTAGATATCAGTTCCTTATAACCTTACCATACCATTAGTACACTTAGTTATTGCTATGAGTTGCTATTGGGAGGCACATTGCCCATGCAAACCCGGCAATAATTTTTGTTAATTTTTGACCCCCTTCCACCCACACGAAAAATCTGAAAAAAATACACGAGTTAGTGTATTCTTAGAGGTTTTCACAGAAAAAATTTCGTTGGTGTGCCAGGGCATATAAGCGGGGAAAAAATTTAAAAAAAAATGAAATATTCATATTATTTTTTTCTTTTTAAAAGCTGGCGTGTAGATTGTAGAATATAATAGTACTTTACCTTAGCTAACACATATATCAAAACCAATTAAATATACAAAGCCATTAAAGAAAAAAAAATTTTTTTTCAAAAAATTATTAATATTATTTTTTAAGAAAGTAGTGCGCGCAATGACCTGAAAATGTAGGAAAAAGCTACATTTGATTAGGCCATCTTATAAAAAAAATATCAGCCCAAAACACGTCTGGGGCCGCTACCCCATAGTTACCCCGCCACACTCTTTATGTAGATTGAAAAAGGTATTGTATGGATTGCGACAAGCAGGTCGCCAGTGGTATTTGAAACTGCATGAAAAATTTATTTATAAGTATCGGTTTAAAATCTGCTAAGAATGAACCTTGTTTGTTTTATGATAGTAGAGGTTTTGTGCTTGTACTCGTGTATGTAGATGACGTACTAATTGTGGCACATGAGACAAACAGCATTATGGAAGTAAAGCGCAAACTTCTTGAAGATTTGGAAGTTAAAGACCTTGGTCCTGTTAAGCATATGTAGGGTCTGGAAATTAATCAAGTGGATGAACAAATTGAGTTGTTCAGTACTGGTTATATTTTGGGATTGCTCAAGCAATATGGCATGAGTGAATGTAATCCTGTTTTAATTCCTGCCGAAGTTAAGGTGTGTTTTAATAATGCTGATGATATCGACTCACAAGAAAAATATCCCTACCGTGAGTTGATTGGATCTCTTATGTATTTGTCCGTTACCACGCGCCTTGATATTGCTAATACTGTTTCAAGATTAACGCAATTTACTAGCAAATCTGGTAAATGTCATTGGCTGGCTGCTAAGAGAGTACTTAGATATCTCGCTGGTACTGCGGACATTAAATTAGTGTATACCAAGACTGATAAACCTTTGTTTGGCTGTTCAGATGCCGATTGGGGTGGATCGCCGTTCTTACACAGGGTATGTGTTTTTGCTTAGTGGCGCGGCTATCTCTTGGAAATCCCAGAAACAGCAAACAGTTGCACTTTCGTCGACGGAAGCTGATTATGTTAGTCTTGCGGAAGCTGCCAAATAAGCAATATTTTGGCGAAGCCTGTTAAATGAAATTGGGTTATCCATCGAAAAAAATTAAAATTTATGTAGATAATCGTGGGACGCAATGTTTAGGTAATGATCCTATGCTTCATAGTCGTACGAAACATATCGACACAAAGCATAATTTTGTTCGTGATTCAGTAGATGCTGGAATGTTTGTCGTGGAGCGCGTACCATCTGAATATATGGTGGCGGATATTTTAACGAAGCATCTATCTCGACATAGCCATGAAAGATTCCTGAATGGTCTTGGACTTGTGGTTCCTGAAAAATGATTGTGGGCGGAATGTGCGTCTTGAGAGGGTGTGTTGGTAACATGCAATACGCACATAGAAATATGTATATAAATAGTTGTATTAGTTATGTGTGCTGTGGATCATATATGTAGGAAAATTGACTGTTTTTTTTAAAAAAAAAAAAAAAAATAAAACAGATGTGTAAAAATTATTGAACAGGATTACACGCGGAATAGACTTGCAACTTATATTTTATGTTTTACCGTTTTCCTTTATGTAATTCACAAAATAAATATAATTTAAATATTTACAACCATCAAATATTCAAAATCAAAATAAAATATTTCAATATATTATAATTTACTTTTACGAAAAAATGAAAATTTATTATAAAAACCAGTTTGAAATATTTTTATGGTGTCCCATTTATTGAAAGTGTACTATTATATTTATCGTTTTGACATTTCTATCTTGTAAGAGACGAAAATACAAGATAAATAAAGAAAGTTAAATATGTACGTGTTTGCATAAAATTAAAAAAATAAAAATAAAAAACAAATGGATATTTATTTTTGGTGCTGTGTAACTTTCTATGCGCCAGCAATTTTTTTTTATTCCTTACTGCTAAAAAAGAATAAAAAAAGAAAATTTTAGAAATTAACAAGAAAAATAATTAACTTCTAATTTTATACGTTCGATTATTAAATAATTAGCAAAAATGTCCAGGATGAGTGCATTCAATTTGTTTATCTTCATAAAAAAAAAAAAAAACCGCAAAGAAATCTTACTTTGACGGCATTCTAGTGTTCCGTGCAAGCATCACGACCTTGCCGTCCTTAACGATCCTATTAGTGTTTCGTTCCAGCTTCCCTGGTACGGAACATTAATAATTACAGAGTGCACTATGAAAAATATCAGCCAGTTTGTTTAGTTGCTGCTCCCAGAAAACACTGATATTTCAAGAATATCTACAAAAAAATGATGCAATGAGTACACTGCCTATTCGTTTGCTAATATAGGTGCAAGGAAGAAACAATATATTTTGTAGTCCTTTTAAGAAAGAAAGAAATATATTTTTGTAATTTTTTTAGGTAATACTATATAAATAAATCATTTAGCATACCTCGTGATTCACATAATAAGCATGTAATGCAGTATTTATTGGGAAATAATCAATAAAAAAATAAATTATTTCAATTTTTTATCTAATTACTAAATATTTTACGTTAAAATGTAATGTAAACATACACATTATTTGTATTATACATAATAATACATATACACATAAAATTTCCAAGTTAAGTTATCATCCTATATATTTCAAAATTTTTATTAACACATCAAATACCCAGAAGAAGGTAGTTTGGACATATTTGTTAAAAAAAATTGCTCTTGTTAAATTCCAAAATTTTTTTATACCGTTAGAAAGTGCGGAAAAAATTATATAATAAAGGTTTTTTAACTATTTTTTAACCCAAAAAAACTTTTTAATAATTTTTCGGTTTTGTTTAATAATAAGAACTACTCTCACCTTTTTTAGTCGAATTTTCTCCGAAAAATTAGACTTATACAGTCTATACGATAAGAGCTGCGAAAGGCGAGACCAGGGGCGCTATCCGTTTTCGGACCCGTAGAACACGATTATGTAAAAAAAAAAGATGTCTGATATATATATATATATATATATATATATATATTTTCCCGCAACCATTTAATATGTGTAGGGCCCCCCTATGGAAGTTAAGAGATGAAATTTGGTAAGTGGGGCTTATTCCGATGCACAACAATACTATCAAAGTGGGGTCAAATTTTGGGCAAATTTTTTTTCGGACCCGACCTTTAAGGGGGTGGTGGGGGGCGGAAAAGCAATAAAACTTTTCCAAACCGGTTTTAAATAATGTTTCGGTCAATTATCTACAACATATCCAAAATTCAGCTTCCTAGGATGATATGGTGGGAGTAGAGGGGGGAAAAACGATTTTCGCTGGATCTAACAGGCCCCCAGCCCCCCAGAATTAACGTAGAGGGTTGAAATTTGGTGTGTTGATAAAGTTCGTACCTAGGTTGTGCTTTTTGGAGGTTTTAATATTTTACCCCCACCCCCCTCATTTTTAAGCTACAATTTCATGCATTTTCGACGTTTTCGAAGTTTGTACCACTCGCACAGGTCACCCGAATAAACCTAGAGGGCTGAAATTTTGTATTCGGATTGAGTTAGTATCAAGGGGGTGCCTTTTGGGGGTCTCGACTTTTAACCCCTACCCCCACCATTTTTATACCCAAAAGAACATGATTTTTCTTGTTTTTTAACAGTTTCGTTCGGGTCAAAATCTCCCCAAATAAACCTAGAGGGCTGAAATTTGGTGTACAGGTTAAGCTAATAGCCAGACACTGTTTTTTGGAGGTTTCAACTTTTAACCCTTACCCCCACGATTTTTACGCCAATATTTCCTTAATTTTTTTGCTTGTTTTCTAACATGTCTAGAGACTCCATAAGGAAACCTAGAGGGCTGAAATTTTGTACGTGTATTCAGTTAGTATCCAGCTAGTACCTTGTAGGGAGTCCGCATCACTTTTCCCCCCACTTCTCCCATTTTTACATCGGAATTGAATGCTATTGTTAAATGTGTTTTAAAAGCATTATGTTTATTCTAAATACAAGTAGGCGAATAGTAATTTTAAAAAATTTAAAAAAAAGTGAACTTACTTTTATGACAAATGAAATACATACATATTAAGTAATTTAAAAATGTTATTAAAGTCACTGGTTATTTATAAATTAGGAATTTTGGATTTTTAGTATTTATAAAATAGAAATTTTGGATTTTTTTGGAAAGAAAAAATATCTTTATAAAGGCCTTCCAGTTTACTATTTAAGGTCCTTTTTTAATTTTGAAAACTAAAACATAAAGGCAATTAGCGGATAAACATGGGCAGGAATGTCCTCGTACGAATTGTGTTGGCTTTTTTTCTGCTACCTGTTTTCGGCACAAAATTGAAATTTACTGAGATACAGCCCTTAAATACTTAAAACCTTTTTTTAAAGCCTCGATCAGCCGAACACTCATCACCAGTTTTGAAACCAACAAAATGACAATTCGGTTGTAGACTTTCAATCACATTTCGCTTGTAGACATTCAATACCGAAGATGAAGGGGAAAATTCGACTACCGTGATGGGGCCCCGCTGCTCACGGCGTTTTTATTATATATATTTGGGTAGATACATATTCTAATTTAGCTTACGTACTTATAACATTCTTTTGTTCTACACAAATATTGTGTTACTTCTTTGTTGTTCAAAACAGATTAACATTTTTATTCTGTTAAATCGAAATTTGTGTTACTATTTTCATTTAACACAAACATGAAATGTTACATTAACGCAGGGTTGTGTTACTTATTTAACACAAAAATTTTAACCACTCGTTTTTTTTTACGCAGAACACAAATTTTTTTACTGTGTATGTACCGTGCGTTTCAAAAAAATCTGGAACAACTCTTAATACTTCACTGTCTACGTAACTGATTCAAAAAAATCTGGGACAGTACAGTGTAAATCTGACTTTTATAAATTAAATATTAACACATAAGTTATTGATATATATTATATATAACAATAAAAAAATTTGGAAATGGATAAAGTGTAGTTATACATGAAAGTTTATGTTAATGATAATTATGTACTTTCAAGTATAAAAAAAATTAATGATATATATAGTAGGAGCAAAAGTCATATAGCATTAAAATACACATTATTACATAATTAGTCGAATTTTCTCCGAAAAATTAGACTTATACAGTCTATACGATAAGAGCTGCGAGAGGCGAGAGTAGGGGCGCTATCCGTTTTCGGACCCGTAGAACACGAATATGTAGAAAAAAAAAATGTCTGATATATATATATATATATATATATATATATATATATATATATATATATATATATATATATATATATATATTTTCCCGCCACCTTTAAAATGTGTAGGGTCCCCCTATGGAAGTTAAGAGATGAAATTTGGTAAATGGGGCTCATTTTCGAGGCACCTCATACTATCAAAGTGGGGTCAAATTTTGGTCAAATTTTTTTTCTGACCCGACCTTTAAGGGGGTGGTGGGGGGCGGCAAAGCAATAAAACTTTTTCAAACCGGTTTTAAATAATGTTTCGGTCAATTATCTACAACAGATCCAAAATTCAGCTTCCTAGGATGATTTGGTGGGAGTAGAGGGGGGAAAAACGATTTTCGCTGGATCTAATAGGCCCCCAGCCCCCCAGAATTAACGTAGAGGGTTGAAATTTGGTGTGTTGATAAAGTTCGTACCTAGGTTGTGCTTTTTGGAGGTTTTAATATTTTACCCCCACCCCCCTCATTTTTAAGCTACAATTTCATGCATTTTCGACGTTTTCGAAGTTTGTACCACTCGCACAGGTCACCCGAATAAACCTAGAGGGCTGAAATTTTGTATTCGGATTGAGTTAGTATCAAGGGGGTGCCTTTTGGGGGTCTCGACTTTTAACCCCTACCCCCACCATTTTTATACCCAAAAGAACATGATTTTTCTTGTTTTTTAACAGTTTCGTTCGGGTCAAAATCTCCCCAAATAAACCTAGAGGGCTGAAATTTGGTGTACAGGTTAAGCTAATAGCCAGACACTGTTTTTTGGAGGTTTCAACTTTTAACCCTTACCCCCACGATTTTTACGCCAATATTTCCTTAATTTTTTTGCTTGTTTTCTAACACGTCTAGAGACTCCATAAGGAAACCTAGAGGGCTGAAATTTTGTACGTGTATTCAGTTAGTATCCAGCTAGTACCTTGTAGGGAGTCCACATCACTTTTCCCCCCACTTTTCCCATTTTTACATCGGAATTGAATGCTATTGTTAAATGTGTTTTAAAAGCATTATGTTTATTCTAAATACAAGTAGGCGAATAGTAATTTTAAAAAATTTAAAAAAAAGTGAATACAATTTTTTAACAAATGAAATACATACATATTAAGTAATTTGCAAATGTTATTAAAGTCACTGTTTATTTATTTATTTAATTATTATTTAGGAATTTTGGATTTTTATTATTTATAAAATAGAAATTTTGGATTTTTTTGGAAAGAAAAAATATCTTCATAAAAGCCTTCCAGTTTACTATTTAAGTTCCTTTTTTAATATTTAAAAGTAAAACACAAAGGCAATTGGCGGATAAGCATGGATAGAAATGCCCTCGTACGAATTGTGTTGGCTTTTTCCCTGTTAACTTCTATCGGCACAAAATTGAAATTTATTGAGATTCAGCCCTTAAAAACTTAAAATCTTTTTATAAAGCCCCGATCAACCGGACACTCATTATCAGTTTTGAAACCACCAAAATTACAAATCGCTTGTGGACTTTCAATTATATTTCGCTTGTAGACACTCAATACCGAAGAAATAATTTTTTATTTTTTATTTTTTTTATTTATTTATTTATTTATTTTTTTTTTTTTTGAAAGAAAAAATATCTTTATAAAGGCCTTCCAGTTTACTATTTAAGGTCCTTTTTTAATATTTAAAACTAAAACATAAAGGCAATTAGCGGATAAACATGGGCAGGAATGCCCTCGTACGAATTGTGTTGGTTTTTGTTCTGCTACCTGTTTTCGGCACAAAATTGAAATTTACTGAGATACAGCCCTTAAATACTTAAAACCTTTTTTTAAAGCCTCGATCAGCCGAACACTCATGACCAGTTTAGAAACCAACAAAATGACAATTCGGTTGTAGACTTTCAATCACATTTCGCTTGTAAACATTCAATACCGAAGATGAAGGGGAAAATTCGACTACCGTGATGGGGCCCCGCTGCTCACGGCGTTTTTATTTTTAATATTTAAATTTATATACTAAGTACACAGATACATAATATTATAAATTATTTACATATTTGCACACATTTACTACTTCGTAATTCTCCCCTCTACATTGATGACTTCATTTAATCCTTTTTCCATTGAACAAACTAAATTGTTTGTTACGCTTTCGTTCTCACTCAGCATTTCCCAATCCTCGTCAATAACTTCCCATAAATCCCTAGTATTTTGAGAATAGTTTATTTTATAAATATTCTTGACCAGAAGTCCCCGTATGTTTTCAATTGGATTTAAATCCGGACTTTTAACTTGGCATTGCATTACATTTATATTTTTATTTTCGAACCACTCCTGAACAATGTGTGCGGTGTGGACGGGACAGTTATCTTTCTGAAATATGAAATTATTATCTGGAAAGGTCTGCTGGACAGATGGAAACATGACATTTTCTGAGATTTCAAAGCGGGTATCAGCATTGAAACGTTTATCAATATTTCAGCGGACCCCCAAATTCGAATAGTTCATCCATGCCAACATATTTACAGAAAAGCGGCCCAATTTTTGTAAATGACGAACATAGTTTGTGTCATAGCGACAGCGTGGTGGCCTATATACCCTAATTCTGCCGTTGTGAGATGACTGAAAATATGTTTCGTCCGAGAAAATCACACGCTTCCAATAATCATCGCCATTATTTATGTTATTTAGAGCAAAAATTAAGCGTGACTGCATATTTTCATCTGTGAGCTTAACTTTTTTTAGCTGAACAATTCTTCAGTTCTGACGCAGCTACTCTTCTGAAGGCTGTTGACTTTGACCCAGGAAATTTGGTTTGCAATACTGCGTTTCTTGCTGTATTGAACGGGTTATTAATTAAATAATTTATTATTGCGTCATCCTGCTGAAGATTACTCATTTTTGGATGCCCAGAACCAATTTTTCTTTTTAAAGAATCTTCTTGTATCCATCTCTTTTTTACATTACAGTATTTTTATTCCATCGAAAGTATTCAGTTGTTCTTCGGATTGACCATCCGTCTTCTATCTTAGAAATAATTCTTGCTTTTTCAATTTCACTTAATTTTGACATTTCCTTGAATTGGCAAATAAGCTTTAATTATAAAATAAAACACAATATTTTTTAAATGACTGTTTATTCATAGCTGTAAAAGCAAATAAATTTTTAATTTAGCAATGAAACTACTATAGAATAACTATTATATGTTCGTACCATGGATACGTGGGTAAGCATTTCTTTTTTAAAATTGTTTTTAAGTTTTAAGTCAGGTTTACAATGCCAAAAATTTTTTGTTCCAGATTTTTTTGGATCGCACTTTACATAAGCAGAGCAAATTGTTCGAAAAACTATGTTGCTATTATGTCGACCCCTATCATACAGCATTCATAATCGTCTAAATGGGTAACAACTATGTCATAAGAGATCCGCGAGAGTCTTTGAGGACACAAAAGCGCCAAAACTAAACTTGTTAACCGATTTGTAAAATTTTTTGTTATTAGACGACGAAATTGTTTTAGATGTAGGGTAAAAGCCCCCTTTGTGGAACGGTATCTAATTATGAACATTTACATATTAATGAAGTTATTTCTGAAAGAAACGTCTGATAACAAAAATTATTATTAATAGAATGATTGTTTTTCAATTTAAATTCACCTCGCATTTAAAGTTTCCTTACTTAATTAAAGAAATAAATATGTAAATGTCAAAACTGTTCCAGTATTAGATACCGTTCCACAAAGGGGGCTTTTACCCTATACGGTATATTTTAAATGAGGACCTAAAAGCGCCAGCAATAAACTACTCAATCGATTTTGAAAATATTGTTACTGTTAGGAAGCTAAATTATTTTAGATGTCTACAGGCTATATTACATAAGATCCACCCAACATGTACGGCTAAACTGATGCGGCTAAGGGTGAATAATATATTTTCAAAAGAAATTTCCATATTTTGACGACAAAAATAGAACACTCACACCAAAGTGTTCTACCATTAATCCATAGAGTAATATTTATAATAAAAATTAATTTCTCATCAAAATCATCAAAATACAAGCGTTTTATCTTTGATACATTAATTAAAATTTAATTTTTTAAACTCAAAAGAATATTTTTCACATAAAACAGTCAATTTAGGAAATCACTTTTCTGAACAGTAACTGAACTTTTCGTTCCGTAACAATTATGTATACATAAGTAACACCAAACATATATATATATATATATATATATATATATATATATATATATATATATATATATATATATATATATATATATATGCATGTGTGTACATAGGTGAAGAAAAAAAGGAGGAAAATGTTTATCCTGCACAACCTTCAGGACAATAAAGGATATATTTATGTTTAATCAGATATAAAACTTGGAAAATGTTCTATTTATTTTGTCTAATGTATTTAAGCTTTTATCGAAACGTATAATACAAAATTTGTGCTCAACAATTGTGTGCAAAATAGATAATTTTATTAAAACATTTTAAAATTTCTATCCTTCCGTCTTCTTGTATTCCTTTTTTTAATATAACTCTTACATTCTTTAAAGTTTTAAGCAAAATAAATTTTATTTTATGAATACAATGTCGAAGTGAAAAGATCAAAAAGTTTCATTACACTGCTATTCGAAATATAAAATATCGTTACTTACATAATAAAGGACAAAGAAAGAGATATAAAATCTTTGTAAACAAATCCATTCTGCACAGAATATTCTTGCAGTTAGATAAATTATTCAAACACTAAAGTGGAAAAATTCTTAATTATTTAGGTACAACATTATAAGGAAGCTATCACATCTATTAGAGTTAGACGGATGTATGGGTATTCCAACGGTAAGGTCGTGAAGACATTGAAACCCTATAATCACTCAATATCATCAAAAACGCTTTACTATATTGGGTTAGTAAAATACGGCATATTCGCTGTTTTACACCCCTCGTACAAAATCATTTTTACATTATACGCCACATCAAAATTCGCGTAAGTAACATTTTTCTAAGTATGCAACAAAACCTATAGCAGTAATATTCATCTTTCATCAAATTAAAAGGTTATGAAAAAAATTAAGAGGTTATGTACACTAATTTTTTTGGAAACATACAGATACGATGAGCATGATTTCTCAAAAATTATTGTATTGATTTTTTGTTTTGTAGTTTTGCACACTTATTTTTTATTTCAGTGCCTGGTCCGGGAATGAAACAGTTTTATTTGTTAGTTGTTTATACATATAATATAATAAAATAAATAATAAATAAATAATAAACAAAGATTTCATTGCAAGAAAAAGTAAACTTTTAAATGCAACATTTAAAAAAATTCTAAGGCCTTCATTCATGATCTTCTTCTTCTATTGTTTAGATGCGCCACAACTAAGGTGATATGCATCGTTTGGTATAATGTTGTACTATTGCTTTTTGATGTTGATGTGCTTATAGATATTTGGTGAGGTATGGTAGTTTGATGAAGATGTATCTCCCCCGGCCGGTGCCGAACTCACGACCTTATCAGACAAGAGCGGAGTTACTAACCACTAAACCAGCTCGGGGTTTTTCATGATCTGTGTATTATCATAAACTAATAAAATTTTTAATTTCAGATTAGTTGTTAAGAGAGTGTTCACCGCATGCCACTCAAAAAGGCGTTTTGAATCGTCACTTGTAAAACGTTTTCTCAATATTTTTAAAACAAAAAGTAATTTAAGTACTTAAAATAATGTATTAAGTGGTAGTATAAGTTTTATACGAAAATTTTTGATTTTAGTAACTCCTTAAAAGTATTAAAAGGAATATAAAGATTATAAAGAAGACTTAACTACAGTTTATTAGCCGAGGACACAGTGAAATACATCAGTTTCTATTCCTTACTTATTCTAACAATAAGTAGATGTGTATTCTGCAATACTTACGATAATTGTAAAACCAAATGTAATTTATTCGTTTTTATAAATTTAATTAAAAAACTTAAAATTATTTTTGTGTACTGAATTACTGCATAAAAAATTTAAAATTTATTTATTGTATTTCATATAATGACAGAACAAAATAATGAGAATATACATACGTGCACATACATGCCTATACATTCTATGCTAGCAACGTCAGTTATCAACTTATGATAAAATAATTTTAATGTTAGTAATTGTAAATACAATTAAGTCAAGAAATTGATTTCCAGTTAAACTTGTGTCAGGTTCTTTTTATTTGTCGGTCGTTTTTGACAGGTTATTTACATTAAAAATCACTGTAATTAAATATTTTATTAACTTTAATTTATTTTAATCATATTACAAATTAATTATTAAATAATATATGTATGTACCTATGTATATAGTTAATTACGATAAAAATTTTCGTATTTCAACTTGATTTATACGTATGTATGCGTGTTTACCAACATGTACATATGTACATATTACAATATAATATATGTATTTTAATTTCAATATCAAAAATCAAAGTTCAGAGGAATTTAAGTAGATACGTTTTTAGCACAAAAATTCTAACACAAAATAATCTACAATCAAAAACTTATCAATGATTTTTGAAAAGGTGTCTTGAAGTTATCGCTAGATATCTATACCATTTTATGGTAAAATTAAAACAATGGTTACCAATATACCTACACTTTGTGATTTTTAATTTATAAAGTACTGTTTACGATTTGTTATGAACGCTATGATTAAAAAAGTCTGCCAGTAGATTAACATTTTTAAAATTATATTTCCATCGAAATTATGGTTTTTTATATTTTTAAAGAAACTTACCCCTCCGTTAAACCAGAAACAAAAACCAGCTTTAAAACTATAACATATTTTGGTAATATATCAGATAAAATTTAAAAAATTCTAGAAAAATCAAACGTAAATATAGCATTTAACGCTTTGCGCTTATAAGACATGTAAAGCATGACAAGGTGGTTTGTCCATTAAATCTACCATATTTAAAGGTGTTTTGTCTGTTGGATCATAAGACATGTACCACATGACACACTGAATGTTGAACTGTAATGACTGCTCATACTTCACATTACATGAATATCTTATTTAATAACTGCAAACACATTCATTTATTAGAAAAATTGTAAATAAAATAATACAAAATCACGTTGAATTATCTGTTTAAAATTAAAAACTAATAAAAACAGCATTGAGGACGTATTTAGCGCATTTAGTATTCAACTTTGGGAAAACAAGGTCAAAAAAATCCGTCAAAAAAAGAACGTCGGTCGTTGTCATGTGCTACATGTCTTACCAGCCTATTTTCAACTCACTTTTTTTGCTTGAGTGCAAAGAGTTAAATCAGCCTTTAATCTAGGAAACTTAATGTATAACAATAAAACAAAAATTTATAAACTTAAAAAATCGGGTATCTACAAATTAAACTGCCAGGATTGTAATAGTTTTTACATCGGCCAAACTGGCAGAAATCCGACTCTGTTTTTGCGAGGCATTTAATTGACACCGGCCACACACCAGAACGGGAACTTACCGTGTTACACGAGACAAACAAAGGACAAAAGTTAACAATCCTAGAAGCAATAGAAATAAATAAGCATAACTCCGATCACCTTTTAAATGACTACACCAATATTTACAGTTCAACTTTATTTTCAATATTATACGTAGTGCGGTCCATAAGTTCTTAGCCTAACATATAAGGATAAGTGTAAATAAAAAAAACATATATTATTTTTCAATATAGTCTCCCTTTATTGCAACACATTTTTCAGAACGTTTAATTAATGCTTCTATGCCGCTGTAAAAATATGCCGAATCTTTGCTGTTGAAATGGTTGTAAACAGCTTGTTTAATTTCTTCATTATTGGTAAATCTTCTTCCTCTTAAATCCGATTTTAATTTGGAAAACAAAAAGTAATCCGAGTGGGCCAGGTCAGGGCTATAAGGCGGGTGATCAATCTCTGTGAAGCCACATTCCTTAACTGTACACTTCGAAATTGCAGCTGTGTGAACTGGAGCATTGTCATGAAGCAGTCGAACACCTCGTGTAATTTTTCCTCGCCTTTTCTCAACAATTTTCTGGCGTAGCTGTCGTAGTAAGTCACTGTAGTAAACTGGGTTTACAACTGTGTTATCTTCCTTGAAATCAATCAGGATTCCCTCACAGTCCCAAAAAATTGTAGCCATGAGTTTTTTCGAGCTTTTGGTGACCTTAGCTTTTTTTGGTACTGGCTCTCCCTTTCTATGCCACTCCATTGAATCCCTTTTGGATGTTGGATCATAGTAAAGAATCATAGTTTCGTCGCCTGTCACAATTGATTGAATAACTGCATCCTGGTTCTCACGGCACAGCTCTAAAAATTTCTCACAACATTCAACGCGTTGTTGCTTTTGAACTGCACTAAGAATTCGCGGTACCCACCTTGCACTAATTTTTTTTATGTTTAAATGTTCGTGAAGGATTCGAAGTACACTTGTTTTTGAAAGTCTAGTTTGTGCTGCAATTTCTTTTGACTTCAGTCGACGGTCATTCAAAACAATATTCTGTACAAATTGAATATTTTCTGGAGTAACTGCTGTTACAGGTCTTCCTTCACGTGGATCATCTTCCAATGATTCTCTCCCCCAACGAAACAACTTAAACCAGTTTTTTATTGTTGCATACGATGGGCAAGAATCACCGTACACGACAGTCATTCTTTCTTTTATTTGCATTAGCGTTAGATCTTCTTTACATAGAAACTTAACAACTGCACGATACTCAATTTTAAACATTTTCAAAAATTACTTCACTACAAAATGTTTAAAGTTCTCTCAACAATTAAGTTGCTATCGGAATAAGTTGAAACTCAACACAGTGTATCACTAGACTTGTATCTATATTATAAAAGAAGAATATTGTAGATTGTCCTCTATTAACTATGTGAGGCTAAGAACTTATGGACCGCACATTTAAATCTTTAAAATTGTATTTTGCTGTAATATTGTCTTTTTGTCAATTTCAATTTCAGTCTTTTATGACGTGTTAGTTTGCTTTTTGTCACATGTAATGTAATCTTGTTTTTTGTGATTTTCGGAACCTCTCACTAACACCACCCCTTCCATTTCCGCATTACATACCACTCTCCCTTCATAAGTATAGGTAGATAAAATTAGTATACAAGGGCATGTATCGAATGTTATTTTTATTCTGTTTGAAAATGAACTAACGGTGCGAAACAATATTGTCTCAGTTTCAAAAATAAAAGTGGTATTTTGCGAAGTAAAGTATTTGTTTATTATTTACAAATATGGAATACCATAAAGTAATGCTCAAATCTATTGAAATTATGGTTGTTCTCTACATACCCTCCCCGGTCCAAACGTCGACCGTAGTCGACATCTACTTAATAAATTTCTAACACTGACTGACAGACAACGCACATGCATAACCGTTGGGTTTAGAAAAATGAAATTTTGCACAGGAGTTCCCTATGTAACGCAGGTAAGCACTAGGAAAGGATTTTTGAAAATTCGTCCCGTAAGTGGGTTAAATATGGGATGAAATTTCGTCATTTTTGAAGTTAGAGATATACTGGGTGTCCCGGCCGGATGTATACATACGATTTACATGTTAATTTTTAACATTGGATTCCCATAAGGAAAAAGCTATGTCACAAGAGTGCTTTGGATAAACATATTCCTATTTTTGGTAATTTTCTTTTATAAAATAATTTTTTTCCCACCAAATTATCTGCACTATTTTTTCAACAGAATATTTTTTTTGGTATTTTTATTATTTTAATATTTATTTTCAAGAAAATAAAATGCCTTTTTGAATTTACAGCAGATGACACAAATATTTATTATGTAAAAATGTAAATTGCTTGAAAATTGCGACATTCATTTTTTTTATTTTACTGCATTATTATTGTTAAAGCCATTGTAACAGTAGTTATAATATTAACTTAATATTATTAGTTTTCTCAAAGCACTCTTGTGACATAACTTTTTCCTTATGGGAATCCAATGTTAAAAATTAACATGTAAATCGTATGTATACATCCAAATGGGACACATGGTCTAAAAATATTATGTTACTATGGCTATTAATAGCTATTAGTGTATTAAGACCGCAAAATGGTACATACATTGCCGCTCGATTGAGAATGTTGACGAGCGACGCCGCTAGGCGAAGCGCTTGATTTTCATAAGAGCGGCAATGTCATTTTGTGCTCGAATTACACACAAAATTTTTTCTACAATCTTATAGGTAAAATGTATTTTTTATTTAAAAGATAGGGTAAAAGCCCCGTTTGTGGAACGCGATCCAATAGAAAAACAGTTTTGACATTTATATCTTAATAAAGTTATTTCTGAAAGAAACCTCTGATAACAAAAATTATTGTTAATAGAATGATTATTTTTCAATTTAAATTCACCTCGCATTTAATGTTTCCTCACTTAATTTAAGAAATACATATATACATCGAACAATTTTTGTTGAATTCGTGAATTTTTATAATAGTGGATGATCATTATTCAAAACATATGAGTTATAAATTGTAACATTTTTCACCGAATTTTTAAAGTTATTTGCATAATAAAAGTATACACATAATTTTTATTAGTCCATTTAAGAGATTAGGATAGCTAAATTATCTTTTTATACGGGTTAAATATTATTTGTAGAAGTGTTTTTAAATGAGTTCGAAGTTCGAAGGGTATGTATTCCATTTTGAGAATGACCTATTATTTACCTATTTTATAAATATTTTTAATTTATTTTTGGCCCTAAAACACTTAACTAACTGTTTTTATAATTTCACTTTAATATTTTCTTTATTTCAGAACGTAAAATCAATTGAAAAATAATTAATATTGAATTAAAACTTCGAAATTTTTATTATTAAATAAAAACGTCAGACATATTAGATTTGAAACGACAGTATAACATAACTAATTAAAAATTAACACTAGGTGGCGAAAATCGTATACTGTAAGTACTACGAAAGCTATATTAATTTTTTAAACGTACTTCACAGATCGAACGCTTTGTGGCACTGCTAGCAATTTATGTTGGACACTATTTATGTTATGACACACATGGGCGCCATTTTGCATAAAAGTTTGATGATGAAAAAACCTTAATAATCTGTTCCAGTAATTTTAAAAATGATTTCCTGCAAAATCACGTTTTTTGACTTGTGTCAGTTTTTTAGAAAACCATCAATAAATACTTACATAAATACATCAAAAGATGTCGCAACTAGTCATATCAGTATATGTCAAAAGATCATACATATGCCATGTATGTTAAATACGTGTTTTTTTTTAGGTGCCTATGCTGATTTTTTAAAGGGTGTTAATATATTCTGCCCGCTTTTTTATACATGTCAACAAATTATAAAACAAAACATTAATAAATCAAAATTCTTGTGTTATATTTTCTTAAAAACATATTCATTGGATTAAAAAAATTTGGTTTCATGCTTATTAAGAAAAAAAAATGGGTGTTTAATTCATTTATTAATTTTTATAAGCAAGTTTGATGAAATACCTAAAAATAGTGTTCCACAATCGGGGCTTTTACCCTATTTGAAAAATAATAATGGACGTTATTACTTACTTTAGTATTATAATTTTTGCAGCTTTAGAAATATGTGGAGGTGTACTTGAGAAATCACTGTCACTATTACATATTTCCATCATATATGTACGTATTTTTTTAAATTTTTTATTCTTATTATTTATTAATTATAGTTATTTATTATTTTTAATTAATATTTTGTAGTTATTTGGAAATTTAATAAAATTAATATTTCACTTGATTACGATAAAAATAATAATTTTAGAATCTATTTATTTGTTACCATAGAAAATATAAACAACGCCTACCCGATTTGTAATTAAATACGGGTTGAGCGAGCGACCAAGTATTACGTTTCGCTTTACAGCGAAAAGTAGTACTTTGTTGCTCGGAAACTAGAGTCTTCGGCAAATACACATTTTGCGCTCTCTTTGCAGAGCGCAAAAGCCTACTTTCCACTATTATAGAAAAAATCAATAATATCTTAGTTAACCCTAGAATAATACGTTGGTCTACGAGAAACGTTAATCATACATCGTCGTCAATTTGACGAATGGACTTTTTACGAAGATTTTTAGAATTTATTTGCAAAAAATATTTTTTTTACATAACAATACTACAAAAGCGAAAAAAATACTAAAAAAAATTTTAATAAATATTTATTAATTTTTTTAATCTTTTTATCAAAGCATATTTTCATTATAAAAATTAAAAAATAGATAAATACATCAATTGTATCATAAGACATGTCTTTCAAATAATTAATTTATGAACCATTATGAGTCGATGGACATGTGTGACATTATAGAATACGAAATTTTTCAGTTACAAATATTCCCGTATATATATATATATATATATATATATATATATATATATATATATATATATATATATATATATATATAGTTATTTTCTCATTAGTCACATTTTTAAATTTTCTATTTGTTAGTAATTTTTCGAATAAGATCTCAAAAAATAATAGGAATTAAAATATTTTCCACAAAATAAATTGTTAATCTTTTATTAAGTCACTTGAAACGCATTCTTTGGTTTTCGATTCAATATATTAAAACTTCACTATTATGCCGTCTTTATAAGTCAAACAGCTGTAATCGTCTTTCACATTATCATTGAATAAATTAATTATAATATCCATATTTTTAATAAATTTTTGAAAAATTAGGAAAACTTTTATATTTATATAAAGTAGAAAAATTTAAAAAAAAAGAAACATCCGTCAATCGTACATAGTCGTCAAATTGACGCACACTATTTTAATATAAACGAAACGACTGGAACTATAAACAAAATTGATACCTACGTCTTCTGTTTTATCATAACAAATAAATTAAATAACAGAAGTTTTAGAACAGACAAGCAACGACAAGTTGTAGTATTGGAGCAGATAGAGAAGTCTGGTCGTCAATTTGACGAGTCCGTATGATTTTAGGGTTAATAAATCTTTAACACTGACTGTATTCCTGAGATGTTATCGATGGTAAATCCCATCAGATGGGTAAACGTCTAGTAAAACAATAAATTATTTTTTAATACATATATGAGGGTTAATATGTTATTATCAGGTACCGGGTTTTTCCGGACAGGTCAGGACCGTACTTATTGCAATAAAATTTTGCAACTAAATTACATGAAATTGTGCACATTTGAATGAATATAATTGATGAAAAATTACATTTTTCGCCATTTAGAATACTAACAGCATTTTTTATTTGACGAAACTAAGAAAATTAAAAATATCGGAAAAAATTTTTGTAAAATATATTGAAAAGTTGTTGAATATTTAGACGGTCCACTATAATAGCTAACAAGGAAAGAGCAAGAAGTCGAAAATTCAAAAAAATCTGAAACTTTGTCAGTATGTTGAGAGTGGCTACCTAATAACATAAAAAATATCAATTGCTGCTAAACAACGTTCTTAAGGGGTGAAACACCCCCTCAAAGTTGGAACTCAAAAATTTAAAAATCGATGAAATTTTGTTTATAGGTACCTTAAAAAGTTCTAGTGACAAATATAACATTATTTTTTGCATCTACATATTTTTAAGGGTTGAAACCACCCATCAACTGTGTACTTAAAAATTTAAAAATTTATGATATTTTGTTCATATACACTATACAAAGCTCGAATAATAATTATAACATTATTTTTTGCATCTACAAATCTTTAAGGGTTGAAACCACCATGTACTTAAAAATTTATAAATTTATGATATTTTGTTTTACACATTAATACAAAATTCTAATAATAAATATAACATTATTTTTTGCGTCCACACATTTTTAAGGGGTGAAACCACCCCTTCAAGTGTGTGCTTAGCAAATTTAAAATTGACGAGATTTTATTTATATATAGATACTATTAAAAATTTTAGTAATAAATATAATATTATTTTTTATACCTACACATTTTACCCCTTCGACTGTCGACTTGAAAATTTAAAAAGTCCGAGATTTTATTCACATAATATATCACATAAAAATGGATTCATAATTTTTTTTTTTTTTTTTGCTTCCATACATTTATAGGGGTAAAATATCCTTTCCAAATTGGAAATAAAAATTGACGAAATTTTGTTTACATGTACTACACAGTAGTCTAATACACTATTTAAAAGCTATTTGTATTGCTAATTTGACACATTATTTAATATATTTATTGTAAGATTGATGTGTTTGTTGTATATGTAAACAAAATTTTGTCAGGTTTGAAATTTTTAATTCACAACTTGGAGGAGGTGTTTCACCCCCTAGGACTGTGTGAAAGAATATATTTATAATATATTTATCGTTAGGCCCCCATGTAAACACAATATCACCATTTTTTTCAATTTCTAGGTATGCACTTGAAGGGGTGGTTTGAAAATTTGTGGATGCAAAAAATAATGTTATATTTATTACTAAAGCTCTGTATAGTATTACTATCGTAAGCTCTGTATTACTGAAGCTCTGTAAATATTATAAATTTATAAATTTTTAAGTACACATATGAAGGGGTAGTTTCAACCCCTAAAAATTTATAGATTCTAAAAATAATGTTATATTTATTATTAGAGCTCTATATAGTATATATAAACAAAATATCATCAATTTTTAAATTTTTAAGTACACATATAAAGCTGTGGTTTCAACCCCTAAAAATTTGTAGATGCAAAAAATAATGTTATATTTATTATTAGAGCTCTGTATAGTATATATAAACAAAATATCATCAATTTTTAAATTTTTAAGTACAGAGTTGAGGGGTGGTTTCAACCCTTAAAAATGTGCAAATGCAAAAAATAATGTTATATTTGCTACGAGAACTTCTTAAGGTAAGTATAAACAAAATTTCATCGATTTCTAAATTTTTGTGTTCCAACTTTGAGGGGGTGGTTCACCCCTTAAAAACGTTTTTTAGCAGCAACTGATATTTTTTATGTTATTAGGTAGCCACCCTCTATATACTGACAAAGTTTCAGATTTTTTTGAATTTTCGACTTCTTGCCCTTTCCTTGTAAGACGTACTTATTTGCTAAGATTTTTTATTATTGAAAAACAAATTTTTTATGAGCAACTATACTTCTATCTCTCAAAATTGAAAACAATAAAAAAATATGAATATATTTAACTTAAATAACATGTCACATAAATCACATACATACCATAAACAAAAATACTTTTGATAGTCAATTAAAATTAGAGTCGCACTTTTCAGTTGTCCCGGTAACAAATAAAAGAATTAAAAGGGATGTTTACATAAAATACGTAAGGGAGAACCTCGTACCTTGGGACACTTTCGTTTAAAACTTCATAACTTGAGTAAAAATTGATGTATGACTTCGAAAATTGAAAATTCTATAAGCACACAATAACATCTTAATATTATGCTTAATAATCTTAATATATCACGATATTGTGTTACATTTTTGCAAAAACTTGAATTGAATAATCGAGGATATTTGTCCCAAGGTATAATCACAGCTTGTACCTTGGGACATCAATGGTTCTACCTTGGAACAAACTAAGCAAGACATTTTAAGCCCTGAAAGAAAAATATATATACTATTTTTTTTAAGAGCAATAAAAATTGTTTGGTTTTATTTGCAATAATTTTATTATAGAAAAAATGAACATTTTAATGTCATTTTTGACGTTTTCTTCATTAGACTTTGACCGGGTGACTTTGTCCTTACTCCGCGGCATCTGGATAGATAAAGACAAATATTGAAAACTAACTTACCTATAAATCTCTAGTAAAAAAAGTAATGCCTTGTACCTTAGGACCGTCTCAAGGTACAAAAAGTTTGCTGTCCCAAGGTACAAATTTCAATTGCATACAATAAAATGTCGTTATATTTTTTAATTAGGGAACTCCAGTGATATACGTTAAAATAAATAGTTACGAATGTGTATAATAACTATTTTATCCTTAATCATTTACTCACCTCAAAATGCTTCGAGTAAAATAAGGATTTATATGGATTACAAAAAAAAAAAAAAAAACAACGGCAAAAATCTCCAACCTTGCACATAAAAGAAACGAGTGAAAATGGCCAACTTTACTGCGTGTGTCAAATACTCATTAAATGTCAGTACCAATTAATTTACAGTACATTGGTTCTCAAATTATTGGCTTGTCCCGAGGTACAAGGTGTTCCAAGGTACAAGGATCTTCCCTATAGATAATATTTTGATACACATATGTATGTGTGAGTTGTGTAAATTGTGCACATTGTTTTTACCAAAATATTTTGAACTTTTAATCGCATTGAGTGCAATATGTATTTCATGAGTTTGGTTGTCATTAGTAACGTCAGAAACTTTTACGTCTACTATAATCTACATTATATTGGGATCAACAATGCCGCCGGGCGACGGATATTGTATACTGATAGCATTAGCTCCGCCGACGCACATAAATTTAATGCATAAATTCATAACCTTAATAAGTTCGGTCAAACCATTTTCCATTTTGTATTTTAATGGAAATTTCAATCCATTTTACATTTACAATGAAAATGCATGTATACTCAAATTTATGTGTATACAATATTAATTATAAAACTTGAATTGAACGACTTGAAGTCTAACAAATTTTAAGTTAAATGTAAGTTGATTTATTTGACTCAAATTTTTTATAACTCGAGTTGCAATATCACTCGAGTTAAATTTGTTACTAGAGTTGCAGTTCTTTTAAATCAAACTTTTCTGACTTAAGTTGTGTATGTGTACTACTATTTTTAAAACACGTCGATAAGAAATGTACTTCGAGTAGATGATTTTCATAATTTTATTTAGAAGTTGCAGTCGTAGCGTAATCAGGGTTTGAATATGTTAAGGCAGAATTAAATTTTACAGTATTTTTAAGTAACAATATTTGAAGAATTAAGTTTCGTTTTCATATCATGCAAACTTTGCAAAATTTTCTCAAAAGACTGCCTTTATTTAATTTCAGTACGTTTGAACTTTTTTTAAATTAATATAAATAATGATAAAAAAATTTATAGACTATTTTTTTTATAAAGTAACTATATAAATAAAGTAAAAGCATTTTGCATTTTATAATCCATTTTAAATAGCTATTTTCCATTTTCAATTTTAAATATATTTAGCAAAACCATTTTCTATTTTAAATGATTTCTATGAACCATTTTTCCCAGCCCTGATTGTGACATTAAATAGGTACTAAGCGTTGACATATAGTGATAGATATAGAATTAGTTATATCTTTCATTAAATTAAATTGAATTTACTTGTTTCCAATACATAATAAAATTGTTAGCTAAAATATTTAGATTTGTTTGTTTCTAACAAGTTACTCCTAAAGAAAAAAAAACTTTAATTAAAAATTTCAAATTTTGTTAATTGTTTGAGAAAATAGACTAAACTAATCCGAAACCATTTGGGGAAAATCAATTTCAAATTATAGATAAAAATATTTTTAAATCAGCTATGTTAGAATTCTGTACGGAAACAGTTATTTATAATTCTTGGTTCCGCTCGCCCAACGACTTAAAAATGGCCATCTTATATTTCAACAGAATTGTTAATTTTGACACCTTGAGACCTTTTCCGTAGATATTTCACTTTCTTCTTTTTTCGGAATCTCAATAATATTTGAAGAAAATTTTATCACCTTTACCTTATCTATTACCTTTCTGCTATTTAATTTGACTGAATTTCTGACAGACTGTTCTGAAATTCTGTACAAAATCAATTAGTTTCTTAGAGTTTAGCTTGTCCAACGACCCTAAAGTAGCAGTATTTTTATTTTGATAGGATATCTTAATTTCACAAAATTTTATTAATATCCGCACAGCGGTTAATTTTGGGTACTTTCTATGGCCCCAGAGTTTTGCATGATAATTTCAAACACACATTCACTTTCTTTGTGACTTCAATAGTATATTTGATTAAATTTGGTCAAAATTCATCTAGTCGTTCAGATGAGAAAAAATTTTGACTTCAGTCGAACTCGACTCAGCCGCCCCCACCACTGAGAAATTTTAGACCACTCATTGCACTAGAATTAAGAGCTATTTATGAGTTTTTGAACAAGTATAATTTTAATTTTTGAGCTCAACCCCGTAGTCTCCAAATTACCCTTAATTTATGAAATTTGAGAAAGAAGTAGATATTTGAAAAATAGAAAACAGCTTATACACTTTTAATTTGTCGTAAGCAACTTAAAATAGAATCATATATCTCTCTTTTTAGATAATAAAATTCGCATATACGTAAAACAGTAAGGTATATATGATTCTATATAAATTTTGATATTGCTTACAACGAGTCAAAAGTGTATTTGAATATCATAATGAGTAATATTTAAAAATAAAACACAAATATTGGTGGATAAGCATGGGTAGGAATGCCCTCGTATGAATTGTGTTGGCCTTTTTACTGCTAAATGCTATCGACTTAAAATTGAAATTTATTGATATTCAGCCCTTAAAATCTTAAACCCTTTTTTTAAAACCCCGATCAGCGGGCCACATATCATCAGTTTTGAAAACACCAAAATGACAATCTTCCTGTACCCTTTCAACCACATTTAGATATTTTGAAAATACCGAAGATGTAGCGAAAAATTTGACTCACGTGATGGCGCCCCGCTGCTCACGGCGTTTTATTATAATATCTGCTGGTAGTTATAATTTATTTTTTTATTTTACATGCGAAATTTTTAAATTTTGGTATGATTATAATTGTTTTCCTTTTTATAAAAAAAACAGTTTTTTAAAATTTAAGCGTTTGTTTTAAGGACTTTGAGTTTCGTGGATCAAAATGATGAAAAACAATCTTTATATGTATTAAGTTCCTTAACAATCTCTTAAATATTTTTCAAAATTTTAGAACTTTAGACCTATTGAGTTGGATTTGAATTAATGTAAAAATCGATTTTTTTTTGAGAATCGACATTTCTAAGCTACTGTACACATCATTAAACTGAAACGGCAGTAGCAGAAATATGGGGCTTTGAAAACCACCATCCCACCATCCGACTTTTTTGAGCGACCTCGGATAGTGGCAAACTACCGGGGCGGTTCTGGGTCCGGTGTTGGGTGGAGCAATATTTGGTCTCAAACCTAACGACATCTAGTGAAATTTTGTCTAACCTAACCTAACCTAACCTAACCCAACCTAACTAAACCTAAGAATTCAAAATTTCCCTAATTGATGGCGCAGCCACCTTCGAGCCTTGTAAATTCACTACTAGATGGCGCTCGTAGTCTGGATAATAGCGATCCCTGTGTGTAAGTTTGAAAAATTGTCAACAGATGGCGCAGCCAACTTCGAGCCCCGTAAATTCACTACTAGATGGCGCTCGTAGTCTGGAAAATAGCGATCCCTGTGCGTAAATTGTCAACAGATGGCGCAGCCGCCTTCGAGCCTTGTAAATTCACTACCAGATGGCGCTGCTCGTCCTGATACTAGCGATTGCTATGCGTAAGTGAGAAAAATTATCAACAGATGGCACCGATAATCCTTTTTGATAGTTAAAAGATGGCGTTGCGAGTTCCACCGGGAACTCTGTACCTTGATTAATAATTTTATCATATTCATAGCTAAAAACAGGTTTAAACTCGTATAAATTGTCAGCTGACGTCATTAGAAGGTATACTGATATTAATAACGAAGATTTCTGTCCAATATGCAAAAATGAAGTTTATCATATAATTGTTTATTTTTATCTGAAAGCAGGTTTAAACAGGTTTTCCTCTAAATAAAAAAAATTTTTTTTATATTAATAAATTTATTTAAAAGAAATATTTTACAACAAATATTTAAATTTTATTACAATAATATTTGTATATGGATATAACATTTTCCATGGCGTAAGTTGCTCTAGAATGATGGCCGCATCGAGGACTAGTGTATGTTGATGTGATGATTCCCAACTTGGGACAAATTGTTATTTCTTCAAAGTTTATAATGGGCGCTGATGGTAGTAGTCGTTTTAAATACTGCACTTTTTCTTCCCCTTTCGTATAGATGATTCGAGTTCTGTGTATATTGTTTATTAAAATGTATTGTAATTCCCCGTATTCAATATGTCCATCCATCCAGGAGAACCTATGATGATTTTTCCGCAACCAACGAGCTGTGCGATGATCTTTTTCACTTAATCCACAAAACGGTATTGGTGATTTGAACACACAGTGTTGTAGTATATAATCTTCACTATAATTTTCTTCGGAAGAATCGAATTTCAGCACAGCCAATTCTTTTATATAGAATTTCCCACTTGCTACATTTGGAAATCCTTGGAAGTCAACAATTGCCGCGTCGGTCGTCATTGTGCGATGTCTAGAGCCAAACTGTTCAGCTTAGAATTCAGCAACTAATGTTTTCTTTAAAATAAAACTAGTTTTTATAGGTGTGAGCTTGCTTAAAAAAGTCGTGTGTATGTAAGTTTACAGACGTCATTAAAAGATATATTGCTACGAACGAAAAATTTTCCGTTTAATATGTAAAAATAAAAGTTATGTTATAACTTGCTTTATTTAGAGTACAAACATTACTCGAATATTATAATTCACATAATTGTGTGCATGTATATTTGCTATAATTAGCCTTGTGTAATTTAAACAAACAGCTAATAATAGAAAAAAGTATGGAAACTATTATCAACAAATTTAATTTAGGATTAAAGGTCCCACACTATAGCAAGGTTTACGCTAGAGCGAAAATTAGTTTTAATTATTGTAAGAATTCGCATTCTTTTCATTTATTTAAAAAAATTGTAACTTAATCTGTACAGTACTCCGTTAAAGATAGGGGCTTGTATACCGTTAAAATCATATTTCACAATATGAATAGATTTTAAAAAAAAAAATCCTATTCTTTATATTCTTAAAACTTAATATTATGTAATATTCATAATTTAAACTAGTTTTAAACATTAAGTTTCTTCTCATAGATATTTTTAGTCTTAACTATTTGCACATATTCCCAATATTTTTAGAAAATTTTCTTTTAATATTTTATAGCTTATCTAAAAATTTATCTATTTTTATAAAAAAAAAAAATTTATTACTTCTTATTGTTAAAAATTCGTAAATTATGTGTATGTACAGGAAAACTATACATATTAAGTGGCTTCTAGTTTTTGTAAACGACTGTAATAGCATTTAAAGTTTTTTTATTTATTTTAGATAAAAAAATTTCGTTATCAGCGATAAATTGTGTTCGTTTTTGCATATTAATATACTCTTTTATTCAGTGTTTAATCATATTAAAAAAAGTCAAACATCTCAACTCTTTGTTACCTAAATTTGATTGATTTTTCGTCCAGTAAACTTGGGGATTAACTATACAGAGCCATATTTAAATTTTTCAATTCTAGAATCAATTTTTTTCGTTATAAATTCAAAGCCCTAATCTATATTTAATTATATATATATATATATATATATATATATATATATATATATATATATATATATATATCCCAAAAATGGGCAAGTTCTAGTATATTGTGTTAGCCTGAAAAAGAATTGAAATCGAAATAAATTGTCAAGTTCCAAACACATTTTTCGCGCAGAATCGGAATAAAATAATTGTTTTAAAAAATATACATCAAGCTTTTTTTAAGGTAAATAATAGAAATTTTTTATTAGAACTTGGGAAGTTTTTATTAATTTATCATGTATATTGAACTTGGTGTTAAAAACTTCCCAAGTTCTAATGAAAAATTTCTATTATTTGCCTTAAAAAAGCTTGATGTATATTTTTTAAAACAATTTATTTTATTCCGATTCTGCACGAAAAATGTGTTTGGAAGTTGACTGTTTATTTCGATTTCAATTCTTTTTTAGGCTAACACAATATACTAGAACTTGCCCATTTTTCACATTTATGTTTTTGGTGGGATTTCACGACTTTTTGTAACAAATGTAGTTTAATACAAACTTGTTCAATTTAGATAGTAGGATAGTAGGAAGTAGTACTTATTAATTTTTTTAGCAAATTTCCGAAACTGGAAATTCAGTTATTACAGCAGGTGTGATGACACGACCTAAGCCCGGGACCATAACAAAAATATGTTTTGAGGTCCCTAGAATACGAAAATGATATTCACTAAAATTTATATATATATATATATATATATATATATATATATATATATATATATATATATATATATATATATATATGTGTGTGTGTGTGTGTGTGTGTGTGTGTCGCCACGATAACTTTCGAATGAGAAACGTTTAATGTTTATGAAATTTCGTATGGAGTCTCAATTTTGATCTGGCTTGACTAAGTTCTTTAGCCAGACACATCGAATGCCCAGAAGTAGGTATCCGAGCGTTTTTTGCCAAAACACTAAATTTTCTGTCAGAATTAAACAACTTTTTAAATTTTTTTTATACCATTGAAAAAATGAGAAAAAATTATATAGGACATGTTTTTGAATTTTTACTTTACGTAAATTAATTCCAGAGAAAAATTAAGAAATTTGTTAGAAATGGATTAAAAAATTTCCAAAGGGATATTTGTTGTCTTTTTTTATTATATGGACAAACTATCTCCATTTCAATTTTTAAAATGGTACATTTTCAAAAAGGAAGCTTTTTGAGTGATATGTAATGGAAAAAATTTTTAAGCAAGACAATCGACGATATACATTTTTTCCACTCCCTCACCCAGGATCCATACATGTTTCTATCTCATGTTATTTTTTTTTAAAAAACTCCTAGTTTTGTGTTTTTATGTGATGACAATTTGAAATTAATTATTTGGCCCTTTCCACAATATATATTGTTAGACGCAAAGCGTAAAGCGTTAGAAATATTCTAATCTAATTTAAATAAACTTTGGTTCGTTTTTTTAAATTTAATTCATTTTATATAGATATTGTTAAATATCACGAAAATTTGCTGAAAATATCTCATTCCTTGGAATAACTTATTCATGGAATAAGTTATTAATGGTGATAATATACTTGAGAAACACATCATTGAAATAAAATGACCATATTCATGTAAAGACAGAAAAATAATAGCCACAGTTACCTGCAAGCCTAATTTAAAATAACTAAATTTGATGAAAACGGATCACAACTGAGAAAATCTAGTAGTATTTATACACAAGTTCAATTTTATTAATGTATATAACTAACCCCTTTAGCGGCTATCCCGAGCACAGCGCGTCATATTAATTATACAATTTGAATGACTCTCCCGATTTGAACTCGCCTCGTGTTGGTAACTGTAAGATGCTTTCATCTGCTATCGTAAAAGCATTATTAAAGCAAAAAATATCGAATAGGTTGGCCATATAATTATGCAATTAAATTAAGTATTTTCAAAGATCATTTTATTTGGTTAGTTTTACATGAGCCGCTAAAGGGGCTAATATTGCAATTTGCGATCTTTTTTATATTCAGACCAGGTCATTGCTTGACGTACAGCTATTGTTAGCTTCTGAATTTCAATTTGCAAGCAATCTATGATGCAAGTAACTTCGGAATCGATGTCGGAAAGCAATAGGTAAGTTTCGTTTTATTGTTTCAGGACTAACAGGTTTTATAAAAGGAGACAGTGCCTTGCTTATCAGTGGTAACTTAGAAAATACTTAGAAACCGACAGCGAATTGTCAAAAAACGTTCTGTTAGATCTTATTTTTGTCAAACACAATAAAATTTGTTGTTCTGTTGTACGAGTATGCTTCCTTATAATTTCTACCAAAAAATATAGTTCCTAGGAATTCCCAGATATAGTCTGCTATTTTTCTTAATTTTATATAAAGTGTTTTGGTAATTTAACTTTTGTTCTTCTAGTTGAAATTCCTCAGATAAAATACTGTCAGAAGTAGTCTTGGACTTGGATAGTAAAGTGCATTCACTTGACATGGATGGTGTAAGTGACAGTTCACTATCAGATTTTTCTTCAAATATAACTGAAAATTTTCACGTGCATTTACGTTTTACACATTTCTGAATAATTTTGGTTTCGTGTCTGTCTATCCGTCTGTGTGTTACAAGATTGCACCAAATAAGCAAAGAAAATATGTAACTTGGTTCCTAAATGGTCCCCTACGAATTTCATCGCAATCGGAGTAACGATAGCTATAGCACTACCGTAACCTTCTATTGAGTTACCAAGTGGTATAACTTCCGAACGATTTGATTCTTTTTAATGAAATTTGCATAAATTTTGAGGTTTGGCTGCTAAACGGCTCCTTACGAATCTCCTCGCAATCGGAATAATTTTGGCCACGGCGCTACCATGAAAATCCAATAAATATCTATATCTTTCTTGCTTATATATCCAATTCCCTAAATTTTTGATCCGTCCGTCCGTCCGTCTGTCTGTCTGTCTGTGTGTCGTCAGTTTGCACCAAGTGGCATAATTTCTGAACTATTCGATTGTTTTTAATGAAGTTTTCAGAAATTATGCAGTTTGGTTCCTAGATGGTCCTCTATGAATTTAATCAAAATTGAAGTAACGGTAGCTACGCCGCTACCATATCATTCCATTAATATATTAAATCCATTTCGGAATTGTTGAGACTATGGGGAGCGGAATCGTGCCACAGAGCAAGAAATTTTTTAAAATCTGTGATATTGTTGTTTTTATTTTTTAATAAGATCGTTTTAATCTGTTTTGTTTTAACGATGTACCACTGAGGGCTTTTTCCACCCGAGGTGGTACATCATCTTTTTATTCTTATCTGTGATATTTTGTTGTGCCGCTGTGGGCTTGCTGTTGTGGCCCTTCAGCGGTTTTGGTTTTAACTACTTATTGCGGCACTGGTCGGCCTGTGGCTCCCCAGTGACGTAATAAGATTTCGCTTTTCCTGTGATATTTCTAGTCAGTATTTTCCACTCCGAGGCCCTTTACACCTCGGAGATTCATCGTTGGATTTCAGACCTTGGTGACCGGACGCTCTGGCTAGCCCTTAGCGTACCGCCACCAAAGACTGTCCGTACTTTTTAGGCCCTGGGATGGCAGGGCTCATCGTTGAATTTTAATATGTGTATATTGTCCATTGTCTATTGCATTTATGTGTTCCTGTCTTTATGTGTTGTTTTTATCTTTACTGAGTTTTGGCGGCGCATGCCCTTAGTAGGCGATGCCGCCGGGTGCTACTGACCGCGCCATCCATCGGCAGCAGTACCCCAATTTTAATTAAAAAAAAAAATATATTAAATTGGACCAAGTGCCATAACTTCTGAACTACTCAATTCTTTTTTATGAAATTGTCAGAAATTATGCGAACTGGTTCGTAGATGGTTCCCTACAAATTTCATTGAATTCGGAGTAATAGTATCCACGGCGCTACCATGAAATCCCATTAAATGTCAATATCTTATTTACTGCTAGTCCCACTTGGCTCAAATTTTTCCAAGTATTTTGGGGGTAGTTTCTAACATATTTTTAGTTAAATAATAAACAAATCTGAAATATCATAAAGTAACGCTCACATCTATTAATATTATTTTTAGTTATTTTATACGAGGAAGCTGTGTGCCACACTCAATTGGCAGCGTGTTTTCTTGTTTTTTTGATCATCCGTCTGCCCTTGTAAGCCTGTTAAAAGTCACAGCCCCAAAAAAAACGGTGCCAATGATTCAAAGAAAACCATTAGTTCGACTGAACTAAAATTGGATGAATTCTCTTTATTATGATGTTTTTTGTAAGTCTATCTAGAATTAAGTACACTTAATTTATAACGATACATTTTCTGAAAAAAGTGCTTAGGACCAAAGTTATAGAGTTCAAAGTGATGCACTTGATGATGACTTTGAAGTTGACCTTGGGGTCAATTTCCAAAGTCATTTGAAAATCATTTAATATTTTTCAAAAGGAGTAGGTAGTTTACTTTTCATCCCTAAATAGTTCAAAGTATATTCGAACGAATTTCACATGCAAGATAGAAAATAAGTGATCAAGAAGTAATTTTGGAAAATACTTGCTCAACGGCAATCGGGAAAATATTAGTTAATCATATGTTCAATTTAATTCCTAATATGATAACTACAGAGTAGCAATAAAAATCTTAAAAAATTTTGAAAATTTCTAACATAGCATAAAGTTAATGTTTAGCTTACAATTGGAGTGATATTAAATGTTTTCGTAACTTTACTTCTAAAATTACTTACAAAAATGTTTTCTTCTAGTTTTTTCTATAAATTTGCGCCTATTTTTCCATTACGTTAGGTTTTTTTTTTTGTTTTGCTTTTTGTTTTGCTTTTTTTTTAAAAAAAAAATAACGCAACAAATCAATTTTGAAGATAGATTGAGTCAATACATGAAATTACTGCTTATAGGTACAGGAGATGGTCAAAGTTCGATAACGGCTAATCATTTTCAACTGACTTTGAAAATCGATTTCAAGGTCGACTTCAAGGTCACCATCAAGTGCATCACTTTAAATTCTACAAATTTGCGACTCAGCACTTTTTTCAGAAAATATATCGTTTCAGATATATTTAGCTATAACTGTTTTCATCTACAGGGGTTGAAGGGCGTTTTCTACCCCTAAAAAGCGTATTTAGCCGAAATAAAAACACGTATTTAGTATTTTTCGGTGTTTAATAAGTATGTTAAGTTTCATTCAAATTGGCGAATATTAGTTGGGTAGTGTTATTTGTCAGAATGTTTTGCCGATCTAGGTTTTTCAATATTTCTTTGCTCGTTTTCAGAATTTGTATTTTAATTTCTACGGACAAATAACTCATTTTTTCTTTGATTTGAGTAACTTTTATTTGCTGATGTTGACCATTAATTGATCGAAACATATCAAATATTTTTCAATGATTTTTTTAGCGAATTTCGAAAATTTTGAAAATTTTTTCATCGTTGGTAAGTTAAATTATTTAAATTAATTAATTAAATGATAATTAAAATTCACATAGTGTTTGAAAAATTATCAAAACTGGATCGGCTGGGACTCGAACCCGGATCTCTTGGTTACTAGCCAAGCGCCTTACCAATTAGGCCACCGGCCGTTCGTTCGAGTGCCACTCCAATTCCGATCATCAATCAAACACATCCTGTCTTTAATGCGAGACGCAGTTACACTTTTTAATTTCAAATGTTATCGAGTGCCTGTGAAACATTATTAATGTATGGCGGACTTTTGTCCGTATTTTAAACATACACCAGTATTCATATGTTCACTTAATGTCCAGCTTTAGTTGATACTTGAACACTCCATGTACCTTGGCAAATGGCCAATTCATTATGTTAATTAAAATTCACATAGTGTTTGAAAAATTATCAAAACTGGCTCGGCTGGGACTCGAATCCGGATCTCTTGGTTACTAGCCAAGCGCCTTACCAATTAGGCCACCGACCGTTCGTTCGAATGTTCAAGCATCAGTCAATGCTGGACAGTAAGTGAACATATGAATATTGGTGTATGTTTAAAATGCGGACAAAAGTCCGCCATACATTAATAATGTTTCACAGGCACTCGATAACATTTGAAATTAAAAAAAAAATTATTAAATGATGTCCACAAGAACCTTACGGACTACCATAAGTTATATGAGATCCCTAGGACCCTTTTTTTACTGTTAGGATAAACTTTTTACTAAAATTATTTTAAATGAATATAGGTTATGTTGTATGAGTTCCGCCAGGGTTCACTGATCCCATTATTTGAAAAAATAAACTAACCGTCCAGTTTTGAAAATTTTTTCACTGCTACAGAGCTAAACTGTTTTAGATCGATATAAATTACGTTATGTAAGGTCTGCTAGGATCCATGGGACCCAAAAGTGTCAAAAATAAACTAACCGACCGATTTTGAAAATTTTTTCACTGTTAGAGATCTAAATTATTTTAGATGGATACAACTATGCTTCATAAGGTCCGTTTGGGTTCTTGGGTCCCAAAAATATCAAAACTAATTACCCAGCCTATTTTAAAAAATCTTTTACTCTTAGAAAGCTAAACTATTTTAAATAGGTACAGTTCTTAGATGAGATCCGCCAGTGCCCAATATTTGGAAATTCGCTATGTTATGCAGATGCTGCGACAGAGGCATTTTGATTTGCGGTCTGATTTTGTTTCATTTTTACGTTTTTGAGCGGATCTTTTACTGTACGATTCATTTGGTATTTGAACAGCGATAACATTTGGTCGCAAAATCCACTCTCTATCCGGAATTTTTCGAATTTTATTCTTTTTAAGGACAATTTTGTTTATATCTGTTCGATACAAAGATCTAAGCCTATTGTACTCTTCTATTGCACTTTGTTGTGTTTTAATCTGACTCGGGTCGAAATTTATTAGGTGAGCACCTTGGAGATGCCTTACTCTGGATAATGCCACATATGCCTGACCACATGCGATTATTGATGAACCAATATCTAAAAGGGCACTATCCAGACTTAAGCCTTGGCTTTTATGAATTATTATAGCGTACGCCAAACAAATTGGGAATTGTTCCCTGTATACGTAAGCCCCACTGAAAATTTCGAATTTAATTTTCACAGGTTCTAAATCATAAATTAAACCATGACTGAATTGTATATTAACTTTGACCACCCTCCTTCTGTCTTCTATATTCCACTGGACTTGTTTTACGGTGCCAATCGATCCATTTACAAGACCTATACTGACATCGATATTTCTTCTTAACATCACGCGGGCTCCTATTTTCATTTCTTTTTTCTAGGCCTGCAGTAAACGAAGATTCCTCCTCATGTTTCTCCAAAGCCTCTCGTGCTCTTTTATGATAATATCTAGGGCAGTCGACTTCGTCCAGTGCAATTAATACTATTTCGGGTTGCGTTATACTACTCAACATAGCTTGATTCAGTTGAGCACACATGATATTTGGTGCAAGTAAGCACACGGTGTGTTCATGTAAAATTGAGAAATAAGTTATTAATTTCTTAAGATTGTCGTCATTTGATTCACTATTTAATTCTAATAATCTGCTGGATAACAATAACTGATCTTCCTTGGTTACTATACCTAGCCTTATACGGTTTAACATATCTCCAAACACTGAATCATTTTTCTGTCGCATATTGATTGTTAGCTTTCATAGGAAAATAGTTCCTTCCATAGATTAGGGGCGCTTAAAGACTGGAAGTACTTACTTGTATCTGAAGATGAGATATCCACAAAAGGAGAATTTTCTCTTATAGGCGGCAACTGCAGAAGATCTCCAAATACTAATATATGCTTACCTCCAAACCAGCCATTACCTTTTTCCAGAGTATCGTAAATTTCACTGAGGCGCAAATGAATATACTTTAAAGTTATGTTTGATATCATTGATACCTCATCAATTATAAAAAGGACTACTTCCGAAAGGTTTATTCTTAAAACTTGTAAAACTTGATCAGATAATGGTTTATATGTAGGTGTAAAACTATGTTCGATTGGCAGAATCTGCTATGCCTGTTGGAGCAGTTATAGCTACATTTTTATTCAATGATTTATTTATCCAGCTTTTAATAGTTGTTACGTTCGTCACTGTTAGGACTTGCTCCAAATGTAATAAATCTTTAAACGCCAAGTAGGCTTCCGTTTGAATCGTCGGTCGCCTCCTTCGGTTAACAAATCGATTCGTTCGATGAGGCGTGATTCTGAAGAATGGACTTCATGGTTGTCTACGGTTCGCAAATTTTGTGTTCAACCACCACCTAGCAATAATTGTGAAAATCCAACGTACTCATTTGTTTCAGTCAATAACGACTCTCGTCCTTACGTCCGTCTGTATATTTCTGGACGTAAAGTCCTCGGCTTAATCGACTCCGGTGCTGCCGTGACAGCAATTAGTTCAAAATTTTACGACCAAATTAAACATAACCTTCCACCGTTATGTAAGTTAAGCCCATTTACCCAGATCACTGTCGCAAACGGTTCGTCTTGTGAAATAAAAGGAAAAGCTTTTATTCCGTATAAATTTCATAACCTTACGTACACCGTACCTACGCTGGTTATTGAAGGTCTCTCCAATGATCTTTTATTAGGAGTGGACTTTATCAAAAAATTTTGTATTTCGATCGACTTTGCTCGTAGCACATATCAGTTCGTCGGTTCTGATATCTGTTCATTAGAGCAAAATCAATCATTAACTGATGACCAACAGCGTAAACTAGAAAATTTAATTAAAAGCTTTCCACAACCAGATAACTTGCCCTGCACATCTGCTATCGTACACAAAATCGATACTGGCGATGCCCAACCAATTAAACAGCGGAATTACGTTGTGTCAAAACCTATCCACGATTTTATCAATCAAGAGGTTGTCTTTGGATATTATAGAAGCCGCTCAGAGTCCCTGGAACAATCCGATTGTGGTAGTTAATAAGAAATCCACTGATGGAAGTCCTAAGTTTCGATTTTGCCTTGATTTTCGGAAACTTAACGCAGTTACCAAAAAACATGCATATCCACTACCATTTATGCATCAGATACTTGACCGTTTAGGTAATGCGAGTTGGTTCACTACGTTAGACCTTAAGTCCGCCTTTTGGCAAATCCCTTTAGATCCTAGTAGCCGTCCTAAGTGTGCATTTTCTGTACCCGGACGTGGCCAATTTCAGCCAAAACGAATGATGTTTGGATTAACCAATGCGCCTGCTACTCAGCAATGTTTAGTGGATACTATTTTAGGTCCTGGTCTCGAACCTTATGTTTTTGTGTACCTTGATGATATAGTCATCGCTAATGCATCTTTTGATGAACATGTCAAAACTTGATATGAGGTGCTAACTCGTTTGAAAGCAGCAAATCTGACGCTTTCTTTAGAGAAATGCCATTTCGCGAAACGCGAAATTAAATATCTTGGTTTCGTAATAAATTCCTCAGGTATACAAGTTGATTCCGATAAGACCAGCGCAATTGCCACTTATCCAATACCTAAATCAGTTAAACAAGTCCGTTCATTTTTGGGAATAGTATCGTGGTTCCGTCGATGGATTCCACATTTTTCGGAACTTGCTGCTCCTCTAGTTAAACTTACGAGGAAAAATTGTAAGTGGAATTGGGACGATACCACCCAAAAATCTTTTGATGCTTTAAAGAAATGTTTATTATCACCACCCATACTTAACTGTCCGGATCCGAATTTACCTTATACGATACACTGCGATGTGTCCAACTTTGCTCTCGGTAGTTGTTTAACGCAACAAACTTCTGATGGTCAGGAGAAAGTAATTGCATACGCTTCCCGTGCGCTTACTAAAAATTAAATTAACTTTTCCGTAACCGAAAAGGAGTTACTCTCGATCTTGTGGTCGATTAATAAATTCCGAGGTTACGTTGAGGCCACCCGTTTTACGGTTGTTACGGATCATTTTGCCTTGAAGTGGTTACACAACTTGAAAAACCCTTCAGGTTGACTAGCACGCTGGAGTCTGCAATTGCAGTCATACGATTTTAACATCGTACATAGAAAGGGATCATCCCATACGTTGCCTGACGGTTTGTCCCGTATACCTACCGACGTTAACTTAATTGAAGTTACTAATACTCATTATGATCGTTGGTATCGGAGAATGTTAGCTAAAGTTGAACGGTTTCCCGACAAATTTTCCCACTGGAAAATTGAAGATGGCAAATTATATAAATTCTGTACACCTGTTAACCCACTAAATATAGATGAAGATCCTTGGAAGTTAGTATTACCCACTTCACTCCGTACAAACGCTTTGAGTGAATGTCACGACAATATTACTTCCGGACATTTTGGTGTTTATAAAACCTTATGCCGTTTAACCCAATTTTATTATTGGCCAGGCTTACGCACCGACGTTCTACGTTATTGTCGATCATGCCAGGTTTGTGCTCAGCACAAAATCGAACGTAAGTTACCTGCTGGATTTATGGGTAAGCGAGTTATCAATAAACCCTGGTCAGTCTTATGTACTGATCTCGGAGGCCCATATCCCATGTCTACTAACCGAAATCGTCACGTTTTCGTTCTTTCAGATTTATTTACCAAATATACATTAATTTTTCCACTACGTGAAGCAAACGCGAAAGATATTTTAAAAATATTTGATAAGGTATTCCTTACTTTTGCGTTTTGTGATACCATAATTTGCGACAATGGCACACAGTACGTATCTGGTCCAGTACAACAATATTTTAAAGACCACAATGTACAGGTTCAGCTTTCTCCTAAATACCATCCACAGAGTAATCCCGCTGAACGTGCTATTCAAACCGTAAAAACCCTAATTGCTTCATATATTAACGAAAATCAACGAGATTGGGATTCGAATTTAGACGCTTTTAACTTCGCTATAAATTCGGCAGTACATCACACTACTCAATTTTCACCCGCATACCTTATGTTCGGTCGTGAATTTAAATTATTAGGTACCCCATCATCTCAAAATCCTGTACCTTTCGACATTGACCTCAATAACTGTCCTGAACGTATACGTAATTTATCGAATGCATGTCGTATTGTACGTGAACGTATTGCTAGCTCACAGGAAAGTAGCGCTAATCGATACAATTTACGTCACCGTTTTGCTTCATTTAATATAGGCGACTACGTTTGGAAAAGACATTTTCCATTATCAAGTGCTGGTGAATACTTTAGCTCCAAATTAGCACCTAAATTTATCAAATGTCAAATATCTAATAAACTTTCTGACAACCGTTACGAGTTAGTATCTATCGATGGTAAAAATTTAGGCACATACCATGTCTCTATGTTAAAATCATACGTTGAGCGCCAACAATAAAAATCAATTTAGTAGTCCATATTATCTATATTATCTCTTATCTTTTCACTACGTTTAATTATTCCTTTTATTGTACGTAAATACACTGTTACATTTTTACAATATTTGGTGATTACCTTTTTTATCTAATTTACATTCAGTCCGTCTGCTGTTATCAGTCCGTCTGTCATTTATATTTTGCCGCACTGCCTCGGCATGCAGAATTTGGCAGTTGGCCGTTCTTTACAATCGTTTTGCCATTGGAGGTAAAAACCCTCGAGAAATTGCGATTAAAATGACTCTATCAACTTGTCATTTATATTTTATATGGTGACAGTCATTATTTTCCAGTCAATTATTCTCATTTTATCTCTTCTAGTCCGTCCGTTCGTCTTTTACCCTTCACCTTAACATTTGTAGTCCGTCCGTTCGTCTAAATTACTCCTATTAACCTCTATTTGTCACCAAAGTTAATTTACATTCAATTTATATTACTGCCCTTAATAAAATGTAATATATCTTTACCTTTAAATTGCTATCTGATTTTATTTAGTGGTCATTTGACACTTTTTCTATGTGTAATAAATGTGTATTTACGTTACTCTCTATTACATTTAAAATTTAACTACTTTTGCCTTTTTATAAATTTACTCCTTACTTAAAATTGCATTTACCTTACGTGTCACACGACAAGAACTTTCGTATTCATACTCGAATAATTTTTCCTATTTAATTATATTTACGTTTCCGTTTACTCAGGCTTTTCCTGAAGGTAAACGAAGGCCTTTAGTTAACATTTCGCGATGTTGCTTGGGGCACGACATGAATTTGAAATCATGTCATTTAATTTTGCTCTCTGCATTACCTATATTCTCTTTACCTTATTTGTATTTTTTTTATTAAATTAGTTAAGATTTAGTTAATAAGTATCTTCCGTTTCGTCAGGTGTCAACTTGATCGAAACGAAGGCTCTTTGCTAATGTTGACTGACATTACTTGGGGCATGACATAAACAGAATTTATGTCATTTAACATTAATATTTCTCTAATTTACGTTATCTTTATTTTGCGTTTACCTTTCGTAATAGAATCATTACGTTTTCTTTACCTTTTTGTATTACCTTTATGTACTAAAATTTAATTAGGGTTAATTAGCACTAAAATTAGTTTAACATTTGGTAATTTAAAAAATTTAGTTTATAGAATAGTAATAATTTAATTTAGTGTGCTACCATTTCGTCCGGCTTACGTCTGATCGTAATGAAGGCTCTGTGGCTAATTTTTCGGAATTAGTTTAACCCGATTTTATAACAGAGCAAGGCATTGTGGGAGCAATTTCATTTAATTTAAACAAAAATTTTTTTGTTCGCAATTCATTAGTAATTTAAACTTAAGGTTTTTCAGGGTTTTGCTTGTGTGTTCATATTACTACAATTTTTACCTAAATAATTTCAACAGTCACTTATTAAATTGAGTTCGTTGTATTTTTTTGTTGTTACCTATAATAGTTTTATTTTTTGTTTTCTTATATTTCTAGTCAATGGGAATTGAAAATGGCTCGTGATTATGCTAATTACAGGGAGACTCACTCAATTTTTTTTCTTTTCTTTTGTATTTCGTTCGTTGTGGGCTGACCAAACATTATGTTTATTACAGCACAACGATTTATCTTACCTTTTCTCTTTGTAGGTCCGGCCGACCACTATAATTTAGTATTGCGGGGACTTACATAATTTTCTTTTTCTATTTTCGAGTGATCTCTGGCTGACCGGCTAATCATTGTTCCATTGCCCATATACAATTTTGCAAAGCAAAGCGCTTAGGCGGATCTATATTTGAGCTAAATCTCAAATTTAATTGAAATTAATTGAATTTATATTTGTCTCAGACAAATTTAGTTAGTAAGTTAGTTTAGTTAACTATTATTGCGATTCTTCGGATTTATGTCTGAGCTGTCAGACTTAGGTTAAGTAAAATTTTTTCATTAGTAACCTGAAAAGTACAACGAACCTCAAAAAGAAATGAATTTCGATTAAAACAACTAATTTCAATCTCAAAACCCTATTTCAAAAAAAAACTTGCCTTTTTATCCTTTATATTCCGTTCAGTCACTACTATACATTTTGTACATACCGCACTATACGAGAATGCTGAAATTTTGGTAAGATTAATCAGTTTGGCGCCCAAATTTAGCAAACACATCTTTGCTAAAATAGAAATCACTTAACTGCTTTTAGGATATCTAATCTTACTATTCAAAAAAAAAAAAAAAAAAAAAAATTTATCAAAATTTTTTTTTAACGGGTCGTTAAGAGTGTTACGTTCTGTAGAACGTTTTGAGAATTTTTATAAAAACAAAAAAAAAAAGAAAAATTCTTAATTTCCTAAATTAATTTTTTTGAACTTTTTATTGCCTCTAACTGTACCTTTTTGTTGAAATCAACTGTACATTGAGTGTGTCGCATTTATGTCAATTTTTTTTTGTATGTTGGTATTACGACTGCAATGCAATTTTCGCGCTATATTAGCTTATATATATATACCGGCTGTTCCCTTGTGACAGCCTCATTTCTTTAATTCGATTTTTATCAATCACGATTGGACTTCTGTGAACAGGAATTTTGTAACTAAATATGTGAAAATTGGTATAAATTTTTTGGAAGTGGATATTGAGTGACAAGTACCATAGTGGAAATTAGTATGTAAACTGGAAAGCACATGTTACCTTTAAATGGACAAATTCGGGATGAAATCAACTCGCTGACGGTTTAGATTTGGAGTTTACGCCCTTTTATTACATCTATACTTGGACAATCATCACAGTTTCAACGTTCTAAAGTCCATTTTACATCATCTTCATAGTTTAGTTAAGTAATCCTTTTTGGCATGTTTTATTTCCTTTTTTTTGCAAATTAATTGCATGGTGCTTTCCTTAATTAATAAATTAACTTTTGTTTGGTGAATCTAAAGTGTAAAACAGTTGACTTTTCTGCAATTTAACTTTCTTGTAATGCGTAGTTTTCATTTAACGTAAAACAGTTGAATCTCTATACGTATTAACTTTTCTGTCACTCAAACTTTTGTTAATTCTTTATAATATTCTAAAGTTTTCATTAATTGTAATTAAGGCTACCTACCTACACGAATTACATAACCTACCTAACCTAATCATGAATTTTAAATTATAACGTGCATGTATTAGTCAGTAAATATTTCTATCTTGTTAAATTTCCATATCTTTCTTACGTTCTTTTTTTTTGCAGTTTATTAAAATTATTGTATTTCGTAATTTTCTCTATATTTTCCTGCGTATGCTAATTTTCTTGTTCTTTATTTTATCTTGCAAAAATATATACTGACTAACAAACTTTTAATATTATGTAATCTATTTCTATACTTATTTGTTGCTATTTCAAAATTACTTTGTTGCTACTTTACAATTTTCCTAAATTTTAATAATTTACATTGTAATTGTTATTTAACCAAGAAATTGTTGTTAATTATTTACTTTTATCAAATAATTTTATCACTCAATTATCTAAAATTTTTTTGTACAAAACTTCATTTGGGAACAATCTGGAACAAACCTTCACGGCCCTGATATTGTACCAAAAATTGTACAATTAAGCAATGAAACAAAAAAAAATATGTAAGACTGAACTAGCCAAAGAAAATAAATTTTAATTCAAACTGAAAATTTTTATTATTTAAAATTTCCCTTTTATTTTTTTTTTCAGGCAATAAGAAACTTTCTTAATTCAAACATTTAAAATTTTATTCTAAATAAATTTCTTTTATTTACTTTGAATTTTCTAACATATTATTAATTAAATAACTTTTTCCTGTCCCTCCAGTACCACTTATAAAAACTCTTAAGGGTGCAGATTCGTCGGTTAGTTTTGTGGTGACCATATCAAATATTTTTTTCTGATCCAAATTAAGATTATCTATCATTTATTTTCATTTCCTCGTCCGAAACAACTTCTTTTACATTTTTGAAATCTTCCATTGCATTTCTGGCTTCTATTGGCTCAAAATCTAAAGCGTTTTCAGGCCCTTGATCTTCTTTTTCATAAAGCTTATTTTCTTCAATTTCTGAAATCTTTGCGTCGATCATTTCAAATGCTTTCTCTATATTTTCAACAAACTAATTTTGTTTTTCACCATAGTTTAACCCATCCTTAGTTGTGTCTTTTACTAAATTGAAATCTTCAGTATATGAACACTGACCCATTTTTAGTTCAGTAATATTTCTTCAGCGCTTGAAGCAAAGAACATAAGCAAAATTGAATAATAATACTTTTCTGGAAATTAATTTATGTCATACGCATAATGGTTTATTAAATAAGATCGTTCTCTCTTTTCCAAATATTTATTAGAGGCTAGTTCGTAATACTGTACGTGAGATGATACAGGACGTGTATTTGTCAAGTCATACCATCGGGCGAAGTCATATAAATTAATATTTTCTAAGTCTTTAGGTCTATGTGGATAATGATTGTCTAACCATGATTCGAAAAATATATCCGTAGATGCTGGCTCAAGGGTATTAATTTCGTTTTTGGATTTTACTCATCTATTCCTGTACATATTGACGTCTAGCCATCTAATAGTTGTTTGTGGATCTGTTCCAGAGAGAGGTATGCCTAATAAAGTGTCGCAAGCCTCAAGAATACCACATTCCCTATTATGAAGAGCACGCAAACCCACATTGTATAATCTACTAGCAAGAGGTTTCGTAGAATTAATGTTTTCAAATGACTCTATTATATGTCTTTTTTCTCCTTTAGTAGTATATTTTGTAATATAATGATTTAAAACAGCTCTTTTCTCTCCAACGTATTAAATATCCATATTTCCATTCCATGCTAGAAGAATGGCAGGGTTTTAGTCGTTAATAAAAGTACATTCTTTGGTCCTGGGTATATTGTAAAGCCCACTGTTTGACGATAAAATTTTCCTTGCTGCTACAGATTCAGTGACGTTCCTAATATTGATTTGGTCGATGATGGGACGAGGGAAACTAAATTTACAAAATGATCTATACCCAGAATTAGTTTTTTTCTTTCTTAAACAGTAGCTGTTATATTTATGAGTTTGATATTTAATTACACGATCGTATAAAGTGGGTGATACATTTTTTATCTGGAATGATGCACGTGACATATTTAGTTATAAACTCAGCAACTTCACATAAAGTATTCTCGTCCAATACAGGTGCATCTTTAATCCATAGCATTAAGTGAAATGTTGTAATCCTCTAGATTGATACTCTCGTCGCCAGAAATAATGTTCAGTTGTACCTAATGGGGCATCAGATGATGTGAGAAAATCTAGCATTTCTCTAAATTGAATTTCGATAAACCTAGACGCTGCGACAGGATCTAGAGCTACCAATTCACTTATGGATTTGTTGCACATATCTGACCTATTAATTTGTTTGGGCTAATGGTTAGAAACCAAGTCGCTGGACCATAATGTTTGGTCATGCAGACAACATCGCTCCTCGGCTTCTTCCAAAATTGCTCTGTATTTCTTAATCGTCCAAATATTGCTGTCAGATTTCCTTCTAGTTCTTCATTGTTTAGCATTTCTAAGTATTTTTTCGCTGTTAGTCTTTCTTTTTGTTTAGTGACGTTTAATTTATAGTAAATTCCAGCACCTAGTTGGCGTAAATTAGAGTCATTTAAAAGATAAAATAAATATTGCTGGTTTCGCCTGAATTTTAAATATTTTGATGTTAGCCTGCATTTAATAAATTCGGAAGGAATTAGTTCTTTTTTCGTGGATGGTCTTGCCCAAATTTACCGTCAATAAAAGTATCTGGGAAACATTTCACATCCATGTGCTGATCGCGGTTATTCAACGGGGCTGCATTTATTTTCAACATCTGGTAAAGTGCAGATGCTGAAACATTTTGTCGTCCTTCGCGGAGGGGATATATGGTGTATTGCTCATAATAATTTTGAACGTTTTCTGTTATTTGTGTGAGTAATTCGTTATTATTATCGTTGAGTTCATTAGCATTTTCTGTTCTTTCTTGAATTGCAAAATGAAGCTCTTGATCAAAGTTGTTTAACAATTCAGTAGGATTATGAGGAAGAATAATGTGTGTGTAGTGTTCGTTATTATATTTTAGAAATTTTAATGCCTGGTAAACGTTATTAACGTTTACTAAATCTTGCCAAATCACCTTATCTTTGTTTGGGCTGCTGCGCACTAATATATATAATTCATGGTTTGTGTTTAGTGGTTCCTCCGGTCTTGGTAATTTTTTTAGTGTTGCTTCAAGTAGCATAGGTAAATAAAACGTTCTTCCTTTTACTTTTTTAATCATTTCTCTGTATGGAATTTTTTTATTACCCACTGGGACCATACTTGTCGCGACCTGAAATGCCTTTGCCCGTTGTATTAAAATTTTTTCAAAATCATTAAGGTTCTTTATTTCGTCCGGTATTGCACTAACATGAAGCCCATTAAGCACACAATTGGCTGGTAGTTCATTGGATCGCAACTTCTGTAGGCAGTTGTGACAAATATGAGTACTTGGAGTAATTTTATTGTTTTTTATGTACTGCTGAAGTTCTATCCATATATTGCTTTCTAGCGGTTTTCGTAATCTACTTAATTCGGTGATGCCCCTTAAACAAAGAAGTCTCTGGTACGAAATGCACTCATTTTTCGGAGTATCAAGTGATCGCCGTTTTAAAGAATCAAACGCAGCTCGATATTTTTGTATAATGTCATCTTCGACTAAACTTGGTTCTGATGAATTGCAGTCGACAGCAAGTAATTTATTGCCATTGTGTTTAACGTTTACTGGATTTTCGAATTCTCTGAGTCTTTCGACATTTATCGAATTTAAAGCTTTATCTATTTCTATTACTCTTTTGCAGTCATTACCCATTTGATATAATTCCCTAACGATTGACCTTAATTTTGGAAAGTGAAGTTTTATGCTGATTAAAAATAATAAGTTAGAACAATATATATTGTTGTCATCTAATACTAATAATTTGTAATGATCGTAAGAAGACTGGGTTAAAAAATAATTAAATGTTTTTTCTAAATTTTGTAGAATTTTTTCATCCAATAAACATTTATTTTCATTACAATTCCAAATCATATCTTTATCGAGTTGCTCTTCTGAACCTCTTAAAATAGCTTTACCTTCACTATTAATCGTGATTGGCTTATCGTCTTTAAATGGTTTGTATGATGTTTCATAAAAATATGCTTCCTGAGTACAACGATGTAATGACTTTCCAGCTAACACGTTGAATTTTTCTTTTAGATTACAGTTAGATGGTAGACAATTAAATTTTTCAATTGCACTTATAATTTTTATTACGATTTACTTTGGGATGCTTTTGCATATATTGTGTCACGGCTTTACAATTTACCTCAGGATGTTTCTGCGTATATCGCTCCACAGCTTGACGATCTACTTCAGGTATCTTCTGAGAGTATCGGGCTGATGCTTGCCGATGTCTAGCTGGATGGGTTACTGTGTATTGGGACTTGGACAGTCTTCTTTGTTCTGGGTGATTCTCTCTGTATCGGTGAGCCGCTTCGCGTAATTGTTCGACACGAGACTTATCTGAAGTTTTTGGTCGACCGCCTCTATTTTTTTTCGGTCGACCTCTTTTGTTTGCATTAGTTTTTATTAGAGTGTTACGTTCAATGCTTGAAATTGTCTAGGAAATTTGAAAAGAAATACAAACATTGTAATGACCAGATACAAGTAAATTATTTCCAGTATAATCAAATCGTTTAGCGGTATTTGTTTAGGTGCCGAAACAACCTAGTAATACACCATTGGAATAAACTTCAAATTTAAAAGGGTACATCATTCCTGCCGCTCTCAATTCTGCAGAAGAGCCGTATGCCCGTGGATTTAACATAGACAATATATATTCTCCAGGTGAATTGTATGGATCACCATACTCATTGAAAGTCCAAGCGCCATATTCTGGCCAATTCTGCGCAACATAATGGACGATTCCAAATCTTATTTGATTAGTTTCTTCTAAAGTAATACATTCAAGCAACGAGTAAGCTATTGCATGAAACAAGCAACTACCGTCTGCCAGCATTTGAATAATAGTATGCCGTATGGTTTCCCCATTTATTAACAATTCGACAACATCCATCGTTAAAATTTTTGAGTAATGTCCGGTATCGTTACTCCAAACAAATTGTAACTCCTTACTTGATATTGTAATTCTTTTTGAACTTAATAAGTTAAATTTTCTTTTTAACTGAGTAAATTTTAATTGATTAATTAATTGCAATCAAATAGTCAATACTACAGTGACTTTATAATATACTTGATAACAGTGTGGCCATTAGTAGGTCTAGTTTTTTATTGGTTGACGCCATTTTCAGGCCAAATGCATTGAATTTGTATACCTTGTTTATTCTGTTACTACGGTTACTCACTTCAAATTTGGCCTGAATATGGCGGATATGGTTCCAATGGCCACACTGTTATAAAGAATATTATACAGTCACTCTAGTCAATACTATTTACAATCAGAAACTATAGTTACGTTCAGAATAAAATTTAAAATTTGTTGGAATACAAAATATACGTGTTGTAAAGTGAAGTGAGCTGTATATAAAAGTAGGTTCATCTCTATGAATACAGTGATTAGACAATGAAACTGAACTGTAATGAAATGACGTGGATTGACGTGGATGACGTGTTTCTTTTGAAATTTGTAACATTTTTGTAATGTCGTGTCAGTCAGCCAAAACACGTACACTGATATACATGTAAATTCTGTAAAACTATTTTATACTTTTAAGTTTCCATTTTAATAAAATCTCAAGTATATATTAAACAGTTTGTAGTGCTTTTTATTGTTTTAGGTAATAATCATAACAGGTTATGGGCTTATCACGATTTCCACTTGCGTGAAAGTATTTAAAATAAAAAAGTTGCATTAAATGAACAGGGTTAAGTTTGCCACGCGTTCTGAATGTGAAGAAACTGTTGGAAAATTTTAGTTGAGAAATTATACTATTTGTGGAAATAAAAATTTGCTAAATAGCAATGGATTTCAAAGTTCAAATAGATAGGTTAGTTGGAAATTCTAACTGGACAAAATGGAAACGACAAATAGAATTGATGCTGCGTCATTCAGATGTACTGGATGTTGTGAATGGAACATTTGTATACCCAGCCGGTCCGATAGCAACGACAACACCCGATGAAAAGAAAGCTATTGAAAGTAAAAGAAAATTATTTTATAAAAATGATTCTCTTGCACAATTAATATTGGTTGGTAGTATGGATGAAGCAAATGTAGAACTGACAGCCACATGTGATACAGCAAAAAGTATTTGGGAGAAATTAATTTCCGTGTATGAGCAGAGCTCTGGCCAGCGAGTAGACAGATTAATGGAACATTTCTTCAGCAGTGAAAAAGATGCTTCAGAAGACATCGCTACACATATTTCTCGTTTACAGAGAAACTTCCGAGAGTTAAACGATGAACTTAATAAACTTGCTCACACTCAACTACCTGATTTACTGTTAATGAGCCGTATTATGTCAACATTGCCTTCTGAATACTTTGAATTCAAAAGTGTTTGGGAATCAGTACCCATTGAAGAAAGAACTATCAACAAGCTGACCGAAAGATTAAGATTGATAGAAATGAGACTACCGAATAAGCAAAGTGAGTCAACTGCTCTTGTTGCTGGGCCAGGTATGAAGAAGAAAAAAGACAAATTCAAATTTGAAAAAGTAAGAAAGTGCTTCAAGTGTCATTTGACAGGACATGTAGCAAAAAATTGTCCAAAGAAAGGTAATAATCCGAAAAGGCCAGATGGTGATGCTTTTGTGTGCGTATATGGTGTAGCTGATGAAGAAATTTGGCTAGCTGATTCTGGAGCATCAGTTCATATGACCAAAAGAAAGGAATATTTTCTTACATATGAAGCTTTTCCTGTTTCAAGAGAAATTAGAATTGGCAACAGTGAAGCCATATTGGCTTATGGGCAAGGAACAGTAAATGTTGAGGTGCTTATAAATGGAAAGTGGGAGAAAAATCATCTAACCGAAGTGTGGTATGTCCCTGAAATTGATAGAAATCTATTTTCCATTGGTAAAACCATTGACAAAGGTTTTAGCTTTAAAGCTGGAAGAAATGGGTGTATTTTTCTTAGAAATGGTGTGCCAAGGTTAAAAGGCGTAAGAACACCTGGTGGACTGTATGCCCTGCAGATGAAGGTAAGAAAACCTGAGAGAGCTGCTGAAGTATATTTTGCTACACAAGAAGAAAATGTTCAGTTGTGGCATGAGAGACTTTGTCATCAAAATAAGAAGCACGTGAGTGAATTTCTTAACAAACATGGAATCAAAGTAAATGCAAACGAAGAATCTTGTGATGGTTGTATGTTTGGAAAGCAACATCGTAAAAGTTTTGGTACCAGATCTAATAGGTCTACAAATCCTGGAGAATTAATTCATGCTGATTTGTGTGGGCCTATGGAAGAGAAATCTATTGGTGGTTCCAGGTATTTCTTATGTTTTAAGGATGACTACTCTAAATTTCGAAGGGTCTTCTTTATCAGTATGAAAAGTGAAGTCGGTAACTGTTTAAAAACTTTTCTGAACGAAGTTAATGCAGCTGGTCACACTGTTAAAGAATTTTTAAGTGACGGTGGTAAAGAATTTGACAATTCGTATGTGCGTGAAATCCTTCACAGCAAAGGTGTTAAAATTAGAGTTACAATGCCTTACTCTCCGCAGCAAAACGGCTGTGTAGAAAGAGAGAATAGGACTCTTGTTGAAAGTGCAAGATCTATGATCCATGCAAAGGATTTGCCTATCAAACTCTGGGCAGAAGCAGTAAATACTGCTGCTTATGTTTTGAATCTAACGGGCCCATATGTTGTTAAAGGCAAAGCACCCGCTGAGCTGTGGTTCAAAAACGACGCAAAAATTGATCATCTTCGTGTATTTGGAACTTCATGTTATGTTCACGTACCAAAGCAAAAAAAAAGACAAAAATGGGACAAAAAGAGCGTTAAAGGTTCTTTTGTTGGTTATTGCGAAAGAGATGGTTATCGTATTTGGTTACCAAAGGAAAATAAAATTATGCTCAGTCGAGATGTTAAATTTGAAAATGAAACAACATCTGAAAAGAAGGTGAAATTGTCTGTTCAACCTGGTAAGGACATTTCTGAAGACACTACCAATGAGAATAATGATCCAGAGGAAGTAGAATTTTCGAGTGGCGCGGAAGCTGATGAGGATGAGAAGCTGGTGGAAGCTGACAAGGGTGAGAAAACAGAACCATTGGGACGTGGTTTGCGCCAAATTAATAAACCTGTTTATTTAAATGATTACTTGTTGTTGGCTCATTATAATGTTCCTGACTCTTATGCATCTGCCATGGAATCAGATCATTCGGAAGAATGGAAAAATGCTATGAATGAAGAGATGACTTCTTTAGCAGAAAATAAAGTATGGCATCTTGTGGATTTACCTCCTGGGGAAAAGTGTATTTCGAACCGCTGGGTGCTAAGGGTAAAGACTAAAGCTGATGGTAGCATTGACAGATATAAAGCCAGACTTGTGGCAAAAGGGTATAGTCAGAAACAAGGTGTAGACTATGATGAAACATTTAGTCCTGTAGCCAGATTTGATACAGTTAGGACAGTATTGAGTGTTGCGGCATCAGAAAACCTCCAGCTTCTGCAATTCGATGTAAAAACAGCTTTTCTGTATGGTAGACTTCATGAAAAGGTTTTTATGAAACAACCAGAAGGCTACGATGATGGATCAGGTCGTGTTTGCAAACTTGATCGAAGTCTATATGGTTTGAAACAGGCACCGAGATGTTGGAACAAACGCTTTGTGAGTTTTATTACAAATCAAGGGTTAAATTGTAGTGCAGCTAATCCTTGTTTGTTTTTCCATAAAGACAAAGAAAAGAAGCTCATAATAACAATCTATGTAGATGATGGTTTAATAGCAGGCTCGGATAGTATCTTAATATCTGAGTTTGTAGAAAAACTGAAAACCGAATTCAAAATTACAGTTGGTTCCTTAGATTGTTTTCTGGGAATGCAAATCACTAAGTTGGATGATGGTTCCGTTTTTGTAAATCAGTGCAATTACACCAAGAAAATCCTTGAAAAATTTGGAATGAATGACGCTAATCCTGTTTCAACTCCATCCGAGAAGTGCGAAAGAAGTGATCAAATTCTTAACGAGAAAGTTCCTTACCGAGAGGCAGTGGGAAGCTTGATGTACGTGTCAACTGCCACACGTCCAGATATTGCGTATGCAGTTAGCGTATCTGAAAATTTAGATTCACCATTGCTGTGTCACTGGCAAGCGGTTAAAAGGATCTTTAGGTACTTAAAAGGAACTGCTGAACATGGATTGCTGTATAAAGCAAATTACCAGATAGGTGAACTCATGGTGTTCAGTGACGCTGATTATGCTGGCGATGCAATCACACGAAGATCAAGAACTGGGATTGTGTGTATGTATTCCGGTGGTGCTGTTACATGGGCCAGCCAAAAACAAAAAAGTGTAGTGTTGTCAACCACTGAGGCGGAATATGTGGCAGCCAGTGAGGCAACTAAAGAAATTATTTGGTTGAAACGTCTGTTCAGTGAAATTTCAACTCTTAGTGATACTCCGACTCTATATGTGGATAATGCTAGTGCTATTAAATTAGTGAAAAATCCTGAATTCCACAAACGTTCGAAACATATCGAAGTGAGATTCCACTTCATACGTGAAAAATTCTATGAAAAAGTTATGAATGTTGAACACATCGATAGTAAAAATCAGGTTGCTGATATAATGACAAAAACTTTGACCAGAGTACTTTTTGAAAGACATAGACTTGGGTTGGGTCAGTGTGAATTAAAATAGTAGTTTGTTCATTTTGTTAAATTTAAATTAATCAGTTTTTGTTAAATATATTTGCGACATGCTTTCCTGGCAAGTATATTTTGAGAGGAAGTGTTGGAATACAAAATATACGTGTTGTAAAGTGAAGTGAGCTGTATATAAAAGTAGGTTCATCTCTATGAATACAGTGATTAGACAATGAAACTGAACTGTAATGAAATGACGTGGATTGACGTGGATGACGTGTTTCTTTTGAAATTTGTAACATTTTTGTAATGTCGTGTCAGTCAGCCAAAACACGTACACTGATATACATGTAAATTCTGTAAAACTATTTTATACTTTTAAGTTTCCATTTTAATAAAATCTCAAGTATATATTAAACAGTTTGTAGTGCTTTTTATTGTTTTAGGTAATAATCATAACAAAATTATTTAAGTTCCTAATCATTTACAATATTTAAGTTAAAAGTACCAAAATTAGATTCAGGTGTAGACAATATAATAAAACATGAAATTTACTTTAGTAATAGGATTGTTAAACATTTCTCAACATTTTCCTATCGATTATTATTAGTCATGAGAACGACATTTTCTGAATGTTTCTTATAGTAGTTAATTTAAATTTAAATGCATTCACAATGTCGCACTATTTGTTTTTAAAATATTTTTAAATCATTTTCATGGCTACCGTAAACTAATTATCGTAAACTAATTATTTACTCCAAATTTTTGTAAATTAAATTATTTTTGATGTTTATAAATTTATTGATTTATTATTCATAGTAGGTGAAAATATTTATACGACTCATAGTAGGTAACTTGTTGCTATAAATAATTATTTCTTTTTCATAGTTACCGGCAACTAGTACATTTGAATATTTAGGAAGGCTTTGAGTAATATTTTTTTTTTATATAAAATTGCCCTGTATTTTTCCAAAAAAGGGCACAAATAACGAAAATAACGAAAAATATTATAATTTTTGATTTTTCCCTTTACTGTTAGACGAAGATCTATATTCTGGCCGAATTTCAACTTCCTAGGTCCACTGGAAATATGCCAGAGGTTTTAATGATCCATCAGTGAATGAGTGAGTGAGTGAGTGCCAAAATTGTCGATTTTTGGGGACCTATAACTCAGGAACTACAAAAGTTAGATCGATGAAATTTGAAATTGAGAGTGATTTCAAGTGTGTTATTATGTATGCAATCCAATACAACAAATAGAACTAGAGTTTTAAGAGGGTCAAAAATGGCTTGAAACGGTTCGTGTAAATATAGCTTGGTGCACGTACGGCTGGTGAGAACTTGCCGACGCCCTACCGCGCCTATTGATATAATTAAATATAGATATATATATATATATATATATATATATATATATATATATATATATATATATATATATATATATATATATATATATATATATAATATCGCGCGTATATATCAATAATACTATTCTTGAAAATAAATTTTCTAATATTGACAGAATTTCCTATTTTTTACAATCAAATTTTCTTTAGTATAAATTTCATGTATAAAAATTTAAACATGTAGGTACAATATTGCTACATATGAGATGTACTTCACATATACGAAATGATAACTTGGAATCTTTCTCATCAGCATTTTCGCTATTTATGATGATAATTTTTGTGTCGTTAAAATACACATAAAAATTACATATAGGTAGTTAAGAAATTATTATTTTTTTATTAAATACAGATTAGAGTTTTGAAATTATTATGAAATACCCCTGTCGCAGCATCTGCATAACATAGCGAATTTCCAAATATTAGGCACTGGCCGATCTCATCTAAGAACTGTACCTATTTAAAATAGTTAAGCTTTCTAAGAGTAAAAGATTTTTTAAAATCGGCTGGGTAATTAATTTTGATATTTTTGGGACCCAAGAACCCAAACGGATTTTGTGCAGCATAGTTGTATCCATCTAAAATAATTTAGTTCTCTAACAGTGAAAAAATTTTCAAAATCGGTCGGTTAGTTTATTTTTTACAATAATGGGATCAGTAAACCCTGGCGAAACTCAACATTACCTTTATTCATCTAAAATAATTTTAGTAAAAAGTTTATCTTAACAGTAATGGAAGGGTCCTAGGGATCTCATATAACTTATGGTAGTCCGAAAGGTTCTTGTGGACATCATTTAATTACTTAATGAATTCAAATACTTTAACTTACTAACGGTGAAAAAATTTTCAAAATTTTCGAAATTCGCTAAAAAAATCATTGAAAAATATTTGATATGTTTCGATCAATTAATGGTCAACATCAGCAAATAAAAGTTACTCAAATCGAAGAAAAAAATGCGTTATTTGTCCGTAGAAATTAAAATATAAATTCTGAAAACGAGCAAAGAAATATTAAAAAAACTAGATCGGCAAAACATTCTGACAAATAACACTACTTCTGAAAAATATTAAATGATTTTCTAATGACTTTGAAAATTGACCCCAAGGTCTACTTCAAATTCATCATGAAGTGCATCACTTTGAACTCTATAACTTTGGTCCTAAGCACTTTTTTCAGAAAATATATCGTACCATAATCCACTTCTATGTTGATTCCTGGTCTCTTTTCCTGCGTTTCTAATATTTATGTCATTAAAAAAATGTGCTACCGTAGACAAGGATGAATAGGGACGCATTCAGAATTCACACCGTATTTTTTTGTATTTATTTTATGAGTACCTAATCTTTAATATATTAAAAATTTACACGAAGATGGTCACTTTATCACAGTATCCAAAAAAATTTAAAAATATCGGTGGTTTTTGAAAAATTAACAAAAATCGTATAATTTCTTCTCTATGAAAAATTGGGGTCAAAAGAGACGAGAAAAGAGAAAATGGGGACAACCCGTAGGGTCGACCAAAATTGAAATTCTAATATAAAATAATTTCGAACTTTTTGTATTTATACATTAAAAAAAGAAATAATAGGTACTTGATGATTTTCTATAAAAATAAACGTAGAATCTAAAATAAAATTTATAAAGTATAGAAATGTTATGCTGAATGTATTTATAAAAATTTCGAATTACTTGATAACCTTGAAAGTGCTCTATTCTATGTCTCAATACATACTTCATACGTCCCTAATCACCCCACATTCGTCCCTTTATACTTGAACGTCCCTATTAACCTATATACTGTCCCTATTCACACCTTTTCCGTCCCTATTAACTTCCAACTTAGCCCAAATCTCAAGTCCTCTTTATTTCCTCTTAAAAAATAAAAACAACTAAAAGCCTGCGGTCTTTTTTTCAGATATGTTCTAAAATAATTAACGATTAAACAACAATTTATTCATTAGAGCACCAAAAAATATAATTTTTAGATAAAGTTTTAAGGAACAAAAAATAGCACTGTTTGAAGACGTCAATCGAAACTCAATTTTTAATATTTTTTATTCAACTTCAAGCTTAGTCACTATTGTTACCCGAAAAAATAATAATTATACTATAATTTAAGTAAGATATATGTTCGCATTTACGTTTAGTATTTGTAAATTAAGTTCATGAATAACATTTTTCGTTTCGTCCCTATTCACCCGCCTGTCCCAATTTATCCCGTTCTATGGTGTTTGTTTCAAAAATTCATCACAATCATTGCTTTTTTTTTACTATACAATAGGTAATGTAATGAGAACATTAATTTTTTTGCAAATAAAATCATCAAACCATTTTCATGTATTAAAGTACTGACATGTAGTAATTTTTCTTTTTTTGATTCTGTCAAAAAATCTTCCACCACACTTGTCACTGTATCAATACTTTTGGTTGTTATTTTCATTGAAGATCCAACCTTTGCTTGAAGATCCAACCATCTGCGCACCCAATAGCATCATCACATCAAGTAATACTTACATTGATATTTTAACATTCCGGAATCCGGCAGAACAGAAATCTGAGTTACATGCAAAGAACTTTGCAAACATCATTGAATCAATTCGTACTATCTGCCTATCTGACAGTTTCGGTACAGAAAAGCAGACTTATGTTATATCTGAAAATATCAATTCTGTTTAAAAAAAATATTGAAAAAATATTACTTAATACAGTTTCTTTAAGTTATTTCCTTACCTAGAACAGTACAGTAATAGTTTTACAGAAGCAAGTTATTGACAAAATTTTACCATTTTTTTCAATTACAATATGCTTTGCTGCTACTATTTTCAATCTCATATTTGTCTTATTCGAATAAAAATTTATTTCATTTAATTATTATGTCATTCACCATAAACAAAATTCAAATAACCTAAACCCCTGTGTCAAATTCGAATAAACAGTATAAACGAACAAAACAATTCAAATTTTCAAATTTCTCCCGTATTCATATTTTAAATTTAATTGTTATAAATTAATGATTTATTTACATATTAAATTTATCAACATAATTACCTATTTAATATTTGAATGCAATCTAAATGTGATGTAATTAATACTTATAAATTTTTATTGAAAAATTTAATGTTATAAAATTTTCTTAGAATACTTATTTAAAAATCATAGTTATCTAAGATATTTTTATTACTTATGTGTCAAAATACATAATGTGTCCTTTACATAATTAAATAAAAAATCTGCCAACATTTTTTCAACTTAATAATAAAATAAAAAAGAAATTTAAACGGAAGTTATATTTTCAGCAAATTTTAGCGAAATTTAAAAATATCTACAAAAAATGAATTAAATTACATAAGGAATATTACATAAAATATTCCTTACACTTTACGCTTTATATATTGTGGAAATGGCCACATATCAATTTCAAATTGTCATCACATAAAAACACAAAACTTTGAGCTTTTTTAAAAAAATAACATGAGATAGAAACACGTATGGATCCTGGGTGAGAGAGTGGAACAAATGTATATCGTCGATTGCCTTGCTTAAAAAAATTTTTTCATTACATATCACTAAAAAAGCTTCCTTTTTGGAAATGTACCATTTTAAAAATTGAAATGGAGATAGTTTGTCCATATAATAAAAAAGACAACAAATATCCTTTTGGAAATTTTTTAATCCATTTCTAACAAATTTCTTAATTTTTCTCTGATATTAGTTTACGTAAAATAATAATTTAAACACTTATCATACCTAGATTTTGCTCATCTTTACGATTTTATAAAAAAAAATTTAAAAAGTTGTTTAATTCTGACAGAAAACTTAGTTTTTTGACAAAAAACGCCCGAAAAACCTACTTCTGGGCATCCGATGTGTCTGGCTAAAAAACTTAGCCAAGCCAGATCAAAATTGAGTATCCATACGAAATTTCATAAGCATTAAACGTCTCGTTCGAAAGTTATCGTGGCGACACACACATATATATATATATATATATATATATATATATATATATATATATATATATATATATATATATATATATATATATATATATATATATTTTAGTGAATATCATTTTCGTATTCTGGGGACCTCAAACCATATTCCTGTTATGGTCCCGGGCTTAGGTCGTGTCATCACACCTGCCGTAAAAGCTGAATTTCCATTTTTGGATATTGGCTAAAAAATTGATTTCTAGAATTGAAAAATTTAAATATAGCTCTGTATAGTTAATCCCCAAGTTTACTGGAAGAAAAATTCATCAAATTTAAGGTAATAAAGAGATGTTTGACTTTTTTTAATATGATTAAACACTGAATAAAAGAGTATATGAATATGCAAAAACATACCGCTGATAACGAAATTTTTTTATTTAAGATAAATAAAAAAAAAAACTTTAAATGCTATTACAGTCGTTTAGAAAAACTAGAAGCCACTTAATATTTATAATTTTCCTGTACATATACATAATTTACGAATTTTTAGTCGAATTTTTCCTTGAAAAAATTAGACTTATACAGTCTAATTTTTCCTTGAAAAAATTAGACTTATACAGTCTATACGACAAGAACGGTGAGAGGCGAGAGTAGGGGCGCTATCCGTTTTCGGACCCGTAGAACACGAATATATAGAAAAAAAATGTCTGATATATATATATATATATATATATATATATATATATATATGTATGTATATATATATATATATATATATATATATATATATATATATATATATATATATATATATATATATATGTATATATATATATATATATATATATATATATATATATATATATATATATATATATATATATATATTCCCGCCACCTTTTAATTTGTGTAGGGCCCCCCTATGGAAGTTAAGAGATGAAATTTGGTAAATGGGGCTCATTTTCGAGGCACTTCATACTATCAAAGCGGGGTCAAATTTTGGGAAAATTTTTGATCCGACCCAACTTTTAAGGGGGTGGTGGGGGGCGGAAAAGCAATACAACTTTTCCAAACCGGTTGGAAATAATGTTTCGGTCAATTATCTACAACATATCCAAAATTCAGCTTCCTAGGATGATTTGGAGGGAGTGGAGGGGGGAAAAACGATTTTCGCTGGATCTAACACGCCCCCAGCCCCCCAGAATTAACGTAGAGGGTTAAAATTTGGTGTGTTGATAAAGTTCGTACCTAGGTTGTGCTTTTTGGAGGTTTTAATATTTCACCCCCACCCCCCTCATTTTTAAGCTACAATTTCATGCATTTTCGACGTTTTCGAAATTTGTACCACTCGCACAGGTCACCCAAATAAACCTAGAGGGCTGAAATTTTGTATTCGGATTGAGTTTGTATCAAGGGGGTGCCCTTTGGGGGTCTCGACTTTTAATCCCTACCCCCACCATTTGTTATACGCTAAAGAACATGATTTTTCTTGTTTTTTAACAGTTTCGTTCGGGTCAAAATCTCCCCAAATAAACCTAGAGGGCTTAAATTTTGTGTACAGGTTAAGCTAATGGCCAGACACTGTTTTTGGGGGTTTCAACTTTTAACCCTTACCCCCCCCCCCGATTTTTTCGCCAATATTTCCTTAATTTTTTTGCTTGTTTTCTAACACGTCTAGAGACTTTCTAAGGAAACCTAGAGGGCTGAAATTTTGTACGTGTATTCAGTTAGTATCCAGCTAGTACCTTTTAGGGAGTCCACATTACTTTTCCCCCCACTTCTCCTTTTTTTACATCGGAATTGAATGCTGTTGTTAAATGTGTTTTAAATGCATTACTTTTATTCTAAATACAAGTAGGCGAATAGTAATTTTAAAAAATTTAAAAAAAAGTGAATATAATTTTTTAACAAATGAAATACATACATATTAAGTAATTTAAAAATGTTATTAAAGTCACTGTTTATTTATAAATTAGGAATTTTGGTTTTTTTAGCGAATTTCCAAAACTGGAAATTCAGCTTTTACGCCAGGTGTCATGGTGCGACCTAAGCCCGAGACCATATCAGAAATATGTTTTGAGGTCCCTAGAATACGAAAATGATATTCACTAAAATTTATATATATATATATATATATATATATATATATATATACATATGTATCCGCGCGATAACTCTCGAACGAAACGTTTAATGCTTATGAAATTTTGTGTGCGAATTCGATTTTCCAAATCGTTGGATGAGTTCGTTAGCCAGACACGTCGGATGCCCAGAAGTAGGTTTTCCGGGCGTTTTTTGTCAACAAAATGAGTTTTTTGCCAGAATTAAGCAATTTTTCAAATTTTTTTTTACACTAAGCCATTGTAAAAGGTAAAATGCATAAAAAATGTTTTTATACCGTTGCTCTAAATTACTTACTTTTCGAGAAAAACTAGGAAATATGTCGTTCTCCATTTCACTCGCACTCGCATTCTTTTTTTTTCTGTCTCATTTTTGCGAGCTAAATTCGAAAAAAACCGCTTTATAAGTAGCGTGTCATGATTTTTTTAATCCAATTTAACGATTCGGCTATATTCTATTTCTCTGTCAGTTAAATGTTTTTATAATGTATCTCTGTTCCATTTTTTTTTACAAAAAAAATCCCGACGATATTTGTTATGTGATATGATCAGAATTTAGATTATATTTACACCTTCCTAAAATTAATAAGAGTTTGCTTCAATCGTATAAAAATTACGTTAAATCATATTCAAACAATAATATTTTTACGTAATTTTTTATCCAATTGACAATACAGTTATGATTAGAATTGTATAATCAGAGCATTCTAATATTAAATAATTTTGCACATTCAATTTTTTTTTTTAACAAAGAAAAATTTTTTTAAATTTTGACACATTCTTTTATGAAATTTCGATTAAGAAATATTAAAAAATTTTAAAGTGAATCATTTAAAAAGAGTTAAAAATAAATTAAAAAGGAAACATTTCTCTATTTTAACATATTTGTAAAGAAAATTTTACAGTTTACTTACAGTTTTTTGAAAAAATGTAATAACATTTTTACATACAATAAAGATTATATTTAAACGGTAGGAAATCCACCAATTTTTTTTTATTTCTTTAATTAATTATTAAATTTGGTTTTAGAAGAAAATCTTCGTCTAATTCGCTCCAAGCCGAAAGTATAGCCACTAATAAGGACATTCCACTGTTAAAATAAATGGAAAATATATTGAAATTTATTTAATGAAAGCCATTCATACACATTTTTAAAATATCCTTTTGAATTATATAACAAATAAAATCTGTGTAAAAAAATCTAATTGACGTGTTTTTTCTCAATTTGCAAATATTAAGTAAGGCTCGTTAATTAGGGAGTGATTTTGTTAAAATTTTAATATAAAATATGGTAATTTTAACCCTCTTTAAAAGAACATTTCGATTTTAACAATAAAAAAATTTTAAAAAGTGTTTTCGTTTTTCCCGGATTACCAAAAACTGTTCATAGGCATATCTGTGACTAAAGTTGCTTCCCTTTCTTAAGAAAATAAAATATTTTTAAAATTTTGTGCAAAAGAATAAAACACAATTAACGAAAAAAAAGTACGCGTTTCCATATTTTTAAGATTTTGTAGTACAAGAAAATCCTTATAAATTCATCATATCTGTTATTGCATTTACTAGCTTTTACGCAATTTAATAAACAAAAGTCTGAAAATGGACGTAGAATCTCACTGTTATTAATTATTATGTCTTAGTCGTTTGAAAAATTATTTTTTGAACTAAAATAAGAATAGGAGGAATATAAACTTAGGGGTAAACGACAGGAGTATATAAACTTTATTTTAGATTCTACGTTTATTTTTACAGAAAATCATCAAGTACCTATTATTTCTTTTTTGAATGTATAAATACAAAAAGTTCGAAATTATTTTATATTAGAATTTCAATTTTGGTCGACCCTACGGGTTGTCCCCATTTACTCTTTTCTCGTCTCTTTTGACCCCAATTTTTCATAGAGAAGAAATTATACGATTTTTGTTAATTTTTCAAAAACCACCGATATTTTTAAATTTTTTTGGATACTGCTGATAAAGTGACCATCTTCGCGTAAATTTTTAATATATTAAAGATTAGGTACTCATAAAATAAATACAAAAAAATACGGTGTGAAGTCTGAATGCGTACCTATTCATCCTTGTCTACGGTAGCACATTTTTTATTGACATAAATATTAGAAACGCAGGAAAAGAGACCAGGAATCAACATAGAAGTGGATTATGGTACGATATATTTTCTGAAAAAAGTGCTTAGGACCAAAGTTATAGAGTTCAAAGTGATGCACTTGATGATGACTTTGAAGTTGACCTTGAGGTCAATTTCCAAAGTCATTTGAAAATCATTTAATATTTTTCAAAAGGAGTAGTTTACTTTTCATCCCTAAATGGTTCAAAGTATATTCGAACGAATTTCACATGCAAGATAGAAAATAAGTGATCAAGAAGTAATTTTGAAAAATACTTGCTCAACCGCAATCGGAAAAATAATAGTTAATCATATGTTCAATTGAATTCATAATATGATAACTATAGAGTAGCAATAAAAATTTTAAAAAATTTTGAAAATTTCTAATATAACATAAAGTTAATGTTTAACTTACAATTGGAGTGATATTAAATCTTTTCTTAACTTTACTTCTAAAATTACTTACAAAAATGTTTTCTTCTAATTTTTTCTATAAATTTGCGCCTATTTTTCCATTTCGTCAGGTTTTTATTTTTTTTATTTTAGAAAAATAACGCAACAAATCAATTTTGAAGATAGATTGAGTCAATACATGAAATTACTGCTTATAGGTACAGGATATGGTCAAAGTTCGGCAATGGCTAATCATTTTCAACTGACCTTGAAAATCGATTTCAGGGTCACTATCAAGTGCATCGCTTTAAATTCTACAAATTTGGTACTCAGCCCTTTTTTCAAAAAATATGTCGTTTCAAAAATATTTAGCTATAACTGTTTTCATCTACAGAGGTTGAATGGTGTTTTCTACCCCTAAAAAGCGTATTTAGCCGAAATAAAAAAACACGTATTTAATATTTTTCGCTGTTTAATAAGTATGTTAAGTTTCATTCAAATTGGCAAGTATTAGTTGGGTAGTGTTATTTGTCAGAATGTTTTGCCGATCTAGTTTTTTCAATATTTCTTTGCTCGTTTTCAGAATTTGTATTTTAATTTCTACGGACAAATAACTCATTCTTTTCTTCGATTTTAGTAACTTTTATTTGCTGATGTTGACCATTAATTGATCGAAACATATCAAATATTTTTCAATGATTTTTTTAGCGAATGTCGAAAATTTTGAAAATTTTTTCACCGTTAGTAAGTTAAAGTATTTGAATTCATTAAGTAATTAAATGATGTCCACAAGAACCTTACGAACTACCATAAGTTATATGAGATCCCTAGGACCCGTTTTTTACTGTTAGGATAAACTTTTTACTAAAATTATTTTAGATGAATAAAGGTTATGTTGTATGATTTCCGCCAGGGTTTACTGTTCCCATTATTGTAAAAAATAAACTAACCGACCGATTTTGAAAATTTTTTCACTGTTAGAGAACTAAATTATTTTAGATGGATACAACTATGCTGCACAAAGTCCGTTCGGGTTCTTGGGTTCCAAAAATATCAAAACTAATTACCCAGCCGATTTTAAAAAATCTTTTACTCTTAGAAAGCTACACTATTTTAAATAGGTACAGTTCTTAGATGAGATCCGCCAGTCCCCAAAATTTGGAAATTCGCTATGTTATGCAGATGCTGCGACAGGGGTATTATTATTTATAAAATAGAAATTTCGGATTTATTTGGAAAGAAAAAATATCTTCATAAAAGCCTTCCAGTTTACTATTAAAGTACCTTTTTTAATATTTAAAAATAAAACACAAAGGCAATTGGCGGATAAGCATGGATAGAAATGCCCTCGTACGAATTGTGTTGACTTTTTCCCTGTTAACTGCTATCGGCACAAAATTGAAATTTACTGAGATTCAGCCCTTAAAAACTTAAAACCTTTTTTTAAAGCCCCGATCAACCGGACACTCATCATCAGTTTTGAAACCACCAAAATTACAAATCGCTTGTGGACATTCAATTACCTTTCGCTTGTAGACACTCAATACCGAAGATGAAAGGAAAAATTCGACTTCCGTGATGGGTCTCCGCTGCCCACGGCGTTTTTAACAATAAGAAGTAATAAATTTTTTTTGATAAAAATAGATAAATTTTTAGATAAGTTATAAAATATTAAAAGAAAGTTTTCTAAAAATATTGGAAATATGTGCAATTAATTAAGACTAAAAATATCTATGAGAAGAAACTTAATGTTTAAAATATTAATAGATTTGAGCGTTACTTTATGGTATTCCATATTTGTAAATAATGTAAGTTTATTACTTTGATATTATGAACTTGCATTATTTGTAAATAATGTAAGTTCATTTTCAAACAAAATAAAATTTATATTCAATACATGTATTGAATATAAATTTTATTCTGTTTGAAAATGAACTAACGGTTCGAAACAATATTGTCACAGTTTCAAAAATAAAAGTGGTATTTTGCAAAGTAAAATATTTGTTTAGATGTATTGAATATAAATTTTATTCTGTTTGAAAATGAACTAACGGTTCGAAACAATATTGTCACAGTTTCAAAAATAAAAGTGGTATTTTGCAAAGTAAAATATTTGTTTATTATTTACATTAATGTTTAAAACTACTTTAAATTATGGATATTACATAATATCAAGTGTTAAAAATATAAAGAATAGAATTTTTCTAAAAATCTATTCATATTGTGAAATATGGTTTTAACGGTATAGAAGCCGAATTTTAACGGAGTTCTGTACAGATTAAGTTACAATTTTTTTAAATAAATGAAAAGAATGCGTATTCTTACAACCTTTAATCCCAAATTAAATTTTTTGATAATAGTTTCCAAAATTTTTTCTATTATTAGCTGTTTATTTAAATTACACAAGGCTAAAAATAGCAAATATACATACACAAAATTATGTGAATTATAATATTCGAGTAATGTTTGTACTCTAAATAAAGCAAGTTATAACATAATTTTTATTTTTACATATTACACGGAAAATTTTTCGTTCGTAGCAATATATATTTTAATGACGTCAGTAAACATACATACACACGACTTTTTTAAGCAAGCTCACACCTATAAAAACCAGTTTTATTTTAAAGGAAACATTAGTTACTGAATTCTAAGCTGAACAGTTTGGCTCTAGACATCGTATTATGGCGACCGACGCGGCAATTGTTGACTTCTAAGGATTTCCAAATGCAACAAATGAGAAATTCTATATAAAGGAAATGGCTGTGTTGAAATTCGATTCTTCCGAAGAAAATTATAGTGAAGATTATGTACTACAACACTGTGTGTTCAAATCACCAATACCGTTTTGTGGATTAAGTGAAAAAGATCATCGCCCAGCTCGTTGGTTGCGGAAAAATCATCATAGGTTCTCCTGGATGGATGGACATATTGAATACGGGTAACTACAATACATTTTAATAAACAATATACACGGAAATCGAATCATCTATACGAAAGGTGAAGAAAAAGTGCAGTATCTAAAACGACTACTACTATCAGCGCCCATTATGAATTTTGAAGAAATTTGTCCCAAGTTGGGAATCACAACATCAACATACACTAGTCCTCGATGCGGCCATCATTCTGGAGCAACTTGCGCCATGGAAAATGTTATATCCATATGCAAATATTATTGTAATAAACTTTAAATATTTATTGTAAAATATTTCTTTTAAATAAATTTATTAAAATAAAAAATGTGTTTTTATTTAGAGGAAAACCTGTATAAACCTGTTTTCAGATAAAAATATACAATCATAATATGATAAAATTCATTTTTGCATATTGGACAGAAATCTTCGTTATTAATATCAGTATACCTTCTAATGACGTCAGCTGACAATTTATACGAGTTTAAACGTGTTTTCAGCTATGAATATGATAAAATTATGAATCAAGGTACAGAGGTCGCGGTGGTTCAGACAAGCAACGCCATCTTTTAACTATCAAAAAGGATTTTCGGTGCCATCTGTTGACAATTTCTCAAACTTACACACAGGGATCGCTATTATCCAGACTACGAGCGCCATCTAGTAGTGAATTTACAGGGCTCGAAGGTGGCTGCGCCATCTGTTAGGGAATTTTTTTAATTCTTAGGTTCCGTTAGGTTAGAAAAAAATTCTGTTAGTTTAAGTAAGGTTAGGTTAGATCAAAGTTCCGTTGGGTTCCGTTAGCTTAGAAAAAATTTTGTTAGGTTAGGTTAGGTTTGGTTAGGTTAGGTCAAGTTCTGTTAGGTTCAGTTAAGTTAGAAAAAATTTTCGTTCACATTACTCCCCCACCGCCGGAGGCTTCTAGAACCGCCCCGATCGAGCTGCCTCCTGCCTAGGTCGCCCAAAAAGTCGGCAGGAGGGAAGGAGGGCCGTCAACTCTCTAAGAGTAACTACTAACGTCTTATCTCTAGACATATAATTTTACGCAATCATCGTTATTAAATTTAAATCTTGTACATATAAATATGTATATTGTATGCACATATTTATGTGCTTATAATATTGATTGTTTGTTCAACACACACTCATTAAATGAGACAATAATACGAGTAGTGTATCAGATGGAAATGACTTCTGTATATTAAAGCAACAACGGTTAGTACAGATAGCATAGTTTTCTAAAGAGTATCACCAAACTTGGATGTAATATTGTAACTTTTGTCACTTGGTTCGAATCGTTCTAACTTTATATTACGTAGTTATACGTATGTCTAGATATGAAACGTAAGTATAAACCATATAATACTCGTATATTGTTACACAGCTCAAGAAGATGATGACTGTGAAGAAGACAAGAAAGACCTCCAGTATATACACAGCAAAACGGTGTAAGTTTTATAACCTTCTGTTTCAACAGTAATATACAAAAGTTTGGAAATCTTTTCAAGAAATTTGAATTTGTTAATTTCTTCCGTGAAATTTCCATAAGTAAGGAAAAGTTTCTGAGAAAATGTTTCATCTCAACGCTCGAATCATCAAATTTTGATATAGAATCAGTCGGGGCAATTTAGATATGAGTGCTATTTATTTGTATACTGGCTGGGGCCCGTAATTTTACTAGCGTAGAGTTATCTTAATTATGGGTCAAGTTATTTTTAAATCAAATATTAAAAATTTTTGTACCAAGTCAGCTCATTATTTTGGTTTACTGCGCTTGCCAAATAAATATAATCATATTCATATTCCAAACCTTGAAATCTTTCCGTAAATACCTTTGTTACTAACCTCACCTTTTAGCGAATTTCGAATATATATATATATATATATATATATATATATATATATATATATATATATATATATATATATATATATTAATGACGTCCACCGGGATCCTGCAGGTTTGGAAACACCAGAAATAAGCTGCCGAACCGATTCTCAAAATTTTCTCAGTGCACGAAAACTAAGTTATTTTAGGTGGATAGCACTACGCTATACAAAGTCCGTTCGGGGTCTTGGGTCGCAAAAATACCAAAAATAAATTACCCAGCCGATTTTGACTAAACTATTTTAAATGGATATATGCGCCAAGCGCCTTATGCGAAAAAGCGCCAAAAATTAACTACTCAACTGATTTTGAAAATCTTTTCACTCTTAGAAAGCTGAATTATTTTAAATGAGTACAGGTCTTAGATGAGATCCGCAGGTGCCCAATATTTGGAAATTCGCTATGTTATGCAGATGCTGCGACAGGGGTATATGTGTGATATGTGCGAAATCAGTTGTTTAGAGTGCTTTGCTTCGCTCACCAAACAAAATATAAATGAATTCCTTCAATATCATAACCGCCATCTATAATATCGCAAATCCTATGAAAAAAATTGTGATGGATTGAACTATTTTTACACAAATATTGCGAAATTCTGTACGAAATCATTTTGCTAAATTGTTTTACTCTCACTCGCTATATTTATTTATTTTTGTAATGATAAAAAAACCGCTTATATACGAACATATATAAGAAAATTAATTTTTTACAACATCATAAAATATAATACGAAGTATAGTAACACAAAATAGTTCCTAGGAAGCGAAACCATTTCAGCTTTTATAATTAATGAGCAAACGAAACTTCGTCGAAATTTCATTTTGCATTTCATAAAAAAAATTTACGAAAAATATATCGTGTTTTCCCAGCAATACAAAGTTTTACTTGAATGAGGTTTATTAGAAATAATGGTCTTCCATATTTTTGTTTATTACATCTAGAAATATCTAGAGTGGTTACTTAAAATAATAAAATAGATGGACATCTGGTTTGAAAAACATGTTTCAACGCGTTCAAGTCTAAGATGTTGTGACTTTCGGCTACAACTTTAACAGCTGTTCTTTTCAGAGTTCCTCCGACGCCATCAGGTGCGTCTTTGCGATTCCCTGACTCTGAATAGTGCCATGAGAAGTGAATCTCCGGGTAAATTACTTTTAGATTACGACAGATTATCTCAAACATGTATTTATTTTTATATTGAGTAACAGGCCCGTTACTCAACATATGCGAAGGTAATTTTCGCGTTTTTCCACTCAAATATAAGTTTTAAATGTGCCCAAACAGTTAATATGGCATGTCTAGTGTGAGGGAATGACTGTGAGGGAATGACGGATTTGAACAAATGGCACTGAAACCAATCGTACATAACCTCAAATTGATTTAGCATTTTGTAAATGTATTGTACTCCCCAAAACACAATAAAAATCATTAAAAGATTCGAATAATACAATGACTTACCGTTAAATATAAACAGTGACGGAATGATAGAGAGAATTGTAATGTTTTAACTATTTAAATCAAATAATTTTTTGCAGTAACTTGTTTCGGTATTACGAAAATTCGCCATTTTTAGATTATTAGCAGTATTGGCAATTTTTAAAAACTTAATTTTATTTTAAGGGATATACTTATGTTTAAATAGAATTATGTTTTATACATATTTATTTTTGAGCAATAAAGGCTTAACTATAGGCAGCGTGCGAAGTATATGGTGGGGACAATTAAATCGATTGCAGCGTGAGTAGTGGAGAAAACAAGCATTAATACGGGCTCATATGTGTTTATAGTATAATAAAAAATATTAAATAAAAATATTTGCATTGATTCACTTTGATTATAAACACAGTTTCAACTAATATGTCATTCCTTATTTATCTGTCAACAATATTAACGTCTACACGTTAATCCATAAATACAGAATTAAAAATATTTAATGTATTTTAACTCACATAGTCACATGAAATAATGTTTCATAAGCAGTTAAAGTTATTGATGTTTGCCTTATGACTCTGCATTAAACTAAATGACTTATGCCAGCATTTCTTAATTCTAGAATTTCCCTGTCATACTTCACCGGCACCAGCAACTTTTTCCTCTGCATAGTCCGAGGTTGGAAGGAAATACTGTCTTGATAATTATATCCATATTAACGTCGAAAATTGTTCAATTACTTTTTATATCATCGAAGGATGACATATTAATATCGTTGTGTGATCATAGTGGGGGAAACATTATTATAGAGTTGTATATCCATATTGAATAATTATAGAGTTATACATCCATATTGAATAAACGCAAGAGGGCTGTAGAGTTAACAACTATAGAGTCAACAAAAAATCATAAATTAACACTTTCACTGAGGTGACATTACTTAGTACGTGTCAAAAACACGCACTTAACGAATTTTTTAATATAACTGTTATACTTCATCGAGTATTTTATTGTTCAAACTGAACAAATCAAATTGTTCAAATTTATTTATAAAAAAAAATAATTGTAAATAGCAAACATTTGTATTCAGATTTTACGGTTTGTTTAAAAATATTTTAAATTTATTTATTTCCACGGTTACCATTATTTATATTCGTTAATGAGCCCGGAAAAATGTATATTATAGATGTCGTTGCCATCACCCACCCAGCCTATACATTCAACACTTATTATCAAATATTTTAGTAATATTAAATTTACAAGAATATTAATATATATATGTGTTTTTTTAATTTTTTATTATTGACTTTGGACCAAGGGACCAAGATGAGGGAATGACTTTCAGAGTAATAAATTAACCGTATTTTTTTATGTATATATAATCCCACCAAAAACATAAATGTGAAAAATGGGCAAGTTCTATTATATTGTGTTAGCCTGAAAAAGAATTGAAATTAAAATAAACTGTCAAGTTCCAAAAACATGTTTCGTGCAAAATCGGGGTAAAATAATAAATTGTTTTAAAAAATATACATCAAGCTTTTTTAAGGTAAATAATACAAATTTTTCATTAGAACATGGCGAGTTTTTATTCATTTATCATGTATTACTTAGTGTTAAAAACTTCCCAAGTTCTAAAAAAATTTCTATTATTTACCTTAAAAAAGCTTGATGTATATTTTTTAAAACAATTTATTATTTTATTCCGATTTTGCACGAAAAATGTTTTTGGAACTTGACAGTTTATTTTGATTTCAATTCTTTTTCAGGCTAACACAATATAATAGAACTTGCCCATTTTTCACATTTATGTTTTTGGTGGGATTTCACAACTTTTTGTAGGAAATGTAGTTTAATACAAACTGGTTCAATTTAGATAGTAGGATAGTAGGAAGTAGTACTTATTTCTTTTTTTCAAATTGCAGTCTGATTTAGTTTCATTTTTATGTTTTTGAATGGATCTTTTACTATAGGATTCATTTGGTATGTGAACAGCGATAACATTTGGTCGCAAAATCCACTCTCTGTCCGGAGTTTTTCGAGTTTTGTTCTTTTTAAGGACAATTTTGTTTAGATCTATTCGATACGAAGATCTAAGCCTATTGAACTCTGCTATTGCACTTTGTTGTGCTTTAATCTGACTTGTGTCAAAATTTATTAAGCGAACACATTGAAGATGCCTTACTCTGGGTAATGCAAGATATGCCTGATCACATGCGAATATTGATGAACCAATATCTAAAAGAGCACTATCCAGACTTAAGCCTTGACTTTTATGAATCGTTATAGCATACACAAAATTAATTTAATTTACCATTAAATTATAAGACGCTAAGAACTATTATAGAACCAGGTATAGACAATACAATAAAACGTATTAAATTTACTTTAGTAATAAGATTGTGAAACATATCTCAACATTTTCCGATTATTTATTAGCCATGAAAAGGACATTTTCTGAATGTTTCTTATAGTAGTTAATTTAAATTTAAATGTTTTCATAATGTCGCATTATTTGTTTTTAAAATATTTTTAAATCATTTTCATGCCTATTGTAAACTAATTATCGTAAACTAATTATTTTACTCCAAATTTTTGTAAATTAAATTATTTTTGATGTTTATGAATTTATTACTCATAGTAGGTGAAAATATTTATACGATTCATAGAAGGTAACTTGTTGCTATAAATAATTATTTCTTTTTCATAGTTACCGGCAACTAGTAGATTTGAATATCTAGGAAGGCTATGAGTAATATTTTTTTTTTATATAAAATTGCCCTGTATTTTTTAAAAGAAAGGGCACAAATAACGAAAATAACGAAAAATATGATTTTAGATTTTTCCCTTTACTGTTAGACTAAGATTAATATTCTGACCGAATTTCAATTTCCTTGGTTGACTGGAAATAGGCCAGAGGTTTCGATGATCCATCAGTGAGTGAATGAGTGAGTGAGTGCCAAAATTATCGATTTTTGGAGACCTATAACTCAGGAACTACGAGAGTTAGATCGATTAAGTTTGAAATTGAGAGTGATTTCAAGTGTGTTATTGTGTATGCAAAATTTTAATTCAATACAACAAATAGAACTAGAGTTTTAAGGGGGTCAAAAATGCCTTGAAATGGTTCGTGTAAATATAGCTTGGTGCACTTACGGCTGGTGAGAACTTGCCGACGCGCTACCGGGTTTATTGATCTATATTTTTTCTTTTAAAAATATTAGTGCAGATCCCTAGTAATTTAATAAACATGTTACATTGATGATAAATCCAGACAACTTAGCATGAATGGCCCGGGACTTAATTTCGACATTTGATGAGAAATATATTTATATACTAGCCGTATGCCCACTGGGATTTCCCAAAGACATCTTTTTATTAGGTACTCACTTTCAGCTCACTTTTAATGTTTTTCAAAAGCCTACATCAAATAATCAATATCCACGTTTATAACTTCAAAAATGATGGACTTCCCATATGAACTCTCATTTTTTGTTTTAACGCCTTAGGGAATAAATTTCCAGAAACAACTGACTTTTATTTATAAATAGAAGCCTAAACGTCAACTTTCATAACTCCTGTGCTTAATTTCGTCCTTCTAAACTCAACAGTTTAGGTTGTGCGTTGTCTGTCAGTCAAAGTTAAAGATTCATGAAATAATATATTATTTATTTTAATAGCCATAGTAACATATTTTTGTAACATACAATTTCTGTTTTTATTTTTCATAGTGACCAAATTTGTAGTTTGTCACCACATAATACATATGTAATATTTCTATCTCTACTTACTGTGCCAGCTGTCGCCGGCGAGTGACGTGGCACCGTTACCCCTTCCAAGCGATCATGATACATACAACCAAAACACATCATGTATCATCACAAACATCGAATGTATTAGTGTAATATGGTGCGTAGCCTGTATATTATATACAGCATATTCAGTCATGGCCACCCCATTTAATTAACAACTAGCAATTAAAATTAAATTTATTAATTTTAAGAAAGATATTCGTTATTTTGAGAATTAGGTAGGTAAAAAAGTAGGTTTTGGCAGTCCCAATATGTTTGGAATACCCACAACTTGCTTCACTTAAGCCTTCAAAAATTTCATGATTTTTTCGCTACGACGCGACGCGACGCACCGTTTTTAAGATTAAAAGTTTACAATTACAAAAAGTAACGAAAACTAATTTTTAAAAAAATTTTCTATTTCTTACTAACTCAATGGCACTAATAGAGCCTAAAGTAACCAATTATAGCCAATTTATGATACGTAACTCAGTATCCATAATTTTCGATAACGAAAAGTAGGTTTTCACAGCCGCAATATGTTTGGATTATCCACAACTTGCTTCGCTTAAGCCTTCAAAAATTTCGCTATTTTTGACCTATGATGCACCGTTTAAGAAATGTTAACGATCAAAGTTTTCAGTAACGTAAAGCATTACTTATAAACAAACATAATAAAAAACAGGTACATTTGAAGGCTGAACTTCAAAAACAGGCTAAATGCTAAATAAAAAAAATTTAGTTAGACACTGAAAAGGAATCTAAGTGCCATTACCAACAATCTAGACAGCATATTTTTTTCCTTTTTTGGCACATAGCCTGTTTTTGAAGTCCAGCCTTCATTTTATGATAGACCGACTTCAGAGCTTATGAAAGCTCGATTCCATTTCATTTTAATTGCAATGAATGCACATTAAATTCACATTACATGCAAATATATATTATGAAATGGAATACCATCTTTTGTAGTCTCGAACAACATGGTTTCAAAGAACATGAAACCAATTAATTGTGTTCTTCGGGGATTGCTGCAATAAGATAATTTACTCAACTCTATAATATAGTTACAACAATTTAATACATATTAAAAATTTTAATTTTGTTCAACTTTATACATTTTTAATGGATGTTTAATTTCAAATTTTGGGTTGAAATATGTAATTTTTGTCACTGAGTGTATACATTTATGTGTGTGTGTGCGTTTATGAAACAGGCGGCAATTCTTAGAATCGCAGTCTAAACATATGTAGAGAACTTGTTTGCTTACTTGTTTCTTGATTCTCAAGCTCCAACCAAATGGAATTGGTTACATATTTACTTTGATCGGCGCCGCTACGAATGTTATTTTTCTTCGATTTATTATTAATTTAAATAATTGTTTTTTTTTTTTTTTTATAATTTTTTTTTCTATAGCAGCTAGTGCTCGATTGATTTATGATTAAGCCATTTCAGGTTCTTTATTAAATTAAGTATGTATCGCATGTATTTTACAAAAAAAAGAAAAAGAAATTATTTCGGTTGTCTGGGACAAATACTACCATAGTGCACATGGTACTAATCTGGACAAAGGTGTACATATATTTGTTTATTTTTATACTTTTTTTTTAATTAATAATATTGCAGACTGGAAATCCAACAAATTTACCAAATAAATGTCAACGTTAATGATTTTCGTAAAATATCTGACATCTTTTGTTGCAATGAAATGTTAATTAAAATATTTTAAAAATGTTAAGCGATTACTGCCCATGTCAGTATATTTTTATTTGATTTTAATTTACTATTCTAATAATAAAACTTTTAATGAAATGTATTTTATAATATCATTTAAATTAATTGTTGAAATAATTGTAGAAATATGAATATTATGAAAATAAATAATATTTTAATTTCAATTAGAACTGTTTATATCATAAAATAAAGAAATAAAGTTTCTGAGTTTATTAGTCTGCTGATTTGGAATAATTTCGGTAACTTCCGAATCAATTCCAAAAATGTTTTTATAACTGGGTAGGTGACACCTTACTTTCTAATAGCAACTACATTTCAAAGCTTACAGTTTTTTTCAATGCTCCGGGGTACCAGAAAGTTTATGGACGGACGAAATTTGGCTAATTTTTTCTTAAATGCTAAAGATTTTCAAAAAATCAACATGCGAAGTTAAAATAGTTCCGAGAGTCCCTGGAGTGCTAAAGAAAGTTGAAAGAAACAGCTGAACGGGTGTTTGCCAAATTTTGCTTAAATGCTATTGAGATTTAAAAAAAAGAAGGTTAGTTAGAAAGAAAGTATATTGTACAATAAGTGGGAAAAGAGGCTTATTTCTCACGAATATGAGTTTGTTGCGCGAGCCCGCAGGGCGAGTGCAACAATTAATATGAGTTTGAAATAAGCTTTTCCCACGTATTTTACACTAAACTTTTTCTACAAGCACATTTTGTTTTCGTAAAATTTAACATAAATAATTAAAATAAAATTTAAATAAATAGTAAAAATTTTTTAAATTTATAATGTCAGTGATAAGATGTTCAAATTTTTGCCAAAGCATACTTTGAAACTATGGAAACAATAATAAATAATCAACATACATATGTATATTTTTAGCATTATTTATATAGATTATATATTAGATCAACCCATAGCTAACTTTATTATTATATTAAGCCGTGCGAAATAATTTCCAACGATATTTCCGCACAGTGTGGGTAATTGTTAATTTTGACATATAGTTAGCCGTGCACAAAATGTTACTTTTAATAGTAGGAGTAGAAAAAATTGTTTCTATTCTCAACTGGAATTCAACATTTCCATCGGAGTACTTTTATAACTTTCAAACTATACGATAATAATTTCCAAAGATAGATATTACTCCAATAGAAAGAGAAATATAAAATATAAGAAAAACAAACTTTAAGAGTCATAGCTACCAAAAATCTACACATTTGTATGATTTCTAAAAAAAAGTACTTTTAAGAACTCATTAATAAATAAAAAGTCCAAGTACAGTATATAATCTTTTCTTATGCGGCCTTTTTTGTACGACTTTTCATCCGACTTCTGCTGATAAAAAAAATTACCATTAAAGTGCATAACTTGAATAGAAAGCAAGAGGAAGTAAGAAACTTAAGCACTAAGATTGTGTTAAACATTTAGTCGGTATATTGCGTAAGAATAAGTTATTGCATTATTAAGGCGAGATTCTCCAAAAAAAAATGTCAAAAAAAAACTTTTTATTACTTTTTTTTTATACAAATAAATATTTTTTAGGAAAACTAAATTTACAACATTGTTTCAACAAGTTTTAAGGTTACAAAAAAATTTTTTTAAAAAAAATTCAAAAATGAGCTGAGTATTCAACCAGACAATTTCCGCTTCATTTTTTCTCTTACCTGTCACATTTTTTGACGTTAAAAATATTATTGCTAGATTAAAAATTTCATCTGCTTCCGGTATTGATCAAATTCCAGGCTTTTTAATAAATGATGGAGTTTGTTTGATTGAACCTTTGGTTCACTTGATAAACCTATCGTTTGCTAATGGTATCTTTCCAGATCAGTTTAAAACTGCAAAGGTGGTCTCTGTCCAAAAGTGTAATACACCCAAAAGTTGTAATGATTATAGACCCATTGCAGTCTTAAATTCGGTATCTAAAATTTTTGAATACGCTTTTCTGAACCAACTGGTATTATTTTTGAATAAATATAACATATTGTCAGATATACAAAACGGCTTTAGGAAGCAAAGATCAACTGAAACAGCCGTTTACTCTATTATTAACTTTATACTAGCAGAGATAACTAAAGGTAATTTTGTATGTGCAACATATTATGACTTTAGTAAAGCATTTGACACCATAGATCACGCTATTCTTTTAGAAAAGCTCTGGCATTTGGGTATTCGGGGTCAGCCCTTATTATGGATAGAATCTTATTTAACAAATCGAAGCCAAATAGTATATCTAAATGGAGTCGAATCTACTGAGCGCTCTATAAGATCTGGAGTTCCACAGGGGTCCATTTTGGGGCCTTAACTGTTTATATTGTATGTAAACGATCTTCAGCAAGCTATTGGTGACAAGCGACACCTTGTGGTTTATGCTGACGATACAACAATTTTAACGACTGATATATCTGATAATCAATTTGAAAATAATACGTCAAATTGCCTGAGTGACTTACAGGAATATTCAAAGAAAAATAATCTAGTTTTGAACATGACCAAAACAAAGGCAATGGTTTTTAAATTATACAAAAATAGTAAATTTCCCTCATCATTTAATATAGATGTAGATCAGCAGAAACTAGAAGCAGTAAGTAGTTTCAAGTTACTGGGTATTAGGATCACTGAAAATATGAACTGGAATGAGCATACAAACGAAATTTGTTTAAAGATTAGTAAAGTTAATTATGTAATAAGACGTATAAAAAATATATGTAGAGACATAACTATTTTAAAAAATATTTATTATGCACTGGTTTTTCCACATCTAAAATATTGTATCCTCTGCTGGGGAAACTCAGAATATGGAAATAAAGTATTTATAACTCAAAAGAAAGTTGTTCGATGTATGTTCGGCTTAAATTCAATGGAATCATGCTTTTCTTGTTTTCAAAATAACAAAATTCTCACTTTTCCTTGCGTCTATATTTATTATGCAGCACTTAGCGTTAAACAAAATATATCTTTTTTTGAAAGCGTTGGTGACAATCACCCTTATGATACTCGTATGAGAGATATCATCAAAGTACCGAAATATAACATACTTAAATTTAAAAAAAGTCTCCGAACGTGTACTCTATTTTAATTTATAATAAGTTGCCGCTATGTTTAAAAAATTTAACATCTCTTAATAATTTTAAAAATCAATTGACGTCATTTTTAATCGACAAAACCTTTTATTCAATCGAAGAATTTTTGAGTTCTGAATTTTAAATCTATTACTTGATATTTATACGTAAATTCTATTTAATCATCTGATGTATTTTAATCTAATATTTTTTTTTTTGTATTATTTTATTCTTTGTGTATTATTATTGACGTTGTCAAGAACCACTTGGGTCAATTGACTAATAAATTATTATTATTATTATTATTATAAATGGCTTTGAAATCGACACTGCGAGATTTTTCCACCTTGATGGTTCCTTGCGTTCTGAAATCCCCAGTGAACCAAAATTAAAAAATCAAGAATTTTCTGAAATTATACATATACAGTTATGGCACTAACTAGAATCTAAGAAAAAAATTAAAAACCAGCGAGAAATCGCATTTTGAAGATAAATTTTCAAAAATCACCGTTTTTTCTCGACTATAAACAGCCGCTATTTTGAAAATATGTTACGGAAACAAAAGATCATACATAGTTCTTGCCAAAATGACGGCATCCATGAATAATATGCACTTTAGTTTATGTCGATATCTCCAATACTTTTTGAGATACATGAAGAACGATGTCCAAAAACATACTTTGGAGAAAATAGCATTTAAAGTTTTTTTTTTTTTTTTTAATTGAATTATAGTAAAGTGCGTGCACTAAAATGCCCATAATTTTTCAATTTTCCATTTTTTTAAAATAAAATTTTAGGAGAATACTTCTAACTTAGACATAATTATGAGGGAAAAAAATTGATTTCTTTTTTTTCTAGCGAATCTTCCCTTAGGTAAGTTTTTTTTTACCGATGTATTTATCGCAGTTCTTATAATATTATAAAATCGAAATAAAATGTTCTCATGTATAAATTAATGCTGTTTTGAATCTTGTTTAGAAAAGCAATTTCTAAAGAAATCGTGAGGTTTTGAGTATTTTGAATTACGTATTTTCTATGAAACTTTTTTTTATGCATTCCCGTTCCAGCACATAGAAAAGGATTATACTGTATTATGATATGTAATAAGTGGGATAATTTTAACCTTTCTTTAAGGTGACTTATAAGAATCAAAAATTTCCTAATGTTAAGTGGATACCCAGTAATTTTTAAATAATCAGAAATAGTGACTACCATAATTAATTAGGAATCTGTTTGTGTTTAATATGCACATATGTAGATTTCGTTGTGACTTATATGTATTCAAGAAATGTGTAAATATACCGATCATATAATATTTTACTACCTCTATTGTTAAACCCTAGTATAAAAAATTAATAATAAATATTACAGCACATTTATTTGTTTAAAGCATTCCAATTGTTACAATTAAAAATAACAGTTACCAAACAAAAGAGTACTTTCCCACTTTTATTAGAGTAAATTATGTACAAAAGATAAAAAAGATATACAAATAAATTGTTATATTACTCGTTCATTGTATAAATAAGTAGCAACATTATTCACAATACAAATATCTATGTAAATTTATAATGTTTTCGCCGAATTCCGATTGTAAAGCACCCCCTAGACGATCAATATTTTGATCAATATGCATTGATCAATCCGTATTGAAAGGCTATATTGATCGTTTAGGAGAGCTTCAAATATATTGATAGCATATTGAAGCATATTGATAGAAATTTATATTGAAGCGTATTGATGGAAGCTATATTGATGCTCATATTGACGTTTATAAGGTATATTGATCAACATTTGCATTAGTCTTGTTTTAGATATCGAAGTGTTAACAATATATGTATTTTACTACCTACGTGGTGGCCGACTCTAGTGAAAAATCAGAATCCGAACGTGAGCTTATTTTACTATTAATTACCCTTTATCGTGATTCGCCGGAACTGTGGAAAGTTAAATCGAAAGATTACTTTAATCAAGCTAAGAAGCGGATATGTATGGAAAAGATAGTTGATGCATTAATTTGCATAAAACCAGACTTTACTGTAAACAAACTGAAAAAAAAATTAATACTGTGCGTACTAATTTCAATAAAGACTTCAGGGCTATTGAAAGTGCGAAGCGATCAGGAGCATCAACTGACGATATCCCCAAACCAAAATCATGTCTCTATGAGACACCATTACTTTATATTGGAAAAAATAAATAATAAAAATAAAAACTTGCATAACAAATCACGAATTTTCCAAACACAGCCAACAATCATAAAAGCACATCTCACAAAAATGTCTAGTCATCGTATTGATGGAGCTCATATTGAAGCTATCTATATTGAAGCATATTGATGGAACCTTCAATACGTATTGATCAATGCATATTGATCAATATATTGATCGTCTAGGGGGTGCTTAATATAAACACGACCTTCATCGCTCAAATGTTTAAAGAAACCAACTACCGTAGTAAAAATGACCAATACAAAAGATATTCTCAGTAATGAACAAGGACGGCAAAATGTCATTCCAATGATTTCGTTTAAAGTTTTATAATATACGTGCGAACCTCTAATAACTGGGGCTCCGCCAGATACCAGTTGTTAAAAATGCACAAAAATATCAAGATAAAACGTTATAGCATAAGGTTTTGTTTTTGAATATGTTTACGAGGAAGATAGTATAGGTCTGGTAGTAATTGCCAGAGGGTGTGTTACTTTCCCCAAATATCCTTAAAATAAAAAATTAATTACGCTATAGCATAGAAACGGATATATATATATATATATATATATATATATATATATATATATATATATATATATATATTTATATATATATATATATATATATGTATATATATATATACATATATATATAATATATATATATATAGGGGAGACCGGGGCAGGTTTTCGCACTTTTTTTTCTTTATTTTTTTTAATTTTTTTCTGCATAGCTACAATTACCAAAGACATACCATAACAATTAGGAACATATCAGCTATAACTAAAAAATACTGAAACTGATAAAAGACAAATACTTTGTCGTAAAAATATAAAAAAGTAAAGGTAAGTCACGGTCGAAAACATGCCCCGTAGTCGGGGTATGTTTTCGAATAGCATTATTTTGGACTGGGGCAAGTTTTCGCATGCACTAAAATACAACTACATGGAAAATAAAAATAAATGTTTTAAGAAAAGCACGTATATTTAAATGAAAATACATCGGTTAACATCTCTTAAAATACTTTTTGTATGTTGATCTGGTAAAAATAATAAAATATTCACAAAAAAAAAATACTTTGTTTAACAAAACTCAGTGTCATTATCGCTGTCACAATTAAGGCAAACAAAAAATAATGAGTCTCCTTTGATACAGTCTTCGTGTGTCCATCTTTTGCAACGAGTGCATTTTATCCACTGCTCGTTTGATTTTGAATTACTAAAATTTTCAAAAGAGTAAATAGGTACAGACGCAATCGGCATCATCTTTGTCACTTGAGTCATTCGTTGTCCCTGCATTATGTGTAGTAGAGCTGCTAGATGATGGGTTTTCCTCATTCTGTAATTTTTTTTAAACAGATTTTTCTTTACAAATTACGTCTTTTTTCCCCCATTCTTTGTGGTCCCTTGAATAAATTTTTTTTGTTTCCCCTTTTCTTGTTCTAATTTAACCTTTTTTTGTTTAGCGTTTTCCTGTTCATTTTTAACAGGAGTTGCTAAGGTTTGTCAGGAGCTTTAACAGGAGTGTCGGTCATAATCAACGACATATTTCTATCAATATTTATTCATTTTAACTACCAATAAATCAAGAACTTTAATATTTAATACTCCTGGAAAAGACTGGGGCATGTTTTCGGTAGCGAAAATTTGCCCCGCTTGGTATTCGAAAACGTGCCCCGTCGCCATTTTTTTACTTTAAACTCACCTAGAACGGTGGAAATAATGACTTTTCCATACAATACTTACATAACTAATTACTACAGAAAATGCATATTCTAAATATAATATTAACATAAGACTCAACCAAAACAAAGTATGTTTGTTTTTAGTTTAAAGTGAGGCATAAAAAGTTACTTACCTGATCAAAAATTAACAAAAGATAACACTGTTTCACAACGAGTGCATTTATGAACATGTAACTGACATAACTGCCACTTGGGCGTCTAGGCATCATTCGAATCGATTTGGTGCTCCGATCTAGTGATTAGTTTAAGAGTTAAAGTCGATTCGAAAACATGCCCCGTGCGAAAACCTGCCCCGGTCTCCCCTACATATATATATATATATATATATATATATATATATATATATATATATATATATATATATATATATATATATATATATATATATATATATATATATATATATATATATATATATATATTATTCTTATGTATTCACTTGTGAATTGTCCAGAAATTAGGGTATTTCTTTTTCTATATTCCAGTATTATTATTTATTATTACCTACTAAAATCATAGTAACGGGAATTAATTATTATATGAATTAAATACAATATTTTATATAATTTCATCATATAATTTTAAACCAATCAGCAAGCACAATTTACAGAACATCACCAAACAGCAAGCTAATAAGTTTAACTTAATTTTTTCTTTTTTTTCTAAAATTTCAAAAAATAGTATGTAAGCCACGGGACTAAAATGTTTTTTGCTCCCTCGTGTGAATTGTTGCCAGACGACCTGTAAATGTAAAATTTGTGCTCTGGCAACAAATTTCACACTCGGGATTGAAAGTTACACTTTAGTCTCTTGATGTATAAAATACTATGGTTCATTTCAGTTAAATTTAACCATGCTTCGTCACTTTGAATTTGAATAATTTCCGTTTTATTGGCTTTATCTCTTTTATTATTGAGTTTATGTAAATTCTAAATTTGCATTGCACCATTTTTAGAAAAGAATAGAAGATTGATTTGTTTCGAATATAAGAATTATTTAATTTTTTAACGAAAACTCATGATCAATTGTATCTGAAAAGAGGTATACCTATATTTAATTATTTACAACTAATATTTAAATCGGTATGTTTTTAAAAGCTTTTATTCAACTTGCTATGTTAGTATGTTTATTTAGATCAAATCTTGGAATCAAAATTTAGATAAGTTCTAATTGAGCTTGAGGTTTCAAATTCTGCATACATGTACCTATAACTTGGATGACAATGCAATACTGTATAATTAGTTTTTTCCTAAATTCCCTCAAAGCTAGAATTGTTGATTTTTAGTCTTATAAAAATTTTTGACATTTCGAACTGTCAAATATTGTTCCATGATTTTATGCTATAATTTTTAATCTCCATAGTTATGTTTGATTAGGGTACAATAATCGATTAAAATATAGATAAAAAAAATTTAATTCTCCAATTAATTTTTTTTTTAAATTAATTTTGATCAAACTAAAAAGTATAAAATAAATTAAATTAAAAAAAAAATCCTTAAGAAAAGCTTTTATTTAAAAATTGGTCTAAAAAGTATAAAATAACTTTTGAGTAAAGTTTGAAGCAATATTCAATATAATTTATAAAAGCTTGGGGCGTTTAATAGTTTGGTAATTATTGAGAAGTAAAGTAAAGTAGCTACTTACATATAAAACGGAAATAGTTAATTAATGACAACGCCTCAAGGTTTTATAAATTATTTTGCATATTGCTTCAAGCTTTACTTAAAAGTTATTTCATACATTTTAGCCCAATTTTTAAATAAAAGCTTTTCTTAAAAAATATTTTTTTTTAAAAATTTACAATAATCAAAATGCCACCTATTGATTAGAAACCGCAACGTTATTTATCCATAAGCAATGATAAGTCAATAAAGGCGACATAATACAGGTATAAGAAAAAAATAGTGCTGGATTATACATATTCCATTCAAATTTATATTGTAAATTTTGATATGTTATTACCTAGAAAACTGTCTATGATTAAAAATTTTATATTAAAATACACAGTGAAAAAATTAGTGTTAAAATTAACATATTTCCCATGTCCAAAACGGTCCACTCAATTTTTTTGTGTTATTTTAACACAAAGCATATGTGTCAAATCTTAACACAAGATTTGCGTCAGTGATTTAACACACAAAAGGACATCAATTTTGTGTTAATTTTACACAATTACTTAGTCAAAATTTTACCACAATTATGTGTAAAATTAACTGATTTAGAATGTAGAAGTCTACTCAGTAAATGTGTTGGTATATTATTTTTTTAAGTTAGTATTTTTTTTATTTATTATATAAATGAAAGGAAATAGTAAAAAATAATTTTTCAGTACTTAAACTTTTTATTTAATATTTCTACAAAGTTGTGCTCTGATGAAAGTAATGTTGAAGCAATACCCAAAAATTGTGAAAATCGTTGTCGAACTGAACGTGGAAGGCAAAATGGAACGACAACTCTTCCTTCTTTACCTGATCTTCTTTGCCCTTTGAATGTGTTCTGGAACGAAGAATATTCGATAATGTTTTAATTAATTGAAGTAAATTCTGCAAACAAAGAAAAACTTCAATTTATAATATTTTTAATTAACTTACCAATATTTAATATCTAAATAATTAAAACCAATTTAAGCTTAGCAATACGCTTTTGATTTTGAAATATTCCGTCTGCTTCTATACATAGATATGTTTCTGTTGAACGCACGTCGCACAGTGTCCAATACTCCAATGATTATGGCAATGGTATCAATTACCACTACCCCCGCTCTTATAACTAAAGCAATAGATCCGAGCGAAATTAGTTTTTTGGTGTTGTAAATACACAAATAAGTGTATCTATGACATTTTTTCGCATTTTATACAAACATTGTGTTATTTGTGTGTTGTTCAAAAGAGATTAACATTTTAATTCTGTTAAATCAAAATTTTTGTTAATATTTTATTTTTTATTTTAACACAAACACTAAATGTTACATTAACACAGGGTTGGATTACTTATTTAACACAAAAATTTTAACCACTAGTTTTTTTTTTTACGCAGAACAAAAATGTTTTCACTGTGTATTGTCCAGTTGTCGGACTGTCTGAATTCAATTTAGAGGGCACTTAATACATAATTTAGAGGACACCTAAAATCGACTAGACTAAAAATCGGATTTTTTAGAAAACTTGTACAATGTCTACGTTATATTAATTAGCAACAAAATAAATGTTTAGGTAATTATAAAGCCATTAGAACTTGGCTGAACATAGACTGGCAAAAGTTTATTGGACGTGGATATGGAACTGTTCACAAAATGGCGCAACATTTATGTTTGTCAGGGTAAGATACAAAATATATCAGGGTAAGATACGAAATATCGCACATATAACGTGAAATTTTATATTTTGAAAAAGTTTTATATTTTTACAACCTAAAAACTACCAAATACAATAATATCTAAGTATTTCACATATTCTGTGAAATATCAATAAACTCTTAGTTATTTTTATTTGAATGAGTCCTGAGGACTTTTAAGTTATTTAACAATTTCTTTTTAAGGGGAAATTCACCAAAAATGCATCAAAAATCGACCTTTTTTTATTAGTTTTTCTTTTTATACAATAAGCTTGCTTTCTGAAACTCCCAGTGAACTAAAATCAAAAAATCAAGAATTTTCTGAAAATATACATATACAGCTGTTATGGCATTAAGTAGGATCTAAAAAAAAATTAAAAACCAGCCAAAAATGGCATTTTGAAAATAAATTTTCAAAAATCACCGCTTTTTCTCAACTATAAACAGCCGCCATTTTGAAAATATATTACGGAACAAAAAGATGTTAGTCCCCGCCAAAACGACGGTATCGAGCAATAATATGCTCTTTAATTTGTGTCGATATCTCAAATACTTTTTGAGATACATAAGGAACCATGTTGAAAAACGTACTTTCGAGCAAAAAACATTTAAGGTACCATCACAGTGTGATCGGCCGAAAAATAGTCAATTTTTGCGATTATTTTCGGATGGATAGGATGGGGGAATGGGAATAAATTTTTTTTACGATTAATACCATTATTTAACAATACAAAAATATTTTTCTTAGTCATTTTTATTTATTTTTTATAATTATTATAATTTTTTTTTTAAAATTGTCTCTAAAAAAGGGCGATATTCGGTGCCCACGACTGCGGCCGCAGTTTTTATCTGGAAAAAAATTCAAATGGGAGCTTTTTTCTGAAATTTGAAAAAATGGCGGCGGTTTAAATAAAATGCACAAAATTTTTTATAATTTTCCGAGTAGAAAAACAGGAAGCTAAGCTAAAAGCGTTGGAAAAAATGTTTAAAACAAAATTTGTAGAAAATTGTACGCTCTATAATTTTTATAATAAGCTTAACCAACGTAACGCTAACCATTTGAAGAGGTGGATTCCAAAAGGCGCTAAGTCATTTTTTGCAATTTTTCAGGAAATGTAAAAAACTATCTAGGTAGGCAAATGTAGTAATCTGTTTAAATTGTTTTTATGTTCTTAGATAATAATTATTATTGATGTTATTTATTTGTTCTTATTTATACATATAATTTACTATAGATTATTATTAAAAAAAAAAAACCTTTAAAAGGTTGGGTTGAGTTAGTTAAAATAAACCTAGTTTGTTTAAATACAGATATATTTTATTCAAGAAACATTTTAAACAGTGCATTATTAGCAATATTTCATGTGTTTGACATAATAGAAAATCTGTCTACAAGCAAATTTCGAAAAAAATACCAGCTATTATTGGAAAAAAAATGCAATGGTTTACAAATAAATTTGACTTAGAGCAGTTTGAAATAAAACTGTTACTGACTTAGCGCTTTTTTGGAAAACATTCCATTTTTCATCATTCATTTTACAGTAGACTAAGCTCATTTTGAAGGGTGGCACTATGAGAATCGTGTAGAGCTGGACTAAAACATTCTGCATCAACTAAAATCTCACATTAGACAAAAAGTGACTTAGCGCAATTTAGAATCCGCCTCTTCATTTTTAAATTATTTACCGAAAACCCAAAATTGATTTTATTGAAGCGTCATAATTTTTGAAATAATTACTTTAGAATAAAAAGTTTTAAATAAAAAAATTGGGAAATTTAATTTTCTATGAAAAATGTTTCTTACACTTTTCTTGTGGGCTCAACCGTTCACGAGATATTTGCAAAAACACATTTTTCAAGATGGTGGCTTTAGCACAATCTCTAGGATGACGCCCTTTTGATTTTACACTCCCTATAAGTACACAAATCAAATGCAAAAAAAAAAAAATTGAGTCGTACTTAAAATTTTTTGTGATCCGTCATTTTAAACAGACCGACTATACTAAAAGTCCTTTAATAAAAGTAAGCAGACCTAATCATTGTAAAACAAAGCTAGAAATAAAGTCGACTTTTAATTTAAAGGAACTTTAGTTAAAGAACCTATAAAATTATGAATGTAAAACCAGCCGTAAAACTTATAGATATATTATTCTCAAAACAATCGTAATCCCTAATACGGTGATTTTATTGGTCGAAACGTATTGAGTAATGATCAATCCTTTACATCTTCGAATAATTCCTAACTTTCTCAACAATTAACGGATATCAGATATGTAATGCGTGCGTTCTTCAACAGGAGTAGAAAAAATATTTTATTAAAATACCACTGTCGCAGCATCCTGCATAACATAGCGAATTTCCGTTTATAAAAATCCGTTTTTCTGTGATTTTTCACCCTTTTAAGTGATTTTTCCTCCTCTTTCTAATGGTGTAAATAAATGTCGAAAAAAATTTTTAACTTGAGAAAATTTTGGCAAAAAACTAATTTTTTTACGAAAAATGGTCAAAAAAACCATGTTCTAGGCATTCGAAATGGCTGGCTAACGAATTTGTCCAACGGTGTGGGACTAAATATAAATTTAATACATAAATTTTAGTGAATATTATTTTCGGTTTCTAGGGACCCGAAAACAAATTTCTATTATAGTCTCGGCAGATTTATTTCGGAGCTCTAAAAATTAAAACTTTCTTCGGAACCCTAAAAAGCGGCATATAAGTAACATACAAACATATACATATTATAACGTTCTTTATAGTTTAACGTAATCGGTGATGGGCAATCCTTGTCAGCGGAGTGCCACTTTAAAACGCATTTCCGTGGATGAAATGGCGTATATGAATAGTTCACGCCCTTATGTTGTTAAGTGGTGAAAATAGCGCAGAGGATTTTTCAGTTTTCACACTTAAGATGGAGTTTGCATTGAATTTCTTCTTCTCACAGGCGTGTTTTCTTTACCTCACTTGGCTTAGAAGATACTATGCTGGTGTTGCGGTTGGATAGTTTTAAGTAGTAATTTGTCGATTTGTACGAATAAAACACGAAATATTTTAATAATAAAAATTTATTCAATTCAAACGAAACGTTAATAATAACGATAACAAAATTCAATTGACAATATTTAAACTTCAATATGGCTTCGAGCCCGTAATAACGTAATACTGTACTCAACGGAGTCTAAAACATGTCTCTCCTGTCTCATCTCTCTAAACTAATCTTCTTTTGCGTAATGCAAGTCTCATATATATACATTTTAATCATACTAGAAAATTCCAGAAGATTCCATTACATTCGTTATCAATAAGACATCAGTACTCTTGAAACAGTGTGAGGGAGAGAGATGAACCAATAACCACCCTTGTAAGATGGTGACGTATTATTGTACTTAAACACATTAATCGTACATTCCAGAACATTGCACAAAAGCATCGTTTCATCGCTCTCACTCATATATAAACATAAATTATACTATTCTCTCTTTATTTATTTAAGTTCTTTTCTCAGAACAACAAACATACTTACATAATAAAATTTGATACAAACATTAGCAATAGATACAGTAGTGTGCAGAAATAAATAAACACTTAAGTACTGTGGTGGGCGAAATAAGAAGCAAAATTAAACACATTATTATTGAAAAATGTTACAAAATGGCGTGCCGACCATAAAAGAAACTGAATATCAGGAAAATGGGCGTTACTAACTCAATTTTATATGATGACGTCACAATCCAAAATGGGTACACCCACTCCTAAAATGACCAATCAGAGTAAGTTTTATAGTAAACTGGAGGACCGAGATGTGTTAGAAATCTGGGTTGTTACAATATGTATGACGTATATGACTTATATCGTGCTTATATACAATCTATCTTCCTGTTGTACCACAAACACATTCGTTCATATAATTATACATATAGGTATACCCCTGTCGCAGCATCCTGCATAACATAGCGAATGCCCGTTTATAAAAATTAATTTTTCTCGGAAACTAGTTGACATAGAATAATAGTTCAAAGACCTTTTTTATGTAATTTTTTCTCCTCGTTTAAATGATGTAAAAAAATTTGGCAAAAATTTTTAAATAAGTGGAAATTTTGGCAAAAACTAATTTTTTGCAAGAACAAACACCATTGTCCTGGCATCCGACGTGTTTGGCTAACGAACTTGTCCAACGGTTTGGGACTTCCAACATTTTCGCCAAATTTCGTAAACCTAGGACATTCCGTTCGAGAGTTATCGTGCGGACATATATATATATATATATATATATATATATATATATATATATATATATATATATATATATATATATATATATATACATATATACATATATATATATATATGTATATATATATATATACATATATACATATATATATATATATATATATGTATATATATATATATATATATATATATATATATATATATATATATATATATATATATATATATATATATATATATAAATTTTGGTGAATATTATTTTCGGTTTCTAGGGACCTCAAAACAAATTTCTGCCATGGTCCCGGGTTCAAGTCGTGTCATGACAGTGGCTGTAATAGCTGAATTCCATTCTGGAAATTCGCTAAAACTAAATATACAACATTATTAATTCATTTCTTGAGACTACAATTTTTTTTTTTTAAATTAAAAAATGAGCTGAGTATAAATGGCAATGAAGTCGACACTGCCAGATTTTTCCACCTTGATGGTTTCTCGTGTTCTGAAATCCCCAGAGAATTAAAATAAAAAAAATCAAGAATTTTCTGAAAATATACATCTACAGTTATGGCACTAACTAGGATCTAAGAAAAATAAAAAACCAGTGAGAAATCGCATTTTGAAAATAAATAATCAAAAATTACCGTTTCTGTCGACTATAAACCACAGCCATTTTGAAAATATGTTATGGAACCAAAGAATGTTAGTTCTACCAAAATGACGGTATCGAAGAATAATATGCACTTTGATTTATGTCGATAGCTTAAATAATTTTTGAGTATTTAAGGTATCGACATAAATCAAAACATCCAATCAAAACCATGTCAAAAAACATACTTTCGAGAAAAAAGCATTTAAATATTTTTTTAATAATTGAATTATAGTAAAGTGCTCGCACTAAAATGCCCATAGAAGACTGCAAACTTTTAATTGTTTTTATTGTTTTAAGAAGAAATAATAAGTACTTTTGGGCTAAGTTGAAAATGGAAAAGGTGTGAATAGCGACAGTATATAGCAGGGGTGGCCATAACGTGGCTCGCGAGCCGCTTGCGGCTCGCGAGTCGATTTTGTGCGGCTCTTTAACGCTTCTCGAAAATTTGTTTTGATAAATGTATTTGAAATAAGAAAAAAATTTAAAATTTCTCGCAAAAGATCAAATAACGATCTTTTTTAACGAGTGTAGCCTTGGACGAGTCTACCGATATTAAAGATAAACCACAGTTAGCAATATTTGTGAGATATGTATCAAAAAACTTTGAAATCATGGAAGAGCTCTTAGACCTAGTTGCATTGAAGGATACTACTTGTGGTTATGACATTAAAGAAGCCATGGTTGATGTTTTAAAAAAAAATTTAGTGCCTATCGAGAAATCGGCAGCATTGCTACTGACGGTGCACCGTCAATTACAAGGAACAAACAAGGATTTATTGGGCTTTTAAATGCTAACAAATCATACCCTCTTTTTGTACGTGTATATTGTATCATTTACAGAGAATGCCTAGCAGCAAAATATTTCCAATACCCACAAGCTATGCAAGTAGTTTTTAAAATTGTAAACTACATTCGTTCAAGTGCTAAAACACACAGACAATTTAAATCCTTCATAGAAGAGCTGGATAATGACGACCTTCCTGATGATGTATCTTAGTATTCTTGGCAGATTTTTTCAGTTGCTTGAACCCATTAAACAATTTTTCCAAGAAAAGGGAAAATGTTTCCCTGAACTTGGTGACCTACAGTGGTTGTTAGATTTAAGTTTTTTTTAGAGATGATGTTCAGTATTTGCAGCAGCTGAACATGTCACTACAAGGTAGGGAAAAGTTTATTTATGATTTAGCATAGAGTGTATTTAGCTTTCATAACAAATTGATGCTTTTTTTTAGAGAGATCTTGAAACCAAAACGTTCGCTCATTTCAAATGTTTAAAGAAAATTTCTGAAAGTCTTATTTACGATGACGTCCAGATTGAAACCAAAGGTTATTTGTGTAAATTGATCGGTCTTGCCGAAGAAATCAATGACAGATTCACTGATTTGAGAAAACTGAAACCTTCTTTTTCCTTCCTAGACAACCCTTTTGCTGTTGCTGTTGTAAGTGACGGCTGTCCGCTTTCATATCGAATAACAAAGTATATAGCAGCAATAGAGTTAGAAATACTTGAACTGCAAGAAGACGAAGCGTTAAAAGGACTGAAAAATTTGTCGGTTCCACTGTTGATTTTGGAGAAACGTTCCAGCAGACAAATATCCACTAGCAAAAGAATGTGCTAAGAGACTAATTTCAATTTTTGAAACTACTTATGCTTATGAGTCTTTGTATTCAACAATGAAGCTTATTAAATCCAAGCATCGATCTGAACTAATTGATTAACACTTAACTGAACTCGTGTGAACTGCGCTCACCAGTTATAAGCCAGATTTCAAACAGCTCGCGGCCAAAATGAACACAAGAAAAAGTACATCTCAAAATTAAGTTTTAGGTACCTAGGTGCATGTATTAACTAAAACAAAGTATGTTTACATATTACATAAATTTTTCATTCTCATAACTATTCTTAGTTTCATAAAAATGTAAAAAGTGTGTTCATTGTGTGAACCATCAATCTCAGAATGGCTTGCCTTGCTCCGAATCGGCTTCATGGGTTTGCGGCACCCAAAGGTAAAGTTAGTGGCCATCCCTGGTATATAGATTAATAATGACGTTATATCAAGTATAAAGGGACGAATGTGGGGTGATTAAAGACGAGTGAAGGATGTAATGGAACATAGAACAGAGTAATTTCAAGGTTATCAAGTCATTCAATATTTTTATAGACACATTCAGAATATTTCTATACTTTATAAACTTTATTTTAGATTTTACGTTTATTTATACAGGAAATCATGTACTATTATTTCTTTTTTGGAATGTATAAATACAGAAAATTCAAAATTAGTTATGTAATATTTGAATTTCAGTTTTGGTAAGCCTACGAGTCGTCCTCATTCACCATTTTATCGTCTCTATTGACCCCAATTTTTCATAGAGAAAATTATATAATTTTTGTTATATTTTCAAAAACCACCGCTATTTTCAAAATTTTTTGGATACTGTGATAAGATGACCAACCTCGCATAATTTTTTAATATATTAAAGATTAGGTACTCATAAAATAAATGCAAAAAAATATGGTGTGAAGTCTGAATTCGTGCATATTCACTCCTATCTACGGTATACGTGTCTTTAGTGCTTATGAAATTTGGTGTGGGGTCTGGCTATTTTTTGGCCATTTTTTGTCAACAAAACGAGTTTTCCGCTAGAACTAAGCAGTTTTTCAATTTTTTTTTACATCAATCGTAAGAACGACGCAAATTACGTAAAAAAATGTTTTGAGACATTTTTCTAAGTAAATTACTTTTTGGGAAAAGTAAAATTAGGAAAATGTCGTTCTCCATTTCACTCACACTCACAGTCTTTTTATCTGTCTCATGTTTTGAGATTCTACATTCGAAAAAAAAGGCTTCATAAGTGGCGTGTTATGATATCTTTAATCCAAGTTAACGATTTAGCTATATTTTATTTCTCTCAATTGAATAAGATTTTTTATATATTTGTTCCATTTTTATTTTTATTTTATTTTATTTTATTTTATTTTATTTTTTTTTTTTTTTGAGTACAAGTATCAAGAACATCTACTTTGTCAGAGCCGTTAGATTATGTTTATAATGAATTAAAACTATTAAGATTCTGTTATAACGGCATAAAAATTGCGTTAAACCACATTGAAACAATAACGTTGAAGATATTCTTAATAATTGTGTACAACGTCACACAACATATTCAATTTTAATTTGCACATTCAATTTTTTTTGCCAACAAAAAAAAATTTAATTTTGACACATTCTATCATACATTTCGTTTTGGAAATATTAAAAAATTTTAAGGCGAATCATTAAGAGTTAAATTAATAAATTAAAGGCAAACATTTATATATTTTAACACATTTGTACCGAAAATTTTACAGTTTTTTGAAAAAAATTAACAAAATTTTTACATACTTACAACAACTGTATTTGAAAGGTAATTAATTCACCGGTAAATTCAAGAGTGAAGTGATACCAATTTAATGTTAAAACAGTCAAAACCAAGTTAAAGTCAAATTTATATATCAAGAAAATGACTCATTTCAAAAATAAAGTTTCGTCACATATAAAACATATTATTTCTACTATCCTTTTTCAATATATTAGATAGTAGATGTTGTGACAGATAAGTATATTACGAATTTGTCTAAAAGATAAATTTATGAGAATGAGTCATTTGCGGTTGTCGTTGGTTTCTCTATAACTACGAATTTGCACTCAGTACACTATAGTTGCTCTTTTTCAAACCCTGGTGTAATTCGTGCAGTATAAATTACACTACACTAGTATACCAAACAATTGTTTTTATCTACACTAAATAATACTTACCAAACGCATTTTCACTGCAAAATGCAATAAAATGTACACTAGTGTAGGCTACCAAATACACCTATTATTTTGCCTGTAGTTGGTTATTAGTCGAATTTTCTCCGAAAAATTAGACTTATACAGTCTATACGATAAGAGCTGCGAGAGGCGAGACCAGGGGCGCTATCCGTTTTCGGACCCGTAGAACACGATTATGTAAAAAAAAAAGATGTCTGATATATATATATATATATATATATATTTTCCCGCAACCTTTTAATATGTGTAGGGCCCCCCTATGGAAGTTAAGAGATGAAATTTGGTAAGTGGGGCTTATTCCGATGCACAACAATACTATCAAAGTGGGGTCAAATTTTGGGCAAATTTTTTTTCGGACCCGACTTTTAAGGGGGTGGTGGGGGGCGGAAAAGCAATAAACCTTTTCCAAACCGGTTTTAAATAATGTTTCGGTCAATTATCTACAACATATCCAAAATTCAGCTTCCTAGGATGATATGGTGGGAGTAGAGGGGGGAAAAACGATTTTCGCTGGATCTAACAGGCCCCCAGCCCCCCAGAATTAACGTAGAGGGTTGAAATTTGGTGTGTTGATAAAGTTAGTACCTAGGTTGTGCTTTTTGGAGGTTTTAATATTTTACCCCCACCCCCTTCATTTTTAAGCTACAATTTCATGCATTTTCGACGTTTTCGAAGTTTGTACCACTCGCACAGGTCACCCGAATAAACCTAGAGGGCTGAAATTTTGTATTCGGATTGAGTTAGTATCAAGGGGGTGCCTTTTGGGGGTCTCGACTTTTAACCCCTACCCCCACCATTTTTATACCCAAAAGAACATGATTTTTCTTGTTTTTTAACAGTTTCGTTCGGGTCAAAATCTCCCCAAATAAACCTAGAGGGCTGAAATTTGGTGTACAGGTTAAGCTAATAGCCAGACACTGTTTTTTGGAGGTTTCAACTTTTAACCCTTACCCCCACGATTTTTACGCCAATATTTCCTTAATTTTTTTGCTTGTTTTCTAACACGTCTAGAGACTCCATAAGGAAACCTAGAGGGCTGAAATTTTGTACGTGTATTCAGTTAGTATCCAGCTAGTACCTTGTAGGGAGTCCGCATCACTTTTCCCCCCACTTCTCCCATTTTTACATCGGAATTGAATGCTATTGTTAAATGTGTTTTAAAAGCATTATGTTTATTCTAAATACAAGTAGGCGAATAGTAATTTTAAAAAATTTAAAAAAAAGTGAACTTACTTTTATGACAAATGAAATACATACATATTAAGTAATTAGTCGAATTTTCTCCGAAAAATTAGACTTATACAGTCTATACGATAAGAGCTGCGAGAGGCGAGAGTAGGGGCGCTATCCGTTTTCGGACCCGTAGAACACGAATATGTAGAAAAAAAAAATGTCTGATATATATATATATATATATATATATATTTTCCCGCCACCTTTTAATTTGTGTAGGGCTCCCCTATGGAAGTTAAGAGATGAAATTTGGTAAATGGGGCTCATTTTCGAGGCACCTCATACTATCAAAGTGGGGTCAAATTTTGGGCAAATTTTTTTTCTGACCCGACCTTTAAGGGGGTGGTGGGGGGCGGAAAAGCAATAAAACTTTTTCAAACCGGTTTTAAATAATGTTTCGGTCAATTATCTACAACATATCCAAAATTCAGCTTCCTAGGATGATATGGTGGGAGTAGAGGGGGGAAAAACGATTTTCGCTGGATCTAACAGGCCCCCAGCCCCCCAGAATTAACGTAGAGGGTTGAAATTTGGTGTGTTGATAAAGTTCGTACCTAGGTTGTGCTTTTTGGAGGTTTTAATATTTTACCCCCACCCCCCTCAATTTTAAGCTACAATTTCATGCATTTTCGACGTTTTCGAAGTTTGTACCACTCGCACAGGTCACCCGAATAAACCTAGAGGGCTGAAATTTTGTATTCGGATTGAGTTAGTATCAAGGGGGTGCCTTTTGGGGGTCTCGACTTTTAACCCCTACCCCCACCATTTTTATACCCAAAAGAACATGATTTTTCTTGTTTTTTAACAGTTTCGTTCGGGTCAAAATCTCCCCAAATAAACCTAGAGGGCTGAAATTTGGTGTACAGGTTAAGCTAATAGCCAGACACTGTTTTTTGGAGGTTTCAACTTTTAACCCTTACCCCCACGATTTTTACGCCAATATTTCCTTAATTTTTTTGCTTGTTTTCTAACACGTCTAGAGACTCCATAAGGAAACCTAGAGGGCTGAAATTTTGTACGTGTATTCAGTTAGTATCCAGCTAGTACCTTGTAGGGAGTCCGCATCACTTTTCCCCCCACTTCTCCCATTTTTACATCGGAATTGAATGCTATTGTTAAATGTGTTTTAAAAGCATTATGTTTATTCTAAATACAAGTAGGCGAATAGTAATTTTAAAAAATTTTAAAAAAAGTGAATACAATTTTTTAACAAATGAAATACATACATATTAAGTAATTTGCAAATGTTATTAAAGTCACTGTTTATTTATTTATTTAATTATTATTTAGGAATTTTGGATTTTTATTATTTATAAAATAGAAATTTTGGATTTTTTTGGAAAGAAAAAATATCTTCATAAAAGCCTTCCAGTTTACTATTTAAGTTCCTTTTTTAATATTTAAAAGTAAAACACAAAGGCAATTGGCGGATAAGCATGGATAGAAATGCCCTCGTACGAATTGTGTTGGCTTTTTCCCTGTTAACTTCTATCGGCACAAAATTGAAATTTACTGAGATTCAGCCCTTAAAAACTTAAAATCCTTTTATAAAGCCCCGATCGACCGGACACTCATTATCAGTTTTGAAACCACCAAAATTACAAATCGCTTGTGGACTTTCAATTATATTTCGCTTGTAGACACTCAATACCGAAGAAATAATTTTTTATTTTTTATTTTTTTTATTTTTTATTTTTTGAAAGAAAAAATATCTTTATAAAGGCCTTCCAGTTTACTATTTAAGGTCCTTTTTTAATATTTAAAACTAAAACATAAAGGCAATTAGCGGATAAACATGGGCAGGAATGCCCTCGTACGAATTGTGTTGGTTTTTGTTCTGCTACCTGTCTTCGGCACAAAATTGAAATTTACTGAGATACAGCCCTTAAATACTTAAAACCTTTTTTTAAAGCCTCGATCAGCCGAACACTCATGACCAGTTTTGAAACCAACAAAATGACAATTCGGTTGTAGACTTTCAATCACATTTCGCTTGTAAACATTCAATACCGAAGATGAAGGGGAAAATTCGACTACCGTGATGGGGCCCCGCTGCTCACGGCGTTTTTTTAAAAATGTTATTAAAGTCACTGTTTATTTATAAATTAGGAATTTTGGATTTTAAGTATTTATAAAATAGAAATTTTGGATTTTTTTGGAAAGAAAAAATATCTTTTTAAAGGCCTTCCAGTTTACTATTGAAGGTCCTTTTTTAATATTTAAAACTAAAACATAAAGGCAATTGGCGGATAAATATGGGCAGGAATGTCCTCGTACGAATTGTGTTGGCTTTTTTTCTGCTACCTGTTTTCGGCACAAAATTGAAATTTACTGAGATACAGCCCTTAAATACTTAAAACCTTTTTTTAAAGCCTCGATCAGCCGAACACTCATCACCAGTTTTGAAACCAACAAAATGACAATTCGGTTGTAGACTTTCAATCACATTTCGCTTGTAGACATTCAATACCGAAGATGAAGGGGAAAATTCGACTACCGTGATGGGGCCCCGCTGCTCACGGCGTTTTTTTTATTTATATATTGAACTTCAAAGTTTATGTGTTTTCTTAAGGGATACAGGGAACGAAATTATCAAGTGATTAACTCTCAAGTAACACTTGCGCAAGTTATATTCTGGAATATGTTTACCTCTTTTTTCAACAAACGATAAAAAATTTTCTTAAATAACCTATATTTTATCCCTAAAGTTGAGAAAAACTCTAGCTAATGAGGAACCCTGACTGAGGAACCCTGAGGAACTAATTATTTATTATTGAAACTAAGAAATTATCACAGAAAGAGAATTTCTAATGGTTTTGAATTGTAGAACTTTCTAATAAAATTGTATGAATATTTTCATCTTTATACATTTATGATTTTATGTAAGAACATTAAGAACATAAGAACATACATATATACTTTTACATGTGTAGGTAATGTATGTATACATGAACAGTATGTATTCGAAATTTAAAACTACATTCAACCACAACGCTGGAAGTCTTCACAAAAAATCAACAAATCCAACTAAATATGAATCACCTCATTCCAGTGACTCATCAGTCTAGCTTGGTTGATGTGAAATGTGATTTTTTAAGCATTTTTCGCTTTTTCTATAAAAATAACAGTAGCGTAACATGAGAGGACATTATAATAAATTATGTTCATCATCAACAGAAAAAAAGGCAAGGTTATTTGCTTCTTTTCAACTGGTGTCTTGCGGAATATTTCCATTTACAATTTTCATCCAATCTGTTTGGCTAAAATAAATTTTTTTTGCAGTCTCCTACGAGAATACTACTATGCTTTGTTTTCTTTTGTATTTAGTAAGTATTGCTAAAGGATTAATGAGATTCAAGAATTGTCAGCATAAATTTTAATCCCGACACTTCCGTCAGATGAAATATGTTTATAGGCTGATTCGTTTAATCTGGAATTTGGTATATCTCGAAAAATAAGTAAGCATTGTAGAAAAATTTGCCTGATAAGGAAGTTAATGTTTTTGAACTTTTGCTCTATTTTTATTGCAGATTCAGATCCTAAAAGATAAAATAAAATACGTAACTTTTATCTGATACATTTTTTCGATTCTCAACAGATGGCCCTGTAACCGTAAAAATAAGTTTTTTGCTGATTCCGAAAGAAATGTGTGAAAATGGTGAAATATCTCGAGAAATCTGATTTGATAAAAAAAATACGTGTTTGATATTTTTAAAAGTCTATTCAATGACACCAAACACGACCCTTCATCCTCACCCCCTAGAGGTGAGGTGAGTGATAACTTTAAAATATAAAATGGAAACCCTTATTTGTATCTCTCCTACGAGGAGTCGTGTTTGGAATCATTAAATAGACTTTTTAGAAAATATTAAACACGTATTTTGTTATTTTTTGATCAGATGTGAATTTCAATTTCTAGTTTATTTAAAATTCAATAAAAAAAAATATATATCTTCATTACATAAGCTTCAAAAATCTCCTTAATTTTAATTTTTCAACTTGAGAGAGTTATGGTAATTATAATGCAATAACATGAAACAGAACTTTGTTTATTATAATACAATATTAATACATACATGTGAATTGATATCATTTGTTTTCGTAAGAAATTGTAAAAAAAATGAAATTTTTCTATATTTTATAGGGAGTTGAAACAGAAATATAAATTACTTTTACCCTGACAAAGAGAGCAAAGTGAGGCAAAAGTGAAAAATTACAATTTTCTCGAAAAATACTTAACATAGAAAGAAAATTATAAGAACATTTTCTTCATAATTTTTTTTCCTTTCCAACGATGTAAAAATCGAACTGTCTAATGATAGGATCGAATGATAAAAGATTGCCAGAAAACCTAGTTCTGGACATCCGACGTGTCTGGCTGAAGAACTTATAAATTTATATATATATATATATATATATATATATATATATATATATATATACATATATATATATATATATATATATATGTATATATATATATAGATATAGATATATATATATATATATATATACATATATATATATATATATATATATATATATATATATATATATATATATATATATATATATATATATATATAAACTTTAGGGAATATCATTTTCGTATTCTAGGAATATATTTCTGTTATAATCTCGACCTCAGGTTCCACTGGGACACCGGCCGTAAAAATCCAACATATATGTCCGAATCCACCCAAACCTACATGTTTAAACGTATTTTGGCGCATTGTTAAAAAAAAATTCCAAAAATTGTAAAAGTTACCATCAATGACAATGTAATCGCCTTTTACGGTATCAAGGTAAGCATTTATTAATTTTCGACCCTACTATACTTTTACTAATCTTACTTTACATCAGTATTTCCTATACTTTTTGTGCGTGACCCCCTTTTTGACTTAGAAAATTTCAAAGGACATTCCCGAAAAATGACTATGTGTAGAAAAACGTAGAAATGTGTAAAAAGCGAATATGAGATTTGTAATTAATTTTTCGCCACTGCCAAAATTTTCTTGCGACATTCACTCTGAGAATCACTATTGTATTCCCAATTTATTATTAACTTTGTTGATGCGTGTATAAAAAAATAATAAATAAAATAAAATAAAATAAATTCGGCTTTTATTTTAGCTGACCAAACATTGTCAAAAGACAAAATATCATTAGTAAAAAATTGTCTGTCGCTGACTAATTAATCAAATCAATTGACCTTTTATGACCATTTTCTGACCTTTTATATGGTTTAATTGGTCATTCGAAATTTCACCTTTAGGGTGCTAAAATTTCTGAATGACCTTGGAAAACTTTAATCCTTAATAAAAAATTTTCTATTGCTGATCAATTGACCTTTTATGACCATTTTTTGATCTTTTAAATCATGTAATTGGTCAATCGAAATTTCACATTTGGGATGCTAAGATCACGGAGCCAATATATTTGCACCAAAATATAATTTGTTGCAAATTTCATATTAATCGTAAATAATGTACAGTACACATAACTCTATTGTAAGCCATTATACACACTCGGACATTTACGCACCACCGCTTCGCGACGCTTGTGTAACTTCTTCGCTAGTTTGTCATATGTAACTTACAACCTCAGTTACGTAATATATTTAATAAATATTTAGAACCAGAAGTTGAATCGCTTGTTTGTAGTGCTTTACACTGCCCCCGCATGTAAGTTTAAATTCCATTTATCTACGCCACTGGAGTTACATTATGTATTAAACTATAATAAAAATAAAACTAATAAGGATTGTAGTTTTAAAATTCAAATCATGTATTACAATTTTTTATTAATATACGTAGCACAAAAGTAGAGAAAAGATAAACAGCCATATAAAAAATAAATACATAATACAATCAATACTAACGTATTCTCACTAACAGAGTATCTACTGTACCTACTATTAATTATACATATGTGTATGTATAATACAAACATAACAAACACTAATGCATAGAACACCACTAATGAAAATAGATACAATACATACAGATACATATATTATAGGTACATAATTTATTATATTTTTAATTATTTTCAAATAAATGCAAAAAAATTGTTAAATATTAATAAATGAATATGAGTCATCCATTATTTTATTAGAGGTGTATGGGGCTGCACCGGTTGTAATTGAGTGCATAGACATCAATACAATATTTAGTACTAACTGCTACTAGCTGTTACCCACGGCTTCGCTGGCGTGAATTTCGTAATTTAGTAAAGATAATTCCCACTAGTAAAACTAAAAGAGGATAGTTTCCTAAAACTTTTTATCCCTATTTTCTTATCATAAACTGAAATGATAAAATCTAATTTTTGGTAAACGTTATTGCTAATCCTCTTTATTTTTAATTTTTCCCTTTTCCCTTGGCTAGCTACCAAGGAACAATAAGAAGTCTCCAAAAAATAATTGGTTATTTCCTCAAACATATAAATAGACTAGAAATCTAAAGTAAGCCTATTAAGAAGTTGGAAACAAAGGCTATTGGCGGATAAGCATGGGTAGAAATGCCCTCGCACGAATTTTGTTGGTTTTTTTTCTGCTAGCTGCTTTCGATATAAGATTGAAATTTACTGAGTTTCAACCCTTAGAAACTCACCCTTTGGGGATTAAAAATTATTTTTTGTAAATCGAAAAAAAATTATAACTTTTGAATGGCTTGACGGATTTGGCTGGAATTCTTATATGTTTTAGATACCTCTATAGTGTTCCTCAGAAAAAATTATCAGCTTCCAAAAAAAATCATAACCCTCCCAAAAAAATTATTTAATTTTTCAATATTTTTTTTTCACCAACTTGTAGCTATGGTACAAGCACCAAAATTTTTTTGCAGGCTTCTTACTATGACTGATACAACATATAATTTTTCCAGAATTTTTTTCCGAGTGCGTCATAGTTAAAAAAAAAAATAAAATGTCCGAAAAGATTTTTTTTTCGAGGTTATGTTCGTTGTACAATCACCCAAATATTTCTACAGGCTTCTCACTATGATTGATAGAACATATAATTTTTCCAGAATTTTTTTCCGGGTGCATCATAGTTAAAAAAATTAAATGTCCGAAAAATTTTTCTAGAGGTACCTATAGGCTTCCGGGTACTCAGTCGATCGGGAATCGTTTGCAAGTTTTGAATATGTTCATAAAAACGTTTGTGAGTGCGTAGTTTTCGACGTTTTCGGAAAAAAGAAAATAGTCGACTCAAATCTTCAAATTCCTCGATCAACCAGACACTTATCATCAGTTTTTGAAACTACCAAAATGATGATTATTGCAAATGAGACTGACAAGGAAAGGTATCCAACTGTATCTCTCAAAAATTTTTGAAACGTTGGTGAATTGTAAATCTTATTAAAACTAATCCAGAGCCATATTTCGTTCGTGCCTATAAGCGGTTTAAGGGGGTGAAACTCACCCCTGAAAATTAGAGTTTTTTTTCAATTTTCTTAAATATCTTGGAAATGGTAAGAGCTTTGGTATGGAAACTATATATATTTGGAAATGGCACTTTAAGATCTTTATTATGATACTAAAATTAAAGTTATAAAATCATTGGGGTTTCATCCCCCACCCCAACCCCTAATTATATCAGGTATTTTTTGATAAAAGAGGAGACTGTTATGTTTGAATAAAGGAATTTTTAATTAATATATTTTACATTACACCAGTTTACTTCTTGTTACATAAATACACCCTTTGTTAATATTAACTTGGGAAATTTTTTAACTTTTTGATTTAATATTGAGCAAAAATATGGTCAAAGAATTTCGTATTTAAGTAATGAATTGTTACAAACTTACGATATACTTTAAAATACATAATTTAGAAAGAAAAAATACACTGTAACCCCCCTTCCCCCAACATGCTTTACTGATATCTATACAAATCTTATTTAATTATTTATTTGTTTTTATTTATCTATACAATTGTCAATATTTTAAGGTTTGTAATCTACACAATTCTTTTATTTACACCTAACAGTTTCCTTTTTTACCAAAAAACACCTAAAAAAATTAGGAGTTGGGGTGGGGGATGAAACCCCAATGATTCTATAATTTAATTTTGGTATCATAATAAAGATATTAAAGTGCCATTTCCAAATATATATATAGTTTCCCTACCAAAGCTCTTACCATTTCCAAGATATTTAAGAAAATTGAAAAAAAACTCTAATTTTCAGGGGTGAGTTTCACCCCCTTAAACCGCTTATGGGCACGAACCAAATATGGCTTTGTATTAGTTTTAATAAGATCTACAATCCACCAAAGTTTTAAAAATTTTTGAGAGATACAGTTAGGTACCTTGTGAGAAATATTTTTTTAGACGTTACGTCCGCTGTACATTCACCAAAATATTTTTACATGTCTTTGATTCTATTTGATGCAACGTTATTACACACAGCCAGTTACATTTGATAGAACATATGATACAATATTATAACTACATATAACAGTAAGTTCTGTTAATTATTGAAGGTCGGATTAGATGAGCGTGTCTCCCTAGACAACCAAGATTAAGATACTACATAGAAGTTTACCCAAGTTTAATAAAAAAGTATCTGTCGATATATTATATTAAATATTATTCTTCATCAGTCTCATTTGTAGTAATTGTTATTTTGATGGTTTCAAAAATGGATGATAGGTGTTCGGTTGATCGAGGAATTTGAAGATTTGAGTCGTTTATTTTCTTTTTTTCGAAAACTACGTAATCACAAACGTTTTTATGAACATATTCAAAACTTTCAAACGATTTCCGATCGACTCAGTACCCAGAAGCCTATATCTGTCTCTAAAAATATCTTTTCTGACATTTAATTTTTTTAACTATGATACACCGGGAAAAAAATTCTGGAAAAATTATGTGTTGTATCAATCATAGTGAGAAGCCCGCAGAAATATTTTGGCGATTGTACAACAAACATGACCTCGAAAAAAAAAATGTTTTCGGACATTTTATTTTTTTTATCTATGACGCTCCCGGAAAAAAATTCTAGAAAAATTATATGTTGTGTCGGTCATAGTAAGAAGCCTGCAAAAAAAAATTTGGTGATTGTACCATAGCTACAAGTTAATGAAAAAAAATATTGAAAAAATAGACAATTTTTTTCGGGGGTTTATAATTTTTTGTTTCTATATATATAATATATAGATAATTTTTTCTGAGATACTATATTTTTTCTATATAGATAATTTTTTCTGAGATACACTATATAGGTGTCTAAAACATAAAAATTTCAGCCAGATCCGTCAAGCCATTCAAAAGTTATAAATTTTTTTCGATTTTCACAAAATAATTTTTTACCCCCAAAAGGTGAATTTTTAAGGGTTGAAACTCAGTAAATTTCAATCTTATATCGAAAGCAGTTAGCAGAAAAAAAATCAACAAAATTCGTCCGGGGGCATTTCTATCCATGCTTATCCGCCAATAGCCTTTGGCATCGAAGTAAAAAAGAATGTTGATTTAAAATATTCAAATATCATATATTTTCAAAATAACCATTATATTGCAGATTTTATCTTAAGTAAGTAAGTAATAGTACCCTCTCCACTCCGGTTGGACAATTTAAATCCCTACATCTCCTAAGTTTGTTTGCATTACATTTAGATAAATTCTTGCTAAAGTCACTGACTTACTATTAGAGACTCAAAAACAGTAGGTGTTGAAAATGTAATCTTTTACCTCTCCCCCATTTTTTTGCGTTCATCATCAATTTTACCCGTTACAGGATTAATTTTCAAAAAAATATTGAAGTATGTATTCATTTATAAACTAAACAGCCCTAATTACTGAGGATAAATCATATATCTTACATAACACATGACACATAATAACATGAAATTAATTTGGGCTATTCATAAACGATTTAGGACAAAGCTAAGATGATCCTAAGCTAAAACTTAACTTATTCATAGACGATTCTAGGTTATATTTAAAGCTAAGTTCAGTTTTATCTCTTACCTAAACTTAAAGTAGGCAAATGGCTGACTTAAGTCGATTTATATTATTATAAATATATTTTTACATGCAATTTTTTTTTTTGACATTTGAACATTTTTTCAAATTTGAAAGAATTTTTTCGAATAAAAATATAAAATATACGTAATTAAACATTTATATTAAGTATTGATGTAATAAATATTTTAAATGTAAGTAGATAAACAGAAAAATTGAATCAACTTAGTTTTATAAGTAATTTAACCTCTAAATATTTTCAGTTGCAGAAATATTTTCATGTGCGACGAAAATATCTATTTACAGCATACATTTGATGAAAAACTTACAATTTTATAGATAACTAATTAAAAAATATGTGGAAAAACAGACAAACTAAGGAATTATTACTTATTTTTTTGACAGAATATTTTGATTGAATCCTTATAATTACATTCTTTGTGTAAGTTTTTTTTTTTTTTTTTTTTTTTTTTTTTTTTAATATAAATATTTATAAACAACACGGTAGTTTAACATAATATTTTACTATACTTCAGCTAATTTATTATTAAATTTTCTTTTAGTTGTTTTTCCTACTGAAATGTTGAAAATCAGCGGAACCGCACTGGAATTACTTAATGTTTTAGAACTTAAGTACCACAGTTTATGTTTAAAATTATAAAAATCCAAACCATTCACAAAATTTATAATTATTTTACACTCCTATTGTAAAAATTTTTAATAAATAAACAAATATTTTAGTGTTTGTTATATTTTATTATGATTTTATAACCAGTGGCGTAGCCAACATAATTGGCCCCCGGGGCACGACACTTTTTTGGCGCCCCCCTTTCCTCTCCAGAAGCACATATAGCAATATTTGGTATTCTTTTAGCACCCATTTGGCGCCCCTTTGCGAGTGGCGCCGATGGGAGGCGCGATTTTGATGAAACTTAGATATGTTGTAGAACACTAAAAAATAAGCAACACGTATTTTTTTTCATCGGCGGAAAAACGGTTTGAAGGGGTGAAATCGCCCTCCAAAAATTGGGGTAAAAATTTAATTTTTTAAATATCTCGAAAACGGTAGGAGATAGAGCAAAAGTGTAAATTGACAGTATTGCTCTTTTTTAAAGAGCTATCTATTGGTATGCAATTCGTTCAAATTGTGTCAACAGGGGTGGCTGGAGGTTAAAATTTAGGGGTTAATTTTGCAAAAAGGGGATGAAAATTAAACAATATAAAAATTCTGTTTACAGATTTGAAATCTACGTCAGAAAATCTAATCGACCTGTTTTTGCTCAATGTCTTAATATTAAGTCCTGGGGTAGTTAACTAGGGGGTGACTGTGTCGAATAGTCGTACTACCTGGGTAGTTCAAGAAGTTCTTCTTCATAGAAAATAGTTTAAGACATTTAGAATAGCGTAGAAATGAAATTTTCGTTTTCAAAATTCAGTTTGAGCAACATTGGCGAGGGGGTGAGTCACCCTTTTAAATTACATATTAAACATACACTCATTTTTAATATTAACACACTGACAGTGGGTAATAATGTCACAATAAGTGGTTCTGAAGTTGGACTATCGTATGTAAGATTTTTAGTAGGTTTCCATTGATTCTGAAAATATCGTTATTTTTGGTATCGATAATTTTCGATAATGAAAACTATAACATCCATTAAAACACAAACCTTATAAAAACCTTACATACGACAGTCCAACTTCAAAACCACTTATTGTGAGATTATTACCCACTGTCAGTGTGTTAATATTAAAAATGAGTGTATGTTAACTAGTATGTAATTTAAGAGGGTGACTCACCCCCCTCTCCAATGTTACTCAAACTGAATTTTAAACTATTTTCCATGAAGAAGAACTTCTTGAACTACCCAGGTCACTCCCTACAGTCATCCCCTAGTTAACTACCCCTAGACTTCATATTAGGACATTGAGCAAAAACAGGTGAATTAGATTTTTTGACGTAGATTTCAAATCTGTAAACAAAATTTTTATATTATTTAATTTTTACCCCCTTTTTGTAAAAATCACTCCTAAATTGTAACCCCAACCACCCCTGTTGGTGTAATTTGAATAAATTTAATATCAATAGATAGCTCTTTAAAAAAGAGCTATATCGCCAATTTAAACTTTTGCTCTATCTCTTACCGTTTTCGAGATATTTAAAAAATTAAATTTTTACCCCAATTTTTGGAGGGCGATTTCACCCCTTCAAACCGTTTTTCTGCCGATAAAAAAAGTACGTATCGCTTATTTTTTAGTGTTCTACAACATATCTAAGTTTCATTAAAATCGATAGGTCCGGCTTCGGGCCCTTTACTTGTAAGTCACTCAAATTACATAAAAGTAGGTATATAATATATTAATATTAATATGATATAAACACAGAACAATTATACATGTATGGTATATTTACACACTTTACATGTTTTAAAGATAATTCACATTTTAAAAAAATAATATTTAATAGTCACATAATACCACTTATTTCATAAAATTTAAATATTGGGTCATCCGGAAAGTTCGTGCTGTTTTTGGTGTAAATGACCATTCCTTCAACTGGCTGAAAACTGTGGATTTTAAATGTTCAAAAGTTGCCACTAATTCCTGACAGTTTGCCTCCGGTTTCGCTTTATTTCTTCCAAAGAGAGAGCTTCATCTTCCAAAGGAAAATTAACCTTTTGAAATCTAGCAAACCACTTTCTACAAGTTCTGTCAGAAAGCGCATTGTCACCATAAACACTACAAATATTTCTCGTTACGTCAGCTGCTTTAGTATCTTTTTTAAACTCGTATAACATGCTATGATGTTCCTTGATGCCTAAGATTGCTCACTATTACTGACGAACAAAAATTAATTAAACACTGTTTAAAGATTTATGATACATATTACAAGCAACACTTCCGGCCTAAACACCTTGTTGCGGTTGCTACTTGAAGAAATATGAATTCATTCGAGCGGTTCCGAAAACGGAATATTTTATAACATAACCTAATATTTTACAACAAAGAAATTTAAATTTTCAATAAACAGATTTTTCCGTTAATATTTTTTATTTATTATAAATTAAATTAAAATGTATAATTATGTATACTTTTATATTATTTTATTAATTACGGCAAAAATATTAAAAATTTTAATTATTTACTGATAGAATTTTCATAAATTTAAATATTTCGCGCTACTACTGTTCAAATATTTTTCGTTCTTCTAATTGTTTTCATGACTTTCAATTAGTGAATTGATTCTAAAGCGTCTGTACACCTTATAGTATTTCAAATTTGCTAGTTTCAAGCTTGTGTTTACTAGGACAACGTTAAAATCTGTCTATAAATTGCAATATTAAGTTGAATCCTAACGATATTTTAGTTAAGTTCAAAACTAAAGTTGTCCTAACTTGTCTTTATGAATAATGGCCAATGTTACTAAGATGTACATTTACCTACGTTATTATATATATATATATATATATATATATATATATATATATATATATATATATATATATATATATATATATATATATATATACTCGAATGAATGTGTCATCAAAACAATCGAGATACATAAATTTGACTGTACAGACACGTATAAACGCAGCGCCCGTTCTAGGGTTTACGCCGCCCGGTGCAAAAGGGAATAATTCCGCCTCTGTGCAAAATGAGTGACCTTCTTTTGGGTCGGTGGATGTGAAAATCGCTCTCTCTTTTCTTTTTTTTATACCGGCGACCTTTTTTTTGCTCGTCGGCGGTAAAATGACCCCTTCATTTACAAAATTACCGCCCTTAAAATTTGCCGCCCCGGGCAAACGCCCGGGTTGCCCGCCCTTGGAGCGGGCCCTGATAAACGCTTGAAGTTTTTCAATTTTCCTTAATAGGTAAGTAACTACTACATTATTTAAGCTATCTGAATTCTTTAAAATTATATTATTTTATATATTAACACTATATTGACAGCGCATCTACGCAGAAAACTTCCCCACAGGCTAGCAATATTTTTAAAAAAATAAGTAAAATTTTATAAGTAAATTCATGAAATAATTCAGCATGTGTAAACATACACATTTAAAAAAGAAAAACAAAAAAAAAAACAAAAAAAATACAATAATAATAACATAAAACTGATAAAAAATATAAAAAGGAAACACAAACAAAAATAATTTTATACTTTTGTTACAATTACATTCTATAAATTTGGCCTCTACGGTTATTTTAGCTATTACACAGATACTGTGTACCCGGATCGTAAAGTGTTAATTTAGTATAATGCATAATTGATGTAAGTAAAGTTACCGCAAGTAATATAAATCGCCTGCAAGAGAATTGCTAATTTTGAAAATTAGCAGTCTAAAATGTGAAAAAATTAATAACTTGAGTTATTTTTTTATCATTATATTATTCTTGTGAATATTTTTTTATTATTATTTTATTCTTGTGAATAAATGTTATATAAATCTAACAAAGTCTCGAAAAATCGAGATCATTTAATGCCTTTTCCAACTCGTGTTTTCTCTAAACTATCATGACTCAGATACGTGGGATCCCCGTGACACGGCAGAACTCTCCTGTATATGTACGTTTATTTATTAACAAAATTAACTATAAAAATAAACATTTACAATAAATTAAAAATAAATACAAAACATTGATGTAAACAATAAAATTTATTTATATGCGATATTAATTTTAATTAAAAAATATTGTAAAAAAATTTATTTTATAATTTTCGAAATAAAAATTATTAAATTGAAATAAAATGATACAAAATTAATTAAAAATAAATGATATATTTTGCATATCGTCCTTTTTTATAATGAAAAAATTAAATTAGAACTATCTCGGCCAGCCAAATTGGCGACGCAAAGATTCTCACTCGCGCCTCTGGTAGTAAAATTAGAACTAGTATCAAGTAAAAATATACGCATACGTTTAATGGGTGATATAAAATCTAGTATCCGCATATAATTTGTGTAATATATATTTATATCGACAATTTAAAAATCTTCTAATTTAAAAATCAGAGGCGCTCGCGTAATCTTTTCGTCGCCAATAGGAAGTATAATGTTTGCTTTTTATCTTGTGAAGTTATGATCCTAAACTACGGAATTTCTAATATGGTACTAGACTAGTATCTTAATGTTTTCTCCTATTTATACATCCTGGACTATTTCTATTTACGTTTTGACACAGTCAAAGCTGTAGGTTAGGCCACTTGACATTATTTTAAAGATATTGTTATAATTATAGTAGAATTTAGTGGTAAAAAATTTAATATAAATTTTCATAAAATTTATTTGATTTTAGCGAATTTTTAATTTGAGAAAGAATGTATTTATTTGATATAATTTGACAATACATTAAATTAGGAAAATTCAAATATCTGGAAAAAAGTTAATATTTTAAAGACCAAAGAAGTATAGTTTTGTTTAAAAACATCAAAATCGGTCGAAATTTACGATATTACAATATAACAATATTTTATGTTGACGAAATTGAGACGTTTTTATCAATAACTTTTCATACAAAATCAAAAATAATAATGTTGAAATTGATTTTTTCTGTTCAGTAGGACATATATGGCCACATCTGCGAGTTAACTTAAATCTTTTAACTAACATATTCTTATTTATCGTAACAAAAAGTAGCTCTCTCCTAGTTTTCACACCTGAATCTAGAAAAATTGCTGATTTATAAACAAACAGTATATTACTTACCGAGAATTATAAAATTTTTTTTTATGTGGCCTGGAATGCAGTTTGAGGATTCTCGGCTTTCAGTCTTCGGTAATTAAGCATCCTTAGTCACAAAAATACGGGCTAATACAAGAAGTAGGTATAATTGACTTTTGTAAATTCATGTTTTAATGACGTTGCGTAATACCAGAAGGCCGGACAACGAAAAAGTAGGATAAGGAACTACCGGAGGAAGAATTTGAGATTGCTTGTGGATTACTATACGGTCAATTGACAATTTGAAATTAATTATGTGGCCTTTTCCACAATATATAAAGCATAAAGTGTAAGGAATATTTTATGTAATATTCCTTATGTAATTTAATTCATTTTTTGTAGGTATTTTTAAATATCACTAAAACTTGCTGAAAATATAACTTCCGTTTAAATTTCTTTTTTATTTTATTATTACGCTGAAAAAATATTGACGGATTTTTTATTTTATTGTGTAAAGGACACATTATGTATTTTGACACATAAGTAATAAAAATATCTTAGATAACTATGATTTTCAACGAAGTATTCTAAGAAAAGTTAATAACCTTAAATTTTTCAATAAAAATTTATAAGTATTAATTACATTACATTTAGATTGGATTCAAATATTAAATAGGTAATTATGTTGATAAATTTAATATGTAAATAAATCATTAATTTATAAATTTTAAAATTTAAAATATGAATTTGGCAGAAATTTGAAAATTTGAATTGTTTTGTTTGTTTATACTGTTTATTCGAATCTGACACAGGGGTTTGGCTTATTTGAATTTTGTTTATGGTGAATGACATAATAATTAAATGAAATAAATTTTTATTCAAATAAGACAAAAAATATGAGATTGAAAATAGTAACAGCAAAGCATATTCTAATCTGTCTTATTTTTGTCAAACACAATAAAATTTGTTGTTCTGTTGTACGAGTATGCTTCCTTATAATTTCTACCAAAAAATATAGTTCCTAGGAATTCCCAGATATAGTCGGCTATTTTTCTTAATTTTATATAAAGTGTTTTGGTAATTTAACTTTTGTTCTTCTAGTTGAAATTCCTCAGATAAACTACTGTCAGAAGTAGTCTTGGACTTGGATGGTAAAGTGCATTCACTTGACATGTATGGTGTAAGTGACAGTTCACTATCAGATTTTTCTTCAAATATAACTGAAAATTTTCACGTGCATTTACGTTTTACACATTTCTGAATAATTTTGGTTTCGTGTCTGTTTATCCGTCTGTGTGTCACAAGATTGCACCAAATAAGCAAAGAAATTATGCAACTTGGTTCCTAAATGGTCCCCTATGAATTTCATCGCAATCAGAGTAACGGTGGCTATGGCACTACCGTAACCTTCTATTGAGGTACCAAGTGATATAACTTCCGAACGATTTGATTCTTTTTAATGAAATTTGCATAAATTTTGAGGTTAAGTTGCTAAATGGCTCCTTACGAATCTCATCGCAATCGGAATAATTTTGGCCACGGCGCTACCATGAAAATTCAATAAATATCTATATCTTTCTTGCTTCTATATCCACTTCCCTAAATTTTTGATCCGTCCGTCCGTCTGTCTGTCTGTCTGTGTGTCGCCAGTTTGCACCAAGTGGCATAACTTCTGAACTATTCGATTGTTTTTAATGAAGTTTTCAGAAATTATGCAGTTTGGTTCCTAGATGATCCTCTATGAATTTAATCGAAGTTGGAGTAACGGTAGCTACGCCGCTACCATATCATTCCATTAATATACTAAATTGCACCAAGTGGCATAACTTCTGAACTATTCAATTCTTTTTTATAAAATTATCAGAAATTATGCGGTCTGGTTCGTAGATGGTCCCCTACAAATGTTATTGCATTCGAAGTAATAGTATCCACGGCGCTACAATCAAATTCCATCAAATGTCAATATCTTATTTACTGCAGATCGCACTTCGCTCAAATTTTTAAAGTATTTTGGGGGTTATTTTCTAAAATATTTTTAGTTATTTTATACGAGGAAGCTGTGTGCCACACCCCATTGGCAGCGTGTTTTCTTACATTTTTGATCATCCGTCTGCCCTGGTAAGCCTGTTAAAAGTCACAGCCGCCAAAAAAACGGTGCCAACTATTAGTTCGACTGATCTAAAATTGGATGAATTCTCTTTATTATGATGTTTTTTGTAAGACTATCTAGAATTAAGTACACTTAATTTATAACGATATATTTTCTGAAAAAAGTGCTTAGGACCAAAGTTATAGAGTTCAAAGTGATGCACTTGATGATGACTTTGAAGTTGACCTTGGGGTCAATTTCCAAAGTCATTTGGAAATCATTTAATATTTTTCAAAAGGAGTAGTTTACTTTTCATCCCTAAATGGTTCAAAGTATATTCGAACGAATTTCACATGCAAGATAGAAAATAAGTGATCAAGAAGTAATTTTGAAAAATACTTGCTCAACCGTAATCGGAAAAATAATAGTTAATCATATGTTCAATTGAATTCCTAATATGATAACTACAGAGTAGCAATAAAAATTTTAAAAAATTTTGAAAATTTCTAATACAGCATAAAGTTAATGTTTAACTTACAATTGGAGTGATATTAAATCTTTTCTTAACTTTACTTCTAAAATTACTTACAAAAATGTTTTCTTCTAATTTTTTCTATAAATTTGCGCCTATTTTTCCATTTCGTCAGATGGTTTTTTTTTTTTTTAGAAAAATAACGTAACAAATAATTTTGAAGATAGATTGAGTCAATACATGAAATTACTGCTTATAGGTACAGGATATGGTCAAAGTTCGGCAACGGCTAATCGTTTTCAACTGACCTTGAAAATCGATTTTAAGGTCGACTTCAAGGTCACTATCAAGTGCATCACTTTAAATTCTACAAATTTGGTATTCAGCCCTTTTTTCAGAAAATATATCGTTTCAGAAATATTTAACTATAACTGTTTTCATCTACAGGGGTTGAAGGGTGTTTTCTACCGCTAAAAAGTGTATTTAGCCGAAATAAAAAACACGTATTTAATATTTTTCGCTGTTTAATAAGTATGTTAAGTTTCATTCAAATTGGCGAGTATTAGTTGGGTAGTGTTATTTGTCAGAATGTTTTGCCGATCTAGTTTTTTCAATATTTCTTTGCTCGTTTTCAGAATTTGTATTTTACTTTTTTACGGACAAATAACTCATTTTTTTCTTCGATTTGAGTAACTTTTATTTGCTGATGTTGACCATTAATTGATCGAAACATATCAAATATTTTTCAATGATTTTTTTAGCGAATTTCGAAAATTTTGAAAATTTTTTCACCGTTAGTAAGTTAAACTATTTGAATTTATTAAGTGATTAAATGATGTCCACAAGAACCTTACGGACTACCATAAGTTATATCCCTAGGACCCTTTTTTACTGTTAGGATAAACTTTTTACTAAAATTATTTTAGATGAATAAAGGTTATGTTGTATGAGTTCCGCCAGGGCTTTCTGATCCCATTATTGTAAAAAATAAACTAACCGACCGATTTTGAAAATTTTTTCACTGTTAGAGAACTAAATTATTTTAGATGGATACAACTATGCTGCACAAAGTCCGTTCGGGTTCTTGGGTCCCAAAAATATTAAAACTAATTACCCAGCCGATTTTAAAAAATCGTTTACTGTTAGAAAGCTAAACTATTTTAAATAGGTACAGTTCTTAGATGAGATTCGCCAGTGCCCAATATTTGGAAATTCGCTATGTTATGCAGATGCCGTGACAGGGGTATTTTTTTCTTAATACAAATATATAAATTTTATTGAAAATCAACATGAAAAACGTTTTTTTAGTACCAATTTTATTTACATGTTATAATAACATCGAAAAACAAAAAGTACAGAGTATGTTCTACTTTGCATATGCTTTTATAAAAATTATATTGCTTGATGGGCCGCATAAAAACTTGTAATGGGCCACATGCGGCCCGTGGGCCGCGCGCTGCCGACCCCTCCTGCTTTAAAGGTCTATCCACTTGTATAGGCTAAATCAGGATCGGGTTGACAATGGGTGCTGGGAAACAGTTCGATAATTTTTTTTTCAAATATTTGTATTTTTTATCTCTTTTTAAATAATTAGGTACTTAAAAAAATAAAATTTGGGATAAAATTTTGAATAAAATGAGGATTCTTATCCATCGTACCGCCTACTTCCCTTTAACCACTACATTTACTACGCTAATTTTCCCCCTTTAATAGTCACTTTGATTTGAAAGTGAATATGACAAACGTTTTCAAGCACATCTACCTACCTAGACGTTACCTACAAATTTGTTTAATTGCTATTTTATATCAGTAAAGTTGTGCAGTGTACAAGAACACATACCGCAAAGACGTTATTAAACACCTGAGATCGTACCTGGCATACCTAGCACTTTTACAAACTGCTATCAGCATAACGATGTACTACATAATTCCCTAAGTACCTTTCCTGACATATTTGTTGCAAATAATACAAACGGATATGAATAGTGTCACGATTCGTACCCAACTATGTACGTAGGTAAAAAATCGTTTATTCTTTTTGGAATACGCGTCATGAATTTTCTTTCTCTGTTTCGTACAACTTTTCTTATCTTCTCTAATCTTTTTCATTTATGGTAATAATAGCCTTTCTGTAATAGATAAATATTGTCTATATTGTTAAATATATCTATCCGTTTTCTTATGACGTCATAAATATATTAAAATGTAGCTGTTCACGACAAGCGATTTTTAACTACTTTTAAATTAGTTGCAAACAAATGCATACAATTTTTATTGCGATAACTAAAAAAAAGCTCAATGAATAGTACGCCCACTCTTATGCTAATTTATAAAAAAAGGATGTATGTATAGGAATTCTGTTAACAATTATAGTATTAACTCTTTCACTCATATAAAATTCAATTGTTCTGTTTGTAATGACAGCATTATATTGTCCCTTATTATCATTTTTGAATGATTTATTAGATTTATTTTGTATAAAAAAATATAAAAGAAGGGTATAAAAAGAAACTTTACAAATTTTATATTAGAGTAAAAACAAAGTTTGAAATGTTCTATATCGAACTGTATTAATAAGTATTTTTGGAAACCTGTTACAAACCTTTGTTTGGTATACATTTCTCTTACTACATCTGTACATGAATTTATTATTATAAATAGTATTGATATAAATAAAATATATCATTATCATAATAAAATATCATTATTAAAAACTGTAAAACTTGTTGTATAGGAATTATAAGGAGGTTCTTTTTAAAGAAAAAGCAAATATATAGCTTAAATAAACTGAATAAATTTAATCAGCTTCGAACAATTTTTTCGGGAATTATTAAAAATAAAAGGAAAAGAAATTTGTATGCCTCAAATAAAATTTGTTGAAGTAGTAATGACAGAAGCTGGAATTTTTTCTTCTGGTAATAAAAACATTTACGTGTACGAAATGTTTATACTTTGATAAATATTTCGAAAAAAAATTTGGTGCAGTAACTTGATATGGATTCCATTGCCCCAATGTCGTTGTTTCTAGATAAAAATCCGCTGAATTGTGAATTGCTGAATAAAAGAAAATTTTTTGTAAAGTAGCCTCCTAACAGTATTTTGGACTATCACCCCCATATAGTTTTGTCGAAATTTCAATTACATAGATGCATTTTAGTATTAACCTAATACTTTGTAATAGTTAACTGCCCTTTTAATTGGGCCTCATGATTCACTGAAGTTCTGAACTACGCAACCACTGTTGCATCACCTATTTCATTTATGGAATCTCGCATAACTCAAGTAGAAACAAAAAAATAAAAATTTTAAATATAGTTTTGCTAAAAAACAAATTTACTTTCCTAAAATCCATTATATTTTTGTTTAATGTGTGAACGTGTTTTCAACCATCACGGCCATTAACGAGTGTGCGTTATGTAAATTTAATATGTTATTATCACAATTATAAAATTGTGTGTTTAAAATAAATATTTGTTAAAGAACTTGTCCTATTTTTTTTTTAATTGAATCTACCACCAGAGTGGAAAAATTAATAGAAAATAACTAGATTTTGAGATAAAAAGTAGTAAGAACTAATATTTTTGGAGTGACTTTTAGAAAATATTTTATTTGCAGTCATTAAATATACTAAATTAGTAAAAGAAATTATATTTGTTTTACATAAGTAAACATAGAACCCCGGGCCCCGATTTTCTCTACACTCTATTTTAATTGTCTGTCACATATGTTATTTTTAATAATAGTTGATAGTACAAGAACCCAATATAAAAAATATAGCTCATTTTCGCGTAAATGAAACTTTCAAAAAATATAATATAAATTATGATAAAAATAAGTTTTCAGAAATGTCTTGCTCAGGGAAATTTCATTTCCGATCTAAGCAGGTTACTTTATGTTCGGATAAATATGAACGATGCCAATCTATAATGTTTCAATTGTGGTAAATTTTACGTTTCAGTCAGTGTATATATTTTTTTTTTTTATAAAATTTTGGTTCAACTTAAATTAATGGGAACCTAATTTGAAAAAAAAAATTCTTTGGCTACCACTTTGATACCGGACAAACACTAAAGATAGTGTCTTTCATTAAGCTAGTGTCCTTCACAAACAATAAATTTGTTTATTTTATGAAAATGTTGTATTTACTGCCGTGTTTTTGCTAGTTAATAGTTCTTCTAGTTAAATTGCTTTTAAGAAACAAATTTGAGTAGAAGAAAACACAAATCTACCCAGGAAAAGTATAAAACTAGAATGTAATACGGTAAAACAATTTGACGAGTAAAATAAGTTATTATAATTTTTTTTATTTAACATTGGATCACTGCTGCTGGAAGATGGCGCGGTCAACAGTGTCAGGCAGCATCGCTATCGACAGGCATGCGTCGCCATACATTTATAGTGCAATGGCGTGAGAGCCACAGGTGGCAAGAAAATAAAACACACCTAAAGACACGGACACATAAATGCACTAGACAACGGAAAAACACATACGATAAAAACAGTAGTACAATCAGACCCTCCCATCTCAGCGTCTAGTGAAACGCTCGATAAGGACAAGCTATGACGACACAACGGGTCATGCAAATAAAGTGGCCTGTCCTCACTTTAGCTTAATAACGGTCTTCACACCACTGAACAAAAGAACAATGGTCAGTAATACGGAGAAATTTCACAATATATAATCAAGAATTTTTTTTCAAAATGTTGAGAACTGGTTGGGGGCCTGAAACCGCCCAGCAACATTAAAGATAACAAAGAAAATTAAAACAGTACCAACAGAGGTGTAAAGAGCCTCTGGTGGTATAACAATAGATAAAAAGTAAAAAAAAAAGAAAACCGTGAATAAAAAAGGCTAATAAACAAAAATATATTTAAAAACGAAGATTCAATTGTCAACAATCTTATTAAAAAACGAAAACAACAATCTCACAGATTTCAGAAAATTTGTAGCTCCGTGGCACAATCCAGCTCCCATAATCTCAACAATTCCGAAATGGCCTCGTTAACACCTTGTACAACATGTACTGTTCTGTCAGATAACTGATTACTGGCTACATGTGCCGTTCTGTCAGATGTCGGGATCAACCTACACGGGAGACCGGTACGACGACTAGGCCACGTTCGTTCGAGTCGAAGCTATAGAGAATGGGACAGTGCCACAGAGTATCACAGGACAACTGTCCGACATGCGTTCGTATCATCTTCTTACTGGGCGAGCTCGCTCAAGCCGTTCGGGCAGACGTCGACTCGTATATGTGGCCGGTGAGAACGAGTGCATCAGGAGCCGTATTCCTACCCATCGAAATGATAATAACAAGGCCAGGGAAATATCACAGAACAAACTATTTTAAAACAATATCAACGAAGGCATGAGAGCCCCAGGTGGCATAACAAGTATCAGATATCAGATCACAAGTATCACAGAAATCACAGACGCAATATCACATTTTTCGACTGGTCTGAACGGTCTCGTCGGACTCCGAAGTTCACGTCCATTGATGTATGCAGCACTGACGACGCGTTGAATTCCGATGAAGGTACCAATTAAATTAAAACAAGCTGACGTAGGCATAACACTCACTCGGGGGATACTACATCGTCCCCTCCACACGGTCATTCTTGTCGAGACACGGTACCAGAGCCCCGATTAGCCTGCTCGCCGAAGCTAACAGTTACCACCGAACACGTAATCTACGACTGGACGAGGGGTTGGATTTATGCCCGGTATTTATATTATTATTTAATATCCTGTTATTATAGTTTTGAAATCAGTTAAATTTACCAACAAACGCTTTTGTACTATATATAATTTTTCTTTTTCGCTATAAAATACTTTGTAGTATAATTTTAAGAAAGGTTTTCCATCTATAAATCAAAAGCGAAGTTTTCATTATTTACTTAAACATCTGCTTAAACATCTGCGTGTCTCATATGATTGTGAGTACCCTTGTACACATATTTGAAAAATTTTGGAACACTACTTTTAAACCTTGGAATAAAAAACACTGTGATAAAAAAATTTGTAAGTTTTTAAATTCATTCACACCACAAATCCAATTTTACGTAGTGGTCGGTGCAAATTTAAGGGGAAGTACGTAAAATCGGAAGATCAGGGGCGTCGCGAATTTATTTAAAACAAAATTATCTTAAGTGACAATTTACACCTAAAATTCGGTTGTGTAGACAAAGGAAATGGAAGTCATATTCATTCGTTATACTAATGAATATGAGTGACGACTTTTAGAAAACTGTCGAAAAATCAACTTCACTATCGCATTCATCAGCGTAAAAGACGCCAAATAGCGGAAGCTGACAAAAATTCTGGAATCTTCTACTCGTGAACTAGCAAAGATACCAAAAAGCAAACTTCACTGTTGAATTGGGCACTAAAAATTAGATTAAGCAGCGCATTTTGAAAAAAATTCTAGAATGTTCTATTCGTCAACTAACAAAGATATCGAAAAATCAATCCCACCATTTAACTGGTCATCGAATAAAAGACGGAATAGCACATTTTTATAAATATTCCTAGAATATTCTATTTGTCAAATAGCAAAAATTGTTTGTCAAAATCGGACATTAGTTTACATTAGTTTAATTTCGGTTGGACAATTAAGTCGTGCAGTAGATTTTCCAATATCTTTGTTAGTTGACAAATAGAATATTCTAGAACATTTCTCAAATACGTTATTTGGTCTCTTTTTTGGTAGCCAATTCAATGGCGACGTCTGTTTTTCAATATTTTTGCTAGTTGACGAATAGAATATTCCAGAACATTTGTCAAAATGTGTAATTTGACCTCTTTTCAATGGACAATTAAATGGTACAATTAATTTTTCAATATCTTTGCTAGTTGACAAATAGAACATTCTAGAATTTTTGTCAAGCTACACTGTTTAATCTCATTTTTAATGACCAATTCAACGGTGAAGTCTGTTTTTTGATACCTCTGCTAGTTGACGATTAGAATATTCTAGAATTTTACGTTACTCATTTTGCATATTACGTATACAGAATATGTGCATATATATCTGCAGTGAAATTTTAAAATTTTTAAAGGCTACGAGACCCCCAGACAATATTACCTACGGCCCTGACTCTGGCTTGGTACATAAATTTTCACCAACACAGACAAACAACAACATATGTATCTGTAAGAGAAGAACCCCACTAAATCGCTGACGTCACTACGTAAAATCGGAATACGTACCATTGGATGGCCACTGTACGTAATTATTTCCAAATTAGACGGAGCTTGAGTTCAAAAAACGATCAGTTATTTTAGTCATTATAATATTATTCTACGAATGCACTGCAAATAAAAACTTCCCTATTATTATTTCAAATATTTGACAAGAAAATTGGATTAAGTGGCCATCTGTTAAATATAAAAAAGAACAATTTTATGATTTAGCTTTTAAATTAACTTTATGTTACCTGACGTTAAATGAAAGAGAGGCTTTCTATAAAAGCAAAAATATAATACCCAGTGAAAATGTGTGGCACATAGCTTTCTGGTACTCATAATATACTCATAAAATTTCCCAAAATTCAAGAGTTTTCAAATTTTTTTACACATAATAATGTGTTTAACGTCCGTTTTTAAGATTTTTCTATCTATAACAGACGCCACCCACATTATTATTTGTATTCCTTTATTTACCATTACATATTAATTACGATACATTACGATATGATACATTTAATGATGTGGGTGGAGGACAAGGAAAGTGGGGCTGGGGGCTAGGATTTGGAAGGTGTACGTCTGCAGCCGTTTTTCTTAAGGAACTATGCCGATATTCATCTGGAGTTGTGAAGGGAAACTGCAGAAAACCTTCACGAGCATAGCCGGCCGCTGGATTAAATTTTTTTACACTGTCAGAAAGAGCTGAAAAAAATGATATAAGATGGGTTTTTGCATAATTGTTTTAAGTGAACTGGTTTTCGAGAAGAAATGAACTTTTTGCTTTGAAAGTTTTCTATTATTACTAGGCCGCAACAAACGAAAAAAATTATATTTGGTAAATTTGTTATATTATACAAAATGCTGTAATAGGGATACTTTGACAAATAAGACTGTTTATTTCTATTTAAAATGTTACCAACTGTGTTAATTGATAACTAATTTGTTGATAATAAGATAGAAGTAAGAATTATCACAAATTTTCGAAGGTCTCATTTTATGTTAATTTTGGCAGAACTAGGATTTTTTTATTTTGATAAAGTAATATCACACCAAAGTTGATTATTTTTATTTAAAATATATGTAAATTGAAATATGTATAGGCTAACATTAAAAATCTTCGTATTATAACTCAATTTCTAATATGCTTAAACAGCACGACGTATAATTAGTATATAAGGAGTATCAAATAAAATTAGTAGCTAAGGGTTAAATAAAAAACTATGTAAGCTGCCAAAAGATCAAAATGTTGCGTAGCAAATTTTGTGGCTTAACGCTGCATTCTTTTTAAACGTAAATGTAACTCCTTCTATAGTGTCCTCAAAAATAGGAATTAAACTAGGTCAACAAATCACTCGTTTCGTACATGTTTTTGAAAATGACAACTGTACCTTGTATACTCGACTGCGTACTACGTAAAAAAATATTTATTTTTGAATTGCATTATGTATGCTACTGTGTAATTATATGAATACTATTAAATGCAATTAATTTTCATTTATATATTTTTGATTTTATTAGTGAACGTTTATATAAGCTTTGTTCCAACAAACAATTTTTGTACGGTACATGTACTGGTATGTACCATGCTTGGATTAGTTCATGAATGACATTTGTGCGCATGTTTTAAAATGTACTAGTACGTGAACTGATTATTGAAACGGTTTGTTGAAACGGTTTTTTGTATGATATACTCAAATTAGAAGGCGCGTAAAGTTAATAAAAGTAAAAACTCGTAATCGCGTGATAAAAGCCAAGTAAAACACGTACAAATATAAAAAAATTGTAATAAAAAAGAAGAATACGATAAATTAACGAAATTAAAAATAAACTTAATTTATAAACCAAAAATGGCAGGTAATAATATAAAAAATATTTTTAAATCATTGTTAAATGCCGTTGTATTCATATGGGTACCGAGTGTTTATTTGTAAACGATTATTTTTTAGAATTAAATGAATTTCTTATGTTACAAAATGGACAAAATATATCTATTGAAGTTGAAGAAGAAAATCAGTCCAGTTTGTATGAAAGAAATGACTTCAAATGGACTTCAAATAGTACCAAACTGTTAATAGACTTATATCAAAAATACAAACGAAAAGTAGGTTTAAGTATCAAATTTAGAAGTGTAAAACAAATGTGGCAAGTAATTGCAAAAGAATTAAGCGAAATGTTAAATATAGATGTAGCTCCACATAACTGTGAAAACCGATGGCGAGTATTAGATCGCAATTACAAAAAATATATCGATAACCAAACCTCTACCGGCAGAGGAAGAAAATTCTTTGAATTTGCTCACGAAATGGGTGAAGTACTTGGAAAACGCAAAGCTGTATTTCCACAATTATTATTAAATACTGATACTGTACATGTTCCTGGAAGTACCGAAAACAAAAAAACGGTAGAAAATATTTTCGCAACATTACCATCAACATCGGATTGCGAAAAACCAATAGAAAATGCAGAACAAGAACAAGTTAAAAATAAAGTAAAAATTTCTGACAAAACAAGATACAAACATAAAAATAACTTACTAGAAAAAATAAGGGAAGATCGTTCACTTTATCAAAAAGAACGACTCCAAATAGAAAGGGAAAAATTAGAAGAATTAAAAAAAAAAATGATTTGATCAAGCAGAGAAACGAAATTTTCAAGGAACAAAAGTGCTGTTGTACCTGTAATAAAAAATTCAGCCAATGTGATTCCTAATCACAATTTAAATTAGAATTTTGTTAAAAAAAAGCTAGTTAGCGGAAAGTCTAGTCACAGTCCTAATAATCTTCATTCTTTTTATTTTCTGGGTCGCTGAACATGAATTTGCGGTTTGCTGACAGATATTTTGCCCGAAACATTGGTTATTTGGCGAAAAAAGTCATTTTTTTTTAATTTTTTAGGTTTTTGACCTTAATTTTGGTAAATATGCATTTTCTCAAAAAAGTTTTTCTTTACAAAATTAAAGAAGACGAAATTTTCTACAAATTTTATACATAACAGTTCTTTCTACAACCAACCGCTACGTCGCTAGAACGCACTAAAAAACGGGCGTAATTTTTAAAAATAAAAAAAAAACCTTAATTTTGTATCGCCCATATATCAGTTATCGTAAATTAAAATCAAAATTTCAGAAAAACGGCTAGTCGCGTATTTTCTGTTGGTATGGTGTCTTGTCTCGATTAATAGTAACAACCAGCGAAAATTTGGACCAGATCCTATGCGTAGTTTTCTGGTGATTGAAGACAAAAAAATTTTTTTGTTGAAAAAATTACCTGTAAAACATGATTTGAAGTCAAATTTCGGGAAATCTACCAGCCGTGTATTTTCTGCTGGCATGAAGTTTTGGTGCTTATTATATTAACAATAACCAGCGAAAATTGTAATCAGATCCTGTGCGTGGTTTTCTGGCAACTGACGGCAAGAATTTTTTATTGACAAAAGCCAATGACAATTGGCAATTTTTATTTTTAAAAATTCTGCCCGTTTTTTAGTGCGCTCCAGCGGCGTAGTAGTTGGTCGTAGAAAGAATTATTAGGTACAAAATTTGTAGGAAATTTTGTCTACTTTAATTTTGTAAGAAACAAGTTTTTTGAGAAAATGCATATTCACCAAGATTAAGGTCAAAAACCTAAAAAATTAGCAAAAATTTGACTTTTTTCGCAAAATAATCAATGTTCCGGGCAAAATATCGGTCAGCAAACCTCAAATTCGTGTTCAGCGTCCCAGAAAACATAAAGGATGAAGATTATTAGGACTGTGACTAAACTTTCCCTTAACTTTCCTAATATGCTTAGACTGTTTGCGGAATTGTTTTAAGTTTTATAATAAAAAATTATTATATTTGAATTACTTATACTATTGTGTTTATTTTCATTTACTTATGTTAATGGGTTAGTGTATTACTTATGTATTGTAATTAACAAGTCTTTATCGAAGGCAATAAATAAATAAATATGCATTTATTTTTGTAATTATATAAATTTTATTTGATTTTTACATTTAAAATTACATTAATATTGAATTTTGTTTTATAATGAAAATTAAATGTCTAAATTATTGGCAATATTATCTCTATTTCTTCTTGCATCCATATCATCTTCTTCATCTTCCAAATATAATTCTCGTGCAACTGGTAATTGATTATTTTCCAGTATAGCAACGTCTTCTTCATCAATATTAAAAGCATCATTTATTGATATATTATGCACGACGCAAGCTGCTCTAATCAAATGTACAATGTACGTGATATTTCTTAACTTAACATGATATAGTTGTCGGAACTTTTGTTTCATTATCCCGAAACAATGTTCAATTTTATATCGATTTTTGGGCAATTTAATATTGTAATTGATTTGTGTGGGTGTCAGTTGCCCTCTGTCTTTAAAAGGAGTTAGCAGATTTTTTTTTAAAGGGTATCCGCTATCTCCGAGCAGGTGATAGTTACCACATTTATTTTCTAAATCATTACATAACGGGGAATTTGTAAATACTCGGCTGTCGTGAACTGATCCAGGATACCCCACAAATAAATCTATAATTTTTTTTTGGTGATCACATACGGCTTGCATCTAAAATCAAAATATATTCAGCATGAATTTATAAAAATGACAAACGATAAAATACGCACTACGTATTAACTAATATACCTGAATCGAATAGTAACCTTTCCGATTTAAGTAGGAATCTGGATCATTTTTAGGTTTATCAATTTTAACATGGCATCCGTCGATAGCTCCAATTATTCCAGGAAATCCATTTACTCGGAAATGTTCTACAGCACCTACTTTTTCATTTTCTCTAGGCCAAACAATAATTTGTGGTGACAAATTACTTAAGTATGTAGTTACTCTTGCAATTATTCGGTGCAGGGAACTTATGGTAATATCGAATCTATCGGCAACATCCCGAAAACTTGAAGTCTGATGTCCGATATACCATAAAAATATAAGAATCTGTAAAATATATAAAAAATTACTGATCAAAAATTGATTTAAAACGGTTTCCAAAAAGAAATTATACTTGTTTTAACTAACCTGATGAAAAGCAGAAATTTTTCCATACTGGCCAGAGTGTGGTTTATATTGGTCACTTGCTTCATATTTTAGAGCAATGTCATAAGCAATCGCTCGACTAAGGCGAAAATGTGTAAAAAATACATGTTCGTTATATTGCGGTACTATTTCATCTGAAAATAAAATTTCTTCAGGTAGTTTCGTAATGAATAAAGATATGAAATATATTATTACCTAAATAATTCTCATTTTTTTTTTACCCATGTGTTCGTTAAAAATTCCAAATCATCATCTTCACTAGATTCAGAAAGGAAAAAATCACTGTCGTTGTCTAAATCCTCCATACTGATTTTAATGAAGTAGAAAATATTTTAAAAAAAAGTTTTTTCTTTTAAAATTATACCTATTTAGAGAAAAGAACCGTAAAACAATCAATTTTCAAAATACTCATGGATTTAAATGAATAACCGAAAATACCAATTGCGCATGTCTGACAAGTAGTACACAATTCGATACATGCTCTTGAGTGCTGACTAATTTGACCATACATGAATCAGTTCATGTACTAATCAGTTTATATGTTGGAACATAAACTGGAAGTTACCATTGGTACATAAATATGTACTATAACTTGTTGGAACGCTAGCTTCTTTATGCGCATGCTATGACCGTACAATGTACGATATTTTTGTGTGTTGGAACATAGCTATAGTTTAGAATTTATTTATTTTATAATTTATAAAATTTACAAAAATATACAACAGTGGTGGAATTATATAATTTATAAAAGTTACAAAAATATACAAAAGTGGTGAAATTATATATTATAAATATTGATATAAACAGAAAAATTATAAAGTACTAATAATACTATATTAAAATATGTATCGAAATTAAAAATTATATACAAAAGATAAGAATAATATACAAAAGATACGAATACTAAAATTTAAAACTGATTAATAAAAAATAATTTAAAAATTTAAAATCTAAGACAATTATAATTATAAATATTAAAATATGTACAAAAAATTAAAATTTATATACAAAAGATAAAAAATAATACTAATATTAAAATTTAAAAATTTAAAACCGAAGAGAATTATAAATAATATTAAAATTGAAAAAAATTATTAAAAATTACACAGAAAAAGTATATCAGAATTTGATAGCAAAACTTATGCGTCAGAAAATAAACTAAAATTTAAATATAATTGAATATTTTGTACATAATATCGCACCCCAGTGGACTAGGTCATAAAATTTATTGGCACACGTTTTCATAAGAAATATACATTAACAACTTAAAAAAGGAGATGGAGTATGCACTATTAGTTCAGGTACTGTTTCCAAAAAACGTGCTTTCTTTTTTTATTATATTTTATTTTAAGGGGTTGTTCACGTGATTTTTTTTCAAAAAGAGGTTGACCTAGTTTAATTCCTATTTTTGAGGAATCTATAAGAAGTATTTATACAAGAATTAGTAATAAATATCGTTACGTGTTCCACAATTTTTGTAACAAATAAGAATAAAATCCTTAATTTTGAAATAAAATGTTTAAAAAATTTTGAATTGAAAAACTTTTGAACACCCAGTGGTTTCATATTTTTTGAACACTCAGTAAATACATCGCAATGTGTATTTATAATCTCATGTAGTAGATTTTCTATGCGCGCTTATTCCATTGAGTGACCGAGCGAGTTACGATGACGTCTGTCAATATGTAGGCTAGATAAAGTTCATTGAGAAAAAAAATTAATTCTTTTTATTTGTAATTTTAACTCGCCTCTGGATGCTTTACCAGATGCTTTACCAGATGTTTGAATAAGCTAGAAAATTTTCCAAAACATTTTTTTTTTTGACTAGTAAAATGGAAGTCAATAATTGAGAGTTTTTGTGAAAATTGTTGTAAATTGGATTCCAACTGGAAGTTTTATTTGGATAATCGCTTATAATTCCAACGAATTGATGATGGTTTGCCTGGCTCGTTGGAAGAAAGTTTTGTTCATGAGCTGACCTGAACACCCGTCAAGAGTTCTGGACTTAGTTTAGATGTTCCAGCATTAAAGATCGAATCTCGTCAATTAATCAGATAAGTGATTACTACTTTCGTCAATTTTCTCTGTGATAAACTTCCATGAGTTAACTTTGTACCAACCTGTGTGAACCGGTTCTCTTCATGTTAAAACTTTGTGAATCATTGTGTTACTTACGTAATGGACAAATTTAGAACAGAAAACCTTATTCTTCCATTTACAGCTAATTTTTTATTGCAAAATTGATTTAGTACTGATTTTCTGGCTTCTTGTTATATTTTTTAAGGCGATAATTTTTTATACTGCCTTTTTATTTAGCTAATATTTGCTACAAAAATACTTGTCACGTTTTTATATAAATTTTACCATTTACTATATTTTTGAAAACTGGTTAATTCGAGCTAATTTTATAATGATTTATTCTGTACGAAGATAAAGTTGGTTAACCCTGCTTTGCTTATTTTTTTCTTATCTTAATCTCTTTTGTTACGTTTAAGGCGGGTTACCCAATTTTGCGTCATTTTAATTTGATTGTAAAATTTTTTTATACTCCTTTCTAGTCGAACAAAAATAAAGTTGTAACATTGAAAATTTTAAATTGAAAATAAAAAAAGAACAACCCAATGTATCGTTAACTGTTCAAAAAAAAGATTTTAATTACGGCTGTGAACTGATTGTTCGTGTTAAATATATGAATTTTATTGTAATCTATAAAAGTCTGAACTTCATCATTTATGAATCGAACACCCCCTGAGATTGGAAAGAACTAAATAAAATTTTAAATTGGGGTTTTGATAGTTATAATTTTTTAAGGATATTCTGGAGTAATGGTCATTCAGGAAAAACAAAAATGTGTTTTTTTTTCTAAAGGCTACCGGTTTCGACTATTTATAGTCTTCTTCATGCCTCTGGGGAAAAGTTTATTAATGTACATAGATAAAATACAAAAATATAAAAATATAAAAATCATTACTACTTACATAATTGTATTTGTATGTCAAACTGACATTTGAAATTAAAAGTAAAAAATAACAACAACACTGATTTACAATTAAAAAGTTTAAAAAGCAGTTGAAAGCAACATTTTAAGTTTAAAATGATTAGAGATATGAAAAGCATTATTTAAAAATTTTAATAATTTGAAAAAATATACAATCAAACTGTGCATCACGAAAAACGAATAAGATTAGTATGAAAGTTTTGTGAATTAACATTAGAGAGTTAAAAATGAAGAGCAACTAAGATGAATTCCGAAAACAAAGTGCCGGTAATAAGTAAGATGAATGATAATAATAATTATTTAATTTTCAGTGGGCGTACGCACTTTGATGCTTTTGACAGCGCTAGGTATAATCTTGTCAAAATTGCGGGTATATGTATTATCTACGGAGATGGCATCCTGGTAGAGGTTGCAATTTGGCTGGACGGTATTGATCCAGCAGCTTTCGATGAAGAATCTCTTCTTATAATTCGATTCACGTTGGAGCACCATGGGGGTGTCGAAGTTGAAGTTGTGCCCATTTTCCCAAGAATGCCGTACCAGTCCCGACACCATGTTGGCTTGTCTAACGTTGTTTTTGTGTTGCTTCATCCGCTCACTAAAATGTTGTTTCGTGTTTCCAATGTAAACATTGTCACACCCGATGCACGGCACCATATATACCACATTTTGTTGGTTGGAGGTGGGGATCTGAGGTTTCATATTGGTATAAGGCTTACTAAGTGCATGAGGGTAACTGTAAACAGGATTCAATTGGTATTTTTTAAGGGACTTGGAGATAGATGTGGGGGGGGGGTGCCCAGATATGGAATAGAGAAATAAGAAGGCGGGCGGTTGGAAACATCCGGAGCTATGGAGGCTTGCGAGTTGTATAATCTATGGGTATGGTTTTTGATGATTTGGTTGACAAGAGACGGTGGATAATTATTGTGAAGAAGGATTTTTTTTGCATTTTTTAGGGCCAATGGTCGATGTACAGGATGTGACAATTAAAGGGACCTACGGATGAGGTTGGTTGCAACATTTTTCTTTATGCTAAGGGGGTGCCTGGAATGAAAGTTAAGTGTTCTGGTGGGCGCGTAAGGTTTTCTATACCACATGGTGGTGAGTACGCTATCTTTCTTTATGACAAGTGTATCCAAAAAGGCTAAAGAGTTATTGCTTTCAGTTTCGATCGTAAATTGTAATTGCGGGTTAAAACTGTTGAAGACGTCAAGGACGTGGTCGATCATGTCGAAAGGGACGGCCGTAAAAATATCATCCACATACTTGTAGAAAAAGGGGACTGTGCAATCAAGGGAGTCCAAGGCTGTATCCACTAACAAGTCCATGATGATATTGGAGGCAATAACTGAAATGGCAGCACCCATAGGGAACCCAGACACTTGGTGGAAAAAGGTGCTTGGGTGAAATTTTGTGGTGAAGGAGCTGTTGGAAAGGATAAGTTGTAAACCTTCTATGAAGGTGTCGTAATCAAGAGTGGTGTTTGGTTGGATGCTGGACCACTCATCAGCAACATGCTGTAGGAAAAGATCCACGGGGCAGCTGGCAAAGAGCGATTTTACATCCACACTAGCCCGTATGTATCCCTTAGGAAGCTTTATATTGTTGTTATATTGTAATTGTTTATATTGTAATTACTTAAACGTATGTCGTAGAAAATAAAAAATGCAGGAATTATGAGGTCATATAAAAAAAGAATATACATATTTAGCTGTAGAGATCTTTCTTTTTTACTTAAGGCTCATTATTGCAAAAATGTTCAGAAAGTAGAGGAAAATGTAAAATAGACAAGGAAAATCATGACGTATATTCCGACCAGAGTAAACAGGTTTTACTAAATAGGTGTAAGGTAATCTTCACACTATTCATCCCCGCCGGTTGCTTGTTATACTCTGGAATAAAGAGGATGTATATGATTAAATGGAAATTATACATATTCTAAATATAAATTGCTATTCTATCCCATTGCAGATTTTCTATTGTAATTAATTAAATTTTATCGTTAACTAATAACTCAATGAAAAAAATACATTGGATAGATTTAATAGATATTCCTACAGGAGTACTATGTTTTTTGTAGGGTAGCTTCCGAAGAGCAGCACAATGTAGATGTACCATTTTTTGTAACAACGGCACCAAGTGAGTGATAATTATTTCGTTATTAGCTTATATGTTGCAATTTTTGTAGAGAAAGTTTCTATGAAGGTCACTAAATATTTATTTACATTACTTTTAGATAGTTTTATGTATCTGGTATTACTTTTAGTACATAACTTTACATTCTTATCTTTCTTGGAAACCGTATTTTGGGTTCGGAGGATTAAATTTATGTAAACGCTTATTCCACCACTTATGATCAACTGGTGGTTTTGGGTAGTAGATGTGAGTTATCACGTCTTTTCTTTCTTAATTTGCAGTTATTTAAGCAAAATTGTTAACAATATGATTCCTCAGACAATTCCACGCAAAAAAGGTATACTTGTTACATTTCGATAAATAATACCGTTTTCGAGTAATTTAAAGTAGAAGTATCTATTTCCAAATTATCCCCTAACCATAAGTAATGGAATAATTGATACCATAAGTTTAATTATCCTGATGTTCATATATATCCCTAAACTATAAATCCGTTATTCAAACGCACCTAAAAAATCAAAAAAAGTCAGTTTCGTTCCACCCCTCTAACTTTTTCCCCTCTACTTTATCTCACTGATTATCGAGTTTTGGAAAAGAGTGTTGATGAAAAGGTACCATTATTTTTGAACGTACTATCAGCTCCAGCAGTTACGGTACATAATTCTGGACCACCTTATATATATATATATATATATATATATATATATATATATATATATATATATATATATATATATATATATATATATATATATATATATATATATATATAACAAAATATTCTTAAACCGGCTATTTAAATTATTTAATTTTAAAGAAAGATTTAAACTGGTTACTTAAAATTGTTTCGGTTGGAACTCATTACCGAATGAATACTTAAACGTATCTATCATATCTGTCGATTAGCTGAATACTAACTTGAATATGTCTGAATATTAACTGTCGATTAACTGACATTTTTAAAATTAAAACAACGATAAGCGAGGCTACATGTCTTTTTCTTGAGTTTACGCGTTACATATAATAGAAAAAATCATAGATTAAAATCTATAAGAAATTAATACAATATCAAAAACTGCCAACGAGATACGCAAATTACCTTGCACGCCAAATGAGGTGTCATCCGGTGACATTCACCCAAAGGCGGCAAAAAAATTTTTGGCTTGTAAAGCAAAAAAATTTCTTTTTTTTTTCATTATCAATTTATAGCTTTTTACTACGTAACTTTAATAATAATATATAGACAAGTGCAATAACGATGAAAAATATTAATATTTATATAGAAATTGGCGTGTAAATTTAAAATTCAACATTTAAAATTTGAAAATCGGTATTCGGAAACACAAAATGCTTTTACAAATGTTTCTTTACAATATTAGATTTTAGATGGAAAAATTTTGTTATGTGTTTGCAGTATATCTTATCTTCTTGTGTTTGTAAGGGCAATTGCGGGGTGAATTCTTTAACTGATTTACGTGTGCGCGGATGGAATTCTTCGCCTGTTGATCATATAGGATAACTGATGTTAGAGATGAAAAATGAACCAACAAATACGGGCTCTGCCACCTCTGTTGGAAGCTACTATCTTGGTCAAACGGCTGTTGTTGTTATTGGCGTTTATACAATACTGGCTGCCCAATTCTAAACTGTGATATTTGCGGTCGAGAACTAAATGCTTCCTGATATGATGTTCTAGCTTTTTGTAAGGCAAGCGCTTGTGGCAATACTTGTGACCAGTCCACTGATGGCAATACTTGTGACCAGTCCTTATGCCTCAGCGAATTATGTAATAGAAGGGCCGTTAAGTTGGTTTTAAGAATTTGTATAGCCCTTTCCGCTGCATTGGAACGAGGCGAATATGGAGTTGTGAAAACAGGCTTGACCGCATGTTGAAACAGAAAATCTTGATAGAGATTTGCATTAAAGGCCGGACCATTGTCGCTTATAACCGTAGATGGAAATCCATATATGAAAAATATTGACTTCAGCAGTTTCACGGTAGTTTCAGCCGTTGCTTGACATGTAGGAAGCGCTATTAGCCATTTTGAAAAAGCACCAATGACCAAAAATATGTATCTATATTTCTTTGATGACGATATGATTAATGGGCCAGCGTAGTCCACGTGGAGCCGAGACCAAACAGCTTCGGGTGGTGTGGACTGCATCTGTAGTTCATTTGACACATTGGCTGGTTTAACCATGGCGCATGTTTGACAGTTCTGAATGTACTCCATACAACGCTTGAAGAGTTGCGGATGCGTAAATCGTCGCGCAAATGCCCTGTAACATTTCGTTAAATTATGATGAGATATTGAATGAAAATATTCAATCACAAAATCCAACATAAGATGAAAGTACGACACGTTTAAGTTTACGCCTGCCTACGAGCTTGCACAAGAGACCGTTGGATAGTGCAAAGTTATTACATTTAATACCCGACTCTAGGTCAGATAAAATGAGTTTACACTCATCATCAAGTCGCTGTGCATGGCTAATAGACACGTAACCATCAGGTGTATGCATAAGCTGAAATAGCACTTCTGTTGGATCCTTCAATTGAGGATTTGATATTTGATTCTGATCATCATGATCGTTATCTGAAAATAATCTACTTAAGGTATCTGCTATTACATTGCTTTTACCTTTAACAAATCACAATTCGAAATCGAATCCAGAAAGAAGAAGTAGCCACCTTGAAAGTTTAGAAAATTTACGTGGTATATTTGCAAGCTAATTAACGGCTGCACAATCACATTCGATAATAAAATGTCTGCCAACAAGATAATCCTTAAAGTGGAGTACCGAATTGACAACAGCTAAAAGCTCAAGTTCATATGAACTATATTTAACTTGTGCACCATTTAATTTTCGTGAAAAATATTCGATGGGGAATAATCCCTCTGGTAATTGATTTTGAAGAACACCGGTGATACCGTTTGCACTAGCATCGCAGGTTAAAACTAACTTTGTAACAGATATGTTACTATTTGTATTTACTGGAGGTAACGAAACACCTGATTGAGTTGGTTTAACTGAATTTTGGTCAATTCTAGGCTGATAAAGACGAGTTCGCGAAATTATCTCCTGAACTCGAAAAATTTCTTTATCTAAGTCAGAAAAATTCTGTGGGACATTCGCAAATTTTACCAATTCAAATGTGGTAAAATTTATGTGTGCATAGATTAAATTTATGACAGTAGTTTCGGGCCAAAATGGTTCTAAAATAAATTTTTTGATAGAAGTAGCAGAATTGAAAAAAGATTCGTTTTGCCTTGTTTTCGAAGGACAAAACGATCTACCCATAATTGACGTTGTGGAGGAGAAATTAAGGAAATAAGATGTTGTTTGACAGACGGCCATGACATCTGAGGGGACGAAAACTGTGACCATAAACTCCTCGTAGAAGTTGGCACTTTAGATGTAAGAAAAGTCAAAAATAGGGTTTCATTAAATAGATTAAGTACAATTACCTCAGGAAACTGAGGCTCAGGAAACTGCACATTTAAAATTGGAATGTCCTTGGTAAAGTCCTCGAACCTCAGTGATGGTTGAACCGAAAATGATAAGTGACTACTGCTTTTGCTGGTAAACTCACGGACTAGCTCAGACAGCAACCTTTATTGTTCCGCTAACTGGTTCGCTAAGGATAATATTAAAGTTGTGCTGTCCGCTATTTGTGATATTAGGGGAAATATATAGAAAAAGAAAAGAAAAAAAAACTGAGCAATCGGGTTAGTGTGTTAATACAGTCACTCCCAAAATTATCTGGACAGCATTTTATTCATCATTTTTGATGAATTTATTTTGATTATAAAACAACAAATCGATTTCATAGATACATTCATAAAATGTATGAAGTCTCTACACTATAAATATATATTTATTACTTTCAGAGTCAACAAGAAAATTTAAAATATTTAAAAAAATTAAATACATGTGATAATTATCAGATCACAAAATTATTTGGACACTAATTAACTATATAAAAAAAAGCTCATTCAAGTAAAATTAATAGTATTAGTGTTTTGTGGCACGTCCTTTAGCCTTAATTACGGGTTCCAAACGTCTTGGCATTAATTGAAATAAATTTTTGGTTACAACTGGACTTATCTACTCCTATTCTGACCTTATATAAGTAATTAATTGGTTCATATTCGAAATATAATTTCTCATGACTTTAATCTTTAAATAATGGCATAGATGCTCTATGGGATTTAAGTCAGGAGACTGTGGAGGTGTCTGAAGCAAATGGGGTACATTATATGCTGTCCACTGTTTTACCACGTAGGAAGTATGTTTTGGATCATTGTCATTTTGGAACATGTAATTATTCTGTATTCCTACTTTTTTACACTAACATGTAAATGCTGTTCCAGAATACTTAAATACACAAACCTGTCCATGATACGACCTAAAACGTGCATGTTCCCTACCCAATTTGCCGCCATACATCCCCAAATCATTACGGAACCACCTCTGTACTTAACAGTTGAAACCACATTTTTTGGATTCAGCGCATCTTTTCGATTTCTTCACACAAATTGGGGTCTTGTTTTCTTGTGTTGAACATTTCAAATTTAGTTTCATCGGAGAAAAGAACCCCCCTCCAATGTAATAATTCCTCAAATGTAATAATTTGTTTTTAAATAATTTTATGTTGTCCAAATAATTTTGGGAGTGACTGTATGTTACCAAAAATTAAGAAATCTGTACGGCGTTAGTATTGTTAGTGTTGTGTTAATATGAATTTTGTATGCTTGTGTTATAGAACAGAAAAAAAATTGAAAATCAGTTGTACCAAAAGCTACTAAAAATATGTATCGAAAATTAATTTATAAATATTCAGCAAATATTCAGTAATTATACAAATATATTTTGATGCATTTTGATGCCTTTTGGTGTAAGAGTCATTCCAAAGGAGTCATTGCGAAACAGTCATTCCCAAAGAGCCACTCCCAAATAGCCAATCCCAAGGAGTCACTCCCAGAGAGTCACTCCCAAGGGTCACTCCCAAAGAAGCACTCCCAAAAGATTCACTCCCAAAGAGTCACTCCCAAAAGAGTCACTCCCAAAAGAGTCAACCCAAAGAGTCACTTCCAAGGAGCCACTCTCAAGGAGCCACTAACAAGGTGTCACTCCCAAAGGGTCACTCCCAAAGAGTCACTCTAAAAGAGCCACTCCCAAGGAGTCACTCCCAAGGAGTCACTCCCAAGGAGTCACTCCCAAAAAGCCACTCTCAGAGTCACTCCCAAGGGTCACTCCCAGGAGTCACTCCCAAAGAGGCACTCCCAAAAGTTTCACTCCCGAAGAGTCACTCCCAAAAGAGTCAACCCAAAGAGTCACTTCAAAGGAGCCACTTCCAAGGAGCCACTCCCAAGGAGTCACTCCCAAAGGGTCACTCCTAAAGATCACTCCCAAAGAATCACTCTAAAGGAGTCACTCCCCAAGAATCTACTCTCGAAGAGTCACTGCATAGATATATATATATATATATATATATATATATATATATATATATATATATATACACATATATATACATATATATAAGGCTCAACCCGCGGAATATATATATATATATATATATGTGTATATATATATATATATATATATATATATATATATATATATATATATATATATATATATATATATATATATATATATATATATATATAAGGCTCAACCCACGGAATCTTTAGTCAATTGTGTTCAGTTCAGCTATTCGTAAACAAGTTGCAATCGTAATACTATTAGGCTATGCATAGTTGTGAATTTTGTGGTAAGAAATTTTCGCGGAAGTTTAATCTCTCGCGTCATTTAAGAACTCAATATAATTCGTCTGATAATGATAAAAATGATGAAAATGGAATAAGTCAATTTGAAAATTCCACGAATCAATCAGTAAATAATGGGACACCCGTGAACAGCGCGGAGAACAGGAGACTTTCAATACAAAGTGAATCGTCAAAATCTAATGATGAAGAAGATGATTGTGAAACCGACTATAGCCATGAAGCAAGAAATGACATTGAAGAAAAGGAAGATAAAGCACCGGTATCTCAAAATCAACACGAAGATGACACAGATCGATCTAAAAGAAACTTGAACACATTTAATGAAAGTATGATGGCTGCAGCAGAAGCAATCAAAAGTAAATTCGATTCTTTAAAAAACTCACATAATATTCTACAATCTGTGAATGACGAAGACAATCGATCTAATCAACAAATGCATTTACCATCGCTTGATAATTACAAAGAAACAAGTTTTACTCAAAAATTGGCTGGTCTTTTGCAAACTGCACTAGACATATTAATTATCAAAGAACTTCAGAACGCATGCGCAAAGGACGAACCACAAGAAGATAAAAATTCAGAAGAAAAGGAACAACCTTCAGCATCTAATTCAGTAAATGGGGGAGCTAAATGTTTGAAGTATGATGAAAACGCTAACCTTCATAATGATCATTCGAAACCTGTTGATGAAGAAGAATATTTTGATGACCTGAACCATTTAGTCGATAAACTAAGAAGTTTAACGACTCAAAAGCAAATTGGAGAAGAAATGATTAATACTATGTGCAATTTAAAGGAAAGGTATCATATTCTAAATCCCAGTTTTGAGGATTATATCGAAAATGAGAAAAAACGAAGCCATTTTAATAATTTAAAGGATTAGGAGGCGAATTCTCTCAGTTGCTAGGGAATTGGAAAAGGATGATATTATTGAGCCAGTGTTAAAGTATGTATCAAATGATGACGTAGACAGTGATGAAAAAACATCAGCTAGCGACAACAAAGCTATTGCGAGCGAAGTAGAAGCTGATGATGACGAGAATACAGTCGCCGACAATGGGGATGAAAAAATTGCGGGTAAAGGGTTATACTTACGACCCTATAGGAGGCGATAGAATAAACTCTCAACATTTTATAAGTTGTTAAAAAATCTTGTTAAAGATTTGGCTCGTTTGGCCCTTTCGCTCGTTTCCCCCGTTCGTTTTAGCTCGTTTCGCCCTTTCCCCCTCAACAAGCTTTTTATAATATGGGAATTTCTTATTGTCAGCTCTATGCCCTGATCTGTCACATTTTCCACAGAAGGACTTATTTTTGCAGTCCTTTTCCTTATGTCTACTCTGCCCACAATTTAAACATTCCGCCCCTCTTTCCTTTTCCGCCGTACAAATGGCCGACCTATAACCAAATTCCAGACAGCGGAAACATCTAATTATATTTAGCCTCTCCTTGACGTCCGCCTCAGACCAGCCAATCCCGTTCCTTAGGGCTACGTCCACTACTTCTTTTGGGACCTCGATCCTGGCCGTCTTACTCCCGTTCCTATTTGTAAGGACATTTTTAATTTCCAGCTCCTCCCCGGTTATTCCACATTTACCGCCTACTGCGTTCCTAATATCCTCTTCTGTGGCGTCAGCATCGATGCCCATAAGTATCAGTCCTGCTGTGGCTCTTTGGACCGTTACATCCTTGACTCCAGTTTTTTGTTCGATTTCTCTCCTTAGCTTGCCCGCCATATCGGCCTCCGGAACAGCAAACACTAGGTCGTCCTTTTTGGTTCTTTTGATGTTCGTTACTCTAACCCCTATTTCCTCTATGTTCACTGTATTTTTAACTTTTTTGAGCAGGTCTGCGTATGTTTCGCTTTCGCCTGCCCTTTCTAGCACCGTTTCTTCTGGTTTTTTAACCCTTCTTAGTTCCTTTCTTCCCTGCTCCATCTCAGGCATTTTTTGACCTTGCCGTTTGTTTCTATTTCCCCCTTCAAGTATTAGTTCTACGTTCTGGCAGCAATTTCTAAAAATAAACTCTATTACCTTCCTCGTATAGGTTGCATCTAATCCCTTCGCTATCATCACTGCCAGATCTTCTCCCCCGCGGACAGTCTCTATTACTTTCCTCGTCTCTGGCAAATACTCGAATATTCTTTCTAAGTCATTCATCCCTTTCTTGTCTATTCTTAAAGGTAGCACAAAACCTCCTCCCCTACTCGTGAGTGTCTTTATGTTGGATTCAATGTACTATAGCCTCCCCTCCTCCACACCTTTCAAAACATTAACAATACCTGGGTATCGTTCAATAATTGCCCCTATTATACCTTTGTCTTTTGCTTCCTCCATATTATATAGGTACAGGATATCCTGTTCCTGTTTAATACAGGACAGATTCCCCTGCCTTACCCTTACCTTATATATATCTTCCGGCCATTCTCCATCCAATATCGAAGCCAGAACCTCAAAGCCTCCTCCTTTATCTAGCCTAGCAGTTAGTTCCTCTACCCTAGTATCCAAATTCACTTGCACCGCTAGCTCTTTCGTTGTAGGCACCCTCCCTTGCGTCTGTGTTCCTGCTTCAGCCCGATGGGCAATTAGCCCTTTCCCAGTCACCTCCTGCTTCTCCATTTCCACTTCAGAGTATCTAACGTTCATTAATTCCACGATACGTTGCAATTTTACCATTTCCTCCTTTATGCTCACTTTCGTATTCTGAACACCTTTAATTACATCCGCGAGGCTTCTTGTGACAGCTGCTACAGCCATCCGCAGCTTCTTCAATTCCTCTGCCACCGTTTTCCTATTATCAGCCCGTTTCGCTTGATTCGGTGGTGAATCCGATCTATGCCTCTTTCCCATCGGCCTCGCCACCTCATCGATCACTATCACCTATTCCAGGGCCAGCTCTTTTCCCGTCGCCCCCATACCTTGACTTGCCTCTGTTTCCGCCTTGGCTTTTTCGTTCTTCTTATTTGGCCTCCTTTCTATAATTTTCGAAAGCCAGTCACTGTATTCCTCTTTAGGCAGTATCCTACCAGCACATGAGCTCGACCTTTCTCTTGGCGGCGTTCTCTTTGTCTTTTGACTCTTATTAAATGGTGTCGAAACACCCACATCCTCTCTACCAGCAGTTTCATTATGTCTAATATCAGCCCCTCCTAGAATAGGGGTGGGAGCCCCAGATTCCTTTGGCACTTTTGGAAAATTACTTTCTATGTTTGACATTTCATAAATTACAAGTAGAAAAGAGAAAAGAAAACATAGTGAAAGATGATGAGACGGTAACGGAAAGGTTCCCATTTTCCCACAACAAAGGGGCCGAAAAGGTGCGGCCACGACGGCCGAGTCCAAGATCTCCGCTGGCCGCGGTAGAGGCCCCCCGACGTGCGCTGCAGGGTCCCATCTGGTCGCTATCCGGCACTGAAACACACGTCGCGATTTTTCGCTAGTTGATAGGGCAGACAGGGCATGTTGGCTAGACCGCCCCGGGCCCCTCTAATACCCAGCGGCCCAGGAGTGCCCAACCTGGTTTTCTCTCTGTACCCTCCGGCAGACTGGAACATCAGCTCCCGTCCCCGAACCATCGGCCCACGGTAGGTCCACAGAAAACGCTACACTGCTCCGTCTCTCGCTACGCTCAGGGAGGCTTTTAAAGAGGACCCCGAGAAGCTCTTGACCCCTAACACAGGTGTGCTTTCGGTCCCCGTTCTCAGACCACATCTGAGGCTACGGTATGTTGGTTTGATTTCGAGGTTTACGCCCCCTAGCCTTTGATGACCCAACACCATACCACGCAAGGCAACATGGGGGATGCTTATTTAGCAGCGGCACCAACTCGCCACGTCACAGTCGCTTCATTGAGCTTGTGGCTTTTTGCTGCCATAAACGACCCCACCACAGGGCCACCCTGCCACGCTCTCCGCTCCAGCCGTCCATTGTCCGCGACTGTTTATTTTTCGACGCTTATTAGCAGCTGGCCTCCATATCTGATGGTCGTTCCACTATCCGCGTGGACGCGCCTGGTAGCCTGAACCGGGCCCCAGGAACCTAACCTAACCTAACCTAACCAAGCCCAAACTAAGATGATCAAAGGCAAATTAAAAAAAAATCTAATTCAATCTAACCTTACCTAACCTAGCCTAGCCTAACTTAGCCTAACCTAACCAAGCCCAAACTAAGATGATCAAAGGCAAATAAAAAAAAATTAATCTAATTCAGTCTAACGTAACCTAACCCAACCTAACCAAGCCCAAACTAAGATGACTATAGACAAAAAAAAAATTAACCTAATTCAATCTAACCTAACCTAACCTTACCAAACCTAACATAACTTAACCTAACCAAACTTAACCTAACCAAACCCAAACTAAGATGATCAAAGGCAAAATAGAAAAAAATTAATCTAATTCAATCTAACCTAACCTAACCAAACCTAACATAACCTTACCTAATCTAACCTAAACTATACCTAACCTAACTTATATTTATAAGTATATGTTAAATTATTATTAGCCATTGTTAAATAATAATAATAATATATAATTATTTAGTTATTTAAAAAGCCCTTAAAAGTCTTTCTAGTAATACTTTTAAGGGCTTTATCATATAATTATAATTGATGGAATTACTTAATAACTTAAACTAGTATTAGCCATTGTTAAATAACAATAATATATAATTATATTTAAATATTTAGTTAATTAAAAAGCCCTTAAAAGTATTTCTAATAATACTTTTAAGGGCTTTATCATATAACTATAATAGATGGAATTAGTTAATAGCTTAAATTAGTATTAGCTATTGTTAAATAATAATAATATAAAACTTTATTTAAATATTTAGTTATTTAAAGAGCCCTTAAAAGTATTTCTAATAATACTTTTAAGGGCTTTATCATATACTTAATTTTAATAGATGGAATTAGTTAATAGCTTAAATTAGTATTAGCCATTGTTAAATAATAATAATATATAATTATATTTAAATATTTAGTTATTTAAAAAGCCCTTAAAAGTACTATTAGAAACACTTTTAAGGGCTCTAACATATTAAATAGGAGAACAAAAAAAATTGATAAAAAAAGCCCTCAGTAATTAAACTAAAAGCTAAATATTTTAAAATTTTTGAAAAAATTCTCCCTCCTCAAATATTAATAAAATGGATAAAATATAATTTTTGAACTTATTTTAAAAAAAAAATCAATCTTTTGTTTGCTAATTATTTATTATTTTTAAAGTAAATAATTTTTTTGTGGGGTAATTCTCGTTGTTTTTCATATTTTTAAAATTATATAAAAATTAATATTTTTATTAATTAAAAAAAATATGAAATATTAACCAATCCCCAAGTCAAGGGCTAAGTCTCAACAGATCGCAGCGTGGAAACTGCTCTACCGAGTACAACACCCTGCCAGGTACGTAAGTCGTCTACAAGCGATTCCGAGTCCTGACGTCGAATATATAATAATATATTGACCCATGTTCGACCCTTAATAATAGGAATGAACTTAGCAACATGCTATCTGACCGTCATTCTTTATATCATTTACGACAAATAAGGGCTGTGCCGGGTCCTGGGGAGCGTCGTAATCCATAAAAGCATGGTATATTTCTATTGAGCAACGGACCGCAATTAATGACATGGTTAGGAGGGTCTTTCTGTCCGTAATGCCCAATTGGGAGAGTGCTTCTATGGTAGGCCTGGGCAGGGCTCTCCTAGGCTCAAAGACTAACGGCAAAACTGTGCCTGTTTCTGCACCAAGCCTTTCGCAAAGATGCGGAATTAAATGTTTATATTTGTCAATCTTTTTTTGCCGGCCAGTTTCAATGAGATTTCCATCCTCATGGCGGACGGTAACGTCGACCACGAGGACCGGAGACCCGCTCTTTACCGCGAGGTCCGGTTTAAAAAGCCCATTTACTTCCAGCCTTGGCTCTCTTGTTAATTCCGCATCCTTTAGCCGCTTGACTCTCTCCTCCACCAAGTCAAGAAGCTCGTTGTGGCGGCGGATCCTGGCCTGTTTGTTTATGCTGCACTGTCCTAAGATGTGCCTTAATGTTTCAGCTTTCTCTTTACATTTTCTACACATTGGATCCGCCTGGGAGTGCGCTCGTCTTAATGAAATTCTGTTCGCTGCCACATCAGCTCGCAGTTTAAACGCAGTTATATATCTGTTTGGCTTCATTAAGGTAGGTGTATAAAATAGCGCATTGGAGATGGGGCTGTTTTCAAAATGCTTTATACCTTTTCCCATCGTCGTTTCCCCCCATTTTCGTAGCTCTTACTTTTTCAATAATTTCTTATATTTATATATTTCTTTAATATCAGCGACCGGCCAGAGTCCCGAACTGACCCCAAGAGCTACGATTGCAGGGGCCGGGTTATTTAAGAACTTATAACTCGCCGCCAAACTGGATAACGAGGTCACTATTTCCAGTTTGGGGAATCCCATACCTCCATCTCTCTTCGCATTATAAATAATACCATCGCATGTGGACGATGGCAAGTGCATTATATCTTTTATTGACACCCGCAGATCTTGATCTATTGATCTTAAAGTAGTAGCGAGGGCAACCCCAAGGACTAAGGGGAAGAGATAATGGGGTATGAGATAGGTGGATATTCGCAAATAAGACAAGATCACCGGCAAACGTGATGCTTGATATTTTTGTTTCCCCAGATATGGTGTATCCTGGATTGTTTTCCAATTCTAAGAGGAGTGGTTCTGTAACGCAATTAAATAAAAAGGGGGACAATGGGTCCCCCTGTTTCACGCCTCTTAGAATTGGCACCGAAACCTTAAAACGATCATAGTCAGTGTACACACCCTGGTAGGAATTCACAATCATTTTGGTTATATGTGGCGGAATTCACATCCTACATAGTACGATATAGGTCTGTAGGTGGTCTAGAACCTGGTTAAATCAAATTCTGCGAAAACGTCTTTTTTTCAAAAAAATTGATTTTTGCAAAAATTACCAAATGTTTTGCAATTTTTCAAAAACGTTCCTACTCTACTTGCCAGGGACTATACTTTTGCCAAGTTTCATAAAAAAATATTTTTGTCCCTTTAAAGTATAAGCAATGGAAAAATCGCGATTTTTGGCGGTTTTTTTACGATAACTAATTTATTTACGCACTAATTTTCATGAAATTGGTCTCATGCTGTTGATATTAAATAGTTCTATAACTTTTGTACGAAAGATTTTTTTGTACGAAATTTAGTCTTTTTAAAAAATGCAAAAAACTGTTTTTGGCCTTCTTTGGTCGGCATTTTAGGGAACTTCCCACATGATTCAGCTGTTTAAAAATAGTTCATCGAATTCTACGGATTTTTTCCTATCTTTTCCATATCTTCCCTTCCAGATACTAATTTTGGCACGTAAAAATTTAATTTGCTTGGACTAAAATGAGGACATTAACGTAGTTGCTCCGTGACAGTCAGGTACAAAAGTGTATCTCAGCGATAAAATTTTATTTTGTCAGAAATTAAATAATGTATTAATATTCTTCAGTTATTATATTTGTATACCACTTGTTTGTTTGATTTTCCGCACGCTTATGTTGTAGCAATATAAAAGCGTTGTAAAAGCTTTGAAAAGCGTTGTAAAATGAAATTCATAAATTATTTTCAAAAACAGCGTGGTCATTCATTTTTATTTTTGACTAAATTAATATGGTTTGTAACTTTATATTTTATAACATATTAAATTTTTATCAAATTTCTTTGAGTCGTTTTCATTTTATTCAAAAAAAATATCAGCTTCCCATAAAAGTCCGTGTTAAAATTACAGAAGTTTGAAATCGTTTTTCTGAAAATCGTGGTGGTCAATTTTAATCGGAATTGGCTCGTATTGTTTGTACTGAATTATTTACACTGAAAATCCTTTGAAAAATCGTTCTACGGACCAACTGCCTTATTAAAATATTTCTTATGGCAAATGGTGAAACAAAAATTAGAAAATATTTAAAATAAATAATTTATCAAGTAGGTATATTAAGTAATAAGGATAGTTCAAATAAACAGCTGTCTGTAGTGTAAAACCAAGCGCGTATACAGGGAGGCATGACCCCTTGACCCCCCCCCCCCGGCTAGCCCCCCTCCCCCGAGATTTAAAAATATACACTAGATATTATTTAATTTTAAACACCATATGGGTAAATTTAGTTTTTTTTTTGGTCTTCAACGGTATAGAAGAAGTTAAATTTATTATTTTTTTAGTTAAATTTGTCTCAGAAAATTTTTTAGTCCTATTATTTTCCGCTTGACATTTTTTAGGTAATAACTATACAAATGATTATATGGATCGATTTCACCTATTAATATTTAGGAATTCTGGGTGACATTCTACAAATTCTGCTTGCTAATTGACATAAAGCGGGAATAGAAGTATTTTTAGTCCCCTAGGTCAAAACGTGACACTTTACTGCCTTTTACAAAGTACTGAAATGCAGTAGGACCCCTCATATAAGTTATATCCTCATAAGTTCAAGAAACAAATAGCTGTTTGTGGCTTTTTGGAAAATTAAACGCTGAATTAAAAATATGGAGCAAACCATCAATATTAAGTGTGCGTTTTACAGTTCAATATACCCAGAGAAACCCAACAGAGTTTCAATTTAATTCATCCAGCTTGAAATCCATCCATTTAATTCATTCGATTGAATTTTTGAAAGAATTAAGGGATAATTTTTTGCTCTTAAACTTTCATAATCTTTAACAAAATGAAAAAAAATATTTCTCAGTTTTCTTCACATTTTTATTAATAACAGTATTTAAATTTATAAAAACAAAAAACTTTCTTAAAAAATTTTAAAAAAAAAAATTTTTTTGTAATTTAAATTTAAATTTTTTTTAGAAAATTTTTATAGATGTAATTACTTTTATTGATATAAATGTGAAAAAAGCAGAGAAATTTTTTTTCATTTTGTTAAAGATTATAAAAGTTTGAGAGCAAAAAAATGATCCTTTAATTTTTTCAAAAATTCAATCAAATAAAACAAAGGGCAGGTAACTTGTCGCATAAGTAACACTTATCTTCCTGGGAACGTAAGTAATTATACCTTCCTAAGAACATAAGTAATCGCTTGCCGTCAATAGTAAATAGATTTTTCTACGGAAGTACTTTTTTATACACGCATACTATTCATTTTTATTAAAATTGCCTTTTCGATGTATTTTATTATTTTTTATTCCTTTTTTTTTTCATTTTATTCATCATTTTTTTGGTTGGAAAAATAACTTATTCATACTCGGTCCCTAAGTTTATTTTTGTGACCATGGATGCTTCAACCTCCGATTTTCAGACTGCGGCCACAAAAATAAAACTTGCGGTCCTTGCCAAATAATATTAGTGCATTTTCATACGGTCAAAATGTAACATATGGAGTAGTCGACTTGAAAGGGCGGTGACATTAATGTAACGTTGAATGGCTGTAAAAGGAAAACAAACAAAAATGTAAATAAGTAATAAAAATAAAAATGGAAAATATGCTTATCATTTTGATAAGCAAGTGCAATAGGTAGCAAATAGTATGTAACAATAATAACTAACTGTATCAATGAAGCCAGCCAACATTTAAATCAAATTTTATTATACAATAATAAAGATAATATGTCACAACACTACCGTTTGTTTACCAATAATGAAATCTATTGTTACAATATTAGATTTGTTATGTACTACTGTTTGTTTTAGTGATGGGGCACAATATTATATTTCGATATTTTTTCACCGTGCGTTGAAATTCTCATCTAATTCCATAAAATCATTACTTATATCTGACAAAAACCCTTTGAACGTCCTTAGCACAGCCAAAATTTTAACTGATGAAGCCTTGTTGTTTTGTGTTACTAATTAGTTTTGTGACATTATTTTTCATTCTTTACTCAGCTAATGCAGTTTGCTTAATCAAAAATATAGCTCCAATGTGCAAGCTATACTTACAAATCGAATTTTGATACTATAATGTTAGAAATCGATGAAAATTTAGGAATAATTATTTGGATAATTTTTTTTTCTCTTTTTTTGAAAATCATAAAGTAAAATTAACCGTTTTTCAACTGTAATTTCGGTGATAAAATCGGTACCTTTTTTGTCTAGTTATAGGTTTTTGCCATTACTCTTTTTTGGTGATTTATTTTGATGATAACTTAAGATGTATATTTTCAATAAATACAAAATTATAATGTGCCAGTCAAATTAAACCCAAAGTTATCATAATTCTAGTACAAAATCAATATAAGACATAGTGGAACAGTAGAAACGATAACTATTAGATAGTGGTTACCCATTTCAAAACGTCCTTACCTTCAAAGTTATAAATGGTAAATTATTATTTAAATTAGAAATAAAAACTGTTTTTCCCATACATAAAAGAAAAATGATAAATTTTATATTAGATAACAGTTTTTCTTTTGGTTTTACGTTTGCTTCGATTGTAAAAAAAAAAGAAGAAATGCTATTTATTTTTTTATGAATCATATTTATTTTTAAATATAGTAATAATTTCAATACGTAAAGTTTTATCTTGCATCTTTCTTCAATAAAATTGTAATTCTATAACGGAAATAAAAACAGATATAACAAGATAATATTATATTTTAATATTCTCGTGTCGTCAGATGTTTTGATCAAGGCAAACTGTATCTTTTAATTTATTAGAAAAAGGAATATAGAGCTTGTTTAACTGATACATTTACCCTTGGTCATAGTGTTCCGAGAGAAAAAATCTATTCTGTTTTATTTCTGCGCCTATGCCTACGTATTTTATTACTTGAAATCATAATTTAAAATTATGTAAATAACAGTAAATGAAATGTTTTATGATTATATAAAGAAAACGACTCATCTTAAATATAATCAAATTTTACATAATAGAATTGTTTCACACACGTTTTGAAAATATTTTATCAAGTAGAAAAAATTAGAAAGAAATATATTGTACTTTCCAAGCTATTGGACTACGATTACTAATTGAATGGTTAAAAATTTTGACAATTCAGTGAAAAAGTATGTAATTTGAATTATAATAAGTAAGATACCTGCGGGTGATAAGGCCTAAAATTTATAAACCAATCAAATATTCGTACAGTTGAACCATGCAAGCCTCAGACACCAATAAATTGCAACGCATGCGCCACTTGTCGCCGTCCCGTACGTTACTCCACTAACGAGTAATATATCATTAGAGGAGATTCTGTCGTTCGAATAATAAAATTTCAACGAAAATTATCTTAAGTAATTTTGATATTAATACTGTTAATTACTTTTTTGTTTACCTAATTTTGCTTGTCAGTTTTTCTTTTAAGTGAATTTCCTTTTTGGAAATACACTTATTACAGCGGATGCCGTGAAAAGACCTGAGCCCGGGACTATGGCAAATTTTTTTTTAAGGTCTCGAGAAATCGAGAACGAGGCTCACTAAAATTTATATATATATATATATATATATATATATATATATATATATATATATATATATATATATATATATTAAGGTGGCGCAAAAAAACTACATATTTTTCTTTTTTTTGTCTCATAGGAAAAAAAGTTAATTTAGCTCGATTTAAGAATGCTCACCAAAAATTAGCTCGATAAAAAATTTTTTAAGGGTCGCTCAAAACTTTTTAAAATTTGAAAATGGGCCAAAAATCGATTTTTGTTTTTCATCAAACTTTTTTTCTCATCCCTGCATATGTTTGAACATTGAATAATAAAAAATTCCTCCAAATGTTAACTCAAAAAATTGATAATAAAAGGTCGCTCAAGAGTTCTGAAAGTTTTTCAAGTTAAATTATTTAATATTTTTTAGCGCACCTAAAAAATATTAAATATTTTGACTTTAAAATCCTAATATATATATATATATATATATATATATATATATATATATATACATATATATATATATATATATATATATATATGTATATATATATATATATATATAAATTTTAGTGAACCTCGTTCTTCGAGACCTTAAAATATATATATATATATATATATATATATATATATATATATATATATATATATATATATATATATATATATATATATATATATGTTGTATGAGGTCTGCCAGGGTTTAGGGGTTCCAAAGTGCCAAAAATAAAACTACACGAACGATTTTGAAAATTTTTTGACCTTTAAAAATTTAATTTCATTTAAATACATATATGCTATACTATATGAGATCCGTCAGGGTCCTGGAGACCCAAAAAGCGCCAAAAATTAACTACTCAACTGATTTTGAAAATTTTTTCACTGTTAGAGAGCTAAACTATTTTAAATATAGATACAAGTTGTTATATGAGATCCGTAATTTTCCAGTCTTTGGAAATTTACTATGTTATGCAGATGCTGGGACAGGGGTATTTGGTAATTCTGTTCAATAAATTATTACATCTGTTAAAATAATTAAAATTTTTTTTTTATTTATTTGGGTGTCGGGGGCAAATAAAACCTATTAAAATTACACGTAAGTCTTATTATGCTCCTAATACCTAAAACTGCTTTTGCATGGAAATGTTCCTTAATAACAACGATGAAAGCGCAGACATCCAACTCACTAAGGCCGTTTATTCATCACGTCCAGTATCAACATCTGAAGTTTTTCTGGTCAAATATTAATTAAACGTATTAAAAAAGCTGTTAGTGCACGGTTTCTTCCTTAGATTCTGATGATAATTATGATGATTCTTACGAAATACTATTTAGAATTTTAATTTTTGTTGTTTTTTGTTATTTTTTGTTAATTTTTTATAGCAGGCCTTCTACCTTACCATAGTAAAATAAGGCCTAAGAACGTAGTTTTTAAAAATGATAATTTTCAAGTACAATATTTCCAATTTAATTTTTTTTTTGTGTTGGTTGATTGGCACTTTTGTAGTTGATTTATTAATAAAATACCCCTGTCGCAGCATCCTGCATAACATAGCGAATTTCCATTTACAAAAGTACGTTTTTCTCGGAAACTAGCTAATATAGAGTAAGTGTAAATAAAAAACCTTCTTTATGTGATTTTTCCGCCTCATTCCGCCAAATTTTTTTCACGAAAAATGTAAAAAAAAACCGTAAGCGTTTTCACGAAATTTCTTAAAAATTAGATGTTTCGTTCTTGAGTTATATAACAGTCTGGGCGTCAACCTATTGTACTTTATGTGTCCATTTTGGAAATTTCAACCAATAAAAATTTATTTTGTTACGTGGTCTTGTTTTGTAGCTAGGAATTCATTGGGTGTTTCCTTGTCCTCGCGTATATATATATATATATATATATATATATATATATATATATATATATATATATATATATATATATATATATATATATATATATATATATATATATATATACGATATAATTATACAAGTTGTTTCAGAATTATGTACCGTAATTGATAGAGCTGATAGTACGTTCAAAAATAATGGTACCTTTTCCTGTTCACTTTTTCCCAAAACTCAGTAATAAGGAAGATACAACTCTGTATAGGGATAAAACTAAAACCACTTTTTCCTAAATATTTTCCAAGCGCTTTTGAGTAACGCATTGATATTTTAGGAGTATGCATTTTGCGTTTAGAGGACTAAATTTATGTTAACACTTATTCCACCACTTATGATCAAGGGATAGTGTTGGGCGGTAGGTATGAGTTATCACGACTTTTCTTTTTTAATTTGCAATTATTTAAACAAAGTTCTTAACAATATGGTTCCTCACACAATTCCACGCAAAAAAGGTATACGTATTACACTTTAATAAATAATATCGTTTTCGAGTAATTTAAAATAAAAGTATATATTTCTAAGTTATCTTCTAATCATAAGTGATGGAATAATTAGTACCATTATCTCCCTGATTATTGAGTTTTGGAAAAATGTGTAGATGAAAAAGCACCATTATTTTTGGACGTACTATCAGCTCTAACAATTACGGTACATAATTCTGGACCAGCCTGTATATATGTACATATTATGTATAAACTATAAATCAATGATCTACTAAGGACGAATATATACGAATTCTACCTACGACGAATATTACCTACTTGCTGCCATTATTGTTATGGTTGGGGTTCCAAAAAAAAATTTTCAAAATTTTATTTTTATATATTATATATTTTATGTTTCATATTTTATTATAAAATATGACACGTCTCCTTGCTGTTAAAATTTTAATATGAAAACTGTGTGACTAAATGGTAACATAATTCGTCAGAGGTAGTTCCACAAAATTGCAAAATATCATAAACACTTATATATATAAATACATATCGTAAACACATCATAAGCAATCCATGATTATTCATGAATTTTCATATTCAAATTCATGTTTGTTTTAATTGTTTCAAATGAAATTACGTAGTTCGGCTCTGAACCCCCCTCACCCAGTATTCCAGCGCAGCATTATACATAACCCCTCCCTCCCCGCCAACTAGGCTACATAGTTTATGGAGGCTCCCATACGACAAATAATATCCAACACGATGTGATATGTGAAGAAAAAATTTTGATCACCACTTTTCAATTACCAATTTTTTTTCTTGCTAATATCTCTTGCGATATCTCTTGCTAATGACAGATCGCACTAATAATACAATAGTGCTGTAACTCAAAACAAATTATTTTTCGGAATCAACGAAAATCTGATTAATAACTTCCTATTATAGGCACAAAAAATGAATGCTACCATAAATATATTTTTTAAATGAAATTCAAGCAATTATTTTTTACCAATATTTAAAAAAAATAATGATAGTGAAATTATTTCTTTATGTGGGTTTAATGTTATGTCAATGTATCGTATTATTACTGCGATATATTAATTGAGATCTCAATCTGTAGAATGTACAAATCTCATGAGTTACGAGAGTTTACAGATCTTTCTTCGGAACCCTAAAAAATAATCTCAGCTTATGTAATAATATAATACATAAACCAACTCTTTATATATATCAACTGTTTATAACGTTGTGTCGTATAGATTGTGACCAACTTCACAGTTTTTACGAGTCGCCGGTCACAGTCTAAAGAACATATAGTAAAGTTGGTTATTTTTATTTTTCTCGAAAATTTGCTAACATAGGAAAATACTTTAAAAGCCTATCTTATGTGATTTTTCCGTACTTTTCAATTGTGTAAAAAAATTTCGAAATTCTTTTGAATTTTGGCCAATATTGGCAAGAAATCTTTTTTCGAGGTTCTGGGCCTCGGATCTCGGAAACTAGTTGACATAGAACAATAGTTTAAAGACTTTTTTATGTAATTTTTTCTCCTCTCTTAAATGGTGTAAAAACATTTCGCAAAAATTGTTGATTAAGTGGAAATTTTTCCAAAAAACTAATTTTTTGCAAGAACAAAAACCATGTCCCTGGCATCCAACGTGTCTGGTTAACGAACTCGTCCAATTGGACTTCCAATATTTTCACCAAATTTCGTAAACCTAGAACATTCCGTTCGAGAGTTATCGTGCGGACACACACACACACACACACACACACACACACACACACATATATATATATATATATATATATATATATATATATATATATATATATATATATATATATACATATATATATTATACATATATATATATACATATATATATACATATATATATATACATATATATATATATATATATATATATATATATATATATATATATATATATATATATATGTATATATGTATATACATATGTATATATGTATATACATATATACATATACATATATATATACATATATATATATATATATATATATATATATATATATATATATATATATATATATGTATATATGTATATACATATATACAATATGTATATATGTATATGTATGTAATATTATTTTCGGTTTCTAGGAACCTCAAAACAAATTTCTGCCATAGTCCCGAGCTCAAGTCGTGTCATGACAGTGGCTGTAATAGCTGAATTCCATTCTGGAAATTCGCTAAAAGTTGATTATTTGTAGTATTTTTCATTTTATTTAAGATTTCCCTTAACTAGGCCTTATTATCAACCTATATAGGTACCTACATAGTAAATAATTGTAAATGATCACCCTTTCTCAGATACCTCAAACTTCTAAATTTTAAAAGCGTGGAATATAATTCTCAATCAGTTTCTATAGTGAAATACTTTTTAAAGCTTATATAATAATAATTGCAGATGATGAGAAAATAATATTTTCGTCTGTTGTCCACCTATACTCTACTATTATGGGGAGGATTACTCCACTAAAAACAATTTTTGTTAGTACCCTTTTATATTATTAAATTCACACGAAAAGTTTCCTGCAAAAATTGTAGAAAATAATATTTTTAACCAGGTAAGCGTTTATAAAATTTTTGTCTAACTCATAATTCCAGTCCAATATTATATATATATATATATATATATATATATATATATATATATATATATATATATATATATATATATATATATATATATCGCCTTCCTAGAATGAAAGTGGGATATCTGGGAATTTTCCGATTTTCATTTTTAGTACACTGAAAAAAGTAAATAGTTCGGGCTACTATGTTACATAGTAGTTTGGTCGCAGCTATAATATGTAGAACGATTTACCATGGAAAATAGTAAAATTTCTTATGTACATAGATTTAGGAACTATGTAGCATGGTTCAATCAAAATATCATATATTATGAATATCTCAACTAGTGAGCATAGTACTCGTAACATGTTTACAAAATTGTATCTGCTATAAATTATAGGCAAATTAACTTTATAACTATGATAGATTTTACTATTTTTTATAGTCGCAATCTATGTAATATAGCACTGATTTATTTAAAATATAGAATAAGCAACCAGACTACATAAAAATATTCACTCTGTAACACGATGACGGTTACTATACAACATAGAACTCCCATCCATTAACATAGGTACCAGATCCATGTTCCATAGTTGTGATTACCATGCTATATAGTATATGAAACTTTAACGAATAAGAAAGATTCACTAATCAGCAATGTTGCTACAAGGGTACATTTCGTACATTTTTCCTAACTTTTTATCAGTCCATGTAACATGTATGTAACAAAAAATTTTGTAAAATTTTGTAAAATTCTGTTAAATTTTGTATTAGAAAATTTAACAATAAAAATTTAAAAAATTTACCGTTAGCGGCTTTTAGCCAAAGTGTAGTGAGGCAACAAATAACAATGCCAATGCACTTCATTTATAGCATTCGTCGACATTAGAAATGTGACTGTATATATATAGTAGGTATCATTAATTTATAACAAGTGAATATTTTTCTAATCAGGCAATAAGTAATTTGCCAGTTTTAAGTGAAAGCTTCACAAAGGCAAATGACAATAAATTACAAATCTTTAAACGTGAGTATTTAATAAGTGTAGTGATGTTTTCAAGTTATTTGTGTTGTTTTCGGCAGTACTGATTACAACACTAGTTACGAAATTGTGCTTAAACGTGAGTACGAAATTGTGTTTAAAGGTGGGTATTTAATTTACACTATATTCTTATTTTAGAAAAGTCCTTATAGGTTAAAATAAAATAATACTTCTTGTTTTCTACAAGCGAAAACGCCAAATTATGAAAGTACAATCTATAACATTATCATTAGCGTTACTGTTTTATTGGGGTAAAGTACTCCATATTTTATAGTAATGTGTACAATTTAAACATAGGTATGAGTACTATGTATATTTATGAATATAGTAGCCTGTATTATGTCACATGGAACTCGTTACTATATTAAATAAAAGTATGTACTACATTATATAGTAGCTGCAGATATACTGTATAGTTCCGATTACTTTTCAACATAAGAAAGTGAACCAAATTTTTCAAACTAATTTTATCGTCACACGTCACATTGTCTGAACACCATGTTACATAGTAAACAGTACTATGTTGTATAGAAGCCACATCTATTCACTTTTTTCAGTGTACCACGTAATAGATAAGTCAATTAGTTATCGAATAACATATTTCACAAGTTCGTAAGATATAAAATTTTTGAAGGGCATTGCTTTAAATATCAAGGTCACCATTTAAACTAATGTATTATTGAGATTTAAAATGCAGTTATCTCAAAACTGAATCTATATATATATATATATATATATATATATATATATATATATATATATATATATATATATATATATATATATATATATATATATATATATATATAAAGTAGGGACGACCCGACAAACGTGGTTCACAATTTTACGGAAAAAACTCTAAATATAAACCCAAAAATGAGTATAACAAGATAATTATAAGATCAATTGTAAGGGCGCTAATTGATGTTTATCTGCATCTAGCGGTTTAGGTTCGTGGTATAGTCCCTTCAAGAAATCATCCTCATTCTTTGGTTCATTTACAACAAAGTAAGCGTAATATCGTTTCTGAAATCAAGACAACTATCAACAAAATCAGTAATTTAAAAAATATACTCTTGGGCGCATTTGACTAACTCGTCGGTGTAATGCGTCATAGTAACACTTCTAATTTAAAAAAAATTGTGTTTTCTTCCTTTTTTTATCTCACATTTCGTCCCAGGCTTTTTGCATTTATCCTCGAACGTGGTACAGCGTTCATTCAGTCAATCAATGCTTGTAAGATGTCGGGTCCAATCTCATCCAAACTCCATATGGTAAGGCGCTGTTTAAACTATTTTAAGGGGAGGTTTACTCGAGAGTTCTTAAGAATTATGTATTTTTCTTGAATTTTTTTCTCAAGAACGGAAGTAAATATCAATTTCAAATTTTCTGCACATATTTATTAAGTATTAGACTACACAGAGAAAATTTTTTAAGGAAAAATATAAAAAAGTGTCCATTTTATAGATAGTGCAGTGTGACGATCCGAAAATCCAATGCCTTGTTGGTGGACATCCTAGCGCCGGTAATAAACCTCCGAAATCCAAAAACAAAAAATATTTATAAAATATATGAAGAGTACCGGCACCTTTACCTATATAATATCAATAAATTGCTGAAAGAAAAAAAATGACGGAAAAACTTTTGATTACGATTTTTATCTTATTTTTCGCTCTTTAAAGTAAATTTAAAAATAAAAAAAAATATTGAAAGTGTATCGAACTTAGGTAGAGGTGCCGAAGAATTGAATTATCTTTAAAATAAAAAATTAAAAAAAGGATCCATCGAATAGTTTTTAAGTTACCGTGTCCACCAATTCCAAAAATGTAGTTCCGAGATATAAAATATATATAAAGAAATGTATTTTCAAAATTGTATATTTAATACTCATTATTGCGTGAACTACGTTTTTTGAATTTTTTTTTTTATAGAAAGCTGGATTCGCTTAATGAGCAAGAATCTTGTTTTTAAATTATTTTCAGTAAAATCACTTTGGGAACATATTCTACACATAATTTACTATCAATTTCGGCAAAAAAATCGATTTTTTTTTTATCAAATCTCAAGTAAACCATTCCTTAAATTACTTTCAGCAAAATCACTTTGGGAACATATTCTACACATAATTAGCTACCAATTTCTGCAAAAAAAAAAAAATCGATTTTTTTTTAACGACTCTCGAGTAAACCTCCCCTTAAATAATCTATAAGCCCACGGAATCAACTCCAGTATGCTCGACTCTTCTCATGGATAAATCGATATGATAAATTCAAAAATAACGAGATGCTTAACGAGAATTTCGCTGATTTTAATTGCTAAGTGTATACAGTAAAGTCATATTTGTTTTCTTTTTTTTTGTCGAACTCTTATTGTTTTCCAACAAGCTGTTTATTACGTCAACTTTTAATAATATGTACGTGATGAAGGCTATTAATTCGACATTTATGATTTACAATAAATTCTTTCCGAAACACATCTTCTAATATTTTTTCTTAGGCAAACTTCGGATCACTTTCGAGCATTTTTATATTTTACTCATTTTTCCATTTTAATTTCTTGCACAATTATCTAATACATATACTTCTACCTTATTTATTATATTGAATATTCCATTAAATTTCTCAAATAATTTTTCAAAATAGATATCCGCATATTTAAGATTATCCGTTAACGCCAAAGCAATTGACATTTTATCTGTAATATGCATTTGCACATTATCTATCTGCGAATATATTTTTAAAATTTTTTTCTATAAATGAAAATGAGAAAGTTGGTAAACTGGTGGTTGGGAATATCATAACTGTGTGGTAATAGTAAGTTCAAATAAGCCAAATTTTAGACATCCACGATTTGAATAACTGAGAGTTCTAGGTAATAACTGAAATGATTTACGTAATCTAGAAAAAATATTATTTTTAGAATAAAATTTTGTTCAACAAATTATGATCTACCAATAACTATCGATAATTATTTGTCAATAATTATGATTTGACGATAACCAGGGTCGCATTAATCCTGGGTGCCCCCTAGGCACCGTGAAAAATGCCGCCTCTATCTTTTGGTTAAAAAGATGAAAATCTTAACTTTTCCTACTTTTTTTCGAACTTTCCCTTAACACCCCTAGGTCATGGCCTAGGTTGACCTATTGGCAAATCTGGCCCTGACGATAACTGTTATCTAACTATCGATATCTATTAATTTGCGATTGACTATCGATAACTACTGGTAGTTGTGAAAACTGTGACTAGTTGTGGCTAACAGGGACTCGAAATGCCGGATATAAAGTCAATGAACGCCATCACAATTGACCTTATCATTATCTTTTTTTATACTTTTTATATTTTTTTATCTTTTTAATTTTTGTGGGTATTCTATAAATTACTATAGGTGTAGTGTGTAAATACCAGAAATAGAGATATCAATTTTCGTTAAAATTAATTAAAAATCAATGGTAAATTTTTTACAACTGTCCTAACACAATTACTCTCATTAAATAATGTGGTAATAATACACTTCTAATCGATAACTTGAGAATTAATTAACTAGTCCGTTTTATACGTTAGTTTATATCTCGTATTCAATTTACCTTAATTTTGCAAGTAAATTCCAAAGTCTAAATCAATTATTAACTTCAATAAATTAATGGCTAGACGCGTAATCTTAAAATAGAAATATCCGCTTGTTAAATTACAAAAATAAATAAATAAATAATATAAAGGTCAATACATATGCAAATTAAGCTTAAATAAATTTACGTCATACATTTGTTTTAAACTAATTAATGTTGCGCCACTAATGCCCTATAGTAATGACGCAGATACGAATTCTACCTACACATAATGTGTCTACTACAAAAACTTTATTGATAAATGATAGTATTATAAAGTAAAAATTCAAGGAAATGCTACTGCAGGAGTTCTATTTGTATTAAATGTGTTACGAGTGTTAGATATATTCCTAATGTTCTATATGCTACTGAGCGAGTTAAAAAAATGACCAACATATCAGAGTTGAATTTACATAAGGGCACTTGAGGAACGTGCTCCAGTGCCCCCACACAATAAGGGTCTCCTCAAAATTAATAATAAATAATAATGAATCCCTCAAAACAGAATAGGAAAGATAAGAGATTTTTTCCCGCTTTAAGATTAAACTTGCACATTTTCTTTTTTAGCTGAAAAACAGTCCTGACTGTCCTGAGGCAAACTTAAAGTTGCCACAAGAAAAAAGAATTATATGCCTGAAAATTTTTTTAACCTTAATTTTGCACTCTGCTAGTACGGGGGAGTAACTAGTAAAACGAATTAGGAAAATCAAAAATGATAAGCCACATGGCTGGGTGATTTCTAATGAATTGACTGTAAACTAGAGTTCATTATTGTCAAAATCTCTCCTTAACTTATTGTTAGGTATTTTATTAAAATAAAATACATCATCATTATAAAAAGCTAAAGTTTGTAACTTTGTCGGTTTATACAACTGAGATAATCTTAAAAAATATTCAACCGATTTCAGATATTTTTTCACTGGTAGATAGGCAATGCTGTCTATTTTCGCATAGACTATATTTGGAAGACTAAGTTTGTTCCACAGGACCCTAAAGCCCTTAAAAAAACTAAAATAACGACTAAGATAATTTCGAAAACTACCTAACCGATTTCATAAATCGTTTCACTGGTGGATAGGCGATACAGGTTTGTTCTAATTTAAGCTACTTTTAAACGTTTAAACGGCTAAAATTGTCCCATAAGACCCTAAGGCCCCAAAAATACTCAAAATAACGACTAAGGTAACCTCGAAAAGTATACAACCTATTTCAACATTTCAAACATTGTTTTGCGGGTGGATAGGTGACATTATATTACAACTCTAAGAAAAAAGTAAAGGTAATAAAATTTTGAAAGAAATATGATTGGTTAAAAAGATGACAAGGATAAAAAAGCAGCTTGTACAGTGACAGTTTAATTTACTTATCTCTCTCACACAAAAATGTGACAAACTAAGTCGGATTTACATAGCTAAAAAAAACTTCATAATTCAAAAAGTTAAATGAATGTATATAATTTTTAAAACTATTGATTTAGATTATAATTTAACATTTCTAAATCGTATTTTGTATTGCCATATTCTATTTTGAATTGAAAAGTAATATTTTTATAAATGTTGTTGCAAGAGGGCAGTTTCATACTGAAAATAATTTATTTCATTTTTTGCTATAGTGTAAATCCAACTGGTAAAATTTGTTGTTTACTTTTTGCTAAAATTATGTTTCCTTTTTTCTTAGAGTTGTAATATAGTACCATGTCTTCTAATATAGGCTACATTGAAAAGATTAAAATTATTCCACAGGACCTCAGGGCCCCAAAAAAGGCAAAAATAAGCGGCTGGATAGATCGTTACCAAATTTTGCTCAAATGTTATTAAAATCCTCGAAATGCTATTAAAATCCAGATTCCTAGGATTCTGGGTCCCAAAAAGAGCCCAAAACAAACGACTTGACGGATCTTGACCAAATTTTGTTCAAATAGTATTTCAGATCTTTTAAAAATGAACGAGAGGTTAAAATTGCGTCCTAAGTTCATAGGGATCCCAAAAAAATGCAAAATAAGCAGCTGAATGAATTTTGATTAAATTTTCCTTAACTAGTATTTAAATGCTGGAAAAATATAAATGTGTTGTTAGAATTGCTTCCTAGGATCCTGGGAACTAAAAAACGCCTAAAATAAACGGATGGACGACTATTACTTAAATTATACTCAAATATTTTTGAGTCTCTAAAACAAGCAAACCTCGGCTCAGAGCTTGGAACTTCAAAAAAGGGCGGAAATTAAAATGCTCGTAAAATTATTAACATCGTATCTAGGATAAGTTCTCAGAGTATGAAAACTAGATACACTACAAATATACAAGGTGGTCCAGAATTATGTACCGTAATTGGTAGAGCTCGTTGTACGTTCAAAAATAATGGTACCTTTTCATGTACAATTTTTTTCAAAACTCAGTAATAAGGGAGATACAACTCTGTAAAGGGGTGAAACGAAAACCATTATTTCTTAAATATTTTCCAGACGCTTTTGAATAACGGATTGATATTTTAGGGTTACTTATTTTCCGTTAGAAGGATTAAATTTATGTCAACACTTATTCCACCACTCATGACTAAGGGGTGGTTTTGGGTGGTAGGTGTGAGTTACCACATCTTTTCTTTCTTAATTTGGAATTATTTAAACAAAATCCCCGATAATATAATTCCTCAGACAATTTCACGCAAAAAAGGTATACTTGTTACATTTCGATAAATATTACCGTTTTCGAGTAATTTAAAGTAGAAGTATCTATTTTCAAATTATCCCCTAATCATAAGTGATCAAATAATTGATACCATAAATTTAATTATCTTAATGTTCATTCGCGCCCCTAGAATATGAATCCAGTATACAAAAGCGCCTAAAAAATTTTTAAAAGAAAGAAGTCAGTTTCATTCCACCCCTCTACATTTTACCCCTCTGCTTTATCTCCCTTATTATTGAGTTTTGGAAAAAAGTGTAGATGAAAAGGTACCATTATTTTTGAACATACTATCAGCTCCAGCAATTACGGTACATAATTCTGGACCACCCTGTATAAATATATGTTGCAGTCGTTGGGCGAGCGGAGCGAAGAACTGTGAGGAACTGGTTCGGTAAAGAATATCAGAATATATGAATAAATTTGTTTTGAACTTTTGAACTCAGTACCATAACGGAATTTGAAATTCCAGAATATCCTATTTAAAAGTAAGTTGAAGTTGAAATTGACAAAATTTTCTGAAAGTTAGATGCGCTATTGAAATATGAATATGGTTACTTTAAAGTCATTGGCCGAGCAAAGCGAAACACTATAAAAAAAGAACTGATTTTGTCCAATTTGTGGTTAAAATTGTTCGTCAGCCCAAATTAGAAGGTTGAAGAAATCTTGACAAAATTTTGTTCAAATACAATTGAGATCCCCGAAAAAGATGGAAGTGTGGTCAAAATAAATTTCCAGGGCCTTAGTGGTTCAAGAAGATCTTAAAATATTACAAGAAAGGACAAAGAGGTCTTACGGTACGAAAATTAGCGATAGTATTGAAATATGAGGATCGTTACTTTAGAGTTGTTTAGTGAGCATAGTCTTTTAGAGCGAGCAAAATAATTAATTTTGTACAGAAGTTCGGAATATTTGATTTAAAAATAATTTAATCCACAGTTCGAATATTTTCCGTGAGTGAAACTGAGAGTCGCAGCTAGTAGGTACGTAATAATAACTTTTATAAATTTAGTTACACCTGCATTGATACCTAAATTTTTAAATAGATGGAATACACATTTCGATACTAGAGTAATATATTATGCCCAGGAGTATTCACCGGTAGTATGCAATAATATGAACTTAAAAAAGGGTTCCAGATATACAGGTATTTATTAAATTAGTCAGAATACCATACTAAGCTATTGTTACATCTATTCATTGCAAGTAGCCATTATTACATTTAATAATTATAATGTTTGGTAGAAATTCTCATGAATTTCTTCAGGCATGTAAATATATTTGTAAATATAAAAATAAAATATTTCATAATCAACCACATACAACTTACATAATAATATGTGTAGGGTACAAACCGTAAAAATCCACATTTTTGTCGTTTTCCACTGTATTCTTATTCTACATATGATACATATAATGCCGCTGTTTATACATTTCTAATTTTATTTCCATTTTATGGTAGGTCAATTTTTTTTGTGCATATAGAAAACGATCAGTTAAGGGTCATTAAGCACGAAACTATCATTTGTATCAATTGTATTGTTTGTATCATGGTCTTCACAATGTTAGACTTTTTGAATATTATTTTTTTTTTAATCAGTGACTATGTGCCGCAATGTGTTTTACAAAATGTATCATAAAACTATTAATCATAGCTTTCTAGAAAATATCTAATCTATGCCACCTAAGATCATTTTAATCCATCTACAGCAGAACCCTTAATAAGTTATACCCTCATATGTTATAAACCTCTCTTAAGTTATATTTTGAACCTCTCATAAGTTATATTTTCTCCTTTTTTGCTGTTCCTACTACAGTTACAAGCACATGCGTAGTTCTATAGTAGTGAGCGTGGCAGTGCGCGGTTTGTTAAAACACATAATGCGTATCCTTGGAAAGGCATATGACAAATCTGTTAAACTTTAGGTGGAAGATTTGTGGAATTATAACTTATGAAAAGTTTGTCGGTCCCAAGTGTATAACTTATGAGGGGTTCTACTGTATTCTGATATAAAACATTGTATGATGAGAACGATCAGAAGACTCCATTTATAATGAAAGCTTAGGATAACCTGTAGACTGAAAAGTTTTAGGTAGAATAAATTTAATTTTATCTCGGAAAGTTGCTTATAATTTTATATAGAATTACTGAATGAAATTTAAAACTTCCAAATTTTTTACACGGCGTTCCGTATATATTTCCGGGAACATGTTTTGAATTCAACAAAACGGGGAAGAGTCACCAATAACACTACCCAAATTATTAAATTATCCAAAATCTTCTTGAAACTTTGCTAGTGTGTAGAATAGGAGTAACCAAATATGCACATGCACAAGTTACCATTTAAGTACTGAAAAATACATGAATCAGAATCGGAAGGTAAAAATTTTGCATTTTGATGATGAAATAAACATAAAAATAAAAATATAGAAGGTATTTACGATCAATAATAATACAATAAAATCTATTTTATTTTTTTCCTCCTTATATGTTTTGGATACCACACTAATTTCGAAAAACGCAAAAATCAGTATCCCCTAATTTTTGGTGCTCTTTCTATTTATGATGGTGAAAAGAACAGTAGATGAGCTGTACGGGTTAGATCACTCCGCAAAACTGAGCAACTTTAACCCTTTTACCAATGTTTGAAATCGTGTGACTTTACGGTACTACACATTCTGAACTGATGAGTCGTCAAAATGTATCGATGTGCAAACCTTGACATTTGACCCCAATACGCGTACCATCAACAACCACACAAATATTTAACCCATTATGCGTCATCACAATTTGGATTTTAGTGTTAACCCACCAGCACTAACGTAGTTTTTGAATCCAAACCTAACGCATGCGCAGACTGAATTTTAGTACACGATGCATGCGCAGACTGAATTTTAGACTACAAAATGAGAGCTGGGGTACACTACCGCGTCAAAAATGTGGGGTTCCCCTAACCCAAGGGGTGGCCCCAAACTTTTGAAACCGTACTGTACTTAAATTTTTGGTACACTGACGTGTTAAAAGTCTGGACCCCCCCTGACCAAAAAGGTGTCCGATGACTTTTTGAAGCGTACTGTATTTATTTTGTGTACGTGCAAACCTTGGCCTTTGACCCCAACACGCGCTTGCCTTAATTGCGCCATCCTGGCCAAGCGCTGGACGTTGGTTAAGATTTTAAATCTTCAGACTCTGGGGTCTAGATTTCTGACCGCTACTGTGCTACCGAAAATCGGGAAGTCGCTAAGGATAAATTTTTTCGGGGAGCACTGTACCAAGCGCTAAACACTGGTTAATATTTTAAAACTAATTGCGGACTCGAGTCCAAATTTCTGACCGCTACTGTACTACCGAAAATCGGATGTCGACTGTGCTGCAAGATAAATTGTTTAGCAAAAACTTGTGGTTTTAGTTTGTTTATTTAAGATTTTTTAGCTGACTCAGGATGATGTAATTTCATTATAATTATGTTTGCATCATAATCGGGGGAATTATTATTTAAAAACAGGTCAGATCTTGTTAGTTCCAGGAATTAAAAATAATTTTGTTTACTTTAATAGATCATAAATCATTAATATTGCTGTGTTTATTTAAGATTTTGCTGACTCATACTCCGGGATTTTTTCAATTTGTTTATATAAGACATGTTTTAATATTAAAAATGTTTATTTAAGATTTTAATGACTCCTCAACTCTTTTGTTAGGTTTCAAATGCGAAATAATTTTCTCGAAATTTTAAATTTATGGCTTGACATTTGACCTTAGGTTATTTGTGTTGCAAAAATTCTGAGTCAGCATTTTTTGTGATTCCTCTCCAGAATTCTTCGAGCAGCCAAAATCGTATAAATTGAGGTTCGCGTGTCCCCTCAAAACGCTAAGGAAAATAACAGGATGCGATCGGCAAACGTCGCAGGATTATTTACACTCACACATGGAGATCGAGACCCTGGAAGAAACGGTACGAAAAAGGACACTTCGATTAAAGGAAAAAGTAGCAACGCACGAAAACGTGCTACTAAGAAACCAACAAAACCACGACGAACAAGTCCAAAATGGGTAGAAAAGTAAGGTATCCTTTTGAAAAGTACCAAGCAAACGCAGAACACGACACAGCACGTCATTATTTTAGTCTTTAGTTTCTTTAGTTTTAGTTTTAGATTTAGTAATATTAGTTAGTTAAGTTAGTTGTAAGTAGCAAATAATCTCTCTAGGTTTTTGAAATTTTTTCCTAGACAAATAAGAATACATCAAACTATGTAAAAGATACCATGTCAAATAAAATTATGTCAAATTATGGTTAATGGTACATAAATGTAATAGTATAACATATACAAAGTAAAATTGTAAAAAGTATTATTATTTTCAATAAAGCTTCTTCTTCTCCCCTCAAATCACTTCTTCAGCAATCTTCAAGCAGTTAATATTGTTATTGTTGCAAGAATTTGTATCAAGATTCTTTAAAATTAGAATACAACAATGGCTTCATTAAATGACGTGACAGCTAGAATGGTGGAAAATGTACGAAACGCGCTATCATTATTGGAAATGGATACTCGGGATGCAGATGAACTGGAAAAATGGATGAAACATACGAATACCAACATACGACTAATCAACAAGGCTAATTGTGGAGCGGAAAATTTGGGACAACGAAAACACTTCGAATCATATGCGGGAAAAATGAAAGGGTTTCGTATCAGAATGAAGGCGCTACAAAAACATGGTAAGTTTTTTTTTTTTCAAATATAAATTTAATAATTATTTATTGATTTTTTTATAATTTTGGTATGTTGATTGTTTCAGGTGCTGGTATGAATCGAAACCAACGGAAACAGTCGGACCGAATCCAATGGGCAGATGTTGAACCAGCATTTGCGAGCCGGATACGAACGGGAGTGACTACCAACATAACGCACATAGAACCAAAGGACTTTTTAGAAAACGCCAGGTCAATGTTCACCTGATGAATAAAAAATATACTAAAACGATACCTAACAATAAAAGTCAATAGAACGTTTTGCGGGTTATTAAAACTGGTGGTGACGAGGATAAATACGACATACACTTCAGTACGCCGAATATCATAATAGATCGTGGAACAGACTTAAAACAATGCTTCGTGGAACACGTACAGCAACCAATTCTAAGAAAATTGAGCGAGTCGGCGAGTTTGCTGAGTCGGGGAGCGGGTGGAAATTGTCCTCCATAATTAACTTAGCCGTCAACGTCAACAAGCATACACTTTTCCGCACATCAACCAGAAGGTTAACAACAACTTAAGCAACGAAGTACCGGGTTCCACATTTGCGAGAAACCATTCATCCCTGAGGATATTATGTTCGTGACCATAAGCACTTCACCAGCGAGTACAATGGACCTGCGTACAAGGGATGCAATTTGAATTATAAGGATTTCCATATGATTCCTCTTGTATTCCACAATTTGAGTGGTTATGACGCACATTTCGTGATCAAGGATATAGCGACAGCATTCGAGGGACGTGTCGACTTATTACCAATCAACAAGGAACGATACATAACATTTACTAAACATAATGGAAACATTAGGAGTGGAAGTCATCAGGAAAAAATAAAATGAAAGATTAATTTAATTTAAAAATTGCGCAACCGGTTTCGGAAGAGCTAGTGCTTCCGTCTTCAGGCGTATTCCTTTAATAAAAATAAAAACAATATATAAAAAAATACAGTGCATATTTATGAAATTAATAGTAAACAAATACTTGTCAAAAAACATGCAATTACTTACATGGAAAAAAATTTTATAAAATAATATCACAAAAAGGTATTTTTTATGAAATTAAAATTTAAAATTAAAAACTTAAAAACATTGTTGTATAAAAGAAAAATTATTTGTTCGATAATTACATTGTGAATTAATTTTTTAAAAAAAAAAAAATATATAAAATTCAGTTACAGTGTTGGCAAACAAAATGACAACGTGCGAAAAAAGTTGGCGGTTTATATATGTTTCGGCAAAGTATTGGGCGCGAATTTGTTGAAGGTGTGACTGTATTGGCTGTCAAGTTCAGACGAGTCCGTGGCAAGGTTGGCGTTGGGATGTATGGAACATATCCAGCAATGTTCTAGAAAGAATCTTTTTCTAGAATGTGCTTCTGTTTGTATTACTGTGGGGTTTTCAAAATCAAAACGATGGTTGTTGTGCCATGAATGTTGTGCTAGGCCGGAGCTAGTGTCGCCACGTTGGACATTCCGACGATGCTGATCAAGTCTGTGCGATAGTTTTTGTTTGGTGTTACCCACATAGGCCGCATCACAATCCCGACAACGGATCATATAAACCACATTTTGACGGTTGCTTGTGGAGGTTGAGGGTTTTAAATTTGAATAAAAATTTTTTAGGTTTGTGGAATATTGGAAAGCTGGGTGGAGACTAAAAGGTTTCAAGATTTTTTTAATATTTTCAGAGTGCTGTCCGGTAAAAGGAAGAGAAAAATAATGTTTGTTGAGCGTGTTCTGCTTAAAGGAGTTTTCGGAACAATTATTGAAAAGTCTATGAGTCAATTTTTTGGTAATATTCAATATTAATTTTTTGGGGTAGTTATTAAGCGTTAAAATATGTTGAGCATTTTTCAGCGCACGGGGACGGTGAAGATGGTGACTCAATCTGAGAGATCTATTTATCAAATTTGAAGCTACGTTATATTTTAATTGTGAAGTGTGAACTGAGTGATAATTTAGGATACGGGAGGAAACATAAGGCTTTCTATACCACATTGAAGAAAGAAGATTTTGTTTTTTGAAAATAAGTGTATCGAGAAATGTTAGTTGATTATTGTTTTCTAATTCTATTGTAAATTTTAGGTTATGGTGAAAATTGTTAAAATTATGAAGTACATGGTCCACAAAATCAAAGGGAATGGCTGTAAAAATATCGTCAACATATTTAAAGAAAAAGGGGACAGTGCAGTCTAACCTGTCTAAAACGGTATCAACTAGATGATCCATGACGATATTGCAGGCTGTTACAGAAAGGGAGGCCCCCATTGGAAAACCAGATATTTGCTGGAAAAAACTAGTATGGAATTTTGTAGTGAAAAAACTATTATTCAAAATTAATTGTAAACCCTCAATAAAAGTGTCATAGTCTAAGTCAGTGTTTTTTTTAATGTTGTCCCAATTTATCCTCACCTGATCAAGAAAAATGTCCACTGGACAATTTGTAAAAAGTGTTTCTACGTCAAGGGAAGCAAGTTTATAACCTGTTGGCAATTTTGCTAAACATGTTGCCGGCAATTTTACTAAACATGTTGCCGGCAGCGAAATTACATTCAGTTTTATCGACTCTTTCCGATTTATGACATCAAGATTGGATAAATTATCTTCATACCTCAACGAGTTCAACATAGTAGAATCGCAATTTCCGAATACAGATTACAAATTACTTACGCGGAAAGGTGTTTTTCCATACGACTACATATCAGGCTGGGATAAATTAGAAGAAACATGTTTACCATCACGAGAGAAATTCTACAATCAACTCAACGACAACGATATCATCGTGGACAAGTTTGGGATACATTCAATATATAGACGCTTGGAGAATACTCAGATTTGTACATGAAAACAGATATACTACTACTGGAGGATGTTTTTGAGAATTTTCGGGATACGTGCATGCGAACACACGGATTGGGTCCAGCTCATTACTACATGACGCCGGGACTTACGTGGGATGCCGCCTTGAAATATACAAAAGTGGAGTTGGAACTGTTATCTGACGTGGATCAACTATTATTCATTGAACGTGGCATTCGAAGTGGATCGAGCCAGTGTAGTAACCGATACGCGACAGCAAACAATAAATATATGAAGACGTACGATCCAGACGAGGAATCAAAATACCTGATGTACTATGGCGTGGATAACTTATACGAATGGGTTATGTCACAATACTTACCAACAGGTAATTGTAAATGAATGGACAATACCGAGATAGATGTTCGAGAAATAAGTGACGATTCACCCACAGGTTACTACATTCACCTACAGGATAGAGCTGCACGATAAACACAACGATTTATCATTATGTCCAGAGAGAATGTGTGCACCCGGTACAAAACAGGAAATGTTACTAGCAACGCTATACAACAAACAGAAATACATGATACACTATCGAAACCTGAAACAATATCTACAACACGGGATGAAATTAGTGAAAATTCATAGAGTGCTACAATTCGATCAATCACCTTAGCTTAAATCCTACATCGATTTAAAGACGGCTTTAAGACAAATGGCGGGAAACGAATTCGAGAAGAGTCTCTACAAACTACTCAACAACGAGGTCTTCGGTAAAATGATGGAAAATGTGCGGAAACACTCGATTGTGAAATTGTTAACGAAATGGTATTGACGGTATGGTGGGGAAGTTATGATAGCAAAACCGAATTTCCACAACCGCACCATATTTGACGAGAATCTCATCGCGGTCGAACTACGAAAAACTGAAGTGATTATGAACAAACCAATATACGTCGGGCAAGCAATTTTGGATATTTTAAGACGTGGGTCTACAACTTCCATTATAGTTACATACAGCCAACGTTCGGGAACAACAGCAAATTATCTACCCGGATACCGATTCACTGATATACGAGATAAAGTGCCCAGATGTTTACAAGATAATGAAACGTGATATTAAATATTTTGATACGTCGGATTACAGCGAAAATAATCAATACAACATGCCTAGACTAAATAAGAAAATACCCGGGTTAATGAAGGACGACCTAAACGGATGAATTTTTACAAAGTTTGTGGGCTTAAGATAAAAAATGTATAGTTGTCAAGTGGACGGCGAGGATAATACGAAGAAAGCGAAAGGTGTAAAGAGCTCTTTATACGAAGAAAGCGAAAGGTGTAAAGAGTTAAGAAAATTATAACTTTCAACGACTGCATGGACTGTCAAAAATACAATACGATCATAAACCATCAACAAAACCTAATACAATCGAGGAAACATAACGTTTATGGTGTGACACAAAACAAGGTGGCGCTCAGCTCGTACGATACGAAACGACATATTGTGGAGGGGGAAACGGATACTTTAGCATGGGGACATTACTCGTTAAAATACTGAACATCAACAACGTTAAATTAGTACGCAAGTGGAAATGGCATCATCATCGTCAGCTTACTGAGAACGGATACAAATATTTTAAAGTGAACTGGATAAACTACGTAAATGAGTTGATACCCACGAAAGAACAATTGATACTCTTGTAAAAATGAAAAATTTGAAATTGTCTGAACCGAAATCAATGGACTGGGATAAAATGGATATTTCAATTGGTGAATTTTTCGAACGTGAACCAATGCTGCTAAACGAACTGACTTTGGAAACATTTCTTCAAATCTACAAGTGATTCGTCACATGGCGTGTTCTCTCCACATGTTTTTTGAGAGAGTGGTCCCTCTCGGGCCCACGTCTAGCTCGCCTGAGTTCCAAGAGCCGAAAAAGAATGAACCCTTCCGAAGATTCTTCTATATTGTTCTACACCTCCGCACATGCGCATTTCGTTATGATCGTACTTCCTTGAATACTGCCAAAATTCAACTCTGAATATAACTTAGATTGTTTACATTGAACTGTTAAAATTTTAACCTTATTCACACCTGTCAAAACTCATTTAAGCTAGTACATGTAAATCGTACTATTATGGTATTATATTTAAATTTTTCTTTTTTTTTTTTTTTAATTTACAATAGTTTAATACAATTTTTTGTTTTAGGATCAACAGGTGTACGAAACAATTTCGATGGAAACAGTCAATGTTCATGCTACACGGTACAATAGCTGAAATTGTAAAAATGATTAGAAAATAGACTACTTTTTTTGAAATTGGTGTTCTTGTAAATCAACCCCGCATTCCTAAGCAAGACTAGATGAGGAAAAGCATTGGGAACTCGAAAAAAACGTAACATTATCTTCAACTGTTGGCATGGTATTTACCGTGATGGGTTCGACATAAATTGTATTTTACTTTCTAATTGCTTAAATTTAACATGAAATTCTTCTTTAAATACCGCATTTGCAACAGTTTCCATTACCATTTTCAACTCATTATCCATGTTCTCCAAATGACTAAGTTTTTCGGTCACAATTGATTCAAATTGTTTACGTGAATTTTCAAGTGCTGTCATACCGTCAGAAATTTTAGCAAGCGCTTCATTAAGAAAAGCCACGTTAACAGCATCAGCTTTATGTGTGAACGTTTATCAGACGTTTACCTTTCATATCGTAATCACCATTCGTTGTTAAATTAATGGAAACGGTCTTTCCGCCACTGCTGAATCGACCGAATTTGTCAACGCTCATGTTTGAAATGACTATCTAATCAGGTTGATCACCTGTATTTATTCTATTACATCAGCCTCACGTAATTCCTCTAAAATGGCTTGTATTTCACTTTAATGATTGGTATGCGCAGCTAGTTGTGATGCAACCAATAATCTTAGCCTATCGATAAGTTCGTCTATATCATTCCAATAATGATAGTCAGTCGTTTGATTAGCATCATAATACATTAAACCGGAACCGGTTGGTTATCGTTTGGTGATGATGGAAAAAGTTTTTTTATAATTATTCTATACTTATAACTTTGATTTGAATTAACTGGTGCATTAATATTATAACTTCTTTTATGCGCATTAGTACTTTTTAAAATGGTCTTATAAGTATCCAAATCTGACTCTGTGTATACATGATGATTAGGATATTTTTTAAACATTAACTCAAAGAGACCTTCAGTGCCGGGGTAAACGATGTTGTTAATAATAAAATTATCATCGATTATATCCAATCCAGAATTACCAGTCATCAATTTATTTGTTCGTTCATCTATACGGGGTCCATAGGTGCGATCAAGTGTTCTTTTAGCTCTACGTGCTATTGAAAACGTGAGATATTTTTCAGCTAGTACACCAACATAGGGTTTTGCTGTAGGTTGACTACTTTATTCCATCACATGAGGTGTTGCTATAGGTTAACTTGTTGTAGGTTGACCACTTTGTTCCATAAGCGTTGACCTAAATATCTCAGTATCATCATCATCATCACTAAGAAAACGTGACTTTATATAGACATCAGAATCGGTTGAAAGACGTAGTTTTTTAATTTTAGGTTTTTCATCTTTAGGCAAGAAACTTTTTATTGGTTCATTTCTTATTTCAGCAGCTAGTTCCTTAAGTAGCTCCATTATTGGCTTAAGTGATTCTTACAAATTTTTCTCTCGTTTAAACTGACTATCTTTCAGCGCACGGTATTTGGCGCGTATGGATTTTGTAGCATTGATGATTTTTCGTTTTAGCTCCCGTTCGTTATCTATAGTGTGTGCGTGCTTATACTATTACAGTCTACTAGAAAATGTGCAATGTGCATGTGCATACAACTATCTTATAGCTTTTCCGAACGAAACTGATGAACTGAACAGGGATTTCGGTTCGACCGCACACTATTTCGGTTCGACCGCACATAATTTCGGTTCAACCGCACATAATTTCGGTTCGACCGCATACACAATAATATTTCACATAGAAATAATTTATGTTATTGATTTTTAAAAATCAGTTTTTAATTTGAATAAAGACCACCAAAAAACATCGGTGGTTCACTTCTGCAGAAAGCGCAGCGCACATCCTGATCCTGCCCTCACATTAAAGGGATCCGACCTTCAGTGCGTCGATAGCGTCAAGTTTTTAGGACTTATTTTTGATAAACAACTAACGTGGCGTGCACACCTCTAAGCCTTGGTTGCGAGTTGTCGCAGGACAATCAACATGCTCAAGTACTTGGCTGGTACATCGTGGGGTGCGGGCCGGGAGTCGTTGCTTCGCCTGTATCAATCGCTAGTTCTGACTAGGATTGATTACGGCAGCATTGCTTACTCCTCCGCCCGGGCGTCTACGCTTCTTCTCGTAGATCCTGTTCACCACGCATGCATACGACTGGCTACGGGAGCATTTCGAATGAGTCCTTCTATGAGCCTCTGCGTAGAGTCGGGTCTGCCTCCACTGCGACTGAGACGTGAGCGTCTCTTGCTAGCGGGGATGTATGCAACACCTACGCATATTAATCACCCGACTCTATTCAGATACCGTCTACAGGGGCTCTATGGTCGACGTCCCACCATAAGTCGACCAGTGGCCGTTCGAATGCAGGGGTTATTAGAGAGTCTCAACTTACAGTTCGCCAGGTTACTTCCCAAGCGTCCTATGGAAGTACCCCTTTGGCTAATCCCTAACGTAAGGTGTCGTTTCGCTCTGACTGGTCTCAACAAGGCGGAGACCAGTTCATTCGAATATCGATCCCGCTTTTATGAGATCATTAGCGAACTTGACTCTCTCTGCATATACACAGATGGTTCCAAAACAGCTATGGGTGTGGGAAGTGCCATCGTCATCCGTGACGATCCTCACGGTTAATCCATCGCGCCTGGTCACTTCCTCCCCAGGCAACTGTGTATACTGCGGAAATATTTGCGATTTTGCAAGCCCTGCGATTCTATCAAACATCCGAAGACAGCGCATTCCTCATTTGTTCCGACTCATTGAGCGCGTTGCAAGCGATCTGCCACTCTCATACCACCGATCCCCTGGTGCAGAACATCTTGACATATCTCTAGATGTTCCGCCAGAAGTTTATCACCTTCTTCTGGATACCCGGACATGTGGGGATACCTGGCAATGAACTCGCCGACCAGGCAGTACGTCATGCAGCCGAAGTCGGTGAGCCACAGGACATTGCCATACGCCCACAGAATCTGACAGTGAGCATACGATCCGCGATTGACCAGAACTGGCAACGAGAGTGGAACAACCTCAAGGCGAAACTCAAACAGGTGAAACATATAGTTCCTCAACATATAGTTGAGGAATGTGTAACCTTTGAGCCATTGCGCCAGAGGTTGCAGCTCCCAGATAGTGTAGCCGAAGCTTTAGCTTATGAAGCTGTCTCTGAAAGAAAGATAATTGAATTTCTCTGAAATTCGCATCTTCTTCAAAGACTTTAGGACCATTACATCTCCGAATTTTATCAAAAAAGTCTCTTAATTCTTCCCCGATAGTTTAAACTTTTAATCCAGTTACGTTTTTAATTTACGTGTTTTCAAAAAGTATTGTGTTGTCTTATTTATTAACAATACCTTGTTCCAGCTGGTCTGGCAGGGTACTTTTAGTCTTTCGTTATGTCACTAAGGGTCTTTTACACCCTTAGTGGTACTGTTCTTATTTATGCATGTTTTATTTTTTTGTTTTGTTATTGTTTTTTAACGATGTATCACCCAGGGCTCTTTACACCCGAGGTGGTACATCATTTGTTTTTATCTGTCTGTGATATCTTTGTTATGCCGCTGTAGGCCTGTCGTTATGGCTGTACAGCGGTATTGTTTTAATTCCTTATTGCGTCACTGGTGGGCCTATGGCTCCCCAGTGACGTAATAAGTTTCATCTGTGGTAAACTTATTAGCCCTGTGATAAAGCCCTTGGTGACCGAACGCTCTGTCTAGTACTTATCGTACCGTCACCAAGAACTGTCCGCTCTATTTAAGCCCTGGGATGGCAGGGCTCATCGTTAGTTTTTATTATGTGTATGTTTGTCCCTTGTCTAGTCCATTTATGTGTCCCTGTTTTTACGTGTTGTTTTTATTTATATCTCTCGTTTCGGCGGCGCATGCCCTTAGTTGGCGATGCCGCCGGGTGCTGCTAACCGCGCCATCCACCGGCAGCAGTACCCCAATTTTAATTTAAAAAAAAATACTGCGGTGACAAATATTAGGTTACCTCCTGTATCTCTGCCTACCTTTAGTGGTAATTATCAAGATTTTCAATCATTTCTTGATCTGTTTAGAAGTACTGTTCATGAATCTAAACAGCTGACTCCTGTTCAAAAACTGATTTATTTGAAATCTTGCATGAGTAAAGAACCTTTACAACTAATGGCTACAACTGTCGAGAATTATGCTATTGCATTTAAATCACTGACTGACAGATATTATAAAAAACTGACTATTATTAATTCACATATTAAATCTATCTTAGAATATAAATCTTTAAGTAAGGGTACTGCTCAAGCACTGAGAGAATTTGTCGTTTATATTAAACAGCAAATTAACGGTCTGCAATCATTAGGTGCAAAACCATCTGACTGGAATATGTTATTGTGCTATATATTGAAAAATAAATTAGATTATGGCACACTTAGAGCGTATGAGTTAGAAAACAATACGACCACTGAACTGCCAACTGTAGAAAATCTGTTGGACTTTCTGGAAAAACGTGCATATGCATTAGAAAATGTAACTGAACGTACTGAAAAATCCCATTCCTTTAGGAAAACTGAATTAAAATCCTCTAGAAAGGTATTTTATTTTTCTGAAAATGTTAGAAGAACTGAATCGAAATCTGAAAGAAAAGGTTTGTGTTGTCACACTGAATGTCATGCTTTGAGTGAGTGTGATAAATTTCTGAAAATGGATATTCAATCAAAGTATGATTTACTGAAAAAACATAAGCTCTGTTTTAAGTGTTTTAAATTGCACTTAATAAAAAACTGTCATGTAAATGCCTGTTCCAATTGCAATAGAATGCATAATGTATTGCTTTGTAATAGTAAAAATTCAAATGCTAATGCAACTAAAATATTATTTACTTATGTATTATCTGAAAAATGTGATAAAAATGTTCAAATGCTTCTGCCTGCTGCTACGATTTTAGTTAAAAACTCTGACAACAAATTCATTCCTGTAAGATGCCTTCTGGATAGTGCATCTGAATCCAACTTTATGATAAAGGCACTCTGTAACCGTTTAAAATGTAAAACGGATAAACAACGTATAGAAGTACAAGGTATTTCTAGCGGTTTAACTTTTGTGAACGAAGTTGAAAATGTTCATATCAAGTCTGCTGTAAACAATTTTGGTTTAGATATTTCTGCTCTATTGCCAAAAATAACCTGTAAATTACCCCAAAAATTGGTGGACTGTTCAAAAATAAAACTGCCTGCTGGAATTCAAAGTAATTTAGCTGATCCAAAATATTTTGAACCCTCTGAAATTGACCTTTTATTAAGTACTGATGTATTTATGAAAATACTACTGACTGGTCATATAGTGTTAGGAAAAGGTCTTCCTTCACTGCAAAATACTCACTGTGGGTATGTTTTCGGTAGGGAATCACATATCTGTAATTCAACTCCTGCATTGAGAGTTGTGGTATGCAATACTGTTACAAGAAATATTTTCTTGTCTGAAACTGAATCTGAAAACATTGATAACAATGTAAATTTATTAATACCAAAATTCTGAGAGTTAGAATCAATTCCAACAACAAAAGTGTTATCTGCTGAGGAAAAGCAGATTGAAGAACACTTTCTGAAAAATACGACTCGTTCTGATGATGGATGGTTGACTCTAAAATTGCCTTTTAAAATTGAACCTACTCAAGGGTTAGGGGCATCCTTTTCTGTTGCACTCCGTAGATTCTATAATCTGGAACGGAAATTAATACAAAATGAAAAATTGTATTCTGAATACAAGAAATTCATGCATGAATATTTAGAACTGGGTCATGCAGAATATACTGAATCTGATTTTACAAAAGCTAAGTTTAGCACTGGGGAAGATTTCTGGCTTCCACACTTTTCTGTTGTAAATGAGGCACCACTACCACGAAGGTGCGTGTGGTGTTTGATCGCTCTGCTAAATCAACATCTGGTCTGTCTCTGAATGATTGTCTGATGGTTGGTCCGTCAGTACAACCTGAACTGTTTGATATAATTTTACGAATTTGAACATATAAATATGCCTTTACTGCTGATATCAAGCAAATGTACAGAATGATTAAAGTTCATTCTACTGATCAGGATTATCAGGAAGTACTCTGGCGTAATAATCCTGATGAAACACTGAACTGTCTTAAACTGAACACTGTCACATATGGAGCAAGTACTGCTCCATACTTAGCTACAAGAGCTCTGAATAAGCTGGCTTAAGATGAGCAAAGTAAGTATCCTTTGGGATCTAAATGCATACTGAATAGTTTCTGTGCGGATGACGTTCTGAGTGGTCACAATGACCTGGAAACTGTTAAAAAGTTAATATCTGAATTAACTTTACTGTTTCAGAGTGGTAAACTGTATCTTCATAAGTGGGGAATTAACGATCCACAACTGACTAATGTTATTCCTGAAAATAAACTTTTATCAAAAAGTTCTGAAAATGTATTAATAAAAGCTCTAGGTATACCCTGGGAACCTAATACTGATATTTTTAGAATAATTCTAAAAACTGAAAACTTTACTGAAAAATCTGACTTTACGAAAAGAAAAATTCTGGCATGTATTGCATCATTTTTTGATCCTTTAGGGTTCATAAGTCCATTAATTGTTCCTGGAAAGTTGATAATGCAACAAATCTGGATTTCTGACACTGACTGGGATGAAATTGTCCCTCTGAATATTCAAGATAAATGGTCTACATTTATTGAGAATCTGAAACTGAACAATGTTTTTGAAATACCACGGTGGTGTCTCGACACAACTGAATTTAAATCCATTGAACTAATTGGGTTTTCTGATGCTAGTTCCAAAGCATATGGCTGCTGTATTTATATTCGTGTTAAATACAACAACGAATCTTTTCCTGTAAACTACTGACTGCAAAATCAAAAATTTGTTCAATAAAAACTGTAACTATACCTCGCTTGGAACTAAATGCCTGTTTACTTCTGTCAAAATGAATGCATAGAGTGCATAATACTGTAAATTTACCTGTTTTAAAGGTATTTCTGTTTATTGACTCTACAATTGCCGTGTCATGGATGAAAGAATCTCCTACAAGGTGGCAAGTATTCGTTGCCAATCGAGTAAGTCATATTCAAGAATTGACTAAAAACTTTACATGGCTGCATATAAATTCTAAAAATAATCCGGCTGATTATATATCACGCGGAACTGATGCCACTGAACTGAAAAGTATCCACTCATGGTGGTCTGGTCCTGACTTTCTGTCCTCTAAATTTGATGAGGAAGATTTTAAAATCCCTCACAAAACTGACGATTTATCTGAACTGCTTGAAATAAGACAGCAAACTGTAAAATGCTCGTTAGTAGTAAAAACGACTTAATGGAAAACTTTAAAAACTTTTCAGACTTAAGCTTCAACGAACGTATGCTTATGTTCTGAGATTTTTCCACAATGCTCGTCTGAAAGACAATCGGCAATTAGGCCCACTAACTGTCACTGAACTTAAAAATACAATATTGTTCATTGTAAAAACTGTCCAAAACTGTCCTGCTGAGAAATAATCTGCTTTATTCTCACTCTTCGTTTAAAACTAGTAAATTACGTTGTCTAACACCTTTTCTTGATGAACAAGGTTTGTTAAGGGTTGGAGGTCATCTGGAAAATGGAAAACTGCCTTTTGATCAACAACATCCGTGGATACTGCCTTCTGAAAATTATGTAACAACTCTAATTCTCGAGAATTATTATAAAAAACTTCTGCATGCAGGTGCTGCAACTGTTCTGGCAAACATTCGTTTGTTATTCTGGCCAATTAATGGTAAAAATCAAATAAAAAGGATAATAAATAGATGTGTCACTTGCATTCGTTTCAAAAAGAGAAACGCTGGACAAATAATGGGAAATTTACCCTCTGACAGACTGACGCCTGGATATCCCTTTGAGGTTACTGGCCAAGATTATTCTGGTCCTGTATTTATTAAATCTTCACGCTTGAGGAAAGCTCCATTAGTGAAGACTTATATTGCACTGTTTGTGTGCATGAAAGTTCGTGCGGTACACATTGAACTTGTCACTGACCTATCAGCTAAGTCTTATCTGGCTGCCTTAAAAAGATTCATAGGGCGGCGTGGGCTACCACACACAATTTATTATGATAACGCCTCAAATTATAGGGGTGCTGACAATCAACTGCATGAGTTGTACTCAGTCTTTAAAAATTCTGAAAATCTGAAAAGTATTCATGACTTTGTAGCTGAAAGAGGAATACACTGGAAATTTATTACTCCAAATTCACTCCACATGGTAGGAAGTTGGGAAAATCTGATTAAGCAAATTAAGTATTATTTGCATCGTTCCGTTAAAAATACACACCTCACATATGAGGAACTGCCCACTTGTCTGATTCAAATTGAATCCATTCTGAATTCACGTCCTTTATGTGGAATGTCTGAGGACGTGAATGATTTTCGGGTTTTAACTCCGCCTCACTTTCTGATCGGACGTGCTATGTTTAGCATTCCTGAACCTGACTTAACTGTAATTTCTGTAAACCGTTTAAAAATGTATCAACATATGACGTACACTGTACAACAATTCTGGAAACAATGGTCAACTATGTATCTAACTAAACTGCAAAAAAGAAATAAATGGCAAACAGAAACTGATAATCTGAATCCAAATACTTTTGTCCTTGTCAAACATGACAATCTCCCTCCACAGGTTTGGCAACTGGGGAGAATTTTAGAGGTTTATCCTGGGCTTGATAATAAAGTGCGATCCGTTTTAGTCAAAACTTCATTTGGCACTTATAAACGTGCAATCCACAAACTGTGTCCTCTGCCTGTGAATTACCTGATTTCTGAATTTTGAAAATTTTTGTCTCTGATTTATTAATTTATGGTTTTTTTTACTTTTTCGCTGGCGGGGAGAAATGGTAAATTCTTACCAAAATTGTTCTTATTTTATTTTCTTTAAGGAGAGTTATCTAATATGCGTCTAGTTCTATTACATGTAACTCATCAAACTGACTGAATGAATGTTTATGGTAGCAAACCAACCAAAACTGACTTCTTGGCTGTGTGCACCAAGTAACACACCGACTGCTGACAAAAACATTTCTGAATACACATCCAACGTGAATGGATTTTCTGAAATAACCACCCATGTGAACGGGTGTCTGCATACTGTTTGTTTGTTAACAAATCTTCCTTCTGTATTCTTTTATATTAATATTTATGTTTATCAAAGTTTATAATATTTTTATATTTAATATTTTTATATATTTAAAATTAATCAAACTACAAATTAAAACAATAGTGAATCAAATATACAAACATTAATAATTAAAATAAATGTGTAACATTTTCACCATTAAAATAATTTTAAAAAATTAATCATAGTGTTTTCTTTTATTTATATTTTCTGTGGTCCATCGAACTGTATGAACTTTCTACTGAAATCTGCCCCATTACTGCCCAATATATATATATATATATATATATATATATATATATATATATATATATATATATATATATATATCTATATATATATTCCCGCTACCTTTTGATATGTGTAGGGCGCCTCTACGGAAGTATAGAGCTGAAATCTGGTAAGTGGGGCTCATTTCCGATTCACCTCATACTATCAAAGTGGGGTCAAATTTTGGGCAAATTTTGGATGTTTCGGTCAATTAACTACAACATATCCAAAATTCAGCTTCCTAGGATGACTTGGAGAGAGTAGAGGGGGAAAAAAGAATTTTGGGTGGATCTAACACGCCCACAGCCCCCCAGAATTAACGTAGAGGGTTGACATTTGGTGTGTTGAAGTTCGTACCTAGGTTGTGGTTTTTGGAGGTTTTAATATCTTACCCCCACCCTCACCATTTTTAAGCTACAATTTCATGTTTTTTCGACGTTTTTGAAGTTTGTACCACACGTCACCCAAATAAACCTAGAGGACTGAAATTTTCTGTTTGGACCGAGTTAGTATCAAGGGGGTGCGTTTTGAGGGTGTCATTTTTTAACCCTTACCCCCACCATTTTCATACCAAAAAGAACATGATTTTTCTTCAAATCACTATATTGAGCCGTCCTGTGGGCTAGATTATACATAATAATAAAATTTTTTCCCCTTAAGGACCCACAAACAATAAAAATATAAAAAATGTTCGCTAGACAGGTTTCGACTACTTTGGTAGTCCTCTTCAGTAGCATAAACAATAAATAAACATAAATATAAAAAATCAGAAATATAATAAAACTAGAAAATATAAATATAGGAAATCAGAAGTATCAGAAATGTAAATATAATAAAATAAGAGATTAGAAAAAAATATTTTCCTGCGTTAAAAATACCCAAATAAATATAAAAATAATAATGATAATAAATAACCAATAAATATAAAAAAATAAAATAGAAGTAGAAATATATAGATATAAAAAAATAAAAACAGCAATAAAATAGAAATAAAAATATATATGAAAAACAACAATAGAAATAAAATGAAATTAAAATGAAATAAAAGTAGAAATATATAAAAATAAAAAACAACAATCAAAATGAAAATAAATATAATAGTAAAAATATGTAAATGTAAAAATAAAAACAACAATAAAAATAAAAATAAAATAAAAATACCATATCCAGAACAAACCAGATCTCCTCTTGATTTCAAACCGCCAAAAACAGTTTAACCTCAAAAACACAATATTTGTATAAACTTCACTTGGATGATAGAAGTGATTTTTAAACAAATTGCAGATATTGTAAAATGGAGGCCTGCTTTATACGATTTCTCGTCAAAATTCTCGTGTTCTGATTGGTTCTGGTATCTGGACCAGTCACGGGATGTCTTGGTTCCATTGACTGAACCTTCCCAGCACACAGACTGTATAGATCAGAGAATGGAACAGGACCGCTGTCATCATTTAAAGTGTTCCTTCCCATCCTGCTAATATATACACTTTCGTAGGCATCCAGTTTAAGTGGATTGGATACTAATTTCAACAACTCAATCTCACCAACCTGATGATCCGTTTCGTGTACATGAGAAACCACTGCTGACTTTTCACTACGACCGCTCACTGATATGTGCAACATGTTTATTGCATCGCCCATTCAGAGGGCGCCGCGTTTGTCCAATGTAATATTTATCACAATTTTGACAGCTAATTTTACGTATTTCAGACTTTTGAAGATCCGGAATTCGGACCTTGGTATTACCCAGCAATGAACTTAATTTATCATTGGCCGTATAAGCTACCTGTAAGTTCGTGTTGAAGATTTTCATAGCATTAGAAACCCATGCTGATTTTTTGCCATAAAAAGTTAAAGACGTTCTCAGAACCGGTTCTTTCACTTCAAGCGTTGTACTGTCGTTAATCGACTTTCGCCATTTTGCCTTCCTTAACAATTGGTCGATCAACCTGAACGAATATCCATTAATGACAGCCACGCGTCAACATTAGTCGGCTTTCCTTCTAACTCCTCTAAATATCGAACGACAAAGCGTAATTATCCCTTGTGATCTCAATATCTAGTAAAGGCAGCCTACAATCTCTCTCATATTCAACTGCAAAACTGATACTGGGTTCCAACTCATTCATGAACCGCAAAAGATTCTCCATTCTATCGTCTTCTCCGTATCTAATATTATAAAAATGTCGTCTACGGTATCTGTGCCAGTGCTCTGAAAAATATTCCGCCGTTTGTTTGGCAATAATTTCCAACTTTGACATGAATAAGTTGGCAATAAAAGGGCTGAGTGGGTTACCCATGCTGGTACCATGAACTTGTTTATAAAATTTTCCATTGCACTTAAAATAAGTCTGTTTCATGCATAATCTGGTTAATAAAAGATATTCTTCTATTTCCATCTTAGATACTTTATTTTCCGCCAACCACTCCTCCACGTATCGCAACGTTTTATTTATTGGGACACTAGGGAAGAGAGCTGTTACATCAAATGAAACCAACTTATCTCCGTTTGATAATTTAACATTTTTAATTTTGTCAATTAACTCAACGGAATTCTTGACACTACAGCCCATCGGCTGCTTATATTTACTAAATTCTGTAACCAACCACCTGGCGATTTTATACGTTGGTGAATTGATTCCAGAAACGATGGGCCGCATACCATTTCCTTCCTTGTGTATTTTTGGCAAACCGTAAAGCCTAGACGTGGTAGGGTTAGACGATTGCAATTTTAGACGGTCTCTACTCTCAAATAATGCGCTGCATTTCTGTAGTGCACCTTTCACTTCTTTGATATTTCTTTGCAGTGGATCGTTCTGAACGTGTTCATATGGTCCATCATTTAATAAATTTTCCATTCTGCTGAAGTAACCCTCCTTGTCTAAAATTAGAACCGCGTTACGTTTGTCAGCCTTGGTGATGGTAACTTCTTTTTTTATGGATTTCACTGATTTGTGATACGACGCATGACTATTAGACGCTTTATCTTCGGCCTCCAAGATAGGTAATACATTTCTCCTTCTCTGATGTTTCACACTTTATGGGGCTTTCTTGATAGTCGTCTAAATGTCAGCGACGATATCGATGACTGGCGCAACTAAAGGTTTCAGAGAAATTGAGTCCTTTATTTAATAGCTGCAATTAATTCTCCGAAAATTCTTTAGAGAAAATATTACGAACTATGTTTATGTCATTACCAACGCCTTTTGAAGAAAACAGGCTTGTTTGCTGACCGTAAACGACCATCACTTCGGTTATAGCTCTTTTTCTCACCATTCTGTAGATCTTGGTATGGAAGTCAGAGCTGACAACTTTTTCTGGAGTTTCTCTTATTTCTGCGTCATTTTGTGATCAATTATTTCATTGATCCGGCGAAACCAAGTGATCCAATTTTCGAATTCCGCTTACTATTTTAGAAAAGTTTACTATTTGAGGTCCTTTTTTAATATTTAAAAATAAAACACAAAGGAAATTAGCGGATAAGAATGGGTAGGAAGGCCCTCGTACGAATTGTGTTGCCTTTTTTCCTTCTAACTGCTATCGGCACAAAATTGAAACTTACTAAGATCCAGCCCTTAAAAACTTAAAACATTTTTTTAAAGCCCCGATCAGCCGGACACTCATTATCAGTTTTGAAACCACTAAAATGACAAATCGCTTGCAGACTTTCAATCACATTTCGCTTGTAGACATTCAATACCCAAGATGAAGGGAAAAATTCGACTTCCGTGATGGAGCACCGCTGCTCGCGGTGTTTTTTATTTTCTACTTATCAATGATTATTATTGTCCCGTTTACACACTAACTAATGTGAGCACGAGTGCTTGCAACAAACGGCACAGTATTACGTTTACTGGAAATTCAGCTATTCAGGCCACAGGTAGGACTTGAGCCCGTGATATATATACACCGTGAACCGTAACGATTGCCCCAAATTAAAACTGATGATAGACCGCAAAAAGTTTAACAAAAAATCTTAATACCATTTTTTTTTTATGGTACTTAGTTTTCGAAAAAATTAATTTTCAAAATTCGAGATCAGTGTTTGGGAATCGCTGGTGTAATAATATTAGTTTATGCACTAGTTTTTCTGTTGGTACGGTGTTTTCATTGGTCGTGTGTCACATGACGATGTCTGCTACTGGTTGACTCGGTACACAGATACGTACATAGTAAACTTGACCTTCATATGATATGTATTTCCTCATGGTTGTATAATCAAATATGTATGTACTTACTTTGTGAAGTGGTGCCTTTTTATTTCGTTGTTGATTATTTTTTTGTACAATATTTGAAGTGCAGTTGAAATTTTAAATTATTTTGGACATTTGTGTTTTAACTTTTTGTGTTTCTTAGTATTTTTATTGGTAACTGATTTTACATTTTTGAGCTAAACTGCAATATACTATGTCATTCAACATCTTCAATGTTTGCCACAAAAAGAAAAACAAAAACAAAACAAATGTGGCTGGAAGTTATTGTATTTAAACAGTTAAGTCCGGCACACTTATTTTTATTAAAAATAATTGCATTCACTCACTTGTGTTTTATAGTTTTATCGTGTTTAAATACTACAATAAGTTGTTTAAAAAATGTGCCATATCGTACAAATGTCAATATTAAAAAATGTGTAAAATATTAGTAAATTTGAGTTTTTGAAAACAAAAATATGGTTGCCGCTTTAACTTTTCACAATTAAAAATTTCCACCAACTCTGGTCGTTTTTACGGGTTTAAAAAATAATCGCATGACAGAGTATATTGCAGTTTTCCTACTTATACTAAATAATTAGTCAAATTTAATGTGTATTTAGTGGACTATTAACTCTTTATGAAACTAATCCATTACTTGTTAGTTGTGAGCTTAAATTTTGGTTGATAAGGAAAACGGCAATTTACTCTGTCCGTGAATTAGCCGATGTGCATAGAGCAAGCCTTCGAAATCATACGAAATAACGTTGGCATATTCGTGAATTATGGACACGTCGACTGAATGAATGTATACGAGCAGATGTCGGTCATATGCAAAGGTAGGAACCAGTGGTTTTCAATATTTTTTTAAAAGTTATTTTTTCGAAACTATACGTTTTAGCAAAAAGGTGTATTAAGGTTTTTTGTTCAACTTTTTGTGGTCTATCATCAGTTTTAAATTGGGGCCGTCGTCACGACTCACTTTATAGATATATATATATATATATATATATATATATATATATATATATATATATATATATATATATGTATATATATATATATATATATGTATATATATACATATATATATATATATATATATATATATATATATATATATATATATATATATATATATATATATATTAAGGATGTTATGGAAACAGAAACTACCAGATACCCCGAAATAATTAATTATTCATAACTGAAACCGTATCCGAAATAAAAGTTTCTGATTTGTTTCGGATAATAACAGACAACTGCCATTGGAAAACCGAGTTAAATCGAAGAAAATTTTTGCAGCATGTGCTTTCTTTAATAGATTTTGGTTGATTCGTGTCTGGCGTTCACTTTTCGGTACAATTTTCCCCGTTTTCCTAACAAGAGAAGGTTCACTAAAGTAGTTATCCGTAACCGTAACCGAAACCGAAAAAATATATATATATATATATATATATATATATATATATATATATATATATATATATATATATATATATATATATGTGTGTGTGTGTGTATGACGTGTGTGCCAGCACGATATCTCTCGAATGAAGTATTTTACAGTAGTAGAAATAAAGCGGTTCCAGAGCCACCACCACCGACCTTTCGGATTTTTTGAGTGACCACGGGTGGTAGTAGGTATCCTATGTGGGTCCTTCTGCACAACCTAACGGGAGCCGACGAAACTTGGTGTAAATTAGCGGAACCTAAGTGAACCTAAGAATTATACTTTTCACTACTAGATGGCGCTGCTATTCTGGATACTAGGGAACCCTGTGCGTAAATTTGAAAAATTACCAATAGATGGCGCTGCTAGTCCGAACACTAGCGACCTCTGTGTGCGTTAGTTTGAAAAATTGTCAATCGATGGCGCTGAAAATCATCTGATAGTTACACTTCTCACTATTAGATGGCGTTGCTAGTTTGGATACTAGCGAACTCTGTGGTAAATTTGGAAAATTGTCAGTAGATGGCGCTGAATATCGTACTAGATCGCGTTGCTAGTCTGAACAGTAGCGAACTCGGCACTTAGTTTCAGAATTCGGTCTAAAACAGGTTTAAACTTGTCTGTGCTTGCTAACTGACGTCATTAGAAGATAATTTGTTAGTGTCTAAAATTAGTATATTCGCTAGCGAGTTTTGAGATGTTTATGATAAAAATACTATTATACATTTATTAATAAAGACAATCGAAAAGTACACGCAACAGTAGGAATGTCAATAACAATGAAAAAAATGAATTTGGAAAATCGACAAGAACTCACGGGATTTTGATAGCATTGGAGAAAATTTGTGTGTTTAATAACAATAAATTTTAATACTGTATTTCTTTTTTTTTCATAATAAAAAAATTTTTGAACAGAAAATCGTTCTCTTTTATCTATATCCCATTCTTAAAAGTCTAAAATTATTATATATGCTTGTAAGTTTTGAAATACGTATGATAAAAATACTATTATACTTTTATTAATAAAGGCCGTCAGAAACTAAAAAATAATCTAACACGTTTGCATACTTATGAAAACAACTGTTAAGAAACTGTTAAGAAGCATTCCTTCTAGAAGGTCACTTTGTAATTAGCACATGTATGATTACAAGGTAATTTTTATTTCCACGTGCACAGCGTCAGTATGTCGCGACATTCAAATATTATACTTCCGTTACATCGTAGAAAAAGTTACGTCTTTTAACGGCAAAGTGTCGCCGATAGTGTAATATGATATCTCTGCGAACATAAAAAATTTTTAATTACCAGCTGCATTTGATATTGTTAAGTCGCATAAATTTACAAATATCACGTAGGTAATATGATACATCAAGGCACGTGTACAGTAAAACCTGTTCTGATTTTCACTTTTTTTACATAATACAGTAGAACCTGTTTTAGCGGTAAAATATATCTTAATTTTTAAGGCAATTTAGAAATTTTTTAGCTCAAAGCAACAATACAGTTTCCATCAATGGGAACGTCAACAATAATGAAAAAAATTTTTTTGGGAATTAACTGGAAAAATCGACAATAATTCGCAGGATTTTGATTGCATTGGAAAAAATTTATGTGTTTTAATAAATTTTAATACTGAATTTATTTTGTAACTATACTTGAACAAATTGAAAAGGAACTCAGTCTTTTTTATCTAGAAAATAAAAAATAATATAACACGTTCGCAATATTACGGATACAACTCTACAAATGATCGGTCCGGCGTATTTGCAGGATACATATATAGTATACAAACAAACGTATATAAACTGATCCAATTAGTTTGAAGTCTATTTTTCAAAATAAAAAAACAAAAAAAAAAAAAAAAACAATAGGAATTTGTTACGTGTCCTATCAACAAATCGCATTGTGTTTTACCACATAAAATGCAAATTCACTTACAAGTAAACGTTCCGAGGCCGGACCTATCGATTTTAATGAAACTTAGATATGTTGTAGAACACTAAAAAATAAGCGACACGTATTTTTCTTTATCGGCGGAAAAACGGTTTGAAGGGGTGAAATCGCCCTCCAAAAATTGGGGTAAAAATTTAATTTTTTAAATATCTCGAAAACGGTAAGAGATAGAGCAAAAGTTTAAATTGGCGATATTGTTCTTTTTTAAAGAGCTATTTATTGGTATACAATTTGTTCAAATTGTGTCAACAGGGGTGGCTGGGGGTTAAAATTTAGTGGTTAATTTTTGCAAAAAGGGGGTGAAAATTAAACAATATAAAAATTTTGTTTATTTTTATATTATTAAATTTTGGTTATTTTGTTTACAGATTTGAAATCTACGTCAAAAAATCTAATTGACCTGTTTTTGCTCAATGTCCTAATATTAAGTCTAGGGGTAGTTAACTAGGGGGTGACTGTGTCGAATAGTCGTACTATTTGGGTAGTTTAAAAAGTTTTTCTTCATGGAAAATAGTTTAAGACTAGAATAACGTAGAAATGAAATTTTCGATTTCAAAATTCAGTTTGAGCAACACTAGAGAGGGGGTGAGTCACCCTCTTAAATTACATATTAGTTAACATACACTCATTTTTAATATTAACACAGTGACAGTGGGTAATAATGTCACAATAAGTGGTTCTGAAGTTGGACTATCTTATGTAAGGTTTTTATTAGGTTTCCATTCATTTTCAAAATATCGTTATTTTCAGTATCGATAACCTTATGAAAACCTTACATACGACAGTTCAACTTCAGAACCACATATTGTGACATTATTACCCACTGTCAGTGTGTTAATAGTAAAAATGAATGTAGGTAAACTAGTATGTAATTTAAGAGGGTGACTCACCCCCTCTCTAGTGTTACTCAAAGTGAATTTTGAAATCGAAAATTTCATTTCTACGTTATTCTAAATGTCTTAAACTATTTTCCATGAAGAAAAACTTCTTAAACTACCCAAGTAGTACGACTATTCGACACAGTCACCCCCTAGTTAACTACCCTTAGACTTAATATTAGGACATTGAGCAAAAACAAGTCAATTATATTTTTTGACGTAGATTTCAAATCTGTAAACAAAATTTTTATATTGTTTAATTTTCACCGCCTTTTTGCAAAATTAACCCCTAAATTTTAACCCCCAGCCACTCCTGTTGACACAATTTGAACAAATTGCATACCAATAGATAGCTCTTTAAAAAAGAGCAATATCGTCAATTTAAAATTTTGCTCTATCTCTTACCGTTTTCGCGATATTTAAAAAATTAAATTTTTACCCCAATTTTTGGAGGGCGATTTCACCCCTTCAAACCGTTTTTCCGCCGATAAAGAAAAATACGTGTCGCTTATTTTTTAGTGTTCTACAAAATATCTAAGTTTCATCAAAATCGATAGGTCCGGCCTCGGGACGTTTACTTGTTAGTGAAGTGTCTGCGGCAATGTAATAGACCGGTAAAACGGTATTTATACAATAGTACGCACATTATTTTTTTGGATTCAGAAGCAGAAAAAGAATATTTTCATAAATGTCCTAATAGGGCGCGTGAAATAGACCGGGATACTAAAGAAAAATTCCTAGCACCAGATATTATTGAAAAAGAAGAAACGAAGAAAGAGAAAATGTGCGGGTGTGATTTCGACGATCATCCAGAGGAATTTACAACGTATTGCTCATGGCGTAACTTGAGAGAAAAAATTGGAACGAATCAATTTCCGAAAATTATATCAACGAACGTCAAAATTTGGTTACAAAAATATAAATGATCAAAAATTTTTGGTGATGTATTATTAGGTACGGAATTTTTGGAAAAAAATCACCAGTTTACTAAGGATTCTTTATTTAATTCTAGCAACGTTTCGAGACGCAAAGCTATCTCCTCATCAGGCCTTAAAAAATATATTAATATTACAAGAAAACAATTTTTTAGAACAAAAATTAATTGAATTAAAAATTACTTACAGTCTTTTATAAAAGAACAAAACGAAAAACAAAAACTTTTTCTTTAATAAAATATCAAATAAATAAAATTAATTAAAAACATTGATTGTCACATAAATAAAATAATTAAAAAATTTTTTCTTTTATATAAAACGATTAACAATTAATTTAAAAAAAAAAAGGATTATGAAACGAATACCATAATATCATGTACTGAAACATTTTTATTGACTAGTATGTATACTGTTAAGATTATTTTTTGGCTGACTAGTGTATTTATCAATAAAACAGTTTCTGTGTTACCGACCACTATGATCACTTACGATCTTCCGCGCAGTTACACACAGTTGATGATAAACTAACAAATTCGAGTTGTCAATTTTATTGTTACAGTTTTCGTGTGTATTTATCCACAGGCTTTCTAGATTCAGTCTTTTTTGTGATTTTTCTCATATTACAGCACTCTCGTGTTCTGAAAATTAAAACGGTGGTCTTTTTGATTGGAGTGTTGCGCCAGTCCGGTACTATGTCATTCCTAGCTAAATCTCACTGATGTTGTTTCAGACGTTACTCCAACGTTTTCGACGTCTGGCCGATATAAAAAAGTTGACATCTAGCATAAAGAACGGAGTAAATTAGATTATCCTTCCTTTTTTCTTTTTGACTGGTGTAAAGGGAATTTTTAATCATGAAAGGATAACTAAATACCGGTCGCAAGCCATTTGACCGCAGAAGAGAAGATACGGGGCCAGTATGTTGTCCTAAGTTGTACAATTTTTCAGTTATGAAAAATCCTTAAAACACTTCCTTTTTACAATTTTAAAATGTAAAATTAAAACTACATATAAAAAAATTCATAATCAAAAAATGCAAATAAACTTCTTAACGAATAAAATTTATAATTCTATGATTCCTAATCATTTGGAACTGTTTATTTCACATTTGTACAAAATCAATAAAGATTTAGATGACAAATTTAAAGATAGACACCTAAAAAAAAGAAAAATTAAAAAGAAATATACTAGCAAAGTTCACTATTGGATCCGAATGGTTGGTTAATCTAACAGATATTGATATTCCAAAATATGCATATTTTCTACTGACACTTAGTCCCAATTTTGTAATGAATCACTGTCAAAAGAGGAAGTTTGTTGCCTCGGTGTACGACGTCGTTGCTTCAATTGAATCACATTTTTCCCATGATTCCAGTATTATTGATAAAGATAACATCCATCAAAAAATATCGCAATATCTAATAAAGCATTAAATAATAGCGTGAAATATAACAGCTCTGTCCTGGATGGTTTTCTATTGGATATAAAATTACCCCTGTCGCAGCACCTGCATAACATAGCGAATTTCCAAAGATAGGACACTGACGGATCTCATATAACAACCTGTATCCATCTAAAATAGTTTAACTCTATAACAGTGATAAGATTTTCGAAATCGGTTGAGTAGTTAATTTTTTACTTTTGAATGCCCAGGACCCGGGTGGATCACATATAGCATTATATTACAACTCTAAGAAAATAGTAAACGTAATAAAATTTTACAAGTTGGATTTACACTATAGCAAAAAATGAAATAAATTATTTTCAGTACGAAACTGCCCTCTTGCAGCAACATTTATAAAAATATTACTTTTCAATTCAAAATAGAATATGGCAATACAAAATACGATTTAGAAATGTTAAATTATAATCTAAATCAATAGTTTTAAAAATTATATACATTCATTTAACTTTTTGAATTATGAAGTTTTCTTTTTAGCTATGTAAATCCGACTTAGTTGGTCACATTTTTGTGTGAGAGAGATAAGTAAATTAAACTGTCACTGTACAAGCTGCTTTTTTATCCTTGTCATCTTTTCTAACCAATCATATTTCTTTCAAAATTTTATTACCTTTACTTTTTTCTTAGAGTTGTAATATAATATAGCATATATGCATTTAACCACTAACCGTTAAGGTGATGTCTGTGAGTCGTATACAATTATATTCTTTTAGTTTTTTTCCTCCCGGCTTGTTTTTGTTAATTGAACGTTTGTGTATTCTTTCATGGTTTAGGGTAAATTTTACCCTGCTGGCGTAAGGGGAGTGTTTGATACATGCATATACGTGTAGTCTCCAGTTTTGGCTATCTATGTTACCAGTCCGCGGTATGTTAATTTGTTGATGTCCCTCAGACATCACTTTACCGTGAGTATTATAAAAATTCACCTTACCGGTTAAGGGTTAAACAAGTTTAACTTTCTAAAAGTGAAAAAATTTTCATAATCAGTTGGAACTAACGGGCCCTGGCGGACCTCATAGAACATAATTTATATCCATGTAAAATAGTTTAGTTCTCTCGCAGTGAACAAATTTTCAAAATCGGTGATGACGTGTTCTCGAAAAATTAGTTAATTTTTATTTTGAAAAATGAAACAAATATAAATATTGTTACTTTAATGATAAAAACAATGAAGCAGATATTGTAAAGAAATTCAGCAAATTTCTTAATTTTTCTCAAAAGTTAGTTCTAAAAGCTTTTTCTAATGGTGTAAAAAAAATTAAAAAATTTTTGAAATCTGGCCAAATGTTGCAAAAAACCACTGAAAAAATGGCGGAAAATGGCCAAAATTTTCGCTTCAAAAAATCGGATGTATCGGCTAACGAACTCGTCCAAACTTTTGAGACTTTTGAACTTCTCACAAAATTTCGTAAAGATTGGATGCTTCTTTCGAGAGTTATCGCGCAATATATATATATATATATATATATATATATATATATATATATATATATATATATATATATATATGTATTTAATAAAAATCATTTTCGGTTTCTCGAGGCTTCAAAACAAATCCGAACTCAGGTCTTTCCATGACATTCGCCGTCATAAATTAAGTTCAAAAGTGGAAAGTCGCTTAAAATAATAATTTAATAAATGAATTTTTATTTAAGTAACAGAAAATTTTTTTATTTTTTGTACTTTCCGTCCTGCGGCTTCACTCAGATATTTGTTTTGTTTTAATTTTGCTATATATAATTTCGTGCAATGGAATACATTTTTGTATTTTGTAGCTTTAGTTTGAGACCTTTGTACTGATATCCGTAATAATAGTTTTAGGTATTCTTCAGTTTTAGACCCTTCTTGGAGAATAACAATTTTAATGCTACTTTCATCTTTTTCTGGACTTCCAATAGTATCTAAAGGGAAACTTGGGGATCGATTTAATTGTCCCGACCATTCAGCTATTTAATGTGATCCCTATTAGAAGGTTCTAGAGAACAATTTTAACCCTACTTCACTTTTTAATTCGCTATTCTGAAATTCTGTACAAAATCAGTTACAGCACGGAGCCTCTTTAGGGAAAGCCTAATATAAGGAAAGGTATTCACACAGATTAATACATACGCAACTTTTTATTCTTTGCGTAAACAAAACATAACAAAAATAAACATTTTTTAATCAACATATCTTACATTTTTGTAATATAAAGGTGTGACCGATTAAAGAAATTTAATGCTATTTTAATATATTTATTTTAAATGAGAATCCTTTCTAAAATTTTTTAATACATACAGGTGAAAGATCAATTAATTAATATGTATCTAATTTTAATTAGGTATAATGTGTATTATATAAAATTATTTTACTTATATTTTGTCAGCTTTTGTATAAATTTTAATCGCTTATATGGGTATATATATGCACGTGTATTGTGTGTGGTGCGTACGGTCAAAACAGCGTAGCTTTACGGTCTTCTCTCATGTATTCTTCATTTTCTCACACATAGATTCATACATATGTAGCTACCTACATACATATTATGAATGTCTAGATACGTTAACATACATACATAATTATAATGAATCAGTCTATCACAAGGATCACAACCAATGATTAAACTATGTACGTGTATTGTAGATACCACTTGCGTATGCAAATATTTTTGGAAACAGTAAGACAAAACACTTTTTTAAAATAGAAATGGGACAATCTGTGTTACAAATACACAAAATATGTGTTACAAATGTTATAAAAGTTGACAAATTTTAGTCTTAAAGCTTCATGTGTTTTTTGGAAGAGATTTATTCAAAAATTACTTTCATATTTGATTATAAATTTTAAAAACTAATGATTTTTTCATACCTTTTATAGTAAATTTTATTTACTGTTTAATATTAATAAAGTAGTAATTTAATACTATTAAATTTATTAGATTTTGTATTGCATTGATTACGCATTAAAAATATACTTTTTGTCGACTATAATCTTATTCAGAAAAATACACATAAAATTAAAGTAATTAATATTTTTGCACACCCTGTATATAAGACATTATTTAAGGAAAGCTGTTGTTTACCTTTCCCTGTTTAGGCTCCGTGCTGTACTTAAATAATTAATACTAAAAGCAAGTAATATTCATATTTCAGTAGCATATCTAATTTTCGCAACATCTTCTTGAGATCCGCCCAGCTGTTTTTTTGGGGTCCCCAGGTCCTGGGTGATAATTTTGCCCTCACTTATATTAACAAAATCATCTTATTTTAATTTAAATAATAACAGAACAGTTACCTGAGATCCGTTTATCCATTTCTATAAGAGAAATGAATAAACAATTTATTTTACTTTACGTGTAATTGCTTTGGAAAAAAAATTAAATTTATTGGCCCGTAACTCAATAATGAAACTCAATTTGAAAGTTCAGGCTCTCTTGTGCCACCCTTGGGATGATTCTCTATTGATAGACACTTCACTAGTCGAAATCCGTTTAGTAACCTTGGCTGTGTGCTTTTCACAAAATTTTATAACATTTTTTTTAATTCTATTATATGAAGAATTTCGGTAGTAATTCGGCAGGTACTTTAGAAAAAAAAAAACAAAAAAATTAAAAATAAATCGATGTCATATCACATCATACCTACCGACTTTCTATATCCCCAGGATATAGAAACATAGGATAAAATCGGAAAATTTATTCAGAAAAATGTTTACTTACCTTATATAATCGGCCGTAAATTATTAACTCCCCTCGTAAATTAGTATTTAATGAAATAAATTGATTTAAATATTAAGCCACTCCCATTTTCTGTTTCAAAAGTCTTTTGAAATATAAAATCTGAAAAAAGCGGAGATCGTACCTAGGTGAATTCCACACAGCTTAAGTTTAGTTTAACTTCTAGATACGTATGATTTGTAATAATAATTTCGCCTTCTATCTTTCAGACATTCAAAAATATGAGTTTTACCAACAGCCAGCATTCTGTTATTATTGTAGAAATTGTTATACGAATAACTATGCCTCGGATCTAAGACGAGTTTGTAGCAAATAATTCGTTTCGGGACTTTAACGTGAACTTTTTTTTATTTTATTAGAATGGCAATTTAAATTAAAGTACGTTTAAATTCGAAACTTTGTATTTGTACAAATTTTAAGGCATAATTCAACAAAATTGTTAATTGCGCAAGTTCACAAGGTAGAATTATCCGGATCAGTAATGAAAGATCTCGTTAATATTCGTGAATATTCGTTTTCCATTAATAATTGTGTACATTTTATACGAGAAATTTAGTATCTTCTACAACACAGTTTGTGGTATTGTGCTAGAGCATTAGTTTGGTAAACCGTAGGTCGAGTGTTCGAATTCGACCTCGGTGAAACTTTTTTTGGTTTTTTTTTTGTTTATTTATTATAAATAAATACATAATTACATTTTTTATTTAATAAATAATAATCAAGAATTTCAGTAGTAATTCGGCAAGTCTTTGGAAGAAAAAACAAAAAAAAAAAAATAAAAAATTAAATTGTCGACTTAGACTGGTCGTCCATTGGTTGCGGACAACTGCGAAATACGATTCAGACGATTATGCACGTTTGTCGTTCGTCCGAAATTATGTGTCTACTGTCCGCCCACTAACCCAATATTCGTCAGTATTTTTCTTTTCAATTTTTTTTTTTCTCAAACTATAGTTGCTATAAAAATACGTAGAAAACAATTTATGGCACGTAATATACATATAAGTGCCGATGCACACATGCGTGTTTTTACCGCTGCGGTGCCTCGCGGTACCGCAAGCATGTGTGATTGTGTGCATCACACAATTTTACTCAATGTACTTTATAATCGCATCTGCTAATTTAATCGAAAAATTAATTTTCTTGATGAGAGAAAGGCCATATTTGTACGACATGAGACCTTGTAACTAAAAAAATAATTTTAAAAAAATTCTACTAGCACATTTAATTACACAATGCTTTTTTATTCGCTTCTAGTATAGTAGTCCACTAGCTACTAGCAAAAAAAGCATTTTATTAGAACAATTTTGAATTTTTTATCTTTATATTACTTGTTAACTGTAAATTAGCTGATTAATAAATAAAAAAATCAAATTAGAAAAAATATGTTTTGATTTTATTTCCTAAAATTTCCTGAATTCCTCGTTCAAGATTCTTCTGTGATCGATTAATTTTAAATTCTTCTGATTGAAATTTGATTAAGTTGAATATACTGAAATTTTTTGACTCAATGTAATATCTTCAAATGTCTTATTTGCACTACTTTTCTAAAAATATTTGAGAAATGTTTATAAAATTTTTAACTAAAACATGTGGTAATTAATTTTGACATTTCTTGGATATCCATTCGTAAGCAGACGACTAAACGTTAAATCACTATGCTTTAGAATTTTATTTTTTGTTAGGTAAAACTAACTAACTAACAGGTAAAACTGTTTAATAAATTTAGATCTAATTAAGAAATAAAAAATTCATTATAGAAGTTTAATATATTCATTAATGATGATTTTTCTTTTTTGGGTAGAAGAATAATTTTCTTTTTCGTTTTGACCGCTACCCAAAGTGATGAGGATTACAGGATTTGAGTAAAATTAAAATTTTCAAACAAATTCCATAAAAAAATTTTATTTAGTTCGTTCAATATATTTCGGCACAGTTGGCGCCATTTTCAAGAACTACATCTACAATATAAAAACAACAATATCTTAACAATTTTAAAAGTAAGAAAAAATTTTTTTATGAAAGTATTTCTAGAAATAATGTCAGCCTATTATTAATTATAATTTTGTCCGCTTTTCAGGAAAGGCTACCTTCCAAATGGATTTAATCTAAATAAGATAAAATTTATAATTCAGAAGAATCAATAATCAACTAGTAGAGTTAAAATTTAGTTAATGACTTTTAATTTAATTGGAATGCTGCTTTTACAATATTAGAAAACAATGAATTTTGTTTATGTGGAAAATTATTGAGTTTGTAGAATTAATGTTTATTTGTAATTTAAACTGAGACAGATGTACAACATAGAATCTTAATTAGAAAACTACTTTTACATTGTCAGAAATAATGAATTAAGTTTATATAGAATTAATGTTTATTTGTAATTTGAAACAAGACAGACCAAACAATAAAATGAGACAGATGTGCAATAAATAATCTAAAAGATTAATTAATTATAAATATATAGTACTCACCATGCAAAAATCAATTTTTCGCATTGAGTTAATAAAAAGTATCAGAAAATTATATATTAAAATATATAATTTTTGTCAATTTATATTTCCACTAGAAATATGTCAATAATTAAATAAAATTTAAGAAACTAATTGTATAATTTAATTGTTGAAAAATATTCACAACATTAGAACCACGATTCATTTTGTTGATATTGTCTTGGAACTATTCAAGACCTTTGTTTAAAATCAAATGATATTGATTGAGTAACTATTGTTTGTAATGAATGAACATCGAACTTTGTGGATAAAGCTGGCTGTCTTTGTTTCAATGTTACATTTTGTTTATCATAAATCTCACGTAATGTTATTTACTAGAATGTGCCATTTATTCTGTTGTATTGTAATTAGCAATTTTTTAAATGATTAAGAGTCGGTAAATAAGCATTATCCAGTTCTAATGATTCAATTTGTTTGTTGCAATTATTGTCATTGAGTTTAATGAAGAAACCTTCACTTAGAAGTCTTTTTCTGTAACTGCCTTCTTTATCAAGAAGCTTTGCATTTTCAAAGTCAAATCTATGGCTATTTGTTATGGCGTGTTCGGCTAAACCCGTTGATTCTTTTTGTCTTTTTAAATCGTATTTGTGTTGAGTTAGTCTGTTATTCAGTTTTTGGCTAGTTTGGCCAAAATAAGCTGAATTACAGTCAGAACATTCTATTTTGTATACAGCATTGTGGTTTTGCTTATTTTCAACTCTTAATCTTTTTTCCGAGTATGTGTTTCCTAGTTTGTTACTATTAAAAGAAAAAGTTATACGATTTTCACTCATTTTCTCTATGGTAGTTTTCATTTTTTTGGTAAGAAAATTATACGGAAGGCAAATTCTTTTGTTATTATTACTTGTGTCATTGAAATTTACTTTATTTTGATCTTTCTCAATTGTGTTATAAGCTTCGTGTATTACTTTCTCTTTTATAGTATTTATAAGTCCCATTGGATAGTTATTATTTTTAAGAATGGAAACAGCATTATTTATAGCGACCCTTCTATTTCTAATGCTGCTGAGATGAACTGCTCTAAAGAATATATTTTGAACTATGTTATTTTTAATATATTGGGAGTGATTCGAATGAAAATCTATCAATCTATCTGTGTAAGTTGATTTTCTGTGCCAAACCGTTGATAATTTATTATCATTCTCTTTCTTGATAAGAGTGTCTAGAAACGTAATCTGGTTATTTTCTTCCAATTCAATAGTGAATCGTAAAGCCGGATGGTAGTTATTCAAAGTGTTTTTAATGTCATCTATTAGAGAGTGTGGGGCACAGGAAATGATGTCATCAACGTATCTACAAAAAAAATGTTGGTTTATATTCTTTAATTTTCCCTATACAGATAGTACACAAATAGTCCATGACATAAGATGCAAGTATAGGGCTCAGGTTATTACCCATGGCGCACCCGAAAGGTTATTTGTAGAATTTATTTTGAAATTTGAAAAAATTATTGTCAACTATTAATTCAATCCCTTCAGTAAAGAGATCTTTATTTATATCAGTGAAATTTTTAATTTTTTGCCATTGTTTTTTAATGATCGCTATGGCCAATTTTATAGAAATATTGTTGAAAAGGGTTTTCACATCTAACGAAAATAGTTTTTCATTTGAATCGTTAAGTTGTATATTTTTTATTTTATTAACAAATTAGAAAGAATTTTTTATTGAGAATTTACTATCTTCAGCGGCACTTAATATTCTTGCAAAATATTTAGAGATTTCTTGGATTGGACAATCTATTTGACTCTCAATTGGTCTGAGGGGAATACCTTCTTTGTGTATTTTGGCAAGGAAATACATTTCCGGCATAGTTTTACCTGATTTTATAAATTTGGATTTTGTGGTACTATCTATATATTTATGTTTGAAGAGTTTTTCTGAATATGTTTTTATTAGTCGAATTTTCTCCGAAAAATTAGACTTATACAGTCTATACGTTAAGAGCTGCGAGAGGGGAAAGTAGGGGCGCTATCCGTTTTCGGACCCGTAGAACACGAATATGTAGAACAAAAATATGTCTGATATATATATATATATATATATATATATATATATATATATATATATATATATGTATATATATTCCCGCTACCTTTTAATTTATGTGGGGCCCCCCTATGGAAGTTAAGAGATGAAATTTGGTAAATGAGGCTCATTTTCGAGGCACCTCATACTATCAAATTGGGGTCAAATTTTGGGCAAATTTTTTTTCTGACCCGACCTTTAAGGGGGTGGTGGGGGGCGGAACAGCAATGAAACTTTCCCAAACCGGTTTTAGATAATGTTTCGGTCAATTATCTACAACATATCCAAAATTCAGCTTCCTAGGATGAATTGATGGGAGTAGAGGGGGGAAAAACGATTTTTGCTGGATCTAACAGGCCCCCAGCCCCCCAGAATTAACGTAGAGGGTTGAAATTTGGTGTGTTGATTAAGTTCGCACCTAGGCTGTGCTCTTTGGAGGTTTTAATATTTTACCCCCACCCCCCTCATTTTTAAGCCACAATTTCATGCATTTTCGACGTTTTCGAAGTTTGTACCACTCGCACAGGTCACCCAAATAAACCTAGAGGGCTGAAATTTTGTATTAGGATTGAGTTAGTATCAAGGGGGTGCCTTTTGGGAGTCTCGACTTTCAAACCCTACCGCCACCATTTTTATACCCAAAAGAACATGATTTTTCTTGTTTTTTAACAGTTTCGTTCGGGTAAAAATCTCCCCAAATAAACCTAGAGGGCTGAAATTTTGTGCACAGGTTAAGCTAATAGCCAGACACTGTTTTTTGGGGGTTTCAAGTTTTAACCCTTACCCCCACGATTTTTACGCCAATATTTCCATAATTTTTTTGCTTGTTTTCTAACACGTCTAGAGACTCTCTAAGGAAACCTAGAGGGCTGAAATTTTGTACGTGTATTCAGTTAGTATCCAGCTAGTACCTTTTAGGGAGTCCACATTACTTTTCCCCCCACTTCTTCCATTTTTACATCGGAATTGAATGCTATTGTTAAATGTGTTTTAAATGCATTACTTTTATTCTAAATACAAGTAGGCGAATAGTATTTTTAAAAATTTAAAAAAAAGTGAATACAGTTTTTTAACAAATGAAATACATACATATTAAGTAATTTGAAAATATGTTATTAAAGTCACTGTTTATTTATAAATTAGGAATTTTGAATTTTTATTATTTATAAAATAGAAATTTTGGATTTTTTTGGAAAGAAAAAATACCTTCATAAAGGCCTTCTAGTCTACTAGTTAAGGTCTTTTTTTAATACTTAAAAATAGAACACAAAGGCAATTGGCGGATAAGCATGGGTAGGAATGCTTTCGTACGAATTGTGTTGGCTTTTTTCCTGCTAACTGCTATCGGTATAAAACTGAAATTTAGGGGAGAGCGGGGCTATACCGTACAGCGAGGCTAAACCGTACACTCATTTTTCGTGTCTAGATTTCAAGCTAGACAAGTCCAATCGTTGTCGCAACCTAGCGCCTGACCGCGGAAAATCACAGGATTGAGTTCGTTCCGCTGGGCGTATAAATGCTAATATGACGGTGAAAAAACTTGTTTTTATTATTTCTCTTATAATTTTGGGGCACTGCCAAATAAGAGTTGGGTGGAGAACCTTTACTTATGAGCTAATAGCGATAAGATCATGAGAAATTACTTTTCTTAAGCTCTCTCTTGATCACTAGTGAAGACTAGTTAGGCGACGGAATTTGAGGTTAGGTTATGAAACTCCCACAAGTTACAGGATGGGGCTAAACCGTACAGAAGTATACGACTTAGTCCCAAATGGTTTAATATGGTAACATTAATAAATTGTAGTTGATGCAGGAAATACAATAAAGTCTGCCGAGTCTGCAAATAATTTTACTTGAAATTTTTGTTTAAATGTATAAACTTTAAATAAAATACTTTCGTTCTCTAAAATTTATCACTTTTTTTGATAAAAGTTAACCTAACACTTTTTATACTTTTATAAGCTGAACTAAATATACTGATAATACAAGTTACGTTATGTTGTTTCTTAGTTGAGTCGACAATAAATATTAAAATGTGTTTTCTACAATAATTTATTGCATTACTCTTATTTACTTCCTTAACAAGATGATTTTTTTACAATAATTTATTGCATTACTCTTATTTACTTCCTTAACAAAATGATTTTTTTACTGTACGGTATAGCCCCTCCTACCGTATGGAATAGTTCCGACCCCCGGCGCTATTTCGTACAGAGACACTTTTTTGTAATTTAATTTAAATATGTAAACAGTGGAATAATTTAAATTTCTTTGTGTGAAATCAGTAGCCAATTGTCCAAATTATATATTGCTAATTTTCTTATAATTTTATACTCGATATTAGATGAACAATAACAGCTCTCGCTTAAGTGTACGGCATAGCCCCGCTCTCCCCTACTAAGATTCAGCCCTTAAAAACTTAAAACCTTTTTTTAAAGCCCCGATCAACCGGACACTCATCATCAGTTTTGAAGCCATCAAAATGGCAAATCGCTTGTGGACGTTCAATTACATTTCGCTTGTAGACATTCAATACCGAAGATGAAAGGAAAAATTCGATTTCCGTAATGGGGCTCCGCTGCTCACGGCGTTTTTAACAAATAATGAAATACATACATATTAAGTAATTTGAAAATGTTATTACAGTCACTGTTTATTTATAAATTAGGAATTTTGGTTTTTTATTATTTATAAAATAGAAATTTTGGATTTTTTTGGAAAGAAAAAATATCTTCATAAAAGCCTTCCAGTTTACTATTTAAGTTCCTTTTTTAATATTTAAAAATAAAACACAAAGGCAATTGGCGGATAAGCATGGATAGAAATGCCCTCGTACGAATTGTGTTGGCTTTTTCCCTGTTAACTGCTATCGGCACAAAATTGAAATTTACTGAGATTCAGCTCTTAAAAACTTAAAACCTTTTTTTAAAGCCCCGATCAGCCGGACACTCATCATCAGTTTTGAAACCACCAAAATTACAAATCGCTTGTGGACTTTCAATTATATTTCGCTTGTAGACACTCAATACCGAAGATGAAAGGAAAAATTCGACTTCCGTGATGGGGCTCCGCTGCTCACGGCGTTTTTCTTTTTTTTTATTGATACTATCCAACGGGTCTTTCCTTATATTTAGATATTCTTTTAAATGTGTATCGGCCTTCATAATATATTCATTCTTATTTAAAATAACTGTAGCATTTCCTTTGTCACTTGAAGTAATGACAATTTGATCTTTATGGTTTTTAATGAATATTTTTGCCTTTTTATAGCAGTCTCCAATGTATCTTTGTATTGGATCTACATGGTGTGTTTTGTTTATATTGTTTAATAAAATATTGACTATTTTTTCTTTATTTTTTGATTTTCTTTAGGAAGTTTATCGATATTGCTTTCTATTGATTTTAAGATGCTCAAAACTAACTTACTATGGTCTTTCTTTTTAAAATTATTGTCATCTAGTACATGTTTCGGACCAAGTCCAAGAATAAGCTCTACTTCATTCGGAATTATTACATTAGAAAAGTTTTTGATATATTCTTTATTGATACTTATTTTATCTATTAGTTTTTGTTCGAAATTACTAATTTTATTCAAGTGTTTCCTTTTCATTTGTGAGTCGGTTTTGTCAATTATATTCTGGGAAACTGCTGTTAAATGGCAAAAATCCTCATTCTTAATCAACAATTTAAGGTTATTTTTAAGTTTATTATTAGAAATCTTTATTTTCCTGAATGTATGCATTACTAATAAATAATTTTAAAATTGAGTACAAAAATTCTTATTTAACAGATGTCAATTTATTATTGCAAGTATTATCACCCAAGGATGGAAGGGATAACTTGATGTTGTGTTTAACTCGGGAATTCCCAGTGTCACCTCTAGGTGACAGTGATTTTTGATTTTTTTTTACAGACAATATAACAAATTTTAAAAATAAATGTGACACGACTAAAATGTTAATACTTACCAGTATTCATGGTTTTAATTTGGCAACACTGAAGTTATGTTAACCTACAAATTAATTCTGTTTTTTCAAACGATTTGCTGTTTTATTGAGTGTGAGTGTATCTTGTGGTATTTTCGCTGTTATAAAAATATCTAAAAAGTAGGTACTGTTATTATTGTTATAACAAATTATTATTTAAGAATCAAGCTTATAATGAAAGTGATTTTTTGCCGGTAATTTCATACCGTTTTATCAGTTCATATTATAAATAACGATCCGTATGACCTATAATTGACACGCTTTTTAAAAAAAACAAACTAAAGGGTAATTTTTTCAATTATTTATTTTTTATATGTTGGGTACCTAAAGATAAAAACTAGCACAAAATAAGAATATTTTGTTGATAGATCGCGGCTTGGAAATTGCCGAGTTAATAAAATTCGGAACGATTGCCTTTCTTTTACAATTAAATAAAAAAGAATATGGTTATTGATTTTAGTAAGTTTGATGTTATTGTTAATAAATTTGTTAATAAGTGATTTAATATGACAATTGTACTTTGTCTTTATGTTTTTTAGGTCCAACATTTTAATAATGATTTTTATTATTTGGGTTGAAGAATAATTTTCTTTTTCGTTTTGACCGCTACCCAAAGTGATAAGAATTACAGGATTTGAGTAAAATTAAAATTTTCCAACAAATTCTATAAAAAAAATGTTATTTAGTTCGTTCAATATATTTCGGCACAGTTGGCGCCATTTTCAAGAACTACATCTACAATATAAACACAACAACATCTTAACAATTTTAAAAGTAAGAAAAAATTTTTTATAAAAATATTCCTAGAAATAATGTCAGCCTATTATTAATTATAATTTTGTCCGCTTTTCATGAGAGGCTCCTTCTAAATGGGCTTAATCTAAATAAGATAAAATTTACAATTCAGAAGAATCAATAATCAGCTACCATCCGGCTTTACAATTCACTATTGAATTGGAAGAAAATAACCAGATTACGTTTCTGGACACTCTTATCAAGAAAGAGAATGATAATAAATTATCAACGGTTTGGCACAGAAAATCAACTTACACAGATAGATTAATAGATTTTCATTCGAATCATCCCCAATATATTAAAAATAACATAGTTCAAAATATATTCTTTAGAGCAGTTCATCTCAGCAGCATTAGAAATATCATAGAAGGGTCCCTATAAATAATGCTGTTTCCATTCTTAAAAATAATAACTATCCAATGGGACTTATAAATACTATAAAAGAGAAAGTCATACATGAAGCTTATAACACAATTGAGAAAGATCAAAATAAAGTAAATTTCAATGACACAACTAATAATAACAAAAGAATTTGCCTTCCGTATAATTTTCTTACCAAAAAAATGAAAACTACCATAGAGAAAATGAATGAAAATCGTATAACTTTTTCTTTTAATAGTAACAAACTAGGAAACACATACTCGGAAAAAAGATTAAGAGTTGAAAATAAGCAAAACCACAATGTTGTATACAAAATAGAATGTTCTGACTGTAATTCAGCTTATTTTGGCCAGATTAGCCAAAAATTGAATAACAGACTAACTACGAATAAAAACTATTACGATTAAAAAAGACAAAAATAATCTACGGGTTTAGCCGAACACGCCGTAACAAATAGCCATAGATTTGACTTTGAAAATGCAAAGATTCTTGATAAAGAAGGCAGTTACAGAAAAAGACTTCTAAGTGAAGGCTTCTTCATTAAACTCAATGACAATAATTGCAACAAACAAATTGAATCATTAGAACTGGATAATGCTTATTTACCGATTTTAATCATTTAAAAAATTGCAAATTACAATACAACAGAATAAATGGTACATTCTAGTAAATAACATTACGTAAGATTTACAATAAACAAAATGTAACATTAAAACAAAGACAGCCAGCTTTATCCAGAAAGTTCGATGTTCATTCTTTACAAACAATAGTTACTCAATCAATATCATTTGATTTTAAACAAAGGTCTTGAATAGTTCCAAGACAATATCAACAAAATGAATCGTGGTTCTAATGTTGTGAATATTTTTCAACAATTAAATTATACAATTAGTTTCTTAAATTTTATTTAATTATTGACATATTTCTAGTGGAAATATAAATTGACAAAAATTATATATTTTAATATATAATTTTCTGATACTTTTTATTAAGTTAACTCAATGCGAAAAATTGATTTTTGCATGGTGAGTACTATATATTTATAATTAATTAATCTTTTAGATTATTTATTGCACATCTGTCTCATTTTATTGTTTGGTCTGTCTTGTTTCAAATTACAAATAAACATTAATTCTATATAAACTTAATTCATTATTTCTGAAAATGTAAAAGTAGTTTTCTAATTAAGATTCTATGTTGTACATCTGTCTCATTTTAAATTACAAATAAACATTAATACTACAAACTCAATAATTTTCCACACAAACAAAATTCATTGTTTTCTAATATTGTAAAGGTAGCATTCCAATTAAATTAAAAATCATTAACTAAATTTTAACTCTACTAGTTGATTATTGATTCGTCTGAATTGTAAATTTTATCTTATTTAGATTAAACCCATTTGGAAGGTAGCCTCTCCTGAAAAGCGGACAAAATTATAATTAACAATAGGCTGACATTATTTCTAGAAATATTTTTATAAAAAATTTTTTCTTGCTTTTAAAATTGTTAAGATGTTGTTGTTTTTATATTGTTGATGTAGTTCTTGAAAATGGCGCCAACTGTGCCGAAATATATTGAACGAACTAAATAAAATTTTTTTTATGGAATTTGTTGGAAAATTCTAATTTTATTCAAATCCTGTAATCCTCATCACTTTGGGTAGCGGTCAAAACGAAAAAGAAAAATATATTTATTAAATTTTATAATGTTTTATATAATTTTATAAAATTTTATATAATTATATATAGTACAGTCATCTGGTAGTTCTACCTGGAAAGTTTTCCGGGAGTTTTGAAAATGGGTGATTTTATAGATTTTGAGGTGCTCTTCGAATTTCCATTTTGCCACCTCGCATCTTTGCCGCTCGCGCCGCCATATTGGAAAAATTGCGTCGGAAAACGGGTTTTTTGACGATATCTCCTTTCCGAGTCATTTCACGAGGATAATATCTATATACAAAATTAAACTAGAAAAAATTTCCTACAATTTATGTCTTAACAATTTTTTTCGTAAATTCGTACGAGCGCCGCAAAGTGTTACTAAAGACGCGTTTTTGCGGAGTAACTCGTTTCCACACCATCTTGAGGTAGAGTAAGCTACGCGAGTAGTAAGGATTGGCCGGAGCTGGAACCACCATCCTACCATCCGACTTTTTGAGTGACCTCGGATGGAGGGAAAACTACCGGGGCGGTTCTAGAAGGTAAACTGATATCAAATAGCGAAGATTTCTGTCTAATATGCGAAAATGAAGCAGCAGGTTTTAACCTGTATGGCTACATAAAGTGTGATAGCTGACGTCACCATACTATTTTTCTGCTATAAAAAGGGCGCGATAGAATTTCTTCAGTTACAATTTTGTTCGAAACTTTAGTGGAAACATTAAATCTTATTGTTGTTTTCAATTGTTGTGTTAACAATTAATTATTGCCAACAATGGAATCCATTACTGCGGGGAGTGACTCTTTGGTGTCATTTGGTGTCTCTTTGTTGCCTTTTGGTGTCATTTGGTGCATTTTGATGTCATTTTAGTGCATTTTGGTGCATTTTTGGTGTCAATTTGATGTTATTTTTGGTGTCATTTGGGGCATTTTGGTGTCGTTTGGTGTATCGCCAACGATGGTGATGAAAAAATATCGGGTGAAGGGTTATACTTAAGGCCCTATAGGAGATATTAAAATAAGCTATCAACATTTAATAAGTTGTTAAAAAAATCTTTGTAATTTTCCAACAGCTGTATGTTAATTATTTAATAAAATATTTTAAAATAATGTACGTGTTATTATTTCTTACATACCACAGTCCTTAATTCTAGTAATTCGTTAAAAAAGATCACGAAAATGATTGTTCTTACAACCAACTATGTAATGTGTATTTTCTGAGCTATTAAAATAGGTAATGTTTTTACTTGCTCCTGAATATAGACAATTAAATTGCATTGTTCCATTGACGTTCTGATACAATAGAACATATGTGCAAACTATGTAATTCTTGCTAATAAGTATTCACCCATATTATTAATGATTTGTTAAAAATAAAGTATCGTCGAACAATAATGATCTAAAACTGCTGTGTAGGAAAGGGCTAATTAATTCTGAAAAAATATTCCTATGGTTTTAGTGTCTACAGGGAAGCTTTGAGCCGCTCTTTAAAAATTATGAGAGTTATTTACTTTCCACCCGGTATATGTATTTATCGATGATGCTATTAAATTACATTTTCAATTCGTTTGCTTAGAAATATATGTAACAATTTTTATTATTTACATATAGTAACAGATAATTTTTAAGTGTTTTTATAAAATTAGACTGTAAATAGTTTAAAAGCAGACATGGGTAATGTACAGAAAAGAGTTAAGAATTTCATAGTCCACAATTTTCATCATATGGGTATATATGGGTATTGTTTAAACTGATTAAAACTATCGATTTTTTTTATTAAAAAATGTTTTAAACTGTATGAATGCTTTTATTTAGGAGTAGAAAGGTTAACACAACATTAATTTTTAATCCTAAAAAACGTATCTTAACATAACTATCTAGGAAACTAGAATTTTCCTATCAATTTTGAGTGCTCAGTTTATAAAAAATATGCTAGTTTTATTACACAGAAAGAAATCGTTTTAATTTCTAGTACATTATCGGTGGCTAAACATTTTACGTTAAATGAATATGCAGGTTCTTATTCGAAATAAATTTTTAGTATCAATAATACTATTCTTGAAAATAAATTTTCTAATATTGATAGAATTTCCTATTTTTTACAATCAAATTTTCATTTTGGTATAAATTTCTTTTATAAAAATTTAAACAAGTAGATACAATCTTGCTAAATATAAGATGTACTTCACATACATATACGCGAAATGATAAATTGATAACTTAGAATGTGTCTGATCAGCATGTTTGCTATTTTATGATTATAATTTTTGTGTGCCGTTAAAATACACATAAATTTTTTTTTTATTTTTTATTAAATATAACTTTTAGAATTGAAAAAAAATTAATATGGCTTTGTATAGTTAATTCCCGAGTTCACTGGAAAAAAATCCGTTAAATTTAAAGTACAAAGAGAGCTTTTGCTGTTTTTTAATAGCTAAACATAGAATAAAATTTATAATAACAATACATAGGTATTGGAGTGTGACAATATTCGAAAAACGCTTATTCAACATTTGATAAAACAATTTCATATTTAAGATAAATTACTATTACAGTCGCTCACAAAACTAAAGTCATAGGTATATGTATAAACAAATTTTTATAATTAAAACAATAGAAAATAATAAATTTAACAAAAACAGATACATTGGTTACATAAAATATAAAATATTAAAACGAAATTTTCTTAAAATATACGGAACATTGTACAATTAAATAAGGCTAAAAAATATCTATAACGAGAGATTAATGTTTCAAAACTACTTTAAGATCATCGAATTAATGTTTCAAAAAACTACTTTAAGATGATTACATATTAAGTTTTAAGAACAAGATTTTTAAAAAAATTTATTCATATTTACAAAATATGATTTTAACAACGTAGAGACCTTTACTTTTAACAGAGTACTGTATAGATCACACATTAACATTACTATACATTTCACAACTTTATCAAAATATGTTTCATTTCCTTTATTAAAATTTTAAGTGTTTCTTACTTTTGTACAATATAAATGTGCCTAGTTTTAAATTTTTTAACAGCCATGTTTTAAAACAGATCGTCAATATTACATTTAATAAATTTTCTTATTAAGAAAACGTAAGAATATATATTTTTATAAGTAACAACTATTTTTTTAGCTGATTAATATGTTTTCTGATATTAAATAACATCAAATAATGTACATATAGATCAAAAAATGTACAGAGTGATACATTTTTGTAAAATTATGAGAATATATATAGTGTACCGTAATTATAAATGAAAATATATATATATATATATATATATATATATATATATATATATATATATATAAGTAGTAGGTTTTGGACAGTTCTAGACCCACCTTCCCACCTGCCGACTTTTTGAGTGACCTCGGCAGGAGGTAGGTAACCTATGTGGGTTCTAGAAGCCTGCGGCGGTGGGTGGAGCAAAATTTTTTTCTAGCCTAGCGGAACTTGATCCAGCCTAAGAGAACCTAAGGAAATTTGGTGTAACCTAATAAAATTTTTCTAACCTAAGAATTAAAAAATTCCGTAACAGATGGCGCAACCACCTTCGAGCTTTGTAAATTCACTGCTAGATGGCGCAGCTACCTTTGATAGCGTTGCTAGTCTGGATTCCTGTGTGTAAGTTTGAAAATTGTCAATAGATGACATCGAAAACCTTTTTTTTGATAGTTAAAAGATGGCGTTGCTAATCGGAACCACCGCGAATTCTGTACCTAGATTCAAAATTCCATGAAAAGATGGCTCTCGTAGTCTAGATCCTGTGTGTTAGTTTGAAAAATTGTCAATAGATGGCATCGAAAACCTTTTTTCGATAGTTAAAAGATGATACTGCTAGTCTGAACCACCGCGAACTCTATACCTTGATTCAAATTTTATCATATTTTCATCTGAAAACAGGTTTAAAGTTGTATAAATTGTCAGCTGACGTCATTAGAAGATTTCTGTCTAATATGCGAAAAATGAATTTTATATTATGATTTCATATTTTTATCTGAAAACGGGTTTATACAGGTTTTCTCTAAATAAAAACACTTTTTTTTTTATTTTTAATTTTTATTTTTTTATTAAATAAAAACACATTTTTTTATTTTTAATTTTTTAAATTTTTTCTTATTTTAATAAAATTTATTTAAAAGGAATATTTTACAATAAAAATGTTTAAATGTTATTACGGTAATATTTGTATATGGATATAACATTTTCCATGGCGCAAGTTGCTCCGGAATGATGACCGCATCGAGGGCTAGTGTATATTGATGTTATGATTACCTCGATTTTTTGTTGATACCCGTCTCTAAACCATGTTTTACATTCTAATTGTTTATAGCAGATTAAACAGTTTTGGTGTTTAATAAAAAATTTAAAAAATCGATTCTTTGTTGATACCCGTCTCTAAACCATGTTTTACAATCTAATTGATTATAGCAGATTAAACAGTTTTGGTGTTTGATAAAAAATTTAAAAAAATCGGTTCTTTGTTGATACCCATCCCTAAACCATGTTTTACATTCTAATTGATTATAGCAGATTAAACAGTTTTGGTGTTTAATAAAAAAAAATTTAAAAAATCGATTCTTTGTTGATACCCGTCTCTAAACCATGTTTTACATTCTAATTGATTATAGCAGATTAAACAGTTTTGGTGTTTAGTAAAAAATTTAAAAAATCGATTCTTTGTTGATACCCGTCTCTAAACCATGTTTTACAATCTAATTGATTATAGAAGATTAAACAGTTTTGGTGTTTAATAAAAAATTCAAAAAATCGATTCTTTGTTCACACTCATCTCTAAATCAAGATTGATTAGTGGTTAATATTTCCCAAAATGAAAAAGTAAATTTTTTTCATAATAATTTCAAAACTTTATATTTTATAAAAAATAATTTCTGAACTAGGTATGTATGTATATTTTATATATCTTTTAACGAACACAAAGTTATAAAACATGACAAAACTGCATATTATGCGAATTCCATTACCTTATAATTATATCGTCTGCATGTTATATACATACATACAAAATAGGCGACTTGTGATTTATACATATGAGTATTATACCAAATGAAAATTTGATTGTAAAAACTAGGGAAATTTTCTTCTTCAACAATTGAAAATTCTATTAATATTAGAAAATTTATTTCCAGCGATAGTATTGTTAGATACTAAAACAACTGAAAACTTTTAAAAAGCAAAAAAAAATTTGTGTTATTTTAAAACCAGTTTTTTGTTTTAATTGTAATAGTTAAATCAATTTAATTAGTTTTATTTAGTGAATTAAGAACCAATTTTTTGTTTTTAAGTATAATAGTGAATTAAGAACCAATTTTTTATAAGTATAATAGTTAGTGAATTAAGAACCAGTTTTTTTTTGTGTGTTTTTGATTTGTTTGTGTGAATTTTGCGTTATTTGAAAACTACAGTTTTTTTGTTTTTTCGTTTTTTTTTTTGGTTTGTGTGCGGTTTTTGATTGTTTCATTCACTGTTTTTGTTTCATTTGAAAACTACAGGTAAGCGGAAAAACACATTTAATTCTTTCTTACTTGCTTATTCACTAACTGCATAACGAACGTTATATACCGAAAATTCGTTCTGTAACGAAAAGTATATCAAAATGCGATTCGCTAACGGAAATATATTCGTTATAGCTATGATGATCTTCGTTGTCTGAACGAAAATTTCAACTTTTCGTTTGTATAAAGATTACTAATGTAGCTATGGTATTATTATAAAGTAAATAAACGAATCAAACTGTAATTTTTTAAATAAATTTTTTTTGTATAGCAGCAACCGCAGTAACCATGTGCGAATATAAAATTTTTGTAAAATTTAGCCAAACATTTCAACAAAGTTGAATAAATAATAAACAAAGATGAGATATATATACATCGAACTCTATTTCAGTGTGTTGTAGTCGAATGTGTATCTTCTTTATAACAAATTTGTATAATCTAACGAGAAGGGTTACTGAATACCAAATTCATAATATTCGTTATATGATTGTAACGAAAGCAATAGTTCGATATATAACGATCGTTATAGATTTTTTTTATAGAGTAGCGCTGAGTAATATCAATTTTAACAGTCGTTAGAAATTTTTTGAGATTGCTTTATGAATCCTAAAAGAAAAATTTCGTGTTTTTAACGTTTTAAAATGTACTACTTATAGCTACCTAACGCATGGTAATCATATACAATATACTCGCTTAATGTTCTTTCATAACTCGGGCTGATATAGAGTATTGTAATGTATTTGGTATTAGGTATTCAATAAACGTAATACAGGTTTAGTGATTTTCTAAAAATTTAATTAGCTATTTTACATATTAAAACAAAAACTTTTCTTTAATCTCGTTTTTAAATTGGTTCAGCAACTTTGAAAAATATAATTTTCATTTTGTTCATAAGATAGTTTTAAACAATATTAACAGTAGAAAATTTTTCTTTTTAATAGTTTTTCTTAAGTTTTTAAAGGCGTAATTTCATATTAGTAACTTTTTTAAAATATAATTTTTCTTTTTAAAGTGATATTAGAAGTAAAATTATTATAATTTTTTTAAAAATGTACAGGTTGTACCAGAAAAAATCCATACATAAAATTTAAATTATTTTTTCGCTGAATTTTTTAGCATTTATAAGTTTTTTAGTCAAATTTTAAAAAGCAAATTATAAATATTTCGCGCTATTAGCTGATAACATTTATTGGAAACTTTTTTTGTGGTACCTTAAAACTATCTAGTATCTAATATATTTTATTCTTTTAAGTTATGTTAAAAACATTCTTCTCGATTTAAAATTAAAGAATAATTGCTTCCAAACATTTCTCTAATGCTTAAGTGTCGATATTTGCCTGAATTACATAGTAGACGAAGTGGTCGGAAAACGACATTTCATATTACACGACCCAATGATATTTCAATTAATGGTAGAAATGATTCCAAATTACAAGAATTCTAGTTTAAAATTAAAAAGTATCGATATTTATCTGAATTACATAGTAGGTCAAGTAGTCGGAAAACGACATTTCATATTACACGACCCAAATAAGGGTGGAAATGATTCCAGATTACAAGAATTCTAGTTTAAACAATTTTCTTTTACAATTTTTAGAATTTACAGAATGGGCTAGGAGAATTCCGTGAATAAAATGTAAAATATTTTTTTTTTCGCTCAAATTTAACCACGTTTTATGAATATTTGAAAATATAATTTTATTTTTAAAAGTTATAATAATATCTACAAGAAATATGTTTTAGAATGCAAAAGATTAACCTTGAAAATAGCTTACTCAGCACATTCCGCATATTTTTACATATGAAATCGTCGCCGCTTTGGAATGCATACATTGTGTGTGTGTGTGTGTGTGTGTGTGTGTGTGTGTGTGTGTATCTGTATAAAGTTATATGACGTCATCAATCGAAAAAGTATATAAATACGCGTGATAAATGGTTTTAAAACCATTACGTCTTCTGATTTCATAAAGTACAGTGTGCTTCGTGTCATCATATCGTATTTTGCGAATTTTTAAAGTTAGCTTTTTATTTCAAAGTTTAATTTCTTAAAATTTTATTATATTTTTTTTTCAATATTGGTGAGTAAGAAACATTTAATAATAATTTCTATTTTGAAATTATTATTACTAATTTTTGTATGCAACAACTTAAAACTAAAACAATATTTTTTTTGTGAATTTAGGAAAAATGGCCTTATTCAACTGCGAAATGTGCCCAGCAGGATTCAGCCGTCGGGATGCTTTGGCAAGACATATGAAGACGAAACATGGCGGCAATGGCTCATCTTTAAAATGCGGTCGGTGTGGGATCATGTTTACGAGAATGGATAATTTACGACAACATCTGAAAAAATTCCATTCAACGGCGGCATTGTGTGCTTACTGCGGCGAATATGTTGAAGGTGATCTGGAGCGGCATATGGCTAATGAACACGGACAACCCGCAACCAACATCGAACCTGATCATGAGCAGCCCTCAACCAGCAGCGGTCCTATTTCGAGGAAGCGCGCAGCCGGTGAACAAAATGGCGGTCCATCCAAAAAATCAAAAGTAGGTTGGACAACAAGACGCTGTGAAGTATGCGACGTGGATATACCAATTTTATCTTTCAATGGGCATTTACGAAGCGCAACCCATAAAAATAAATTATGCTGTGGAACTGGAAACGTTAATGTGGAAACTATCAACAGCGCGTTCAAAACCAGAATAATCAGCTACCGAGTGAAGAGTTCCGAGTACTTCCAGTCCATTGAAGAATTTTTGGATGAAGTTAAGGAAAATGTGCTCCAGCTGCTGCGAATGGAACTGGCGAAACATGCGTCATTTAAAACTAATTTCGAATTATTTGGATTATATGCGAAATTCGATAAAGAAGATAATCTATTACTGGATGTAAAGTCGTTCAACACCAAAAATACCATTGTTTCGGAATCCATCAATCTGGAGGAAATTTATCAAAGCATGGTGTCAACGGTAGTGCGCAAGAGCGAACAATTCCAAGAACGAGACAGCGGTTGGTTGCTCCTAGAAGTCCGATATTTGGAAGTCAACGTAAATAAATATAATCCTCTACGAGCTTCATCGTATATCGAGCTTCCGGCATGGATCAAGCGAAAGAAGGCAGTCGTTAATGTGCAGAATGAAGACCAAGCATGTTTTGCATGGGCAATAACATCGGCTTTACATCCTGCTGAACGACACACGAACCGAGTCGCATCATATCCTCATTACTCATCAGTATTGAAGTTCGATGATATTGAGTTCCCAATGAAGATCAAAGATATAAAATTATTCGAATCGCTCAACAACATCAGCGTTAATGTTTATGGACTGGAAGAAAAAAGTATTGTTGGACCGCTGCACTACACCAAGGAAAAACGGAATACTCACGTGAATTTGCTGTACATTGAAAATGGCGAAAACAGTCACTACTGCTGGATAAAGAACTTAAGTCGACTCGTTGGACGTCAGCTTTCAAGGCATGATGGTGCTAAATGGTTATGCGATGGGTGTCTCCAATTATTTCGAACAGAAGAGCGGCTTATCGAACATGCTAAAGAAGACTGCAACAAAGTCCGCACTGTAATACCAAGTCCTGGCAAAGACAGCATTTTGAAATTTCAAAATTATGCCAAGCAGATGCGCGTTCCGTTTACCATCTATGCGGACTTCGAATCAATATTAAAACCATGCGACACATGCGTACCGAATCCAGATGGATCGTTTACAAACACCACGCATATCCACGAACCATTCAGCTTCGCATATTACATCAAGTGTTCGTATGATGAATCATTAAACAAATTCGAAACATACCGCGGACCGAACTGTGCGAAAGTGTTTATGGAAAAATTGGAAGAAGATGCCCAACGACTACACAAAATTCTCCAAAAGGAAATTCCGATGAAACCATTAACAGCGCTGGATCATTTAGCATTTGGATTAGTCGAAGATTGTTCCATATGCGGTGATAAATTGGGCAAGGATCGTGTGCGGGATCATGACCATCTAACGGGTGAATTTCGAGGTGCCGCACATAACCAGTGTAATCGGCTTTACAGACTACCGAAATTCATCCCGATCGTTTTCCATAATTTATCTGGATATGATGCGCACTTTATCGTACGGGAATTGGGAGTCTCCAGGGAACGAATCGATGTCATACCGAACAACAAAGAACGCTACATTTCTTTCACGAAGTATTTACCAGTCGACGCCAATCAAGAAGTGGAAGATCTGGATGACGAAGATGATGAAGAAGATGAAGAATCTGACAATAACAAATTTAAAATTAAAACTATCCAGCTGCGTTTTATCGATTCATTCCGGTTTATGGCAAGCAGTTTAGACAAACTTGCTGAGAATTTAAAGCCGGAGCAGTTCACCGAAGTTGGCCGAGCATTTCCTGAAGACCGCCTTTTCAATCTAATCAAGCAAAAAGGAGTATTCCCGTACGAATACGTCGACAGTGTTGAACGACTGAATGAACGCGCCCTACCACCAAAGGCGGCATTCCACAGCAGCGTGAAATTATCCAGTATCAGCGATGAAGAATACCAGCGTGCACAGCGAGTATGGAATGAATTCAACATCGAAAATTTGGGCCAGTATTCGGACTTGTATTTGAAAACGGACGTGCTGCTACTGGCTGATGTCTTTGAAAATTTCCGGAACCTGTGCCTGAACACGTACAAATTGGATCCGTGCCAATACTACACCGCGCCAGGCTTGAGCTGGGACGCCATGTTGAAATATACGAAAGTGGAACTGGAGCTACTAACGGATATCGACATGATTCACTTCATCAAAAGAGGTATGCGTGGTGGATTGACTCAATGTTGCGGTCGTTTTAGCGAAGCAAACAATAAATACATGTCGGACTACGACCCCACGAAGCCGTCAACCTACATAGAATATCTGGACGCCAACAACTTGTACGGATGGGCCATGTCGCAACATTTGCCGATCAGATATTTCCGGTGGATCCCAGAACACGAATTGGATAACATCAACATACCAATGGTTCCGGATGACGCTGATGTTGGATACATTTTGGAAGTCGACCTCGAGTACCCGAAAACACTACACGATTACCATCAAGATCTACCATTCTGTCCGGAGCAGATGAAGCCGCCATACATCACATCTAAAGACAGCAAATTGGTCGCCAACGTTTACGACAAGAAGAAATATGTGATCCATTATCGGAATTTAAAACAGTGCTTAAAATACGGACTAAAGTTAAAGAAAATACATCGTGCGCTCCAGTTTAATCAATCTCCGTGGCTGAAGAAATACATCGATTTGAATACCGAGCTCCGTTCTAAGGCAACGAATATCTTCGAAAAGGACTATTTCAAGCTAAAAAATAATAGTGTTTTCGGGAAAACAATGGAGAATGTGGACAAACGTGTTGATGTGCGGTTAATAACACACTGGGAGAATATTCGTAAACAGTTGAGTGCTAGTAATTTGATAAGCAGACCGAACTTTCACAGTTGTTCAATTATCAATGAAAATCTAGTCGCGATACAAATGGACCGTTTAAAAGTGAAATACGACAAGCCGATTTACGTAGGATTTAGCGTGCTAGAGTTATCCAAGACTTTAATGTACGATTTCCACTACGGTTATATAAAACCAAAGTACAGCGACAAAGTGGATTTACTGTACATGGATACCGACAGTTTTATATACGGGATAGAAACGGACGATTTTTACGCCGATATTAAGCCGCAAATTAGTGAGTATTTTGATACAAGTGATTATGCCGCGGATAACATCTATGGACTGCCTCAATTAAACAAAAAAGTGCTCGGGAAATTTAAAGATGAGTGTTCTGGGACAATAATTAAACAATTTGTCGGCGTTAAAGCTAAATCCTACTGTATAGTGAAAGACGGTGATGTGCCCCCAATTAAAAAACTCAAAGGTGTTAAAAAAGATGTGGTGAAAAACGAAATAGACGTTAAAGACTATATAAATTGCGTGATGAGCAAAGACTCAAGTGCAGTGTTATATAAACAAATGAGTGTTTTCCGCAGCTTAAAACATCGACTGTATACACATTTAATCAATAAGGCCGCACTATCAAATGACGATGATAAACGGTTCATAGTACCCAACAACAGACTCAAAACTCTCCCGTGGGGGCACTACAAAATAGACGATTTTTATTTTTGCTAATATTGTATATATTTTTCTTAATTTTGTATATATCTTTTTGCTAACTTTGTATATATTTTTTGTTAAGTTGTAAATATTTTGTTAATTTTGTAAATATTCTTAAAAGCATGGTTTTAAGTTATACTTACTAAGTAATTAGTTTGTAAAATAATAATGGCCATTATTAATTCAAAATTTTAGTTTTATTAAAAAATAAAATAGGTACATGTCAAAATATTATAATTTCAGAAAAAAAACATGTTAAAAATTGAAAAAAAAAAAAATACAAAAATATAAAAACAAAAAAAAATCAAAAAAAAAATTTTTACAAAAAATCAAAAAAATACAAAAAAAATTTGAAAAAAATCAAAAAATAAAAAAAATTTAAAAAAAATACATGATGAAAAAAAATTAAAAAAAGAAAATACATCATGAAAAAAAAAAAAATACATGAAAAATTAAATATTGAAATTCGTATTCAAAATTTTGTATATATCTAAGTAGTCGTGTAAGTTTGTCGGCGGCCACGCGCCCGTATCTGGACCACTTTCCCAGCCCAGGAGTGCCGATTGATTGGCTGTGCCTTTTTCAATGTTCTGCACGATCCACTCCAACAATTCACCGTCTTCTTCTACGCTCTTTGGATTGAAGCACAATCGAGGAATATCATGTTCTTCCACAAGTTTCAATATACGATCCAGCAGTTCCGGACGAGCATATGTTATCGTTTTTCGCATCAGAAAGTGACAGAAGTATGTCAGCGTTCGCTGACAGAAAGTATGTCAGCGTGTCGAATCCATCTAGGCGGTCTTCTCCAATATCAGATTCGTTGAAGGTAAGTGTGAATAGAAGATCAAAAGTTTCCACAGACGAACCCCATTCAATAGCTGATGTTATTTTTTCAGGAAAAAAAAAATGTCATGATCTCTTGGTGGGGGATACTGCAACTGCTCCGGCCCATCATGCGTATTCGCTGCTCCATGTTGGTGGGGATATCATACCAAGTCTTTGCTATCAATCCAGCTATTGGCGCTACTTGGAAAGCCGAGCCACTTCACGTATACTTTATCTTTCTTTTTTTTCAACACCTTTTCCACTAAATATACATCTGGATATTTAACTTTTTGTAATTCTTCTTGGTAAAATCCACCTTTAATCGGATTACCATGATAATCTTCTAACAGATACGTAACTGGATTGGTTAATCGTACCTTTTTGATTTTAAAAAGTTCCGTCGTCCATGATGGTAGATATCCTTTATCGAATTGAGATTTATGCTTGCTAATGCGAACCACATCACCAACGTCATATTTCGGTAGATCCACAACTTTTATATGATTGTAAACAGTTGAAAGGAGCAATTTCTCCTTGCTTGGTGTAACATCACGCGGTCGCATTTTTATTGTTCTATGTTTCCGTGAATTGTAACTATCCATTAAATCACATTGCCAGAGATCGTCAATTCCTTTCACAATCACACGTCTGCGTGGAAAATTTTTTTGCGCTGGTTTATGTAGTTCACGAACCACTTGTGCTTTGCTCATTTTACGTCTCAGCAGGTTTCAGCAATTTATCAAGACGTTCTTCAGTCCTCGACATTCGACGATTAAATGCGAAAATTTCTCGATTCATCCATAATTTATTCTGCGTAGAAAGCTGCATTGCCTGGGTCAGCAGGTGTGTAGCATTTTCAATCTTTGTTTTGATGATTTCGACTGTTTCTGTTAGTTCAGCAAGTTTCTATGCTGTAAAACTCTTTAAAAATTTCAGATTCACCACATCTTTATCATCAGTCGGATCCTTTATATTGGTTAGTTGTCTGTTTCCAAAATCATAGTTCCCCGATTGCGTCATCTTCAAACCAATGTCTTTAAGCAACTGCTTCTTAATACTTTTGTCATGCACCCGATCGAATTTGTCAATAGTTATGTTTCTGTTACGCACACGACCGAATTTGTCCATTTTCACTCGATGATATCTGCTTCTTTCAGTTCTTCAATGATGGATATTATTTCGTTATTGTGACCGCTGTGTCCAACTTCTTGTGACGCCACTAATAATCGCAGTCTACTGACCAGTTCATTCGCATTGTCCCAGTATATATAGTCTTTTTTCAAGTTATTAAACTGCATCAGACCATGTCCCGATCTTGGAGTACCGCCAACACTAGCAGATTTTGGAGCACCACCGACGCGACTTCTTGTATCATATATTTTTCTTGGTATATGTTTTTTAGCGGAACTGATTGGGAACAACTGACTAATAATGTTTATGTATTTATAACTCGAGCTCCCTTTTATTTGCTGGTTTGGACTGTAATTTCGTCTGTGTGCATTTGTTTGCTTTAAAATTTGTTTATACGCATTTAAATCTTTGGTATGATATGAACCAATTTTTGGCGAGTTCATGAAAATCAATTCATATAATCCAGGTGTTCCTTCGTACACAATATCACCAATTATTATATCATCACCAGCTATTTGAAACGACTGATTTCCAATCATCCATTCATCATCTTTTTTGTATGGTCCGTATACCACATCAATTCCGCTGTTGGGTTGAAGGTATAGTTGTAAGTATTTTCTTGCTATTGGACCAAACTGTTTTGGTAAATCTTCAGCTGCTGGCATCAATTTTCGAGCAACACTTTGCGCTGATCCAAGAAATTTCGGTGTTTCAAATACATTTTGTTCTTCTTCTGGATACGCTTCAAAAACATCTTCTGGAATATCTTGTATTGAAGTATCTTCCTCCTCCTTTGTTGGTAGAGTATAGTAGTTTGCCGTTTGTTTTTCCAATTTTTTCTTTTTAATTTTAGGTGTGAACGCATTCGATACTTGCGCATCTTCTTCTTCTTTTATTTCCACTTTAATAGGATGTTTCTTCTTGTCACCATTTAACTTTGTAGCTATTTCTTTAAGCGGAGTAGTGACTGGTTCCAGTGTACTTTGCAGCAGCATATTTGACTCCAGTTTTCCAGATCGTAAAGCATTAAATTTTTTACGTATATTGCTTGTCGCTTTTATAATGTTCTTTTTAATCGTCTTTTTATCCATCTCGATGACTGCTTCTTAGAACGATTTCTCAAAAACTGAAGCTCTATCGCATGCGACTGCTGTATTTATATGGTCGTATTTAGGCGGACCAGTTCGAAACTGCTATACCGGCTACCAAACCAGTTCGAAAAATGTTTGGATCAATATAGAAGCAGCTTGGTAGCAGTTTAGGTGCAGCTTAGGAGCAGCTTAGAACCAGCTTGGAAGCAGCTTAGAACCAGCTTGGGAGCAGCTTAGAACCAGCTTGGAAGCAGCTTAGAACCAGCTTGGAAGCAGCTTAGAACCAGCTTGGAAGCAGCTTAGAACCAGCTTGGAAGCAGCTTAGAACCAGCTTAGAAGCGGCTTTCAGATGTTTATCCTTTCCAGAAGTGGTCAAACTTGCTTCGGTATCTTCCATTGTGTATATCATCTTCTTTGCAAATAGTTAAAAATCCATAGTTATCACGCCAACACTCTCTGCATAATTCTTTGAATTGATTGAACGACATGTCGGAGTTAATATGATCATCGTAGATATGTCTGAGGTTGAGATCATCCTGTTTGAAGACTGCAACAAGATTCGCATTATCCCGTACATGATGTTTGGGTGCCGCTGTATACGTTTGCGTCAAGTAGAAACAATCATCATTGTAGTGTCGAGAGTGGCTAAAATATTCTTCTATTATGGCTTTTTTCTCCCGCGCAGATACATCGTCGAATATTACCAGCGAATTTGGTCGCGCTTCTTTCGGCGGTATGACGTCATCGTTATTAGAGTATGTAAAATAACCCAAACCTTTAACACTTTTAATGATTCGTTTCAGATATTGATATTTCGGTTGGTGTAATGATTTGGAATATATGTATATGTTTTCAAATGCCACACCATTAGGATCCTGAATAAGTGATAGTAGAAGTGACGTTTTGCCGCATCCACTTGGACCGCAGATGATCGCTCTAATACTCGTCGGCAACAGTGGACCATTTTTCTTGATATTAGTCTCGTCCAAAAAAAACTCGAAATTTTGGACTGGTAACGTCTCCGGTTGTTTAACGAATGAAGAAGACATCGTCGTCGATGTTGATCAGATAACACTATTTCTCATACTAATAAAGTTGAGTAAATTTCCAGCATATTTATAACATATATAAATAGTACAGCATCTGTTCTTTTGTTTTCAGTTCACTTTAAATGTCGACGCGGAAACAACTAGCAGTTAGTCGTGAGAAGACAAGCGGTGTGAGAAGATCCGGTTGTGGCATACTAATAAAGTTGAGTAAATTTCCAACATATTTATAACATATATAAATAGTACAGCATCTGTTCTTTTGTTTTCAGTTCACTTTAAATGTCGACGCGGAAACAGCTAGCAGTTAGTCGTGAGAAGGCAAGCGGTGTGAAAAGATCCGGTTGTGACATACTAATAAAGTTGAGTAAATTTCCAGCATATTTATAACCTATATAAATAGTACAGCATCTGTTCTTTTGTTTTCAGTTCACTTTTAAATGTTGACGCGGAAACAACTAGCAGTTAGTCGTGAGAAGACAAGCGGTGTGAGAAGATCTGGTTGTGGTATAGTAAACGGAATAATCAACAAATTACCATTTGAACTTCATATACCTGGCTATCAGTATTGTGGACCTGGAACTAGACTGCGCCAGCGATTGTTACGAGGTGATCCGGGTATCAACAAATTGGACGCTACATGCAAAGAACACGACATCGCCTATTCACAGTTTAAAGATATTGAAGATCGACATAAAGCTGATTTAATACTAGCTGATAAAGCGTGGGAGCGAGTTAAATCGTCGGACGCAAATCTTGGCGAGCGAGCTGCTGCTTGGACTGTAACGAACGCGATGAAGTCGAAAGTAAAACTAGGAATGGGTCATTCAAAGAAGAAGAACAAAAAAGGACAGAAATTAATATTTGGTGCCGGAATTCGTGATTTGAGAAGCATATTGAAGAAAAAGAAACCGAAAACTATTAAGAATGCGATAAAATTTGCACTAAAAGCTGCGAAGAATATTTTCAAGAAGAAGAAAGACAGTCAATTTACAACACCGAGAATCATTCCAATTCCAAAAACTGGTGGAATTTTACCATTCCTGGTTCCACTTTTTGCCGGCCTGTCTGCTGTAGGATCACTTGCCGGAGGTGCTGCCGGTGTTGCGAAAGCAGTGAATGCTTATAAAACAGCAAAGAAACAATTGGATGAAAATGAACGTCATAACAGGATGATGGAAGCAATTGCTCTTGGATCCAAATCTGGAACTGGACTTTATTTGAAACCATACAGAAGAGGTTTGGGACTTTACATCGAATCAAAAAACCGCTAAGCGAGCTACCCGATCGACCATTAACTGATCGCGACATTTATCAGTTTGGAAACAAATATTTATCCAATTTTCGTGGCGTGTTCATGAGAGATGATTTACCGAAACGGCCAAGGCGAAAGGAGTGTGGAGTCGTCAATTTGGATAATTCATCAGGACCAGGAAGCCATTGGGTAGCGTACGCCAAAGATAACAAGAACGTCGAATACTTTGATAGTTTTGGAAATTTGCCACCACCCGCAGAAGTTGTGCAATATTTACATGGCAATAATATTAAATATAATTATAACAGATATCAAAATTATGAACAGTACAACTGTGGACATTTATGTCTAGAATTTTTATGGAATACAAATTATTTTCAATAATTTTGTTTCACTTCTCATCTATACTTTAAATATACCCGTGGCAAGAAGTTTCTGTCATTCGTATCTTAGTCACCATGTCGTTAACATTAACGTTAAGTGGTGATTCATCTATATTGACGGCTGAGTATTTTCCACCCATCGATTTACCGGGTGATTATGTATGCGGGTTGGTCAATTTTGAAACATACAATGCAGTACCAAATATCGACGAAACAAATAACTTATTTCATTACGGTGATGATGAAGTGAAATGCATCGAGATACCTGTCGGCAATTATGATCTGGAAGATTTGGAGTTTCAAATAGAAGATCGGATACTAGAGAAGAGAAAACCGGGTGATAGCCCGCAACTTATACTTCGTGCGAATAACAATACGCTAAAAAGTGAAATAAAATGTACGGAAACAATTCATTTCGATCAAGAACGAACAATTGGCTCGCTACTTGGCTTCAGTAAGCGAAAACTTGCGGCTGGTCATTACCACTATTCGGATAAACCAACGAATATCATGAAAGTGAATCTGATACAAGTTGAAACAAACATTACAACGAACAGCTACCTGAACAACGTTCCAGCACATAATATTTATTCGTTTTCGATTCAAGTGGAACCTGGGTATAAAATAAGCGAATCACCGAATACAGTTATTTATATGCCGGTGACCGTGAGACGGATAACATCTCTAGTTTTACGAATTGTGGATCAAGACGGCAATTTAGTGAATTTTCGAGGCGAAACGATAACAGTAAAGTTGCATTTGAAGCCGGCGTGAAAATGTTGGTATTTAAAGACGAAAGTGTGGTGCGACCGATCAGTCTACAACTTGCCACCAAGGTGAACGGATCGGCGAGGAAGAAGCAACACCGACCACCATTAACAAGAGAGAACAAACAATTTCTTCGACAATTGGGTTTCAAGCTGAAGAGGAGAAAATGAGCAGCATTTTAAGCATCAATACTGGAATCGATTTCGATGAGAGCATTTCAAACATCGAGTATCACGGCTATTCACCATTTCTAAATGCGTTTGGAAACAGCGACAAAATACGAATCTGCTGTCAAAACCAAGATCTGATCCTGCTGCCGCACGAAAGTTGTCTGTATGTGGAAGGACAATTGTTGAAGAGTGATAAAACAGTATCGACTACAGCGGAATTATCCAACAATTCATTGGCGTACCTGTTTGAAGAAATACGATATGAACTGAACGACGTGGAAATCGATCAATGCAAGTACGTGGGACCGACAACAACGTTAATCAATTATTTGGCATTAAACGAAAATGAAAGCAAACTACTCTACAACGCTGGATGGTGTCCAGGTGAAACAATTAAAGTGACGGAAAAAGGCTACTTCAATTTCTGTCTACCATTGGCGCGGATGTTTGGATTTCTTAACCATTACAAGAAAGTTATCATCAATGCGAAACATCAACTAATTCTGACTCGAGCTCGGACGGATCACGATGCAGTCATATCACCAACGGATGACGTCACTTTCCATATACATAAAATTCAATGGATGGTTTCGCACGTTACAGTTGCAGATGAACAGAAACTGAAGTTGTTGAAGTATGTGGAAAATAGTCGAGATATTACAATTGCTTTTCGATCATGGGATATGCATATACAGCTAACGATTCCAACAGCGAGACAAAACATTTGGACGGTGAAAACATCGACTCAGCTGGAGAAACCGCGTTACATCATATTCGCTCTACAAACGAATCGACGAAATAAAAAAGATAAAGATTCCAGTATTTTCGATCACTGTGAACTTTCAGACGTCAAAGTTTATTTAAATTCTGCGAAATACCCGTACATGGATTTGAATTTGGATTTCAGTAATGATAGATATGCAGTAGCATATCACATGTATTCGAAATTTCAACAAGCATATTACGATTGTAAGAAGAATGAACCGTTTTTAAGCAAAACGCAATTCAAGAACATCGCGCCAATTATATTCATCGACTGTTCTCATCAAAACGAAACTTTGAAAAGTGGACCAGTGGATATTCGAATTGAATTTAAAACGTTGAAGGAGGTGCCAGAGAATACATCAGCATTCTGTCTTCTACTACATGACCGTGTGGTTCAATATAATCCATTGACGAATATTGTTACAAAATATGTATAAATCGATATATACTAGTCCTCGATGCGACCATCATTTCAGAGCAACTTGCGCCATGGAAAATGTTATATCCATATACAAATATTACCGTAATAACATTTAAACATTTTTATTGTAAAATATTCCTTTTAAATAAATTTTATTAAAATAAGAAAAAATTTAAAAAATTAAAAATAAAAAAATGTGTTTTTATTTAATAAAAAAATAAAAATTAAAAATAAAAAAAAAGTGTTTTTATTTAGAGAAAACCTGTATAAACCCGTTTTCAGATAAAAATATGAAATCATACGATAAAATTCATTTTTCGCATATTAGACAGAAATCTTCTAATGACGTCAGCTGACAATTTATACAACTTTAAACCTGTTTTCAGATGAAAATATGATAAAATTTGAATCAAGGTATAGAGTTCGCGGTGGTTCACACTAGCAGTATCATCTTTTAACTATCGAAAAAAGGTTTTCGATGCCATCTATTGACAATTTTTCAAACTAACACACAGGATCTAGACTACGAGAGCCATCTTTTCATGGAATTTTGAATCTAGGTACAGAATTCGCGGTGGTTCCGATTAGCAACGCCATCTTTTAACTATCAAAAAAAAGGTTTTCGATGTCATCTATTGACAATTTTCAAACTTACACACAGGAATCCAGACTAGCAACGCTATCAAAGGTGGCTGCGCCATCTAGCAGTGAATTTACAAAGCTCGAAGGTGGTTGCGCCATCTGTTACGGAATTTTTTAATTCTTAGGTTAGAAAAATTTTATTAGGTTACACCAAATTTCCTTAGGTTCTCTTAGGCTGGATCAAGTTCCGCTAGGCTAGAAAAAAATTTTGCTCCACCCACCGCCGCAGGCTTCTAGAACCCACATAGGTTACCTACCTCCTGCTGAGGTCACTCAAAAAGTCGGCAGGTGGGAAGGTGGGTCTAGAACTGTCCAAAACCTACTACTTATATATATATATATATATATATATATATATATATATATATATATATATATATATATATATATATATATACCAAGTTTAAGATATGATATTAAAAATTAGTTTTATTTCTTTTACGAATCGGTGTAAATCAAAAGATCGGTTTTTTTTTCTTTAAATTTTTTTTTATTAAATGTAGTTTTAAACAAAAATAGGTACACAATGATCACTTTTTTAACTTGTAAAATTTATAATTATATTAAAAATTTATGTATATGCAAGAAAGTGCTCTGTGAAGGAATCAAAGATCACCAATTGGCCGACTTGTGTATTAAAATAGTAAAAAATTATTCAACAAACACCATTGAATTTATAGAGGTGGTTTGTAGACTTTTCAAGTGCAATTATAGACGAAATGTCGGAAATATTGAGATAACGGAATATTTCTGTTGTATGGAATTTACGGATCATTACATCAATCTTCTTCAATGTTCTAACGCAGAATTAAGAGAACTAAGTAAAGCGAAGCGTCGAGAGGAAATTATTAAACAACTCGCTGAAAACTCTGAAATGCTATGTGATGAATACGAACGATTTCCACAATACATGGATTCCATTGTTGGCAATAATTAATTGTTAACACAACAATTGAAAATTTACAAATTTCAAGAAGATCCAACGTTTTGAATTGCGATTTCAAGAAGATCCAATGTTTTTTTGAATTCCAGTTTATGAGTTAGTCCGATTGGTCCATTATTTATGATACCCAGTTTTGGATTGCTCTGCAGCCACGCCAGCATCTGCTCGTTCAAATTGTCAAATGTCGCCGGCAATGATATGTATCCAATTTCTAATTCCAATATTGTCTTCATTTTCGATGAGTCAAATTTTGACGGCAACTGACTTGCGTCCATTATTTTATATACTTTTCCAATCTCCATATCAGAATGTTTAATCCATCGTTTAACAGCGCCAAGATGGTTCAATTCGTCCATAAAATTTCCCGCCATTTTTTTAATTAAGTCTCTGTTTCCAGCAGTAATGGATTCCATTGTTGGCAATAATTAATTGTTAACACAACAATTGAAAACAGCAATAAGATGTAATGTTTTCACTAAAGTTTCGAACAAAATTGTAACTGAAGAAATTCTATCGCGCCCTTTTTATAGCAGAAAAATAGTATGGTGACGTCAGCTATCACACTTTATGTAGCCATACAGGTTAAAACCTGCTGTTTCATTTTCGCATATTAGACAGAAATCTTCGCTATTTGATATCAGTTTACCTTTAGTGACGTCAGCTGGCAATTTATACAAGTTTAAACCTGTTTTCAGATAAAAATATTATAAAATTATGGAAGCAACACCATCTTTTCGTGGAATTTTGAATCTAGGTACAGAGTTCGCGGTAGTTCAGATTAGCAGCGCCATCTTTTCATGGAATTTTGAATCATGGTACAGAGTTCGCGGTAGCTCAGATTAGCAACGCCATCTTTTAATGGCTAGTTTAACTATCAAAATGGATTTTCAGCACCATCTATTGACAATTTCTCAAACTTACGCACAGGGATCGCTAGTATCCAGACGAGCAGCGACACCTACTAGTGAATTTACAGGAAGGTGGCTGCGCCATCTGTTACGGAATTTTTTTTAATTCTTAGGTTAAAAAAATTTTGTTAGGTTAAACCAAATTTTGTTGGGTTCTGTTAGGTGAGATCAAGATTCGCTGGGTTCTGTTAGGTTAGAAAAAATTTCACTAGATATCGTTAGGTTGGAGACCAAATTTTGCTCCATCCACCGCCGGAGGCTTCTTGAACCGCCCCGGTATTTTCCCTCCATCCGAGGTCACTCAAAAAGTCGGATGGTGGGATGGTGGTTCCAGCTCCGGCCAATCCTTACTACTTACGCGTTTTTTTAATGTGGTTTGCCCAGTAGGCCTAATCCGCTTGTCATGTATAGTTCGGAAATTTAGCGTAATCTTCTTCGTTTAAATTTTCTTGATGGGCCAAGTTTTACAGGTTCATCGTCTTCAGTACCTACCAAGGTTACCATTCTAGTAACCTTATACCTACGACTCATAATATATATTTCGTAAATATAAGAAAAATATGTGTTAGCGCAGATGAATAAGGCTGGTAGTCCTTTGGATGCAGAAACCTGTGATATTTAATTCGGACGAATACTCGTGAAAAGACTAACGATCCAAACAGCTGTGAAGCTATACATCCTGATCCATTGAAAGCGTCTCATTCGTCCATTTCCGTAGGTATAATTACAATGTGCGAGCAAATCCAATTTTGTTTGGATTTTTTCGCGCGAAGAAGTCCGTTTCATGAGATTTTTATTTTTATTGAAATGAAACTGAAGGTAAATTACAATTATAACTGCGTTATTTTGCATATTACGTGCCATAAATTGTTTTTTACGTATTTTATATTATCATCCAACCCTGCGAAAAAAAAAATTAAAAAGAAAAATACTGACGAATATTGAGCTAGTGGACGGACAGTAGACATATTATTTCGGACGAACGACAAAAGTGCGTAATCGTCTGAATCAAATATCACAGTTGTCCGCAACCAACGGACAACCAGCCTAATAGTGTGCTACGCTCACTATACCTCAAGGTGGTGTGGATTGTGGAAACAAATTATTCCGCGAAAACGAGTATTAACTAACACTTTGCGGCGCTCGTACGCCGAAACTATTGATTTTAAGAAAAAAATTGTCAAGACATAAATTGTAGGAAATTTTCTCTAGTTTAATTTTGTGTATAGATATTTTCCTCGTAAAATGACTTGGAAAGGAGATATCGTCAAAAAACTGTTTTTCGACGCCATTTTTCAAATATGGCGGCGCGAGCGGCAAAGATACGAGGTTGCAAAATGGAAATTCGAAAAGAGTACCTTAAAATTTATAAAATCACCCATCTCCAAAACTCCCGGAAAACTTTTCAGGTAACCCCTTTTATTTGAACCAAATGACTATACTAATAAATATATATACATATATTATTGTTGTCCAGTCCCTATACTAATTGTTGTCCAGTCCCTATACTAATTTATGTCCAGTCCCTATACTAAAATATACTCCGGACATCTCAGCCATTTTTCATCAAAGAATGTAGAAATAATTACCACATGTTTGAGTAAATTGAGTCTTAATAAGTTATAAGTTAAAAAGTTTTAAATTTAAATATTCTTTCTAAGTTAAATTACATGATATTTTTAAAAATATTTAATTTATTTCCAATTTATTTTTGACGGAACTTTGATGGAAAATGGCGGATTATCAAAAATCATGCCCTGACTAGCAAAATGCTCGTAGTGCCACATAGTAGTTGCCTCTGTGAACTACGTCTCGCCTCAGTCAGAAATTGTCCAAAAAATTAACACAGGTTGCGTTTTCTACGTACGTCTATATTCACTGATATAAGAAACTAAATAAAAACAATAGGCTGATTCGTACCGGCGTAAGCCCAAGCCGCTTGCGCTCATTTTGAATCAATTAATCTGTGTTTGTTTTGAAGCACATTTGGCTTGCTTTTGATATGTTTGTTTATTCCTGTCTCACTTTCCATGTTCTAGAGAGAAGGGTCAAGTATTAGCGTTCGGCATACATCGTATGCATACCCTCACCCTTTTCGCTAAAACATGGAAAGTGAAACAAGGATATACAAACATATTAAAAGGAAGCCAAATTTGATTCTTTTCAAGCACAAAATGATTCAAAGTGAGCGCAAGCGGCTTGGGTTTACGCCGGTACTAATCGGCCCAATGTGGAAATTATTTAGTACCTATAGGTAATGTAGATATTGTTGGCCCTAATGTAGGGACCCGATTGGGGATAATTCCCTCTTCCGGGGAAATAATTTCCCCTCCGAGGGAAATAATTTGCCCTTCGAGGGAAATTATTTCCCCGGACCATTCCTTGTTGATCACTGTTGCCCTGCCTATATGCGTTGCCAGTTCTTCGACGAGCTGCAAAAGGAGCAGCTCGGTTTCTTCGTTGTCGACCTGCATTTGTACCCCTTTTTGTAACTAAAAATAATAAAATATTGCATGTCAAATAGATTAAATGCATGTATTTCAAGTAATTACTAATTATGACAAATAATATATATATATATATATATATATATATATATATATATATATATATATATATATATATATATATATATATATATATATATATATATAGACATTATTCAACTGAAACTCCATCAGCTAACATGAATTTTAAATTTAAAATCTTTCTTTGGTTTTTCACAAATCGTTTAAACTTGAATTTTATTAAACTTGTCTATATTGGAGTGCCTATACTAAATAAAGCACAACATGTCGGTAATTTTTAACCAGAGTAAGAGAGGCAAAATTGATGTTAGGTATCTAACGTAATTTTTAAAACTATTGGCAACGCAAAAAAATTACGCGAGCGCTCTTAGTTCTTTTAATTAGAAGCTGTATTAAGTAAAAATTTGTGTATACGTTTAATTGTCGATTTAAATAGGAATTACACAAATTATGTACAGATTACTAGATTTTCGATCACCCATTAATCATACATGTTTATTTTTACTTGATGCTCTGTTCTAATTTTACCACCAGAGGCGCAGGTGAGAATCTTTGCGTCGCCAATATTAGCGGCGCAAAGATTCTCACTCGTGCGTCTGTTGACAAAATCAGAAGCTTTTTCAAGTAAATATGTACATTTAATTGACGATATGAAATCTACCAATTTGCAAACATCAACATCGACTGTTTACACATAAACGCCCATCACTAGTATAGGTACCTACTTCTTTTACTTGATACTGCTTCTAATATTACCACCAGAGACGTTCGCGTAATCTCTGCATTGTCAGTAAATTCACAAACCATCTGCCTTTGTAAATGTTTAATAAATTGCCAAAAAAGTAAATACATATATATTGATTTTAAAATTCATATTCGCTGATTATGGCTTATTATGTAATAACAAAGAATTTAGTGCGTGTTTAAGTTGAATATAGTTTTCTAATTTCATTTTTTTACATTTAAAAGTTTTGTTGCTTATATTTCCAAAAGTTATCACCAAAATTAATTGAAATGATTTTCACTGACTATGATTATTTCTCACTTTCTTCTGCCTACGCACAGTGGTTCAAAATCCCAAAAAGCTGCCAAAAAGTCGAAAAGTTTCCCCCATATACTGAATTTTATAGGAATAGATGCAATTTTACACTAAGTGGTCTGCCACTTAGCATCCGCCATTTTGTTTTTCCGAAAAATGGAATTCATATATTCGTAATCAGCGATCTCCCAAACCCCTCATATACCGACTTTCACGGGAATAGATGCAGTTTTATACTAAGTGACCCGTCATTTTGTTTTTCCAAAAATTGAGTTCACATTCGTAATCAGAGACCTCCAAAACTCCCATATATCAAATTTTGCTAGAATCCAATGTCATCATATTTTATCCAGCTTTTCGGAGATCGGGACCATTGTGCTACGGTTCAAAAGTTAGGGATAAATAAAACGGGAGTAGAGATTACTGAAAGGAACTTCACATTGATGTTCAGTATTTCGCAAATAGGATTTAAGTATGAAAATGGTGAAGAGGGCCTTAATACTCCGTTTTAAGATTTTCGCAACGATATACTCTTTGTAACTCTTCGTAACTTAATCTAATCAAATATTTTGGTAGGCTGTCCCCTGGACCAATTTCCATTGGCTGCTTGGATGTAACTTTGGGGCCAGGTTCTGTTTCGTCGGTCATTTGTAGCCGAATCTGGCTATCTCCAACCTCCTGCTAAATTTTTTCGGCTTCAGCGAGTAGTTCGCTTTCCTCGCTTGACAACATTTCTGTAATTATTATACATATTTTTTTGTTGTTTTGAGAATTAAATTAAAAAGGATATACAATCGAAAAATAATTCAGTAAAATGTAAATTTAAAATATCTAACAGTTTTTAAATGACTATTTTAAGAGCATGCTTGTTAAAAGTAAGTAATACATCTTGAAAAATTTTAATAAATTTTTATTGAAATAAATAAAATTAAAATGTACTTACCATCTACTTTGAAATCTTAATAATAATAATAATAATAATAATAATGGTTTATTGCTCTACAAAATTTACAAATTTATATGAGCTCGTCACAAAAAATAATATAATATTGTATTGCATATTTAAAATAATAATATACCTACTTACAATAATATGTCATCTTCTAAACATTCATGCACTGAATAATATGCCTTTTGAAGGAGTGTATTCTTTACTATATTTTAAATTTAACTAGTTCTAATTCTCTAACATTAGTTGACAGTTTATTATACAACACAATACCTAAGTAATTTATTGGTTGTTGTGTCTTTTTGATTCTGTGATATGGTATACAGAGATTTTTACTGTTCCTGGTGTTATGTTCATGCACATTTACATGTTTTAGTAAATTGCATTTGTTTTCATGAATGTAACACAAAATCTGATACACAAAGATACTGGGAAGAGTTAATATTTTTAAATTAATAAAAGTGCTCTTACACGACTGTCTGGCTGGAAGGTTAGAAATACATCTGATAATTCTTTTCTGTATGACAAAAAGTCTATCAATTTTTGAAGTTGAGTCCCAAAGAATAATTCCGTAGGTAAATAAACTATAAAAATTACTATAATAAACCTTTTTTAATGTATCTTGGTTTACTACTTTGGATAATCTATTAATTTGGTAATAAACTTTATTCAATTTATTTGCTAAATATTCGATATGACTATCCCATTTCAAATGCTCATCAATTTTTACACCCAAGAAGTTCACAGAGGATTGTGTTACAATTTGTTTACTATTGAAAAGAAGTCTCTGTGTCTTGTCTTCATTCATAAAAAGTTTGTTCTTCTCAAACCACTCCTTAACTTGTTTAAGTAAAACTTCTTGTTTTTCTTCTAATTTATACAAATTACTGGATTTTACAAAAAAGCAAGTGTCATCAGCAAATAATGAAATGTCCAAGTCAGGAAAATTAAATGTAATATCATTTATATATATAATAAATAATATAGGTCCCAATATCGACCCTTGTGGTACACCGCGATTCAGGTATTATAAACTTGATTCGACACCATTTACTGATACCAGCTGCTGTCTATTTTCTAAATAAGAACCAAAAAATGAGAGTGCAGATCCTCTAACACCATATTTTTCTAGTTTAAATAGTAACAACTGATGATCTACACAATCAAAGGCTTTACTTAAGTCTAATAGTGTAATAGAAGAAATATGATTTTCATCAATTGCATCAAAGACCTTTTCTAATATATTAATTATTGCTTTGGTTGTTGATTTGTTCTTTCTGTAACCAAATTGATGCATACTAAATAAACTATTTTTTTCAAAAAAATTTACTAGCCGTTTTTTTAATATTGATTCAAAAATTTTAGACAACAACGGTAGTATAGAAATGGGTCGGTAATTGTCAACATTTTCAGTTGTACCTTTTTTATGTATCGGTATAACCTTAGCAATTTTAAACTGTTCTGGGAAGTAACTTTCTTCAATGCATTTATTTAATATATAGGCAAGAGGAGCAGAAATTATTTTTTGAACTATTTTTAAAGTGTCAGATCGAAAGCCGAAAACGTCCGTAATATTAGAATTACTTAAATTGTTAATAAACTGCTCAACCTCAGCTGGTGTCGTCGGATTTATAAAGAATGATTTATCTGGTGAATTCATCTTCGTCAAAAATTCCAAGTTTTGTAAACTATTTGGCAAACTCTCATTCACTATATTTCCTACATTAATAAAAAAATTATTAAAAGTATCTACAGAAATATTTGTAGGTTTATGTTTCTGTCCTTTGCCTATTTCCCTATTGATAACTTCCCAGCTAGCTTTAGATTTATTATTAGAATTTAAAATATAATCTGAATTGGCCTTTCTCTTTGCTAATTTCACTGCTTTCTTGTACTTTTTTTTATATTCAGAATTTAGAAGCTTAATGTTGCCTTCATTAGTTGTAGTTGAAATGACAGACAGAATATCAAGAATTTCTTTCAAATGTGACAATTCCTCCGTGAACCACTGTACTTTATCAGTTCTAATTTTATGGTCAACAACTGTACTTAAAATAGGAAAACAAATATTAAAATTATATAACAACAAATCAAAAAAACAATCAAAAGTATCTTTGGCATTTTTGTGACTGTAAATATCAGTCCAGTCAATACAATTTACAGTTATATTAAAATAATTTAAGTTATTGTACGTGAATTGTCTTTTCAAGATTGTTTCGCGCTTTCTTGTAATTTTTACATTCAGTTTTATTTGTAAAAATATGCTAAAATGATCCGCCAAGGAATCATCTAAGATATTTAATCTGAAATTATTTTCATGTTTATTTACTATAATATTATCAAGACACGTACTAGAATTTTTAATTACTCTAGTGGGAACATCAACTAAAAGTTTCATATCAACAGCATGCAAAAGATCCCTAAACCGTTGAGTATCAGTGTTTGTGCTTAAAAAATCAATATTAAAATCACCAGTGATTATAATATGTTTACCAAGTGTTTCCAATAAGTGCAGTGTAGTGTGCATTTTTTGCAAAAAACTGTCAACATCAGCAGCTGGTGATCGATAAAAAGCTGCAATTATAGTATTTAATTCCAATAATTCTACACAAGTCAGTTCAAATATTTTCTCTACACACAGGTAATTTAATTTGTTAAATTCTCGATAGCCAATATTGTCTTTTACATAGATTATGACACCTCCATGTATATATGTATTCCTACAAAAGAAATTTGCTATTTGAAAATTTGGTATTTTATATAAATTTACTTCGTTCTCCTTCATCCAATGTTCAAATACACACAGTACATGAATGTTTTTTAGTTTAGTTAAAATTTCAATTTCAGGTAATTTATTTTTTATGCATTGTACATTTACTGCGTACACATTAGTATACATGTCATCATCATCGGGTGTTATTTTAACTTCCGATTGTTGCCAGTTGTCTCCGAAAACGAAACCTCCGTATTTCGGTATGGGCGGGCCACGTAGTCGGTTTATATAATTCCTCCATTAGACCCAAATCAGCACCGATTTTAAAAGTGTGATACGTAGCATTCTGATTTTTTGTCATCAATTCACAATCAAATTCACTGTTTGGAAATTGTTTTTTTAAATATGATTTGACATCTTCTTGTGTAATAATTAAATACAAAATGAATTTCCGTTTAAGACGAAAACATTTTACGCATGCGTATAGATTTAATGCGTATAAGTTGAATGAAATCGTATCATCTGTTTATGTTGGAATTTATCGCTTTTACCATGCTAAAGGTAAGTTTACACTTAAGATACAAGTATGAGATACATGTTAAATTGGAAAGCAAATTGACATTCATTCTGCTTTATCTTATAAAATCGAAAAATGTATATTTTTATTGAGCATTTACACTTAAGTATATACAAGTTAAACCGCCAAAGGAGAAATTTGAAAGAATGGAATAATAAAAGCTCTTTTAAAAAACCGACTCCAAAAAAGTAAAAAATAATTAATAGAACGAATTTTGAAGTCCGGCGGGGCGTCGAATGAAAAGTTGCGATCGGATGTGCTTGAAAAAGTCATGACTTCTTCAAGATCTACATTTTTTTATACTACTCTTCGCCTGACTTTAAAATTCATGCTATTAATTATTTTTTACTTTTTTGGAGTCGGTTTTTTAAAAGAGCTTTTATTTTATACCTTTTAAGTGACAATGCACATGAGTCCACCCCATTATAAATTTTAATTTGGTTCTGTAATTTTTTTTTAAATTTCTAATTTTATACATTTAGATGGAATAGCTTCCAAAATACCAGTGTCCAAAAATCATAATTTTGGGCACTCACTGACTCTGCTTTGAAATTTGGAACATTAACGGCCGGTTTTACAAACCGAGTTTAAACTGAGTTTATTAGTTAAACCAAGTTTAAGTAAATGAGACCGTTTTACATATTGAGTTTATCTATTAAACTCGGCTTATATTTAAACTACCAATAAAGGTGGCTTTAATCATTTAAACTAAGCTTATGGCTCATACACAATCAATGAAATAAGGAATAAGAAATATGAAATAAGGAATAAGAAGTATGCCATCTAGTGAAGTTGAACGGAATTTTAATGAAATAAGAAATAAGAAACAAGGAATAAGAAATAAGGAATAAGAAATAAGGAATAAGAAATAAGGAGTATACCATCTAGTGACGAATGGAGCTTTAACGTAACTGCTCATAGATATAAATGTGTAGGTATTTTTGTCCATCAAAATTTTTTTTCATGGATTTTTATGTTGAATATGTTGAGTGTGAATATCATGATATTTAACTTCAGAACTTGAGTACATACTGACAGATTTATTTAATTTTTCTAAGTAATTTCTCATTATTGCTAGACACATGGCTAATATTGAGATATAACGAAATCTGTAATTTTAAAAATTTTATTGTATTGTATTGTGACATGATGTAAATATACTCTGTACGTATTAACATAATGTCATAATTTCAAGCATTTCAAACACGACGCGTTCTAAGCCTCGGGTAAGTGCTAGTATATTTTGTTTATTGTGTTTGGAATATGAATCTGTTCTGCAAAACAGAGAAGGAAATATGGTGTTCATAGGTATATATATATATATATATATATATATATATATATATATATATATATATATATACATATATATATATATATATATATATATATATATATATATATATATATATATATATATACCTGCATATAGCTTTTTATTTTGTTTGGAATATGAACACCTGGAATGAACACCATATTTCCTTCTCTGTTTTGCAGAACAGATTCATAATTAATATTTATACATTTAATATTTATACATTTATGTGTTTGCGATAATATCCAGTTAATTTTATCAAAAGTATAATAATATGTATTTGACTATATTATGTATGTTGAATCACGTTGAATGAGACCATAGTAGCTAATAAGACGCGAGTAGGTAAATAGACATTAAATAGACACAGTAAATAGACACAGCAAATACAGTCTTCCTTCTCAATAGTTCCGCAGAATGAAATGAGGGGAATAGGTTTTCCAGGAAATGTTGTTCTCCCACCAAAGGCCAATCGCTCGCTGGCAAGGAACAAGAATTTTTTTATGTCTAGATTTAAAATTTATAGTTCAATAATTTATGACCCTGTCAAAATTAAAAGCTTTTCAGGAGCGTCAAAACATGTAGGTGGGTCTGAATAATATAATTTAAAATTCAAAAATCTAATGATATCATTTTTATTGTAATCACCTATTTATGCATGTGTTAACAAAATACTGCTTCTTTATTATTCAAAATCGAATTAAAAAGTATTGACTATTGTGTAACATTTTTCGTTTACTGATAAAATAAAATATGTATCTCCTCATAAAATTTTGTAAAACTATACGCTCGTTTCTCTAAATGTTTTTCCTTAATTTTTATTTTGTATAAACAAATAAATTTTTTATACCTGCTTAAGATTTATGTTTTAATTGTTTACATAATGAATGAGTGTACCAGTGAATACACTATCAGCGTATGCAGTGGATCAATATAAGCAATGCTGACTAGTTAGTCGAATAATGATGTTAAAAATTTAAGTTGTCTTACTATATTTATTTAATTTCGATAATTTTTCTTCCACTTAATATAAACAAAACAAACTTTTTGATTTTTAGCTTTGATGAAATAAATAAATAACAGGTGGTAGAGTGGTGGTAACGCTCGAGTCTCAAACTGGGGAAGCGGAACTATTGAGAGCGGAAATATTCAGAATGTGCACTGTACAATATATTACATACATTATAGATGTGTATTGACGCAAGAGATTTGAAATTAGATACATTTTTGAAAAATAGGAATTACTTTTTTTATTTTAGGTTAAAATATTTTGTACCGATTTTGTCAAATTGATCAAAAAAATTGAAAAACTGTTTTATTTGCTAAACCTGACATATTTCTAGTTGTAGAGTTTTTGAGGTATCAAAGTCCAACAAAAAGGAAAGATGTATTTTTAGTAAGAGATATACATATTTTATTATATTAAGGAGATAAAATACTTTTGCAATAAAGATGGATATAGAGTAATTATGTCTAAACTCCCCCTATTAGTTGTTATATCTCTCACTCGGGTAATATTGAACGATACATACAATGTATAAAATACACTACGTTGTAAAAAAAAGTAATCGAATTTGAAATAGTTTGCTTATTTATATAGTAATGCAATGATGTACCTACTTAAATAAGTAATTTTAAATTAAATAAATTTCCTATGAATGTTTTTCAATATGGGAACAATTTTTTCCGTCGTAAAAATATTTTGTATAATATTATTAAGTACTCCCTTATCGAAGCTGTCCAGATCTGTTTTATGTTTTACATGTTTTTTTCTTTCTTTTTCAACAAAAATAGCTTCCGATCCATCATTTTTTTTTTGCTTCACTAGCTATTCTAGTTAAAGTTGCCAGCGATATACCCGTAGCTGCAGTAACACGATTTTTAACTTGAGTTAATGGGATTTTCACACCATCACTTTCACTTTTCATAAACACTAACACATTTAAAATGATAAGTTTTGCTTGTGGACTTAATTAACATTTTATTTTTAATACTCGTATTCATTTCCATATTTAAATTAATTAAATATCAATAGATAAAAACCCGATTAAAATAGAGGGTATAAAAAAGTATAATAATAATCAAGAATACGATAAGTTAAAAAAAATTGTTAAAATATCGAAAATTGTATCTCGCAGGTAAAGCACTTGACTAGCCAAAGCTAAGTAAAAGTACTGATTCTAAAAATTACAAATTTATTTGTAAACATACAAATTTTGTAAAACTAATAAACAGATTTTATTGAAAAATTCATAATAATAGCAATATTTACAAAGGTAGGTTTTATGCAGGTTTTATGACTGTATCAGGTAGTTCAATAAAATTGAATACATTTCAATTAATTAACCACTGAAAAGTACAAACTTTAAAAGAGAAAATTGTAGACCGTTTTATTATTTGCAATATTTAGTAAATTGTTCAGAAAGTATAAAATATTAAAAATTAAACGTTTCTAAACTACAAGAAATATGTAATATAATTAAAACTAGAAATACCTATGATAAGAAATTTAATGTTTCAAACCGACTTAATGCTACCAATTTTAAAATATTAAATACTAACAGGAAAATTTTTTATGAAAAATACCCTTACATATTTTGGTATTTATAAATACCATTTTTTTAATGGTGTAGAAATAACTAATGACGAAACACCCCTAGCCACATTTATAAACATAATATATATTAAATAGAAAAATCAAACGAGGTAGAGTGAAATGACAAATAAAAAGAGACTTTTTTTAAAGATTATTTTTGATTTTTCTTGAGAAGCACGTTATATAGAAGAAAAGTATAAAAAGCTCTCTAATATAACTTCTTACGATATTTTTGATAATGTAATAAAATTTTTGAAAAAGTTTTAAATTCTGATCAAAAACACAAAAAAGACTTTAAAGCCCAAAATATCCGGTCGGTGGGATCGGATGTGTCTGGCTAACGAACTCATCCAAGCGTTTTGAACAATAAATTAGCGATTTTACCAAATTTCGTAACAATTAGATGCTTCGTTCGACAGCTATCGTGTACAAACATAAATACATATATATATATATATATATATATATATATATATATATATATATATATATATATATATATATATATATATATATATATATTAGTGAAGTAAATTTTCGGGTTCTAGAGGCTCCAAAACAAATTTCTGCCATAGTCCCGGGCTTGGGTCTTACCATAAGAGCTGCTGTAATAGCTAAATTTCTGTTCTAGAAATTCGCTAAAACAAACCAAGAATTTTTTAAAACAACATCCTTTTATTTTGATTATAAAATCTGACAAAGGGAATAAAACTGTTTTAGTACATGAACAAAATTACATCCATAATACCAATAATTTAATTCTTGATGAACCAGTATACCTAAAATTGAAAGTAAATCCGACAAATAAGTTAGTAAAAGCTGGTAACACATATATAAACCAACTGGAAACATTAGGATACATTTCTAAAACTAATTAGAGATATGTGAACCCAAAAAATACTCACCTTCCAAAAATGTATTTCTTACCAAAGATACACAAACCTTTTAATACTCTTGATGACTTACCTTTCCGTCCAATCTGTTCTACTTCAGATACGATTTTATATAACCTAACCAAATTTTTCTCGGGCATTGTACAAAGTGCGTATTCTAGCAAGTATGACATCAAAAATTCGTTTGAACTAGTCAAACGAATTCAAAATGCAAAAATACCTTATGGTTATAATTTGATTAGCTTAGATGTACAATCACTTTTTACAACATGCCCTACGACCATTTTTTTTTGAATGGGTCGAAGAAAACTGGAGCTATATACAACCTTTTACCACTTTGGATTACGATACATTTTTGAAAGGTTTACATTTAATAATAAATAATTCCTTTTTTACTACAAAATATACAGAAGGTGTTTTTAGGCAGGTGTCTGGATTCCCGATGGGTAGTTCTCTGTCAGTGGTTGCTTGCAATGTGGTTATGGATTTGCTGGTTAATCACTGTCTAGAAATATTAGATTATACAATATCCTTTTTCTATAAATATGTGGACGACATATTAACAGCGGTGCCATATGATGGTATGCAGCACATCCTTGATGTGTTCAACTCTTTCTCCAATAAGTTACAATTTACGATTGAACTAGAAGAGAAGAGAGGTTTGACATTTTTGGATGTGCTAATCACAGGAGGTGAAAATAACATACTTTATAAAATGTGGTATAGAAAGTGTTATTGCTCGAATAGGCTGATCAACTGGCACTCTGGACACCCATTGCATATCAGGCGGAACATTGCCTACAATATCATAAATAGAGCCGTTAATCTGACTCATTCAAAGCACCGCCCAAACACGCTAGAAATTGCCAAAGACATCTTAAAATGTAATAATTTTCCTTTACCAATAATTAACAGCGTAATAAAAACAGTCGTACACCGACACTATAATAGTTTCACACCATCTAATAATACCGAAAATACGACAAAATATAATTTTTTTAAAATACCACACCTAGGACAACATACCGGCCCCGTATCTTCTCCTCTGCGGCCAAATGGCTTACGACCGGTATTTAGTTATCCTTTCACGATCAAAAATTCCCTTCACACCAGTCAAAAACCAACTATACCACCTGGAAAGAAGCTTGTGCTGGATGTTAATTTTTTTACATTGGCCAGATGTCGAAATCGTTGGAGCAACATCTGAAACAACACTAGTGGGATTTAGATTTGGTGTGATTTTGGTGCATTTGAGTACCCTTTGGCGTCTTTTGATGCATTTTGGTGTCTTTCTGGTGCATTTTTAGTAACTTTTGGTGCAGCAAATGACACCAGAATGCTCAAAATGACACCAAATGACACCAAAAAGACACCAATATTGCACCAAAAAGACATTAAAATGCACCACATGACAGCAGAATGCTCCAAATGACATCAAAAATACACCAAAGGGACACCAAAATGCACCAAAAACACACCGAAATGCACCAGATGACACCAGAATGCTCCCAATGACACCAAAAGACACCAAAAATACACGAAAATGCATCAGAAAGACAAGTGACATCAAAAAGACACCAGAATGCGCCAAATGACAATTGAATGCACCAAATGACACCAGAATACTCCAAGTGACACTAAATGACACCAAATGACACCAAAAATTTACCAAAAAGACACTAAAATGCACCAAATGTCACCAGAATGCTCCAAATGATACCAAAAAGGCACCAATTTTTGTGCTGCTTTGGTCCTGTCTTTGGGGTTACTTTACGTCAATTCTGCTCTGGTTGTATTATATAAGATCATGTCGATATAAAACTAATCAGTGTTATGTTATAAATCGAACTATTCACATCTATCAAAATGTTTAATTGTATACGTTGTGATAAGACATTTTCGCGGAGAGGTTCTCTTTTACGTCATATGAAAAGAAGAGTGCATACGCATTCAAATGCTCAGGAACATCAAACAAACAATAATGGGTAGGTCGCAAATAATCAGTTTGAATATACCACTAATTAGTCGGTAAATAATGGAACACATGTGAACAGCGCGGAGGAGAGGAGACTTTTAATATAAAATGAATCGTCAAACTTTAACGATGAAGATGATGATAGTGAAAACGAATGTAGTTTTGGAGCTAGAAATGACATTGAAGAAGAAAAGAAAGATAATCCAGTATTTCAAAATCAGGACGAAGATGACAGAGATCGATCTAAAAGAAACTTGAATACTTTTAATGAAGGTATGATAGCTGCAGCAGAAGCAATCAAAAGTAAATTCGATTCTTTAAAAACTCGCATAATATGTTGAAATCTGTGAATAACGAAGACAATGGGATCTAACGAACAAAAAGATTTACTATCGCCTGATAATTACAAAGAAACAAGTTTTACTCCAAAAATGACTGGTCTCTTGCAAACTGCTCTAGACATATTAATGATCAAAGAGCTTCAGAACGCATGTGCAAAGGACGGCGAACAAGAAGATAACAATTCAGCAGAAAAGGAACAACCTTCAACATATATTTCAATAAATGGAGAAGCTAAACGTTTCAAATATGATGATGAAAACGCTAGCCTTCATAATGATCATTCGAAACATGTTGATGAAGAAGAATATTTTGATGTACTAAGAAGTTTAGTGATGAAGAAGAAATAGCTAATACTATGCGTAATTTAAAGGAAAGGCGTCATATTGTAAATCCAAGCTTTGCGGATTATATCGAAAATGAGAAAAACCGAAGCCATTTTAATAATTTAAAGAAAAGTGACATTGGGAAGCGAATTATCTCAATTACTAGGGAATTGGAGAAGCGTGATATTATTGAGCCAGTGTTAAAGTCTATATCAAATGATGACGAAGACAGCGATGAAAAAACATCTGCTAGCGATAACGAAAATATTACGAGCGAAGGAGAAGCTGATGATGATGATAATGAGAATACAGTCGCTAACGATGATGAAAAAGTTGTGGGTAAAGGATTATATTTACGACCCTATAGGAGGCGTTAAAATAAACTTTCAACATTTAATAAATTGTTAAAGATCAATTATAAACAATATGTAATTTTTCCAACAGCTGCATACTAAAGTTAATTTTTAATAAAATATTTTAAAATTATGTGTTATTATTTCTTACATACAACTGTTCTTAAAAAATTTTAGTAATTCGCTAAAAAGATCGTCGAAGTGATTATTCTTACAACGAACTATCTAATGTGTATTTTTTGAGTAGGTAGGGGGGCACTTGGCAACGCGATGTGTTTACTTGCTCCTGAATATAGGCAATTACATTGCGTTGCCAAGTGGCCCCATACCTACTTAAACATATTATCTAACACCGTGATTGACACTGAGGTCATAAGACGTCGAGCGCACTTTTGTCAACCTTACAATTGCTGGAAATAAATTTTTTCCAATGCTTTCAAAATCCTGTGAGTTCTTGTCGATTTTTCCAATTCATTCTCAGAAAATATTTTTTCATTGTGTTGACGGTCTCATTGTTGGAAACTGTATTGTTGTTTTTAACTCGAAAATTTTTAAGTTGTTTTGAACATTAAGATAGATTTTACTGCTAAGACAGGTTCTACTGTATTATGTAAAAAAGGGAAAGCCAGAACAGGTCTTACTGTACATGTATCATATTACTTATGTGAAATTTCTAGATTTATATAGTTTATCTATATCAAATGCAACTGGTAATTAAAAATTTTTATGTGCTCAGAGATATCACATTACTCTATGGACGACCCTTTGCTGTTAAAATACGTACCTTTTTCTACGATTTAACGGAAGTATCATATTTCAATGTCGCGACATACTGACGCCGTGTACATGGAAATAAAAATGGTTTTGTAATTATACATGTATCAATTACAAAGTGACCTTCGAGAAGAGCTGCTTATTAAGAATTTTCATTTGTACAGTTACATTCATAAGTATGCGAACGCCTTAGATTATTTTTTTTTTCTGATGGTATTTAATAATAAAAGTATAATAGTATTTTTATCATACGCATTTCAAAACTTGCTAGCATATATAATTATTTTAGACTTTTAGGAATGGGATATAGATAAAAAAAGGTAGAATTTCTTTACAAAATTTTTTTTGTTACATATAGTTACAAAATATAATAAATACAGTATTAAAATTTATTACAACAATTAAATTTTTCCAATACTACTAAATTCCTGCGAATTCTTGTCGATTTTCCCAATTCATCCTCAAAAATATTTTTTCATTGTTGGTAACGGTCCCATTGTTGGAAACTGTATTTTTGTTTTTAACTCGAGAATTTTTAAATTGTTTTAAACATCAAGATATATTTTACTGCTAAGACAGGTTCTACTGTATTATGTAAGAAAAGGGGAAATCGGGACAAGTATCATATTACCTGCGTGACATTTTTAGATTTATGTAGTTTGATGATATCAAATACAACTGATAATTAAAAATTTTTATGTTCGCAGAGATACAATATTACTCTATCCGCGACTCTTTGCCGTTAAAATACGTGCCATTTTCTACGATTTAACGGAAGTATCATATTTCAATGTCACGACATACTGACGCCGTGCACATGGAAATAAAAATTGCTTTGTAATCATACATGTATTAATTACAATGTGACCTTCGAGAAGGAATGCTTATTAAGAAAAAATTATCATTTGTACAGTTGCATTCATAAGTATGTGAATGGCTTACATTATTTTTTATTTTGATAGTCTTTATTAATAAAAGTAAAATAGTATTTTTATCGTACGCATTTCAAAACTCGCTAGCATATATAATTATTTTAGATACTAACAAATTATCTACTAATGACGTTGACATTAAGCATAAACGAGTTTAAACATGTCTCAGGCGAAATTCTTAATCTAGGTGCAGAGTTCGCTATTGTTCAGACTAGTAGCGCCATCTATTAGTGAAAAGTATAACTATCAAAATAATTTCAGCACATTTATCCCAAGTTGGGGATTATAACATCAACATATACTAGTTCTCGATGCGGTCATAATTCTGGAGCAACTTGCATCATGGCTAATGTTACATCCATATACAAATATTATTGTGATAACATTTAAATATTATTAGTCGAAATTTTCCTTGAAAAAATTAGACTTATACAGTCTATACAACAAGAACGGCGAGAGGCGAGAGTAGGGGCGCTATCCGTTTTCGGACCCGTAGAACACGAATATGTAGAAAATATATATATATATATATATATATATATATATATATATATATATATATATATATATATATATATATATATATATATATATATATATATATATTCCCGCTACTTTTTAATATGTGTAGAGCGACCCTATGGAAGTTAAGTGCTCAAATTTCGTAAATGGGGCTCATTCCGATGCACAACAATACTATCAAAGTGCGGTCAAATTTTGGGCAAATTTTGGATCCGACCCAATCTTTAAGGGGGTGGTGGGGGCGGAAAAGCAACAAAAATTTTCCAAACCGGTTGGAAATAATGTTTCGGTCAATTATCTACAACATATCCAAAATTCAGTTTCCTAGGATGATTTGGAGGGAGTAGGGGGGAAAAAAACGATTTTCGCTGGATCTAACATGCCCCCAGCCCTCCAGAATTAACGTAGAGGGTTGAAATTTGGTGTGTTGATAGAGTTCATACCTAGGTTGTGCTTTTTGTAGGTTTTAATATTTTACCCCCACCCCCCTCATTTTTAAGCTACAATTTCATGCTTTTTTGACGTTTTCGAAGTTTGTACCACTCGCACAGGTCACCCGAATAAACCTAGTGGGCTGAAATTTGGTAGTCGGATTGAGTTAGTATCCAGGGGGTGCCTTTTGGGGTTCTCGACTTTTAACCCCTACCCCCACCATTTTTATACCCAAAAGAACATGATTTTTTTTTTTAGCAGTTTCGTTCGGGTCAAAATCTCCCCAAATAAACCTAGACGGCTGAAATTTTGTGTATAGGTTAAGCTAATAGCCAGACACTGTTGTTTCAACTTTTAGCCCTTACTCCCACGATTTTTACGCCAATATTTCCTTAATTTTTTTGCTTGTTTTCTAACACGTCTAGAGACTCTCTAAGGAAACCTAGAGGGCTGAAATTTTGTACGTGTATTCAGTTAGTATCCAGCTAGTACCTTTTAGGGAGTTCACATTACTTTTCCCCCTACTTCTCCCATTTTTGCATCGGAATTGAATGCTATTGTTAAATGTGTTTTAAATGCATTATTTTTATTCTAAATACAAGTAGGCGAATAGCAATTTTGAAAAATTTTAAAAAAAAGTGAATTTACTTTTATAACAAATACATACATATTAAGTAATTTAAAAATGTTATTAAAGTCACTGTTTATTTATAAATTAGGAATTTTGGATTTTTATTATTTATAAAATAGAAATTTTGAATTTTTTTGGAAAGAAAAAATATCTTCATAATAGCCTTCCAGTTTACTATTTAAGTTCCTTTTTTAATATTTGAAAATAAAACACAAAGGCAATTGGCGGATAAGCATGGGTAGGAATGCCCTCGTATGAATTGTGTTGGCTTTTTCCCTGTTAACTGCTATCGGCACAAAATTGAAATTTACTGAGATTCAGCCCTTAAAAACTTAAAACCTTTTTTTAAAGCCCCGATCAACCGGACACACATCATCAGTTTTGAAACCACCAAAATGACAAATCGCTTGTGGACTTTCAATTACATTTCGCTTGTAGACATCAATACCGAAGATGAAAGGAAAAATTCGACTTCCGTGCTGGGGCTCCGCTGCTCACGGCGTTTTTTTTAAATATATCGATAATTTCTGGCGATAATTTTAGTAGCGATATATCGATATTTTTTTTTAATATTTTTTTCCTGAAATTTTTTCCAAGCTAACATGTACGAGATGTACGATATGTACCACATGTGGTACATGTGGACTTTCAAATACATTTCGCTTGTAGACACTCAATACCGAAGATGAAAGGAAAAATTCGACTTCCGTGATGGGGCTCCGCTACTCACGGCGTTTTTTTAGTTATGTGGTCGACAAATAACCACGTAACTAATGCGATCGTTTTAACCGGAAACCAAAAAAGGAGCCAATTGCGTGTGGTGCGGCACGGATGAAACGTAGGGCGTCCTATTAGGGGCAATTTTTTTAATTTTATACAAAAATAAACAAATTTGAACGGGCCCTACTAAATATTTAATAATCAAACGTATAAAATTTAAAAAATTAATTAGTTTTTTTGTTAATTGCCAAAAATATTTTCCTTTAATCAGTACCGTACAAAAAATTAAAAAAAATCATGGTGACGCCTTATCATTAGCAAGTCATTTATGTAAGTTCTGACTGATTTTTGAAACAAAAAATTAAGTAAAATTGTATATTTCTTCATATTAATACTATATTACTATAAAAATATTAATTAATAAATGTAATCTTTAATAAAATTTTACAAATTCAATTTAATTTCCATTAATTTTGTCATTTTAATATCTGTCCACACATTCATTATTCACATAACATAAGCGACAAAGGATCGAGACAACATACATACATATTTGTCATTTACGCTTCAAATGTTAATGCGCATGTTCAAAATGGAGATTATTTAGATGCAAAACGTCTGTCAGATTTTTATTTTGACAAATTAATATTGAAATAATAAAAAATATTAGTTTATATTTAATACTTTTTTACTGCCTAAAATTTAAAAATAATGTGTGCACCGTATATGCACCTATCTTAATTGCATATGTTTTTTTGGGATGTTCTTGGGGCGGTATTTGAAGTTTCAGAAAAATGCTAATTTAAAACTGGTAAGTATCTGAATTTAACTATAAAGTGAAATTTTAAAATATTGTTGTTCTAATGTTTCGTTGGTAATTATTATTATTACAGATTGTTTATTATTATTACAGATAAAAATCAGAAGAATTCAATTTTTTCGTATTCAACTTCGTACGAGATTTGGATGAAACAAAAAACCAACTTCACCAAAAAATCACGGAATTGCAAATCAAAGAAAGCTTCTTCGTATTGTATAGACGTTCATACAACATTTAAAGTGATTTTGTGTTTAAGTGTTTTGTGTTTAAGTGTTTCTTAAATTATTTAAGTGATCATATTATTAAAGTGATGTTTGATTGTTTGATGTTTCATTATTTATATATCTACAGCCTTTCTATCGAAAATCAGGTGTGTATGTACTAGCATAAATCATTTTTTTGTACTTTAAGGGGTTATACCTAGTTAGAATTTTCAAAAAATCGATTTTTTTTTACATTTTCAGAATATACCTATTATTACTTTGTTATATTGAATGATGATAAACGCTCGTATTTTTTTCGACAAAATACATATGTTATGTCAATTGCATAATTAGCTTAATACTTGTTGTATATTACCTGAGGCGAAGTAGGCCTATTTAAATAAAGAAATAAAACGATCTTAAATAAACAGTGGAAGCTTTTATTTGTAGTGTGAGCCCTATTTCTCTCTTTTAAGTGTTAGGGTCGACGATCTTAACAGTTTAGATGTCTAGCCCCCTTTGGGTATATAACTTTAAGCGTACCGCTGTTGTTAGATACTCGTGGTGAATTCAAAATTTGGCGCTCGGCCAAAATCAACGCGCTGATTGTTTGTGGACTCATTCGCCAATATGGTTCGTAACGTGACGTTCTTAATTTTCGAAGTGTGTAAAAATTGCATGATAATCCTGATTTGGGGCGGTATTATTGCAGATGCCTTGCTGAAAATATGGTGTGAAACTATAAGGTAGGTGAATTAATAAAATTTTCGGATTTTCCTTTTAACAATTTATTTACATTAAATAAATAAAAACGAATTACCTAACTTAATACATTAACCAAACTTACGACTATTTAAACTACCTATTACTACAATTATAATATTATAATCTAACTAAGCCTTCTCTATTTTGCTTTGTACAGTAAATGGAAGGATGCCATAAGGTTTCACGTTATGAACTGGAGTAATCCCGAATTGCGAGAATTCCAGAGTAACGCCAATTCAAAAAAGGGCGGACAATTCGCCGGTAAGAGTTCGGTGAAAATTCAGAGACGGACAGACCAATCAAATGCAATGAGCTCAAAAAAGGTGTGGAGATAATGATTGCAAAAAAAAAAAAACAGTAAATTAATTAACAGTTTGGCCAAAATACGAAACATCTGTTGCTGAAAAAATCGTGCCCAAAATGGCGACGACCATCAGTTCGGGGGTCATGTGACAACGGGATGAATGAGAAAATGGCAGCTGTCTGAGTCGGTAACTAAGTTATCGCTAATGCACGTATGGTAATTTAATTGACAGTGACAAAATTGCAAAAAATATGAAAATCGGCTTTTACAATGATGATTAGCGCCCCATTATTTTCCTTAAAAACTAATAATTTATTAAAAGTAAATGAATCACACAACGATAAAGTTTCAGTAAGGCGGAACCAAGAAAAACACCTAGTTTTTTGATAATTGAAATTCGGAACGTTCAGGTATGACCAGTGTCATACCTGATTACAACGCTAGTGGATTCGCGGTTGATTTGATACGAGTTCAAGATTTTTCACCAAATTAAAATATTTGAGATATAATTTAACACAATAACTTGAATTGATTATGCAACATTCCGGAACATTTTAGAATTTTAAGGTAATTGTTAGATTATGTATTATATAAGAACGTAACTCGAACTTGCTTATGGCAAAGCTATATTAAAAGTGAATTTTTTTTCGAGTCAATTTTTTGTTACTCGTGAGCAGGTCATTGATGTTCCGTCTTTTTCTAATTTAACCTGCCATTTACTCACTCGCGCATCTCCTACTGAGTTTTGATAATTTTAATTTTAATTTTTATTAGCTCAACATGATTTTTCGTATTTTGGCGCCTCTTGGCAAATGTCATTTTGACAGTTCATAAAATATTAGTGTAAACTATTTTTACTGTTTATAATTCGAATGCGAAATACATTTTAAATACATGTTAATAGAAATATAATGTTTTTTTTTGTGTTTTGCTATTATTTTTTGTTGAAGTATATTTTTATTTTTTTTTTTTGTGTCTATTGTTTAATGTGATTTTAATTGACGTGGGGTACGTTCAGGTTCCGGAGAAGTTGTTGATTGGTGTAGAAAGGTACTTCGTTACATAATGAGAAAAAAAAGAAGGCTAGAACAGCCAAGTGGTGTGTTTTTAAAACTAAATTGTTGTGCCACTTATTGGCGACGTAAAGATATGACATTTTTTTCTTCAGAATCGTGTTCTACGGGTCCGAAAACGGATAGCGCCTCTATTCTCGCCTCATCCCGTTCTTATCGTATAGACTGTATACATTCTAATTTTTTCTGTGAAAAATTCGACTAAACGACTGAGCACTTCTATACCGACCCTCGTATGGTAACATACCATTAAATTATAACATAATTTGAAATTTGGAGATACGAGGTTTTGTTATTGTTAAATAACTTTCATTCGGATAAATAAAAGGAAATTTTTATTAGCCTATGATCAGTATAAGATGATTCTGAACATTTATATCTAATTATCTCAAAACAGTGAGAAATCGACATACGTGGTTCTAGCAGTAAGCCGTCGATATGTACTATTCAATTTCCTACATTTGATCCTAAAAATTGTGAAATATTAGCGATTAACCACGTAACTGTTATAATGCGTACCCGACACGCACTTGACGACTTTTTTTTTAATTTGTTGTAACTTATAAATATAAAAATATGTTTTTATTTAGAGGAAAACCTGAATAAATTTTCAGATAAAAATATATAAATTTTTATACAATCATAGAAGTTAAAACCAGATTAGAATTAACAGATATAAAGTATGCCTACTAATGACGTCACAAGCACAGACAAGTTAAAACTTGTTTCAGGTGGAATTCTGAATCTAGGTACAGAGTTCGCTAGTGTTCAGACTAGCAGCGCCACCTAGTAGTGAAAAGTATACGAGCAGCGTCATCTATTAATGAAAAGTCTAACTCTCAAAAGTTTTTGAAAGCAATTTATTGACAATTTTTCAAATTTACTCACAGGGTTCGCTAGTATCCAGACTAGCAGCGTCATCTAGTAATGAAAAGTATAATTGTCAAAGGATTTTCAACGCCATCTATTGACAATTTTTCAAATTCACGCAAAGAGTTCGCAAGTGTTCAGACTAGGAGCGCCATCTAGTAGTGAAAAGTATGATTCTTAGGTTCGCTTAGGTTCCGTTAGGTTGGACACGAGAACCCGCATAGGACAGCTGCTTCCTGCCAAGGTCCCTCAAAAAATCAGCAGGAGTGTAGGCGAATTCTAGAAACGCTTTATTTCTTCTACTATGAACTATTTTAAATGGATAGAAGTTATGTTGTATGAAGTCTGCCAGAGTCCGGGGGTCCCATAGTGCAAAAATAACATTACCCAACCAATTTTGAAAATTTTTCACCTTTGAAAGTTTAATTTCATTTAAATACATATACCGCGCGTTTTCTGCCTCAACCTCGTATAACGTTTTTTGACGGTTTTGAGTTAGAAAGTCATACATGTACATAATTCACTTCTCCATATGATGCACTAAGAAATATTGCAAAATGGAAAAATAATTATTCAATTTAATACAAACTTGTACGACATGAACTAATTTTAGTTTTCTGACAAAACATGGTATGTGGTAGCCGAGTTTGTGTAAAATTATTTTTTGAAATAGTAACATTTTTATCGGCATATCCTCGTACTTGACCAAGATACAACTATCTGACACTAAAGTTCGCAGGTGCTGTACACCACAAATCCAATAGTACGTAGTGGTTGGTG